>JAQPZY010001316.1:667500-1417500 GCA_029931535.1 Margaritifera margaritifera | reverse complement strand
CTAGACATAACTTCAAGACTTATGTTATTGATTTGACTCATATTAATTGTGTAAAATACAACATTTCCAGCGCGGATTGCAATATAATATATGCATCTATTCGACCAAAATATATTGAATTCGTTCAGGTACTTTTACAGAAACGGGGTTTTATCACGTAGCTGTCGTGATCCCAATGGGTAATAATGGTAGACAACATTGAGTCTTGTGAAGAAAAGATTTAATTAAAAGAAATTATGTTTGATATTTGAACTTCAAAATGATTCCAATAATCTTTTATATATATATATATATATATATATATATATATATATATATATATATATATATATAATAATAATAATAATAATAATAGTAAAACATACGATAAAATGACTTGCCTTTTAGGTAGTCTACACAAATCACGGTTGTCTATTACTTTATGCACGAGCGGATACAATTGAAGAGATGACAAAAGTTGCACTGTTTAATGCATTTATTTTTTTCTGCTTCTGTAGCAACTCTGAAGCACAGCTGCATGGTTTATTTGCATTTTCTCCAGTGTGGTCGGCCCCATGGTAATATTTATTTTACAAGACGGTGGTCTAAGAGGAGTGTCACGTGATGCTATGGGTGACAGATGTAAAGTCCAAAGACAGGGACTCACTTGCCATACTGATAATAGATAAGCTTCCCTAATATATTTTAGCTATTTAAAATATCTTTCTACTAATAAATCATTATTGCATTTATAAAGGCCAGTTTTATTTAATTATGGAATAATTTTAAATATTACAATTTTAAAGAATAACAAGAAAATGTCAAAATTATTTGGCCAATGTCTCCATCCTGGTTGGAGCTTTGCAAATACGATGCCCCAAAACGTTTACAATAGTAATTTTAATTTCTCAATAAATGGACCTGAAGAAAGTATATCATCTGTTTGCATCTAAGGTTAAATATGAGAAGATTTGAGATCAAGGGACCATTTCGAAAATGCAAAACTGCATAGATATCAGTTGCCATAACATTGGTTTACACACTCTGGAATTAGAACGACTGTTATAAACTCATTCATATGTTGATTTACAATTATCGGAAGAGATTTAAACTGTAGAGAGAGGTGAATTGTTTAATCTGATATCTTGAAATCCAAAAATGTGGTATATTCCTCACAACTAACCAGACCAGGAACCCCCTAATTAATTATCTATATGTCATCTTGAATGAAGAAATGTCTGCTTTCTTAATTCTTGTCAAGACAGACTAAGCATTACTCCAGTTTTGGCGCCAGTGTCTGAAAATAATTACCATGGTCCCATAAAATTGGAAGAAATGTACTACCCGCATGCGTCCTATTTACACCACATCAGTAACCACGAACGACTAAGCAGATCAAATAACAACGATTTAATAAAGTTTTGTTTGGATCCAAACGCAGTTTGAGTTTAATTCAAAGTTATGTAACCCTTTGACAGATTCATGTATATATTGTTGGTGTATTTGTAAGAAAGAAATTTTGTCTAAATATGGCATTTCTCACATTTAAGAAGTAAAAGAGAAATTTTTCAGCATTGTATTCTTGCAATATACACCATACACCATATAATTGATTTATTTACCTGTTTCATATATATATATATATATAGTATATATATATATCATCAGGTATGAATACATCTAAGAAGCATAATATGCAAAAGAGTGTACTAGCGATTGATTTTATTTTGATGTCATTCAAGATATCATTACACTAATAAGGTTCTTTATATATTTTTTGTCTTTTTCAACTTTTGGTTGATGAACTCCACTGAATTAGTTGTAAGATCAGAAGCACCAAGATTATCTTGCTTGTCTTAGGCCTTACCTTGGACACAATACATCCAAAAATCAGCATTGTTTGCACGGCCATCAAACACCAAAGCCAAATGGCTGAACTCAATAAACGTTTTCTGTTCTGTTGAGGCTTCATGCTGCTTTATACTGAATGCAAGTAAACATTCTTCCCTGGTTAGCAAATCTCCAGTAAAAATCAAAGAAAAAATATTATTGATTTTAAAAGGGACTGCAATAAAAACCGATTGGTTCCATTAGTGTAATGATGCCTATACTAGGTACGTAGTTAACTAGAACACTGCAGTAAAGATAAAGTTTATTTGAAAAACGTAAGGCCCTTTTATTTAAAAAATCATTAGCACAAAATCGAGTGGACTTTTAATACAAGATACAAAATGTATAAAAGGTAATATTTATATGCATAATGATCACAATCTCATTATTACATATAAATGTCTCTTTTTCATTGTGACCGAGTTTGGACTGTTTTCAGATAGATTGTAAATGTCTTTTAGAGAATTTCCAATGCATGCATTAATCTGCAAAATAGACTAATATCTGGCTTTGTTTTTCCAGATAAAGAAATAACGTTTGATCAAAGACAAGTCATAACTTACGTAAATAGCAAACAAGCGTGCATGTATTTAAAATCTCTCTGAAAGGTGACTCTCAGTTGTCTGAAAATGGCTAACGTTCTGAGGCGATAGTAGTAATGGTGTTAAAGTAGTTTAAAGCATTAGCCAAATTAAAGGAGTAAAGGTAAGAACACTGAACATAACTTGGAGGCTGATTCCTCCAGAGCTTATATGATCGTCTTGACAACTATTTCCTTTTATTTCTTTATCACACGAGTCCAATGCCTTGTAGAAATATGTTTTTTCAAGGTCTGAAGGTACCAGTTCCCTGAGGTAAAGCCCAATGCTTCCTTTGAAACATGGTTGACACTTGACCTCTTTGGCGACAGGAACGCACGCTTGCTTACACTGTCCATCTGAGGAACATGCAGAAGTGACCTTAAGGTATGTCTCTAGAACTGATGGAATGCTGAGATTGAAAGCCTGCGTGTAATCACAACCTTCTATTACACTGATGCTACCGCCACAGTCTGAGATGTTACCATAGCTCGTGCACATAGCTGTCGTGATGTTTTCCTTCGGGTAGTACGAAATAAAAGCAAGGCACATTTCATCCTTGGTTGCCTCTCCATAAAAGGTGTACTCAGACCTTGACGTAGACCTGTACACGCATGTTGACGTAAATGAATCGGAGGGATTGATTATAATCGGATCTGTAAAGCTGTGAAAAGAAAGGTCAAGAAAAAATACTTTTCTAAATTGTTCACGTCTCACGAATTTGAATATCATTTTCAATTAAACGAAACCTCTCTCTTTTAACAAAAATAGACATAAAAACATTTATATGCGATATAACCAATGCTTTTGATTATATGCTGAATATTTCGTTTAAGTTTAATGCAAGAGGCATTTGTTCCAACAACGCGAACAAATATGTATAGATTAGTAAACGTACCTAAATGCCTTGACAACCTGTCAAAAGATCCCACAACTTAACATTTCAGTTGCAACCACACATTTATATCCAGCTTTGATAAGAACTGTTTAATATTCATTTGACTTGGCAATAAGTAGTACTCAACGATTTGTCTGTTAATGCCTCTGACAATAAAAGCCTTGTTTAATAGCAAAGGAGCAACTTCCACGGTTCAGCAAGGCAAATCTTTATGCTTTTTATCACATGCACCCCAAAAGGACCCAAAAATTAGACACTCCATAGCGGATGATTACCACTTGGGAAGCCTATGCCTTCAAGTCTAATGAATCTCCATCCAGCGGTTTAGATGAGATAGATTTATGGATATGCGGAAGGACGGATAGATTCAGGGTATCGCAATATACCCCTGCTAGAGTGTGAAGATAATGCTGAAACGTAAACCTTTGTAAGAGCAGAACATGTATTGTAAACCAATTGTTTCAAATATATTTAACACATGTAACGTGCATACGTTTTATTTATATTTGGTAAGTTATCTCACTAGGTCACACACGTTAACAGATGTTTTACATATGTGAAATATTGTTTTTTCAATAATACTCACCCAATCATATTACGCGAGAAGTACCTCAACTGCCTGAGAATTCCAGCCCTCCAAAGCTAAAAAAAGAAGCTCACCATATTTTTGTTGTTGCTATTTTAGCAATGAAAGTGCCGTTCGCTACCTAGGCGGAGGTCAGACTAGAGTTTCCCGTTGGATAGAGTTATTGGCGCCAATCACCTCAATGGTCAGTTGCCACTGAAGCGAATATGCACGCCCTTCCATGGATGTAAATGTAGATGCGGGGTGGGCTTGAAGGGTATGCCCGAATTATGATCAAATAAGTATTATTCAATTGAATAAACCAATTGTTCAATAATACTTACCAAATCATAACACATTATGAGTATATCCACTACTTCGAAAAGCCGCCCTGACAGTTTTGTTTTTGCAACACCAGGACTAAAATCAGTTTGCTTGTCAAGGTATCAGTCAGACAGGAGTGGTCACCCTCATGGAAAGAGGAAGTAGAGCCAAAGTATGTCACTTCGTCAGTTACAACTCGTGCGGAGATGCACGCTCTACTAGGCATGAACACGTATTATGATCGGGTTAATATTACAGAAGAAAGATGGTTTACTCCAAAAATTATTTTCTTCTTCAAATAGTTTACCCCATCATAACACATAGGTAAGAGGATACGGAAGTTACACCTCATTACCATAGAGACGGCCCTGTCTCCGGTCTCTTAATGTATTTGAAGCATCCTAGTGTCTCGTGTGATATAAGAGCTTGTGTTAGCATATGGCTCTTACTTAGACCAGGTCTGGATATAAATTTTCAGTCACGAAAATCTAGTGGCAGTAGAGTAACCCGCGTCACTGCGAATATCCAGAACAAGTACGGAAGGTAGCCTGTTGCATTGCCGATATGGGTTCCTCCAGGTCCACCTGAGCCCTTGGGATGAATGGTCTCTGAGCCCTTGGGATAAAATGTCTTTGAGGTAAAAGATAGAGAGCATGTCATCTTTTTGTCGGTAAAAAGCTCATTGGAGCTTCTGTTTAATTGTTGTTTAAATCATGCACACTATAAACAAATATTATCTTATCTTATCTCTCACTTCCATCCCACGACATATATGATAGCAGTTAGGAAGCAGTGTTCATGACAACATAACTTGATCGGAAATATCGTCCTTTCTATGAGTGGTAAGAACAAGCGAGATATCGTCTGCTGCCTGGTTCAGTTCGTTTCAGGCACCACTTGACGGCGTCTTGTCAATCTTCCTAGGATGAAGGGTCTAACGCAGAGAGTGGTTTCAATCCAAAGGGGCAATATCCTGTTCTTGGCAATTAAAGCAGAGGCCATTATAAGAAAAACCGAGCCATCGTGGCGGAACTGTAGATGGTTGGGGTCGACAGATAAGGCCTGTATCTCACTGATTCTGCCTGCTATAGCTAAAGTGACTTAGACGCAGGTCTTATACGAGAGGTGAGTCATATAGGCAATAAACAGTGATTCAAAGGATGTCTTATTCAACCATTTCAAACCCACAGAAGGTTCCATTTTGGGAAATGGCCAAGGCCTCCGATCAAGATTAGCTAAAGCAGCACGAAGGCCAAAGAGGTCTTTGTTTTAGTTTATGTCCTCCCTTCCATGATGTTGAAACATATCTGAAAATGATGAACGGTAAACATCACTATTGAAGCTAACTCCTTATTCTTGAAGAGCCACAGGACGAATTTAGCTATTTGTGGTACTGAGGCTTGAATTGGGATAGATGCGTTTCTGCTCGCACCACAGGGCGAAAACTCTTTATATCCGCTCATAGGCTTTCAAAATGATATGAACAGCGTTCAGATTCATGATCTCTGACTTTGGATGGAAAACCTGCATTTGTAGTTGTTTCAGCAGAAGATCTTCCTAGGAATCTCCACTAATAGGTTTCAAGAGCTTGCTGGTCAGTTATTTCTCCCACAGGGGTGCAATCAAGACTAGTTGGTACTCTGATTCCTTCACTTTCTGCTAGTCTTTCGGCATCAGAGTGTTTCGGGAAAAGGTACATGCGTCGAGACCGTTTCAATTCAGGGAAAGAGCGTCGACTGATCAAAGTTTTGATATGGGGCTGGCTAAAAGAAGTTCGGAACCTCGGCACCCCACTTCGTCACGAACAGGTCCACAAGAGGTCGACTCGATGGGGTGAATGAACCATGCGGTTTGTAATTGCTGATACCTTTGAGACAGTGAGTCCGTCTGGAGACTGAGCCTGCTTAGGATGTATCAGACTTGAATGAGGATTTGCCGACGATGACACCACCTGAGAAAACGTCAAAACCATAAGGCATAGGTCGTGGGACTTTGATCCCCTTGGCTTCTGATATAATTGACTATAGTCGAGTTGTGGAACAGAAAGAAAATGCCTTTTCCAGTCAATGTCCCTTGTCATGATAGAATGCACTCAAAATGGCCTTCAACTCCAGTTAACTGATGTGCTTTGAGCAGTGATAAAGAAGACAAAACTCGATTACTTCTTGGAAGGATGGCAAAATATGGGCACCCCAGCATATTGTCTGGCGTCTGTGCAGATAATGATTTCCGGCGGTTGTTTCTGCAGCGGGATACTCGCAGTAAAGCAAGTGAAGTCCTTCCATATGTTGAGGGGAGGCCTTGTGTAATCCGAAACATTTTGTTGAAAAGGCACGAAGAACCAGAACCTGAGATTCATACTGAAACGGAGTGCATCAAAATGGTACACGGTGTCCTTGTATGCAAACCTTAAAAATGTCAGGGAAGACATGTGAATGAGAATATGAAAGTAAGTATTTTGGAGATTTAGGCTAACTGCAAAGTTTCCCAACTGAACGGCGCGGAGAACAGTTCTCAGCATCTCCATTCTGAACCGTGGCGCCCGAATGTATTGATTGATAGAGATTGAGTTTATGTCCGGACGAAGCTTGCCATTGACTTTAGAAACTAAGAAAGATCTGGAGTAAAATCTCTGCGAATTTGTGTTGCGAACTATCTCTTCCGCCCTTTTCGAAAGAAAAATGTTTTCTTTTTGCTGCATAATGTCGGCATTGCGTCGGTCCCTTGAGAGGTAGCAAGGGAAGCCTTTGACTAAATGGGAGTGGCGCTCAGCTTGATCTGGAGGCCCTAGGAGACGATTTGCAAGATTCATAGTCTCTCCCATCACCTGACAAAGTGTTAAAATCTTCCCCCATCCCACTCCCTCCTCCCTTTATCATAAACGTGTGGCGTGAGCATGTCGTCATTTGGTGCGGAAAGTTGACGGGGAAAGAAGCTGGGTCGAAATCGGTCTTTATCTTCTCGTGTTTTGTCATCGCTGACACTAGGAAACTAAGCCCTCGCAGAGGGAAAGGTTTTCGACGAGGTTTCCCGTCCGTTGCTTTAGAGGGATTCTTCCTACTATTTCGGTCTCTAATAGGAAACGAAGGGTGAGCTCTGAGCTGCTGGATCTGCAAAATATTGCTTCTTTTGGGGCCCTGTTTCATATCATTGTTGATGTGGTCACAACAAAAGAGGTTGGAAAATAGAAGTTGCGATCTGAGGATGGTCTTGTGATAGAATTTCATGAACACTGACCTGGACAGGAAAGCATTTCTTTCCACGAGCTGTTGATTAATGTACGCTGGGATTAGAGAGTGAGTGTTGAGCTGCCCTACTAAATGTATGAATCATACGTGAGACTGGTTTCCAGGCGTATGTCAGTGTCCAGATTGTTGAAAAATAGCCACAGAGACGAAGTTGTACATGAATCCTATCATTGCGACATTTCGAAGTAGTTGTCGTGTGTCGAGGAAGGATTTCTGGTACATACACACAGAGGAAGGTTCCATAAAATTGCATGTCTTGTTGAAAGCCGATTTAAAATTAGCTGAGTGTTGTCGTTGCAAAAGAAAGGCATGTTGACACTTTGGTCTTATAGCTTCTATTGAAAACAATGTAGAACGTAAGAAACTCAACCGGGCTGTAGGATTGCTTGAGGGATTGCTTGAAAAAAAAGGCTGGTCTGTCTTGATTAAAAGATCTACGGTGCTGGAATTCTGTCACAGGCCACTGACCGAACACGAGGAGGAGGGGAAGGACATAACTCAAAAGCTGAAGCCTTTTTAAATCGATGCACGGAATATTGAGTCTTCTCTGGATTTTTCGAGGAAGGAAGACTGCACTTGTTAGCCCGTGTCTTCGAACTCAGAAGTGTGGGGTGCGAGCGAAGCCTCCTGCGAATGAAGCAATACCGGATCTGGGTAAGCATATTGTCTGGAACGGAGAAAACAAGGCTAGGGAGTTCATCCATGCTGGGACACAGCTGACAAACGCGGTGTCTTACGATTATCGACTGGGTATGCCGGCAAAATGGATCACACTATCTAGTCACGGTTGTAAATAGAATAGGTCGAGGCTTTGTCGGAGCTGGAGTGGACGTGAAGTCCTTGTACCGACCATCCAAGGAAAAATCAGCGTAGCTAATGTCGCGGTCTGCATGTGGTGATATAATATCAGGGATTGTTCCAGGTGGGCAAGCACAGCATGTCGATAATGGCCCAATAGGCTGTGCCGTTATGATATGTTTCTCTAACTGTGCTGCAACAGCGGGTTATAAACTATATCAGCAAAAACATAAAATATACACTGTAAACATCAAATGTTCGAGTAGGTGTGATAGAGCATGGCTGAATGTATCGATACCTTTCAAATTCGGCTAGAAAATTAAGCCAAGAACAGATTTATATGAATGCTACATTTAACTTATATAACTAGCACGTTTCCAAATTGTTCCTGAAATTTACCAATTCCCGATATACAAAAGACTTTCATGAATTGTGTGTGTGTGTGTGTTGTGTGTGTAACATTTTTAAAATTGTGGTTAAAAGTACATATACATTTAGTCATGGTTTTTCCCATTCTTAATTAAGCGTTACAATTAAACGCAATGGATTGTCTCTAAAAGGTTCCCTACTGATTGATTGCATGGAGGAGTCCATATCAACAATATTGGTGGTATTTTATTCCCTTTTTTATAATTTCAAGATCAACAATATCTAATAAATAATAATAATTACTAACCTTTAGAGTATCCAATTCTAATAATAATTACCAACCTTTAGTGTATTCAATACTAATAATAATTACTAACCTTTGTAGTATCCAATTCTAATAATAATTACCAACCTTAAGTGTATTCAATACTAATAATAATTACCAACCTTTAGTGTATTCAATACTAATAATAATTACCAACCTTAAGTGTATTCAATACTAATAATAATTACCAACCTTTAGTGTATTCAATACTAATAATAATTACCAACCTTAAGTGTATTCAATACTAATAATAATTACCAACCTTTAGTGTATTCAATACTAATAATAATTACTAACCTTTGTAGTATCCAATTCTAATAATAATTACCAACCTTAAGTGTATTCAATACTAATAATAATTACTAACCTTTACAGTATCCAATTCTAATAATAATTAACAACCTTTACAGTATCCAATGCTAATAAAAATTACAAACCTTAAAAGTTTCTAACGCTCGAAAGCCCTTTATTAAAGTAAAATATGCGGTTTTAAAGTACTAAGAACCATACTAAATTAACTGTGTCCGTCCGCCATTTTAATGCTATTAATTTCTTTTTCTTATTTTCTTATACTTATACTGATCGATAAGCCGTTATACAAACACAAAATTTTTGAGGAAGATGTTTTCCATGTCCAATAGCTAGTACAAAAGGTTGGCAATATCTGCTTCTTGATTCGTACCGCGAAAAATTTTGTTAGCAATTTATCTTTTCAATCATTCATGTGTCTGTATTTTCAAGTTCCGCTTCATTCGGTGGAGGTACAAACTCTCCCAAGATTATTGTCGCATCAGCAAGTTCTTGAGTTACAATAACATTGCAAACAGAATCATATTTTATTCTACTGTTTGTCTACAATTACGGTAACACCCAGTGTATACATTTAATTTTACATTTAAAAATCACTATCCTCCTCATTTGGTCAAATTAAGCCCCAGTGAGCACAGCGAGAAAGACAGAGTTTTTAACCTCTTGAAAAAATGCCATTCTTCATGAAAAAACACTCCACCCCCCACCCCACCCCCACCCCCAACAAGCATTTGGTCCGTTACGTTACTCACGTATTAGTTAATAAAGCATGAAAGATGCGCTGAATAGAATACTTTGTGCTATATTATAATTATGCTTACGTATGCACAACAGGACTGTCGTAGTTATATACTTCGTCATAAGCTAGGGTCTCCTCTAGTCCGCCAGTGTGAATGACACTTGTATTCTGGTTTATTCCTGTGAAAATTACGAAAGTTAAAATTTGTAAAGTTTATCGGTTGTCATCACCATACTCGTATTGACCAATTAATGCTATTCATTTGAATGCACTTATACTGTTTGACACATCTCGACCAATCCGGAAAAATGACGACGAGGTCACATCCTAGCTGGGGTTTACTGAGTGCCAGAACAGAGGTAGCTCCGCCTACAAAATGCTTAGAACTCCAAGTAAATTAATGTTTTTCTATCGAAAATAACATTCTCTGATTGCATGTAAATCTTAAAAATATAGTAAAATGTTCGTGATTAAAGGATGAGAAATTTTGAGTTATGACTAATGGACTTTATTAATGTTGTAAAGTGACCAACAGCTGTGTATTGAACATCATGTCCTAAAGCCCTGTCAAGTTACAAGAGTGGTTAAGATAGAGAGGATATTTGCTTGAAACGAGTGAACAACGGATATATTTTATCGAGTGGGTGAAACTACTTCAGTTTTTCACCCACGAGGTGAAATATATCCGTTATTCACTCGGAGCAAGCAAATTTTCTTTGTATTTTATACTCAGACGTATTGGCTTGCAATATGTATAACAGGTTGAAGTAGCAGATTTCTTACTGTATCCCGCGCGATAATGTCAGCGGCTTACCATTTATGTTCTGTTGTGTTTAGTATATATTCGCACAGAAAATATCAGTAGTAACATAATTATCCTTCCAATTTTAAAAAAAATATGAAGAAAAAAAGTATCTGCACTTTGTGCGATTTGAAATTTGTTCGTCTACACGAAATTTGGCCATACTTACCACTAGACCAAGCGAGCGTCTAAAAATAACTCAGATTTCTTGGTCATAATGTTATTGATGTATATTGACGTGGGAGTGACAAATATTTCTGGTATTCCACTCCAGTGAATTATCAAAATTATTTCTCTTGAAAAACCCAGTAATTCACGGCCTAGCATACCATAATACGGAATAATCTACACCTCTTCGGTGATATAATCTGCCTGAGGTCCATTCAAATTTACGATGTTATAGTTTTACTGCGAGCATTCAATTGGCCGAGATGTTTTGATTCACTTAGCGACTATATACTAAGTGAGTTCCATTTCAGTTCATTTAGCCTACGATAGCAATATATCTGACGATGCCATACACCGAATGCAACGTGTAGATTTATATTTACTGTGACTATCTCAGCGTATCTGCGTCAGTCAGTGTGGTGCATCCTCCTACCTGCGAACAAAGTATCAGTCTTTCCTATATCTCACTGCTACTTCTCCACGTACATTTGAGGCGCACCCACAGGCTGTGCTATACTGAATCCATCTATATTGCTATTTGTATCAAGAGATTAAAGTTCGTATTATATAAAATGCTTTAATAAGTCTCTTTTAGTTTCCAATTTCTTTATTTATTTGTTCTTTGTCGCTTACTTTCTTGCCTTCTTTCTGAATTCTCATCCCTGGTATTTGGCCCATGACAGGAGTGGAATTTGATGTCCAATGACAATGTTAATGACAATTGTCACGACGGAGGTGTCTATTATTGTTGTTGTGGTGGTAATGCTGCTACTGCTTACAATCACACGAGTGGCGACAATGATTGCTACATTACTGTTGATGAGGTTGTTAATCAAGGTGATAATTATAATAATTACTACAGGACTGTAAAATCAAACATTCTTTGTTTTACAGTTGACTTACCTAAGTAATGCATGTGGTTAAGTGCCGCTGTTATATACACCGGTCCTCTCATTAATGCCTTAGTGCATTCTCCAGGACAACTGCTAGTGGTAGCAATGCGCTCTTGTCCTGGCGGAATTTGGAGACGAGTTTGACCTATTAGGAAAATCCCAGCGTCATACTGGCGGAGTTTGTCTGTATAGTAGAGTGTGACTCCGGAACTGTCATTATAATCTGACCGAAGGTAAGGATTGTTCCAATGCAGCTGAAATTTTTAAGGTTAAACTTCGTGTAAGAGATACCAATCTATCCCTATACATTTTTATTGTTATTACTATTTCATGTCAATCACTGTTTACCTACTCCTTCGAAACCTTTGAGATTAGATTGCTTACTTACGTCCTACCTCCTGATCAAAATCCACTGACTCTTTGCATACTTTGGTCATAAGCATACAAAAAATGCATAACGAAATCTAACACCTGCATAAAAATATAGATGAAACGTCCAAAAGTCTACAGATTTATCAGGGTATCAAGAGCAGTGACAATGAGGGGCAATGATGACATAACGCATATCCGACAAGTCCAACCGTGCATCATGGAGACATCACAAAGCCATACATTTTATGATATTTTTAAAACCAATTTCGTTGCTATGCTATTAAATAGCCTCATAATCACGGTGGCTCAGTAGTAGGTGTGTCAGACTCAAGACCAGATCGGTGCGGGTTCAAATCCTGCCCAGGCATGTCAATGTGGGCCGTTGTGGATGTCTCTGGGTAAGACACTTTGTTCCTTCAGTCTCAGACAGATATAACTTTTTGTTTTTTTTTATGTGTTGTTAAATATCAAATCAATGAATCACTGAAGCAACTTTCACAAACCGATGTTAGATCTTTCATATTTAGGGTTGTTTTTTGGCGTTATGACAAAAAGGTTCCGAATCAGTGAACCAGAAACATCTTGCTCATGTGAGAAAACGGTTTGAGTAGGAACAAAAATGGCGACATGCTGTCCAAAATCTTGCTTCAGTTTATCAACAACGGCTATACATGGCGACCCCTGTGTCTGCCGTTTTGTTTCTGTTGAACCGAGTATAAATCTCCTTTACACTTTGGTCGGACCAAGTGCGTCAGACGGCCACAACAACGGTCACCACAACAGCTGACAAGATATTAAAGTGAACCGTCTTCAGGACAGAACACCGCAAAACAGAACCATTGCCAAATATTTATCAAATTGAATTAGACCTCATGCACCTTGAGTTCTTACTGCACATATCACAGACAAACATATATGTGTAGGTATCCCGACAAAAGCGCGCAGGACAAATGCGCGCCGACAAAAGGGCGCCGTCAAAAGAGCGCGGCTTAAAACCCCCGACAAAAGCGCGCCGACAAAAGAGCGCCGTCAAAACCTGAAATCCCCCGGAATGTTCGCGCAAAATGAAAAGTGCGCAGAGTTGAAGTAGACATGAAAAGTGAGATAATTTCTAAGTTCCAAATATTATTGAAGAGTCATTCTTTAAAGTTACTTGCGTATTCGAAACTGTATAAATAGTACAAATATGTTTAGGCCTAAACATTTGCAGTCGTGACTGCAAAGGTCGGCTGAAAGTGTATGCAACAGATGCAGTAACTGTTGTTTCGGAGCTTTATCATGCTCCCACTCCAGAACTTAATGAAGTGACGTGACTGAGATACGTCAGCGTGCCGTGAGGACTGTAGAAAACCCAGGCGAGTTGGTTTAATCCTGTCCTGCACAATTAGCAGCGATAACCGAATATTGGGAAGACACGTAGACAGAAGACAGCGAAGACGCGGTAAAGCACATCCAAGATTTCCGATCGAGTTGTGGAACATGCGTGATCGCGTGAACGACGATCTGCCACTTACCAACAATTCAGTGGAGGCTTGGCATAGTCGTTCCAGCAAACAGTCGATTGTCATCATCCGTCGGTTTACAAGTTGATCGACCATTTCTGCAAGGAGCAGGATCACGTGGAGCTGCAGCTCGAACGCTATCAATCCGGCGTAAGACATCCCGAAGCGTCGAAGTCGAAATATGTTCAACTCAATCGGCACCTGCAAGCTTTAATTCCGACATACGGCAATGTGTCAATAATGAACTATCTGCGCGGAATCGCGCATAACGTTGCACTGTAGAAGACACTTATAATAATTGAACGTTTTGAAAAATTAAAAAACTCTACATTTCTGCATATTGAGATATTAATAAATAGATGATGTTATTTTGTTCTTTAACGCTGTATTTCTGCTTTTTGAGATATTAAGTTATACACGATGCTCAACGATCTTTAATGCTGTATTTGTTAGTTTTTTTCTTTACTAGAGACACTAAATGGTAACTGTTGTACGCTTTTGTCTTTGCGCGATTTTGTCGGCGCGCAATAGTCCTGCGCACTTTTGTCGGGGTACCATATATGTAATATAATAACTGGAGGACAGGATGATGATCCCGGGTGGGGTGGATGGGAAGTTGCTGAAAGCTGTAAATAAGCATTTATAGTGCTCAAGCCCTATAACTAGATATAACTGGCGTGAATAAGATAATGACATTGTGATGAATAAAGTTCACCAGGTTCCAACTTTAACTAAACTCTCAAACTTTCTTCAATAATTTAAAAAAACCACAAAAACTTTCTTATTGTATGGTTAGTAACAATTTTTATTCACAGAACATTCAACATGCATCAAGGACTGACATACAGTCATCACATCTTGATTTTTCTTTAAAGGCATCTTGCCTTATCTCTGTGGCAATTTTGAAGATTTCCCTTATTTCGAAGAGTTTCTCAATTATTTCCATTCAAGTCTAAAAAGGCTTGTATGTGGAACATTTTAAAACTATAGATGGTTTTGTATCAAATACATTATCTTTACCTCTGAAAAATATTTATATTGTCATATGTATCAAAAGCAAGATACTGTAAGATCCCAATCTAGGAAGAAATTTTGGGATTTATTTTGAAATCAGGGCAAGTTAATTATTTTTGGACATGTCATCTTAAAACATAACGATGCTATATAATTTCACACAAAGTAAGTGTACCTGAAGCGCCGCCCTTTTGAAGCCCTTTTGCCCAATTCTGAAACCAGCATTTTCATCGATACACTGTCCATTTAAGCCGACGGACCAACCTCCTAGAGAATCAAAACAGCTGTAACCGGCTGACACCCCACATTGGTATGGCTGGTTTACTGGGGGAAAAAACATTGACCATCAAAAGAGAAAAGGTCCTCTAAAATTCCTTTTCTATTTAATTGAATGATCATGGACGGGTATTTATCGAGGTGTAAGTTTTACCTAATAACTCACAAATGGCTTTATGTTAACTTTGTGAGTGATTAGGTAAACTTTACACCTCTATAGATACACAACCATGATTTAGACTAAAATAGTGTTGATTACACCCACTGACACGAAGATTTGAAAATGACGCTCGCCTTCCTCAGGCTGTAAACATGCACTGAGTTGAGGTGATTGGGTATATTATGCTTTATGAGGTAGATTAGTTTTAGGTCAGACACAAATCGTCTGATATTGACACCCTGTAACAGCATGAGCACGTGACTGACATTTTCTTTCGCCAATCCTTGAGTTGATCATAGATGGGCTGGAACTAGTTGTATGTGACACACCGATCTTTTCGCCAATCAGATTACAAGTGCGGGACGAGCAACGTATTTTAAATCACATTAGATCATTTGCATGTTATCTTTTCTGCTCGACAGCGAGGGAGGGCCCCTTTTCGGATTCACCTTTTCTGAGTTTAGTTGCTGGTGTTGTTGTTATTTTTTCACAAAAATATAACCCCCAAATTAAACAAGTTTTTGTATCATTCTTGAATGCGATATCTAGAAAGTCATATCATGTCATTATCTCAGTTTCCACATTGTGCTAGAAAATGCAGTTTTAAGGGCATTACATATTGTTTTAATCGCTTGCTTCAAGATCCACTGTTTGATCAAATTATTGAATCAGCTGTGACTATGTTAGTGCTGATATTTACCTTCGTGAGTTCTATCTTGACATCCATAAAGTACCATGTGGTGCATTATATCAGCATTGCTAATCACTGGCTCGATGGCAATGAGGTGATATTCCTTGTCACTTGGGAGGTCAAAAGTCATACATATATAGGTCGTTTCATTGGCTGGAACTTGGGTTACAGGGAACCGAATAGATACATTCTTTGTATCTGAAAATATTACAGAAAGTTAATATTCTCAAACATTTGAAAACACATATATATTGTGGACAGAAAATTAAATATTAACAGTCAAAGATATCAATCTATTTTAGATTGAATATATGTTGCCAAACCTATTAAAAGTTTCTGTTATTCTCATATAACAATTAAGTGGTGGCCTTTTGGAGTGACTAAATCTTAAATCTTGAGATAGCAATATTTTAAGGAGAGAATGTTCTTAAATCTTTAATTCTTAAATGACATCAAAATGGGCTAATTAGTTTTTCTTTTCTTTCTCCCTCTCGATGCATCAATATATATATATATATATATATATATATATATATATATATATATATATATATATATATATTCTTGGTCTGTCTTTATCATAAATTACTTGAGTGTTTGAAAGGTTTACAACTTTCAGTAAACTGCATCTGATGAAAGGAAAAATACATAGATAAGCGATGTATGGGAAGCACGAACGATTGTTGTTCTCATTTAAGCTAACTTAGTGTTGAGAGAGAGAGAGAGAGAGAATTGTGTTTAAAACAAACCTTACCAGTATTGTTTAAAGCGTCACATTTGAAGTCTTCATAGTTGCAGTTCACCCATTGAAGCTGATTTGTCTTGTTTGCGCAAGCGGGACTATCGTACGGCTGACAAACACCTGTGTAGGGAAATAATTAAAACTTCTCACTTATATGAAATAAACCCATCTATATAAGAGTCGGAAAACTACAAAAGCATCCTTACGTTTGTTTAAGTCGCCTTTGGACTGTTGAATCTTACACATTTTAGGGCTGCATCCAGGATCTGAAACATTCATCGTCATAATCTCATGATTCTCATGAAATGCCCTTCAAAATTTGATTAATCTTTTTAATAGTTGCAGGCAGAGGTCAGACTGCAATCAATATTCCACATTACCTACGAAAATGTGACTTCTACATCCTCTTCCCCCGGTCACCTATCAATGGTCGTGAAACATCATCCCTCAGTAATGATGAATCTCTCTTTATATCTGTACAGACATATTGTTTTTGTTTCCGTGATATGAACTGTTATTCAATTATTGTTTATACCTTATGCTTGATATCATCCGCTAATCGATACTTTTTTAATATTATTCAGCAGCATATTAATGCACCTATCGTCAACTGCCAATATATTGCTTCCTATAGATGATCTCAGTTAACTTCCGACTACTGGGAACCAACATACTGTAATTACGTAGTTAGCACTCTACCCCTGGACTGACACGTGGACAGTTTTATCCTACATAACTTGTACAAATTCATTTCTTATATTTTTCAAAGCTTTGTCCTTTTTTGTGCGAAATTTCAGTATTTACTCTGCGGTGCTTTTGAAGTACGTAAGCAATTTATAAAATAAAATCTTTCATCTTAAAAAAGTTAGAATAATAAGTAGGACAGGCATAGACAGTATGTGAATATGCTTCTTTGGAGATACCGTGAATAGCCGTGAAAAGTTATCTCGCTTAGCCTGACGCTACGTGTCGTGCCTGTAAAGGAGGGCAATGACCGTATTGTTTATCTATACATATTCCGGTATTTATGGTTTTGCCATCAAATGCAATTCTATTTTACGAATGTTTTGTAAACTTTAAAAGCATTCATGCATGAAAGGTACGACTTTTATCAGTTACGTTACGATAATTACCCGAGTGCTTCGTATTAATGATATTTTGAGAGACTAAGTTACCGAAAGCTTCGTTGTTATGGTGGGGAACGTTTAATCTGTAAGTTTGTCTGGAAAGAGATGTCTATCGACGTAAAGACTGTGCCTATATTGACTAGCTATAATAATTAAGGTACTCCTCATTCTTGGTCAATGCTAAACTGTGTGTTAATAAGGCAGGACTTAAAGTCATATCTTGCAGACGACAATATTAAAACTGCTTCTCAAAACTGAAGAATAGCTATCCACCAAAATGCACATTACCTGGGTGGGAAAGTCCTGCGGTTCGGTTCGGTTGTGCTCCAGATATCCACACACAGTAAGGATCACCTAATTCTTGACCATTTGTCAAACCATCCCCATCAGAATCTGCCTGGCAAAGCTCTCGTGTCCACGTCTAGAAGTAAATAAATTTGATTTACATCGAACTTTCTATCTTACCCCATAATGATATATATTGGAACAATATAATGAATCCAATATCATAATCAATACAAATAAGTACGAGGTTATTCTCAATTCATGAAGCGGGTAGTTCCGTGGTTAGAGTGCCGTACTCTAAATCCAAAGGTCTTGAGTTCTAATCCTGCCCAGATCAAGTCAAATTTGACATACCCCTTATACTACAAGATATCAAATTAAGTGCGTACACGGTACTCAATATCGACGTGACTTTGTGACATGAATACGGGAATGTAAAGTTAACCCTTTATTCTTGTAGCAGAAAACAAAAATAGTGAGAGGACAAAGTGTACTCGATGACATACCTTGTTAGCTGAATAAAATGAATGCCCAAATGGGTTTCTGTCGCCTCCCCCATTAGGGTTCAGATGACCGACCCCTTTCCAGATGTAATTGGGTTTACATGGATGTGGAACCATTTCCCCGTTTGGGATCTTACTTTGGAACCGTGGAAATCCAAAACAACACCCGAATAAAACTGCCAAAATATACCATGTGCAATCGGCCGATTTCCTGTAAAAAGAAAAGAAATTAATGATTTCCTTTGTCTTAATCAAGCGAAAATAGAGGATTTTTTTTGTGTGCTTTTAAATACACACACAAACTTAAAAGAGGTAGTAAGAACACCCCCATATATATATATATATATATATATATATATATATATATATATATATATATATATATATATCGAGAAAGAATATTATCATACAGCTAAGAGAATATTTTTAATTCGTTCCCTATCGAGACTCGAACCCGGGTCCGCTGGTTACGGCAACAATCGCCTTGACTGCACACATCAATCCCCCTACACCCCCTGGACCATGCACACATCCCCCAAAAAAGAATGAAACATAGTCGCTGTTATAAGCAATTCATGCGTAGCAGACACACCCCTATGACGACCCAGTAATTAACTCTGACTTAATACACAGTCACTCTCCGGATTCCTATGATAGAAATCAAGGCATATGGAAATTAATGTAGACAGGTACATATATACACCAGACAGATCGGAAAGTGATATCCCTGGAACATTCACGAGGATGCGTGATAATATAGAGTGAAATATAATAAGGCTTGATGGAACCTGTTGTGCTAGTAAAAGAGGACACACACACACACACAAAATACTACGACCGTTATTAGGTTGATCTCAGTTACGATAAAAACATAGGGTACATGAGTAATAAGTACGAGTATAACAACGATATACCAATATCTAATTTGGAATATATCCCTTGTAACTTTCTATCTATCAAAATGGTAGACAACTGTATCAATTTTGGTGTAACGAGATGTATTAAATCTCACGATATAACATTTTTAACCTCATCAGCAAGCTTTTATTATCAAATAAAGAAACACAAACAAACACTAGTATATACAATAATGCAAGGTGTAACCAAAGTATGCAGCCTGAAATCATGTGGAGAAAAGTCAACAATAGGTCGAAGAAGGAACAGAAATTATTTAGAATATTAGACTCAAAATGCTTACATTATATCCATCATTAAAATTTGGATGATCTGCGGAAGTTGCAAGTTACAAAACCTATATTTGTAGAACATAGCTGCACACTGCATGACAAAGTATGCTACATACCGGACAAATAACTTGGAGGTTTCTTTGTAAGTTACACCCGCTAGTAACCTTTTACTTAAAAGATACTGCACTTGCAGCTCATCTTCTGCGTTACATAATGTAACATGTATGCTTAGTGGCAGGGATTCATGTATCGAAGAGAACCTTTCAAAATCTGCTTCATTAGACGTTCGAACTCTCCAAAGGCTATTTTTAAAACCAGCAATTTTCGACCTTACAATTTCTTTCCAATTTTGTTTATCTGGAATGTAGGAATGCTGCAAATAATCAGTAAAATACTGAAGCAAATTTGTTGAAAATTAACTAAATATGCTAAGCGGATAAAAGAAATTCACATGCATGAAGTGATGAAAGAACTTAGTTTCCAATTAAAAACTGATCCGGCATCATTGCCCTTGAAATTATATATTTTTCGATGTCATAAAAAGTTACAATTTCCTTGAACTCGCAAGTAACAGTACAATCCTTTATTAATAGCTTTCACTAATGAGATTTAGTTTTAAACATTCAATTTTTTTTAATGCGTCAGAGTCTTGATTCGCTAATGAGACCTTGATTTCAGCGGTATTGTTGTCTTTTCACATATCTGACTTTTACATCGAACGAGGGACACTCTATCCCTGAGTTTTGGAAACATTCTCTTTTGAAAAAGTTTAAAATCTGTCTTTTGTTGGGCGTTAGCATTCAAAATCTTTCATGAATTATGTCATCATCAACAAACACATTGTGATCATAATGTTGTCACAAAATATATCCGAAACAGGTTATGTTTTTAGCATCTAATTCAGTATGATGTTTTCTATTCACGCCTACATTTGAAACATCGCACAACATACCTTGAAAAGCTAGATATTTCAAAACATGTATGTGTAAAGGTTCCCTCTTCAAATTGAAATCTGTCGTCAATATTAAGCAGCAGCTATCTGTCACTTTTGATTTTGTTAGACGAATTTCAATATATAATAAATCTGTGTTGAAAAGCAATTGTGTAACTCGTTACATGTTTAAATTATTATGTCTGTAATACCCACGTAAGGAGGGTGGTAGTAGACTTTAGTGCATTAGGTGGGTCTCACGGCTTATTTGTATTTTTATATACTGAGAAAGGTGCAACTAATTTGAAATGTAAAAGTGAATTTTAGTACTGTCAATGTTCATACTACTTATAGGCAAACTTCACTGATCTGAACCGTGCAATTTCGTTATTTTATTCATGTATCTTATTGTTACCCAGAAGTACACTCCTTTGTGATTACATTTCACTATCTTTCAAGAATAGAAACGCTATATTAGGTGGATAATCCATTCTCCATATGCATGGATACGATCTCTCATATTGTTTATATTTCATTGGATATCATCCTATTTTTCCTTGTTGTTTCTATATATTATAAGCCTTTGTTTGGGGTGAAAATTAATTATATTTGTATGTAAATATATGTGTATACCAATATAAGCATGTACATGCCTACTTGGACGATTGATCGCTAAAGTAAGTAAATAATGGTTATGGAATTCCAGCTGTATTTAACCTTTGCACTCTTTTAATTTTATTATTGATAATCATCTCTCTGGGAGGGGAGGGGTGGTGGTGGTGGTGGAATGTGATACAAATGCATAAACAGCCAGTTAACAGTCCATTCAAATTACAGTTAAATGATGTACAGTATATCCCCCACTCCACCCCGCCCCTCCCCCGAAAAAATATTTTACAAGGTAATGGAATTCATCATCTAAATCATGCAAGCTGCACAAAAAACATTTTTAAAAGATATATCTCAGTGTTGAAGAGGCGGCTGTATTCTCATGCTAGTCTGTGATTTAAACATCTGAATCTACATAGATATACACTAACTGACTAGTATAACAATGAAACATATCTTTTTGTTTCCAAATGCCCCGAAAGTAACTACCAGAGCGCCATATAGTAGCCGTTAAGGAGAGATAACTCTAAAAATCATAGATTCCGAACAGAGCTCTTTGAATAGCACATAAGAGACGAGACTCGGCCGCTCAGTTCACAAAGGCCATGCATCCTGAAAACGCATATTTTCCTGAGCAAAACTCATACAGAGCTCTTGATTAAAATTTAATAAACTGAGTATGTTTTGAAATTCAATGGGGTATTTTGTGAACATCGCCAAACAAAAACTTGCGCTGCGTGATTGTCTGTAAATCAGGATGTTAATGACGGTCATCAATTTCGACATTAACCACTCTGCTGCGGTATCGTGTATATACTGGTGTCTTCTTTACAGGCTCAATTGTCTCTGACTATTTTCCACGCTATTTGGGATTATCGCAGTCATTAGCTGTGTATTTGAGACTAAATGAGCTTTTTAAAACTGATAACACTCTAAGTTAACTGTCGGCACCCAGAAAGTCTAACACATTATTTAAACTTACCATGTATATTCACATCTGTACAATATATGTATTAACTGATTTTACTCGTATCAACCAAGGCAGATAGGTAAGAGACGATCTATACGCCTCTTTTTTTAAAACAACAAGAACAAGAACAACAAACAAACATAACAGAAAAAAAAACCCCAAAACAAACCAAAAGCAAACAAATAAACAAACAAACAACCCCCAACCACCCAAAAAAAAAACAAATGAGACAGGTTAAAACTGAAGTTACTGTTCTACGCATGTCACTCCTTGTGTGTTTGCGTGTATGTGTGTGTTCTGTATTGTTCCCTGAGGAAGACGTTGCTTTGAGTCAAAACATTCGAAACGTCTGTTATTTATCTATCTGTCTGTCTGTCTGTCTCTCTCTCTCTCTCTCTCTCTATATATATATATATATAGAGAGAGAGAGAGAGAGAGAGAGAGAGAGAGAGAGACAGACAGAGACAGACAGAGAGAGAGAGAGACAGAGAGAGAGGGAGTTATATTATTATACAATGTTAGATACCTATAATTCGTTTCATACTGAGAATCGTACCTTAGCCCAATCGCTTTGCCTGCACGCAAAACCCCATATCCTTTCCATTAGTCGTGAATGCATGCATTCGTGCGTGATAGACCCACGGGCTTGACCATCAGGTGATCAGCTCACCTTTAGTTAATACAGGTATTACACAACTTTTCTAAGACTGATTTCATCCAGCAGTGACCTTGTGATCATTTAAAAAAATTAAAAAAAAACAAAAAAACAAACAGGTTAGAGAGTTATAATTCGTTCCAATTTGGATCCGTCTCACGAATAACGGCACAATCATGCACCAGCGCCCTACCACCCAGGGCAATGCACTTTTCACCAAATAAGATTGCACAAAGTCGTAGGTAAGGACTCAAGGTGCATAAAAACGGACTCGCTTGGCAAGCGTAATTTAGCATTTAGGGCGCTGGTGCACGGGTTATATATATATATATATATATATATATATATATATATATATATATATATATATATATATATATATATATATATATATATATATATACAATTAATTTAAGCAAGAGACAAAATTTCACTAAGAATAAAATTGAATTAAGGACCTGTGTCTTTCACATATACATACATACACAAATGCACATGCAGACACAAAGTTTTTAGCGATACACCTACCTGTCTGACATTTCTTGTTTTCCTTAGAGACTTCACAAGACTGTTCTTGATATTCTAGAACAGTTTCTTAAGTACCTGTTTACTGAGCTTAATAATGAAATATTATTGATTTGTTGGCTGTGTTTCAACGACATTAAGGCAATACTACTATTTAAAATACGCTTAAGATCTTTTGTCCTGAAAAGTATACGTGACTCAGAGGAAAAGAGTTATTTCACTTTCACTTTCACTTCCAATTGGATTGTGTCCAGTCATATTAAAGTTTCAAAATAATTTGAAGTCATATTAGAGTCTATTAAAAAAGTATATAATATTCAAATTTCAGTATTTGTTATTATAAACATGGAATTGGAAGTGAAGTCAAAACATTTATGTAGCATTATTTTTCAAGCGATTTCACTCCCTCTTTATATTTTTGCACATATTTCTAATGCGTCTTAAATGCTTTTGGTGGATTTTGTCAATATTCAATGTTATTATTATTATTATTATTATTATTATTATTATTATTTACAATATAACAAGGTTGGACACAATTGCTGATTTTTTCCACACTACGGAAAAGACAAACATTGAGACGTCTTAGTAAGAGAGGAATGTATTGAACAATAAGTAGATAAAAATTAAATTGCCTATATGCAATGTTATATTTGTATTATCAACAATATGTAGATACAAATTAAATTGCCTATTAATGGAACAATATGTATATAAAAATTAAATTGCCTATATGCAATGTCCCATTTTAAGCAACATTTATATTACATTATGCAGCATGCACATGTAATTTACAACATGCATATTGTGATATGCAATGTACAATTTGACTTTTGTCATATGCATACTGCATTATGAAACATGTGTATTGTATTTTGCAACAAGAATCTTGAATGATGCAACAAATCAGTTTCCTGTTTATTTTATTTTACAATACACACCTTGCATGATTCACATCCATACCGTCTTTAGCATCATTGACGTTGTATTATTAACCTGTCTGTGTCCTTTGTATTTTGTTACCCACTGTTCAACAAGTTGGGAGGAGATATAGCGTTTAGCAGTCAGGTTGTGTGTTCGTTCGTTCATTCATTTCTTCCGTCCTCAATAACTATGACCTTATATCAATATCTCAGACACTATTTCCCCTACACTTCTGAAATTTGGTGCGTGGATGCATCGTAATAAGTGTAACTCAGGCATCTATAAATTAGGTCAATGTGATCTAATTTGTACGCTTGAGTCACTTGTATATTTTCAACTGTTCGTTCATTTAATCCTCAATATCGAAGACCCTCTTTATAGAGGAAATACATCGTCTGTTTTAGATTTTGTAAGGTAACCTTTCCAAGCTATTTTGCAGTATCAAATTGTGCAACGTAAACATTGTAGTTTGATAAACACATTTTTATATATTACGCCCGACTATATTACCTACACGTCCCATTCTAAAAGGTGAATATTTGCCTACCTAATTTTGAAGTACGACGGTGTTTCAGTCTAATAGCCACAGGCTGAACCGCCGATCGATAAAATTGACAGAGCAATTAGTTGAGCTTTATCTCATATTTTTTTCTTCTACATCTACGTATTCAGTACGTGAGATCTTAATCCACGCAACCAAAACCATAAAAGACCCCAACTGGTTTGACAGAACTAAAACCCAGATACCACAGAGCCACCGTATCTACTTAACCACTGCACCTATCCATTGCTCTCTCTCTCTCTCTCTCTCTCTCTCTCTCTCTCTCTCTCACATTCTTGAAAAACGTAAAAAACGGGGACATAAGATTTTTACCTTAAAAATGGGGACATCCATATTTCAGCAAATTTAGAGGCATGAAGGTCGGTTTTACTATGCTTTGAATATATGCATGTCTTATGCAATCGATTTGTAGTCGATTTTCAAAAATAAATGTGTTTGAATTTTTACCATCAGAATGGGGATACACAAATATATACAGTATCGGGAATTATACAATCAAATTGAGGACATTAAATAATTATGTATTATCATTCTAAATAACTAGCAGATTGATCGAAATTTTGCAGTAATCTCAACTCATGTCAATAGTTGCCTTCCATATCAACAAACTAAATTGAAATTTATGTTGAATTTTTGTAATTTATAAATAAGCAAATTGTATGTACCCGATTTTGAAGAAACTTATTCGTCAGAAGCATGCGAAAATAGAAAACATATTTCTGTTAAACGAAAATAATAAAAGATCTGCATGCCAGATGTTCAGTTAAAATAATTTTACTGACACGTATACATTTATGAATTTGAAATGTGAAGAAAAATAAAAACAATTTTGAAGCTTTGTGTGTTCAAATTTGGCTTTTAAATGGAATCCACTTAATTAATAGCATTATAATGTCTCTTAAATATGAAACGCGCCAAGAATATGTTGATAAAATGAATCATTTCAGCAGGAAGCCGTGTTTCTTAACTTTTATTGTTGTTGTATATTCATATAAAAATGTCCCCGTTTTGTAAGTACGATATAATGGTTGTGTGTATGAAAATATCCCCATTTTATAAGTACTATATCATAGTTGTGTGTATGAAAATGTCCACGTTTTGAAAGTACCATGTAATGTTGTAATGCTTGTGTATATGAAAATGTCCCCGTTTCATATGTGCCTTGCCACGAATGTATTATAACACTCTAGGGTGCTCAGTACCGAGCGAATCAAACAACCTCTGCGTGAACCTAGCTTGAGATCGATGTTTCCCCTATATCCAATGACCTCAAGACAACGGTCGTTGTCAACTGAAGGGTTCTTAAACGCGCAAATTCCAAAAGTAATCTTCTAATCACCTAATGACCACACATCACGAAACCCTAATTTCACATTTTCTTGCTTTACACTTGTATGACCCATCAGTAAGCCTTTCCATGCCGAACATTGGTACTTTACGCCATGCACCAAAAAAATAAAAACACGACCCAAACACACCTAATACGTAGAGTTAGTCCTATCTCAAATTGCTAAACACTTATACATTAGAATATCACTGAAAATGTCGGGGGGGGGGGTCCAATTTACGAAACTAATCTATGTTACCATAAAGCGTCGTGAATACTGTGCATTATGACGTCTGCTTCTAGAAATTGGCTACTTTCTCGGTTTGAGATATATCTTCCTTAAACCGACTCTCATAATCAACAAATAATCGCTAAAATCTAACAAAGCTGTAAACGGATATGTAAATACAAATAACACATACCCTAGGTGTATTACAGTATGAATGAAAATGTCATTGTTTTGTATGCACTATGTCATGGTTGTGTATGAATTTGGTCACGGTTGTTTGTATGAAAATGCCCTCGTTTCGTATTTACTTTACCAAGATTGTATACATGAAAATGTCCTTGTTATGTATGGTTGTGTGTAAGTATCATGTCATAGTTGTATGTATGAAAATTTCCAAGATTTGTATGTTCCACGGCAAGGTTGGGTTTATGAAAATGCTAAAGTTTCGTATGTACCGCCTTAAGGGTGTGTGTACAAAGAAATTATCATTTAGTACACAATACGCTGATGGTATGAAAATGTCCACGTATTATATTTATCACGTCAAGACTGTGCTCATGAAAATGATCCCGTTTGGTATGAGGAACTTTAAATGTTGTGTATGAAAAGTCCCCGATTGATATTAAAAGGTAATGGCTGTATGCATAAAATGGCTTTGTTTTGTATGTACCACCTCGAGTTGGTGTGTATCAAAATATCTCTCGGTTTCGCATGTACCACGCTAAGGTTGCGTGCATGGAAATATTCCCAATTTGAACATGTATACATCACCTTTTATGTATGAAATTATCTCTGTGCGGGTGCATCACGCGACGCTGTTTGTATGAAAATGACATGTTATGTATCCAAAACCCATAGAATGCATATATGACATTATCTGTCTGGTATAAAAGAATATATTGCTTATGTGTATTAAAATGTTGTCAAAAAGTATGAAAGAAATCAAAACTTTGTATTGGAACATTTCTCCGTCTTGTAATAAAAACGGAACTTGTGTGTAAGTTGACGTCCCTGTTCAGAATGGGGAAAACCAAAGTTCTCGGTATTAAAATGTTCTCATTTAGTATGACCCGTTGAAGGTTGTGTTTATGCAATAAACCAAACCCACAGCCGTACCCTACACTTTCGTATGAACCAGTTTGTACAACAATGTCCGCTCTCTGAATAAATGGTTCCAGAATACATGTTAGAAAAGACTCCAGTTGAGTCTGATAAAGGCAAAATATATGTGTGCATGGCTTAAAATTGTGTTTCATCGTAAAAAAAATCATGTCATGCAATGAACGCGTATGTATTGAAATTTTTTGGGATAGTCACTGTTTTCTTATTGCGGGCAAACCTGATTTAACAACGAAACACGTCATGCTTATGTTACGATTCTAGGTCTTAAAAATATGTAACAGAAAGAAAGCGAAACCAACAATGTAAGTAAAATCAACAAGCAATTTATTTCCTGACATATAAAGTGAAAATGCAGAAGATACTTACAATATTGTGAATTAAAATCGAAATAGTCCAATAATCCTAATCACAAGTCCAAAATATAGAATGTTCCGAATGAATTCCAGTAGCCTTGAATGTCCTGAGGTGCCAGTAGTCTTGCACGTCCTGATATACCTGAATGATGTAATCCAGAATATCTTTGAATGAATTCACAAAAATCCCAAGTCAGGTATCAATCCAAAATGAGAATGAGCACTTTATTAATTCCAATGAATATTTTTAATTAAATAATTCCTCTCTCTGAATTTGCTCTGATTTTCTCAACACAACTATAAACATCTGATTATTAAACCAAATTCCTTAAAGACTGATAGTTAGCATAGGAATGAAATACTGCTTACCAAACGTCCTATATATAGACACAAGTCACCTGACAGAATTTTCTAGAAAATCATTTGGCTTACCTGACAAATATCAGTAATTCTAGTGAACAAAATAGTATAATTGTAAACAAAAGCAACCCTGACCTCTACTTCTAAGTAAACAACTTGCTTATATACTATAACCAAGGACAAAGTTAAATATGTAGGACAAAAGTTAAATATGTAAACATTATACATAACACTTAGGTGAATCATACACTGATTGGAACGTGTCATTCCACCCAGATTCAACAATAAATCGTATTGTGACCTAATAACAAACTTCATTCTTTATGTCGCTTAAATGGTATCCATTACGAATACTGTTCGAAGTGGTCAAGCTATATAAAATCACAACACATACCACCTACCTGGCAACTTATGATATCATTTGTTGAAAATTCAATTTTTGAGGAAATGCAGCTCCAACATTGTCGTATAGTCATGAAAGTTTGTGAATTGTACTAAAGGGTATTCGACTTTAGCTTAAATTTTCTGATTCAAGAAGTAATTTGATCCCTTCTTTGCATTTTTACTTTTGGTGAGAAGCAATTATTATATTTCTGTACAAGCGTTTTATATTTTTCCAATTTCTGCCACTCACTCCTGGCTCTTTTGCAATATAGTTCTCAATATCCTCTTGTTCAGGAACTATCTTAATTAGAATGAATTTATTGTGATGGTTTAGTACAGTACTTTGTTTTTCCTCCCCCCAAGTATTTGATATCCTTTTGGGGGTAGTTATTGACCTTCATCCTCTTTCCTGTGTTTTCTCCTGCTCCTTCCAACATCCTCATTGTACCTGTCATCTTAAAATAAGTACTAATCATACTTATGGCAAAAGTGTGCAAATCAGCCCATTATCATCACGCATTATTTGTAAAAATCAATGTTTAATAATTTTCTAAAAATGACTTTATAATATTGAGTCAAAGTAAAAATGCGCCGTCTACTAGTCACTAAACTTATATGGTAAAGCAGGTATCATCGTCTATAATTATCATTAAAAAACTACATACATGGTCGTTCGATTAACACTAACTTGTATTTGATTGTAACATGGTAATTTTCTTTTCGTTTTATCCCACAGAGTCATAATACACCTTCATGATAAATACAATGAGAAAACTATGAAAAAGATAATATGCATGCAAACATATATAGTTATGTAATGTAAAGGCCATCGTGAAAGTTTAATGTCCGATTCGTTAAAATTCATTAATTTCAATTTACTCTAATTCTATTTTTCTCTGTAGTATCACGTGCTTTTTTAAATTATTGTTACAAACATAGGATTTGGAAGGTATTGTTAACTTCAGCGAAATAAAATATAAATTAAATAATGAGAAATAATACATAAATTTGAAACAAATATGACATTCTTTTGCAAATGCTTTCCGAAAGAGCAAAATATACATAATATACATTTAAATGTGTGTTGTGTCGTGATGGGGGCGGAGGGCACGGGGCATGTACATCATACGCTTGGTTAAGAAATGCCGTCATTTTAGAAGTCATATAAACATATAGTTATCCAGTCCTATGACAACGGTAGTTCATTCAGCTCGCACTGAGCAGGCTTGCTTCGGGTTCTGTTAAATCACCTTGTCAAATAGATTACACAGTTCTGCTGATCTAAACACATGTCTACATCAGCATTGTAACCAGATATATCCAACGTCCAAACTGAAGAATAGAACGTCTGTACTTGTTAACAATATTCAGGCACTCAAAAAACCCCTACAAAAAACAGCAAAAAAAAAAAAACAGAGAGAGATAAAGAGAGAGAAAAGAGGGAATTTATAATACCGATGGTATTATCATCCTGATAATAATCATTACAAAATTATTATTGATGGTAAATTGATTTGATTGCCTAATAATTTTATCATAAGCATAGAGGATAACAAGATCCTTAACGAGTACCTTAAATTTTAAAGTATTTATTAGCCCTTATGCTGACGATACTGTTATTCTTGCAGATAACGAAAAAGATCTTCGGAGGGTTTTGAATGACTTATGTATATACTCCAGAGAATGGAAATTAAAAGTCAATGTTTGAAAAAAAAATATTTGGTATCAAGGCAATCTAAGCCTTTCTCTTTTTATTTGTAAACACATCACTGGGAAATAGTTGATTAGATTTAATATTTAGGGCTATTTTTTAAGCACAATAGTTGATTTAATTCGGTAAAAAAGAGAATCACTGTAGATGCTAATAAACAATAAATTTGCTGTTATAGTTGGATTTACAATTCAAACTTTTTGAAAATATTGCTTTGCCGTTATTGTTACATTGATGTGAGATCTGGAGTTTTAGTGATAATTATGTTATCGAATATGTACACACAGAATTCTTACGAAACGTTATATTTTTGAGAAAACAAATCCAGCTATGTATGTTGTGTGGAGATACCAGTAGGTTTTACGACGAGCATTTTTAACAGAATTAGTGTTGATATATTTTGGGCTCAATATGTTAATGGAAAAAGGAGTAACAGTTAAAAAATATTATATGGTGATATGTTACACTCTGTTGCTGTCGATTATGCAGTTTTGAATGGCTCTCCTTTATCGAACAAATTTTCCGTGAATTAGGACTGAATATTTGATGGTTATCTCAGCAATTCCCACGTATTGGTAGGCTGACAGAGAAATATTCACAAACTTGGCATTTTAGTGTTTTTGATTCTTCTAAAAGTTGACCTTATCGGATATTTGAAAAATCTTTTAAGTTTGAACATGTATGCCCCATATTAGATAATAATGTTAACAAAGTTCCGTACGACGGATTCGAAGTTTTCAAATGAAACTGAAGGTGTCACAATTTTGATATATCTGAAAGAAAATGTGAATTATGTGCCTTAAAAGATATAAGTCATGGATTTAACTATCGTTTTCAATGTCAATATTTTGCTGAAATAAGAAAATAATATATAAGTAAGACGTATCTCAAAATTATTAGTACATACAAATTTAGTGATTTGCAAAATAATAAAAATCTTAACATACAGATAAGAACAAGTACATTTATGGAACTGATATTTAAATAATTTCGAACCCATATAAACTCATAACAGTTATGTCTATCACCGTCTCATCGCATTTTGTCATGTATGTCCAAATTATTGATGAAAATATCCCCTTCTACCCTTTGCTTCTCCAACCGCCATACCGCTACCATTAATAATTTGTATTTATACTTAATCTCATATGCTTATTGTTAGAACTAACCTAGCAATAATGTTTAGTTCTGTTCTCTTTTGTTCTGTCATAAGTGTTCTATTGGTTCTGTATTTTAACTATGTAACTGTTTTGAGGGTTTGTAAAGGATACTATATTAGTAAGAATTCATTGTTTAATATATGAGAGAGAGAGAGAGAGAGGGGAGGGGGGGGCAAAAAGATAGAAACCCTCGTCCATGAACGCTACTTGTATGCCCATTCTTCTGTGTGTATTTTCATCAAATATATTTTTTATAGTCTGATATTCTGATTAATTGGACTGAGTAGTAAATGTGCTTGTTTTATTTTCTCAATATATATCCCTTCTCCATAACACGAACTTTTGAATTTTCAAACTGGTTTTTGTCTCTGACATTTCACAACTTTATATGCATAAACACTATAAGAAATTATCGGTTATGGTTGCATATTAAACATCTGTATTTTCTAAGGCCGAAACGTTTACATGTGTCAACGGCTTTGTTTAGTTTTACTGCCTGAAAATGTTCACAAAATCAGTAACCGTGTACATGATCATGCATGTGGTACATGGAGTGTTAGCCGATACCTATGTCCAGGTAGTTTTTCCGGTTGCATTATCAATATATTCTTTATGCACCTATATGTAGCAGTATGAACAATGTCACAACGATCCTAAAGTTGTTTTACCTAAATTGTCAGATATATTCAACAACGAACTTTCTTACAAACTGAATTATGTCATAATATTTCAAAATATATTTTGTTTTGTTTTGTTTTTGATGGCTTTTACAGTACTTTTAACACTTTATTGGCTCTATCATGCAGCAGAAATGGGAGTTAATTGCATTTTTCAATGACACACGGAGACAGACAACCCGACCTGGCCTGGGTAGGTATAAAACCTGCGATTTTATAATATACGAATCCGACGCTTCACCAGCTGAGCTGAGACGTTTCAATATTCGTGCAACGACAATTGAATTCACTTGTATCCAGGCCGTAAACCTGCATAATTTGTCAATTAAATATATGAAAGGAATCCTGGAGACCAACGTAGCTTTCTCTATTCAAATATTGTAAAGAGGAGAATCTAAATCGATAAAGTGCTTTTCCCAGTCTCTATTTATTCAGCAAACTATTTCTTGTTAGTATTTCAGTCCATAGCAGGTGTTAAAATTATCAATGCAACTTTAATTATTCCCTTGTTAAAATAAGTTAAAGGTAAATTCAATGTTTTTTGTAAGGATATTTGCACATATTTGTTATTTAGCCCTTCAAAGGTGTATGCAATTGATTATATTTGGTGACCTGTGCCGTCAGCTCGAACTGCTTTCCCACCTAAATGCAAATACATTTTTGAATAAACCCTGGCCTCCTTGAAGGTGGGAACAAAGGATTAATTATTATCCAATGACGAAAATGTGCTCATTGAACTCATACCACTTGTGAACATTTTGTAAGTGAAATATCATAAACGTGATAAGAAAAAAAGGAATTTTCGATTAAGCTATAAACAAAACATTTCCTATTATCATGGAAGATAAGATAAATTTTTTAAAGAAACGAAAGCTGACTGTTTCAGTGTTGTGAAAATTATCTTTGATGTATTATGAGTGTATGATGAATTACTAATAGCGCCATAGTGATTAACAAGTTGAAGAACAAATATTTAAGTTGTGCTCAAATCTTTCAAAAACTTGTGATGTTTCTCTGCATTTCTTACAATGAATAAAAACAAGTAAAGTAGAAAAAGAAAGAAAGAAGAAAATTAAGAAGAATGTTAATAATATTATAAGTACCGACTAAACAGAGTAAAGAAAGAAAGAGAGAAATGAAGAAAGATAGAAAGAAAGAAAATGAAAGAAAAGAAGTATTCGCCGACACTATATCTTTGAGTCAGCAAGAATCATATAAATATTTTCCTTTATATTATTTGTACTGATACATGCTTGCCCATTTAAGATACATACAGAAACACTGAATATAATTATGAAAACTGTTTTATGTTTTATGTCGTGACTGGTACCATGTACAAGTTTTTAAGATCGACTTGTCAGATTTAACTATAACGCTGTAAAGTGGAAGAAAGGAACGGTTACCATTACTATTTACTTGATTACTATGTAGACAATTAATTTTTATGCTCCTTTACAACAATGATGATGATGATGGTGGTGGTGGTGGTGGTGATGATGATGATGATGATGATGATGATGATGATGATTTATAGTAGCAGCAGCAGTAGTAGTAGTAAACTTAATGAATGCAAATATTTAGACTGCATGCAAAAATACCAAGTTACTGTTGTTACAATATCTTAATGAAAACTCAATTCATAGCACACATCCTTTCAAACAGACAACAACAATCTTTGATGTAACAAACTTCATTTCAAGCGTTCATATTTTACGATGTATTTCTTTTCGAAATGCAAATGGCTGGTATTTAAATAAAAGATAAACTGCACAAGCAGAGCTGAGTGGCTAGAGCCTCTTGCCTATCGTAATTTTTCTGAACAATACCTGCACAAATCTTATCAATTTACCCGAAACAGTGGTGTGTACTACATTTGCTAAACCGTGTATTCAGTTTTCATTTGTTCCCTATCTTTCTAATTTGGTGAAAATGTGTTATGAACGGTGGGCTATTCATTAATAAACATATAATCGATCTTCCTCTCTGTGTTACAATGAAAATATGTAATACATGTTTGTCTATGCTTATATACCTGATCTGAATCCTGTTTAGATCTTGATGTCATCTTCAGTAAATAGTTCAGTACCAAAGTGCGCGAGAAAGCAGCGGGGCTGACAATGAGAATTTTACCGCGTAAACGGGGACTCAGTTTTCGGACTGATACACACGAAATTTTAAGTATAGTGGAACGTGTGTCTTTTTGTGAAAAAATACCAACCAAACGGGGACATGCTCAGCTATGATTAGTTCAAGGTTTTTACAACTAAGTAAGGTCGTGGCAATCCATTTTTGCCGCTATTACAAAACGGGGACATACCCGTTTCGAGGTGTGTCCCCGGTATGTTGGTGTGTATTCTCACCGATGTCCCGTTTTACACCTTTTACAAACACACACACAAACACACACACACAGAGTAGGGCCTAGTTATAATTTTAATTATATTTTATTTATCCCTCAACATGCAACATTTTTAATTTCGATACATATTTTGAAAAAAAAATGAACGAGCAGAAATCATATAAAGTTGGATTTACAAAGACATTCTTGGTCTAGGCGTACGGCTCAGAATTACAGATTGAAAGGTCTGCGATTAGACTCGAGGCAGTGTTGAAACATGAATCATTGCGTGAACCACATCAACCTAAAAGAGTGATGAAACAGGCAAATTAAAATCATAGGATGATTGCGACTTGCATGCAACGTCACTGTACACAGAAACGGTGATACAATATTTTACTCGTAAAATAGTGGCGTACTTGTACACATTGATAACGACGTAAACACGTGCAGAATACGTAAATATATATTGACATATTTTTAATTACTAAATCAAAATGAGCTCTTTGATACTTCATATGCAATTAGTAAAACAAATTAAAAAAAAATTAAAACCACTATTAGCTAGAAAAGAATTAAGATGTATCAAAAAGAAAAATTAAAATAGAATCATAATGAAAACACCTATATCTTAATTTAATTGCAGTGAAAATTTTATAGCGGTAATAACCGGGATTTGCTTTAATTTTTTATTTATTTTAAGCCATATTTGAAGAAGATCATAATTAGAAAAATTGGACAATTTGGTTCTGCTTAAACTCAGTTTGACATAATAATGAGACTTATGAAGAGGAATGAGAACACACTGAGCATATAAACTTTTCCTCAGAGAAAACAAAATCTGTAAGTACATTAGAGAGGGCAAATGGATAATGTCATCGTAAGTGTATTCCACATATTATATATCAAATTTGGAACAGGAGATAAGCGAACGTACAAGATGAATGTTTAACATAATATTGCACATAGATTGGTATCAATCCATCAGGTGAAGCTCTTATATAGATTTGCCTGAATAGATAAAGAACAAAAACATCTTGTTTTAACGCAAAATGTACGGATAATGTATTCTTTTTCTATGATGAGAATCTATTTTAACCCCCTCCCCCCCCCCCAACCGCTCAAAAAAACAAAACAAAAAACAACAAATAGATCTGCCGGGACAATAAAAGACAGCTGGGTAGATACAGGCATAGGTTTAAACGATGTCCAGTAAAAATAGAGTGCATGAAACATAATTTGATATATCTGTAAATGTTTATGAAATAGGTGTACCATGTTGGTACATCAAACCAGTTAGAAGAATTGAAGAATTAATATAGAGACAGAAAGACATATTGACATGCCAATCATATTTCAATGTGGTAGTCCTAATGACTATAAAGATGAAAGGAACCATTACGTTGGAATAAAACGATTTGTCAAGATTAGTACCATAACAGATACACAAACATGAAAAGAGAAAATACTTTTTGAAACAAATGCTTCATTGTTTTTTAATACACCAGGAACAAACTATTATCATAACATAAAGGGCTGTGTTACAATGTAGATAAATCAATATCACGACAGAAGAAGGCTCAATTCTAAATGTTTAAAAAAAGACTAACACCGATTAAAAGTTCCATATGATATATATTGTGAAAAAGTATCAAGGTACCGGAGGTGTGAAGTGTTCCGAAGACACAAGAAAACCTTGTGTCAGACACAAACGGGGGGCTTGGAATATACAACACCAAAGGTAGGCACAGAGTGTACGATCTGACATTGGACAATCAAAACATCCAATCACATTTCATCAGGGTTTTCTTTGCACGATGCGTTGAGAAGGAATGCAAATGTAGTATACAAAGAATTAAAAAGACAAAAATTCTAAATCTATCGTTATCACAGACGAACATAACCAACATTTTAATTTAACCAATATATTTTACATCTGTTAGAAATAACTGAAAACGATCGCTTAACATACAAGTATACAAGTATAGAGGTCAAGCACGTAACGAATACAATTTGAATTTTAAATATACAAAATACATACCATTTTTCATTCAGAACTTGTCCGGTTCTTATTTGTTACAAATAATCCTGAGAAGGAGGTAAAAATGATACGGATCAACGATGAAAATATGACCTAATTCTGAAACGATTTCATATTTGAAGAAAGAAGAAAAAGAATACACGTTTAAAGGAAGCTCGGCAATCAGGTTTGTACATAGTTTTAGATTCATCGGACAATCTATATAACAGCTGGAAAAAAAATGTTAGGTGATTAAATTTGTGCAGAGACCATGAAAGAATGTAAGGACCTGGCACTTGAACATTTGATGAAAGACATCTACCTATACGAGTATATCGATAACTTTGAAATGCTTAACGAGAAATAGCTATACCGACTACAGAAAAGTTGTACTCATCACTTAAGGTTTCAAGCATATCAGATGATGATTATGGTGTGTTCAGGATGTCATGGAACATTTCAACCGTCAGATACCTGTAGATCTACATGACTATTATGTAACGAAAGATACGTTGATGTTATGTGACATTCATTGAGGAAATTAGGAATGCCGGTATTGCAACTTACAAAATTACTAGAAGCTGCTCATTAGTATAGTGCACCAGCTCTAGATCATGATGGAAATTTAAAACTATCAGATGCTGAACTAGAACTATTAACAGATTAAGACATGTTCCCAATTATATATGTGGAGGAATTAACCTGATATCATATACATACCCCAAAGCTAATCTTGAATATTACTTGGATAAAGATGGTAAGATAAACAAATGATGGTGTGTACGAAGGTCAAAGCCGAGGCCATTCTTTATGTACATTGATACGAAGAACCTCAAAGGGTGGGTCATACGCCAATACATGCTGGCTGAAAAAAAATGTGGACGGGCATCTGATGAATAATTAGATGGGTAGAAGAAAATTGTTCGAAATACCAGTCAACAATAATACTGGCAGCCCCATTTTAAGGACTACCCATTATCTCCAGAGAAATGAATTCCAGATGAAAATGATCAAAGAAGCTGATTGATGATTGCAGAGGTACAAAACCAACTGTACCATTAATGAACATTGAAAAACATCATTCATGACATAAACCTGAAGCTATAAATACGGTTAGTTTCAAACTGTAATATTGCACAGGATTGTCTCATTTAAACCAAACATTATGGTGAAATCCAAAATTGAACTGAATACAAAGTGGACACAAAAATCAACCAATGATTAAAAAAAGACTTCAAACTAATCAATGTATTCGGTAAACAGATACTGATGCTCTTTTTAAAAAGTCAAAAGATATGTCATTCGCAAGAGAACATGCGAGTCAGTGCAGAGCACGATCAAGTAAACTTGTAAGCAACATACATACTAACACCCATCACAAGTGCAATGAACTTTAAGTGTTCATATAAATCAGTCAGTTTTGGCTGTCGTCAAACCACCAGGATCACGAATCCACGAAACGCGAACAAAGTCCGATTGGTGAAGCCATGTCTGCCATCAAGCACTATGATTAGATTCGTACAGGGCAAAACCATTATATAGGTTATTCAAGTGATGAGTAATCAAACGTTGTTCTCTCAATCTTCAATTCAAGTAGTCAAGTATCTTGGTTCCATTTTCATTTAAATCTGCAGATTTCCTCTGTTGTTTTTTCTATAGATTGTCATGTCTACTTTTTTCTTTTACAGATCCATCCGGAACAAATAATTAAACAGACAATTGATTTGAAGCAATTGCTAAACAATTAGCGATTGGTCCTCCAGTAGTTACTCCTGCTGCAATCTTTCTTCTTGTTTGCATCTGTAAAAGATGTGTTTTGCACACGTGTCGTAAACACGACTTTTGATATTTTCTTGTATTTAAGAGTAACACATTTTGATGCTGCTGCGTTTTTATTTGCCATTTAAAGTGAAGAGGTCCTACGTTGTGTTTCAGTCCAATTAATAAAACATTTTTCTAATCTAGATGTTATGTATGTGATTCTTTTACACTGTAAAGATTAGCTTCAGACTTTCTAACGTCTAATTAATAAGTACCACGTTCGTTATTTACCACTAATTCAAGGTAAAAATCAATATACGAGCCGTCTACCCCATCTTAAAAGTTCATTATGAAAGTTGATAAAATAACTTTTTGTGTATAATCCTGATTTTTTACCTTTTGAATGACATATTGTGTGAAGTATCTTTTGTGTGTAATTTGTATCTAGCAAAACAGACATTAAACATCTTTCAGTTACGCCTAAATCAATATCATCAAGGTAATTCTGATTTGGTACATTGAATTAAAAAAGAAGTATGCATCAAGATATTGGTGTAGTTTTATCTTCAAACTCCTTTCTGTTGCTATAAATTTCCTTATGTAATTCACCCGTTCTCACACCTAATGCAAGACATTTTATTACCGTTTTCGTATTCAAATCATTTTTAATGTCTCTATATTTTCGTTTATTTCGGTTTTAACTGTATGAATTTGGTCGAGACAATATAAGGCCTCCCATTTTTGGGGCCCACTAACCTCGTTATAACTAGCCTTATTTAGCACTAAATTCCTTTTACAAACGAACATACACATTACTTGCATGTTATATAGTCGTATTCCTTTAAAATCGATAAACCTGTCTACTATCAAAGGGACTAAACCCGGATGTTATTTTGGCCCCCTGAACACCAGTATTGATTAATAAATCTAGATTTTATTTTCGTTGGTAGAGAAGGTAGATAAATAGGTTGTTGCTTTTTTTTTATTGGGGGAGGGGGTACCTATAGATAGAGGATAGGTTGACAACCACATGTTATTTAAACATTGTGCAGTTGGGTTGTCTGCTAAGTAATATAATAGGTTAATGTCTTCTATACCACTAACACATTTTATAATACTTGCGTCCCGTTGTATTCACCACGATGTACACAGCGCTAAAACTCAACAAAAGTGGCGGAAAAAATATAATGCGCGTGAGTTAATTCCCTTTATTGCGTCTGTTTATAGCACAAGTATACTGCAAACATATCTACACCTTAAAGTTGACAACGTAGTATAGTAATGACATATATATATATATATATATATATATATATATATATATATATATATATATATATATATATATATATATATATAAGTCAAAGTATATGTATAGATAGTTATGTAAAGATTTGGTGCCTCACAGGATGGGCACCTCTGTCTTGGCATTCAGATTGGGGTCCATCCTGGTCCCTGAAGCAACTAGTGGGTAAGGCCTAACTTCCGGTGTGAACACGGCCTCAAAGGTCGCAGGAAGTTGAAAAGGTTACGGGCGAACCCGCTGTGCTTGGAATTTGTGCGTTAAAGCAGTCAATAAATGTTCACAGTTGCAGTGGGGGTTCACGAGCTTCTGCTGTGAGCCAGAAGGTCATACCGCCTAAAAGCGATGGCGAGTGAGGCGCACACCACACCAAAAATGGCTCTGAAAGAAGCCTAAAAATAGGCCCCACTGGCCGCACACTTGTTGTGGCTGTTGTGCCTTAAATGCAAGAGGGGCGCTTGGAATTGGCCACGACGCAGACCATTCCGGCGATTGTTTTCCACGGTAGGAAACACGCAGCTTATTGAGAATTTCCAACGAGACCTTATATTATTTCTTCTCGGGCTTGTACTTTTCCGCGGGCGATCAATTCGTTTTTTACCACTTCGTCGATGACCACAGAAGTGTGTGCCTTGTGCGTGGCGAAACGTGTTTCGTTTTTAAGGCTGTATATTTTATCAACCGCATCGAGAATAAGCTAAAGCTCATCCTCTGAGACCGCTTTGTCGCAGACAGCCTTAGATATATGATCTGCGATAGTAGTTTTGTTTCCGCCAAGGCGCAGTTTCGTCGTGCTCTTCAGCTTTCACCGATAGACACCTGCTAATTAAATTTCCAGCCATGGAAACAAGCACACTGCCCAAAACTATGATCTCAAGGGCAACCGCAATGAGGGCGGCAATGATGTTTGACGGGATCCAGATTCCCACGACGCTTGTGCCTACAGACATGGCTGTAAGTGTGGTGTCAACGCCATCCAGCGCGTTTACAGCGCGCCGTTACTTTTTGTATAGGGCGCGCCGCTCTTCGGCTTCAGCCCGTAAGGAGGTTTGAGCCTCGCAGATCTTTTTAGACGAAAATTATGTGGGTCCTGAAGCGTTGGGTACAGTGATATTATAATTCCTCTATAAGGAGCGTGATACAAAAGTTTAATTGATCAGGAGGGGTGGGTGGGTGTTAACTCCCCCTGCGGACACGCACGTCTTGCCTATCACCGTGGTGTATTAGCAAGACAGCGATAAAGTTAAAGAAACTATCAGGTTCCTTAATAACTTTAGATCCGGAAATTATACCGTCTTCAACACACCCGCCAGTATGCTCGTCAAGAGGTATAAGTACCACACCCTCTGCTCGTAAGGTTTACCGATTGTTTGTTTTTTTCTGGCTGAATACTATGATGCGTCTTTTTCGAATATAACTTTGTGTTTTAGTCCGGAGAGACGAGTGATAGAGGCTGTACATACCCCGAAGGAAAGGTCTACGCTGTATGCGTCGTTTTGTGTGTGTTCCATATCGGCACCGTAGTAGTAATCTGCTTGCCCCCCACCCCTGGATTTATTTATTTATTTTTTGTTTTGTTTTTGCTGCAGCGAAAGTTGAATTACCTCCAGCTGACCGCGCGTTCCCAATCCTCGATGTCCATTTCCTTTGCATCCTCGTTCCATCCCAATTTGAAATGGTAAGTGTCAACCTTCAGTTGGTGCAGATACTCTTCCTCAGTAGATTGTTTTCCTTGCCGATGTCAGGCATTTGTTTTGCGAGCTGCTTCTGTGATTTGTGTTCATCGTCAGGTCGTTCCCCCCATGCTAAGTATAACGCAGTTTTAAATTGAGTAAGCCAAAGATAATCAGAATGACTGAAAATCCCCTCGGTTGTGCTTTGATGTTGTGGCCCTCGCACCTAACGATTTCTCGAGCGGCAAACAAACACGTAAAACTGGATGTAAGGCGTTCTTGTGAGGCGTTAGCTGGAACAGCAGTGCTGCTATCATGTGACATTAAGATTCAGTTTACACGGATTGCATGCGATGCCCACCTTCCGTTACCACGTCCTCCGTGGAGGTTAATGAAGTAAAAACCTACGCCCTGGACGGCGATAGTGTCGTTATCGTTGCTGAGTGTAAAACAACCAACATTTTGAAAGTCTTGCGTCGAATCTCAGCAATACAAACCGGACGCATTTATTAAGGTAACCCAACCAACTGACATAATTCTGTCAGCTGTTAAGTACACGGCGTGCGCTGGCCGTGTTAACAACGACAACCTTGAGGTCAGGGATTACAGATTCCGCTTGCACAGCAATCGGGGGCGATGACTGGAAACACCTACAGCGCCGCCATCAAAGAAGCCAGGACCACGTGGACTCATAGTGTGCTTGTCATCACGTGGACACAAGTGCTTAAGTTCAAGGGTGATTGTGGGCTCCATTATATTAACTAGCTGTCGTTTTTCATCTAAAATACGTATACATGTATCAACAGTTCATGGATGCCACCTTCACATAATCTGCAATAGTGTGATTTTCCATAGGAGACAATACGCAAATCCCTGTAGGACTCACCACCCACAGGAATAACTTGTAGCAGGGAGCTGTTTTGTCCATCAAGAATATTCTCGGTTGTGTTTATCTGATCGAAGTGGACATAAAGCTGCTGGATGTTAGTAAACGCTGGGGGATTGAGAGCTGTGTGCGTGCCAGCTCCGTAAGACTCGTGTACGCATTCAAATATAAAGATGGGGACGACCTCGGCGAGATAGAGCTGATAGTTTGGGTCAGTGAGCGTGATACTGACCCGCCCAGACGTTGCGTTGAAGTCCGCAATCATTCCAGGATTGGACACCTTATTACCTTTACGAGCGTATTAAGGTTATAATATCCAGCTGGAACGCCAAGGAATTTCGGCCTGAGAATGTCGAGTTCGATACACACTATAACATACATTTGAATTTAGTACTCCTTCTTGCATTTAGCCATCTTCAATGATATCTTTATTAAAGCGTGGCATCCTTACAATGTTTAAATATGCAAATATGCTATGTACTTCTGACATTTTTTTTGCAAGAAAAATAACATTTAGCGACAAAATGTAGTATTCATTGAGTTAGTCTGCATTTGTGAAAAATACTAGAAACATCCTTTTTATACACACTACCATAAAATTTCGTGACCACTTTGCAACTTTTGTGATAAATAAATATAAAACCAACCCCCCTCACACACACACACACACACACACACACACACATTCCCATAGAATTTTAATTTTTGTGAAAACAAATCCGATCCCCCCCCCATGCTCCAGAATCTCGCTACTTCTATACTACTGAAGTCTGCAGAGGTATTTTTGAAAATCAAAAGCGACACAAAAACTCAATACATGAAAAATAATATTTTGACAGTATTTTCAGTGGATCAGGGATGATTGTTCCATAAATCGATAATATTCGATATCGATCATACTCAACCGAAAGCTTTTCTGTACAAAGCTGTACACTGAAATTATTTTGAAACATGCAGAGAACACATACATTATTATGCGAGAAGAACAATGAATCATTCGACCTATAAAGGTCATAACTCCACCCAATTGTGGCTTAGCATGATGATATATATAATTTGATACATCGTCGAGGTGAAGCTGTGAAAATGTTTCCCTTCATCCAGTGGTGACATAACAATATTCCAGTAAACGGGCCGATCCTTCAATAGAAAGTCGATCGCCTTATATATATATATACATATATATACATATATATATATATATATATATATATATATATATATATATATATATATATTCATGATAACATGCATTTATACAAAGGGAACTCGTCCAACATGTAAGCGAGATACATGCGTCGTAATTTCTATTTCGCAAGTGGGCTGAGTCCAAATGAAGATCATCAAATTGAAATTCAAATTGACAGTTCAGTGTTGCCAACCTATACCTTTCCCTGATTATGAAGGCGTCGCAGAAACAAATTCACACACAGTTTTAAAATCCCGACCATTCCAGGGCCTTTTGCAACTTCCCTGAACTTTTCTTCCCTGGGAAAAGGCATGTGCTGTACGACTGTACGTGTAGAGTTGTAGACTTTGACCAATGTGTCTCAATTTACTGTCAAACGCGAAATAACCACATGACCATAATCTCCTATTTTAAGTTTGGGACCCGGGTTGTATGTTAAAATACCGTGTAAATCATTTCACTACACTGGCATTGATGAGGTTTCGAACCGGACAATGTGTGGCCATATATTTAAATTGATACAAACCACACCACATTTTTTTATTGCTGTAATAAACTCCATGCCATAATATTGCATATTCATATGACTCTTAAGTGTGGGTTACCCTTTAATAAATGCAATGTGATTTCACATTACAACTGTATAATTTAAGTTAATAAGTCTATATCATATTTACGGTGTATGCAACAGTACTAAAAAGAAATTGTATGATGTCACAAATGACGCCACGATACCATGTAAGGCAAAGTCGTATTAACCGAGGATTCAAAATGTATTTCAAAGTCATTTTACTGTGTGTGTTATACAAGATGTACTTTGTATCAATAAAATGATATTTATTTCTTGAACATTTCGGATTTCGACAATTTGGTTTCAGTAATTTGCAAACAACAATGATGTTCAGGATATTCCACATATAAATCTATCAGTTTGAAATCTACACCACTAAACAATTTTGAAAGCTCGAAAACGAATTCAAAACTTAACGAAACATGTACGTCAAAAAGAGAATGAACCAACTCCTTTCAATCCTCCATCTTGCACAGTCACGGAGATTGATGCCACTATTTCAGAGCTGAGAAACTACTAAACAGGTGAAAATAGCATCGATGCATATTGCGATAGCCTGAATGAGCAGCAGAATGAAGCAAACATTGTGGACGACAGTATAACACAAGTGAAACAGAGAAACTCGACCGGTGTCTCGACGAAACCTGATGAAAATCACACCGAAGTTGGAAATGACTATATATGTAGCTCTGACTGTAAAGCAATAGGCAAATACAAACAAAAACATTAAAAAAGATGACAAGGTGTAACATTTGCATGTCTTAGTATCATGATACTTGTGTTGGCATTATAAAAACAGACCCAGTAGGATTCTGGCTCTGTACCCAATGTAGAAAAATGCCTAATGACTTGAGAGCGGTTCAGACTTCGACAGATTACTTACTTGAGTGTACAAGGGCCATTTTAAACCAAATACAAACTCTGTCAGACAATGTAGATTCAACATTTGTAAACATAAACAACTAAATATCGAACATCACAAAAAGGCGGCCTGTGTATGATGAATCAACCCAATGCAACTTGATAAAATCAAACAGCAAACTTTAGACGTCAAGCTTGAAACTAATAAGGAAACAGCTGTGTTACTGAACACAACACAAAACATAATCGAATTGATACAAACTAATACAAAGTATCCAAGGTCGGAACACGAAACAGCGACTATCTAGACAGACATGGGTAAATCAGAGACTGATAAACCAGTAAACACTAAAAACAGTTATAAACAGCCTCAGACAGATCAAAATCGATTTAGCCATTTTCCTCTACCACCAGCAAAGACCCTGATTACATGATCATCTATCCTGAAAGGAATCAACACTAGAGGACTTTGAGGTGATGTACACGTGAATTCATACCCTGTTGCCACCACTGACAGTCTCAAAACAGAATTGAACATGCTTGATTTAAATAAATACGACACAGTTACTGTCCAAGAAGAAGAAAATTATGATGATAGAGGTTTGGTCCTAAATCCGTATGAGATCAAATACACGTCCTTTATCAACCAGTTACTCGTCCAGGCAGATAAGGTCGTTGTATCTAGTCTTATTCCAAGACGGGACGTGGACATGACGCAGTATGATGAAATATTGGTAAATATTGACATATCGTTCAACCTACCATACATATCAAATCAGGACACCTTTATGTTAGCGTCAGGTCAGCTCCCATCCACTTTCTTTCATTCTGACGTGATTCATCTGAGAGACCTGGGCACAGAAAACGTATTGAAAAGCATGCACAGTGTTACTTCTTAACTCAAAAGATAATTAACCAACGTGAGCAATCACTACTCAGCCACAAAATACAAACCTAGGCTACAGATAAACCACAACCTTGTAATGAGTGGCGGGAAAAAAAAATACGCAAATACATGGCATGATTATCGCGGCAGACTCGATTGCAATATAAAGCTCTGGAAAAGGGACACATTGATAATACAACATTACGTACATGACAGACGTGACTGGAATAATAAACATTAGGTACCTCAGTCTGGGTACAATGATAATATATGCACCTCAGTCAAAATAGGTATCGTGTTCTCTGTGATATTTATTCTGAGTGTTTTACCGTCCAAGGTAATTATTCTTACTGTACAAGCCAAGGTTATAATGTATCTTCCTCTAGTGTGCAAATAAAAACATAAATCTGTCCTCTATTCTACATCAATTGGAAAAAATGCACATTGTGTACCCTTTGGCTTAAAAAAGAAAGGTATGGAACTTATCAACCTGAATGTAAGATACATTTTACCAAAAATCAATAAACTAAGACTTTCGATACAAACTTAATCCAACCTTGTATTACTTGGACTGTGTGAAACGTTTCTATACTGTAATGTACCTGACAGTGCTATTTCTATTAACAACTTTTCATACGAAATCGACGCCAAATAATGGGAAGAGGGATAGTCATGTACGTTTCCAACCATGTAACCTACAGGAGAAGAACTGATTTCAAAATATCCACTGTATAATCAACATGGATCGAATTAAGTTTCCTAAGTAATACATTTATTTATATCTGCTCTGCTTATCGACCTCCAAACTTTCTCTCATCATGGACTCATGAATTTGAAAGTGAGCCAGAGGCCGCTTTAGCCTTTAGTAATGAAGTAATTATCATGGGGGACTTTAATATTGATTTAATCTCCGATAATAACACTAAAAGACTTCGTATGATACAACTGCACGATCAAAAACAGGTAATCAATGTTCCAACAAGAGTAACAGCCTGTACTTCTACCCTGATTTACCACATCTACGCTACTCACCCTGACAACCTCTACATAATTACCGTTCCCTGTTTCTTTATTAGCGATCACTATCTCATATGTGCAACTCGTGAGCAGCAGTGCTCAAAGAAAATCATTTGACCCTCCGATATGCAATACCGATGCTTTAATAAAAATTGCTGAAAATGAATCTATCTCTGAATTGTCTCAAAATCTTAGTTCATTAACCATCTTAAAAAACAAATTAGGATTATGTTCTGATTATCTATAATTACTGTTTTCTTACTATCCTAAATATGCACTCTCCCATACTAATGAAAAATTTAAACTATCAAAACATCCAGAATGATATACCAGTGAAATCGCTGAAGAGCAACGTAAACGAAACTACTATCATAAATATAAAGTGTTTACCAATTATTGTTTCTGGCGGAACAAAGCCAAATCTCTCATGGTAAAACATAAATGCTCCTTTTTCAAAGAAGCCATCGCCTCAGACTCTGATAACAGATCCATCTGGAATTACTTGCGAGAGATAACTTCTACGAAACCAGTGCTTCTAAGTCCATGTGCAATTATAGTTAATGGCACTAGTTGCACTGATGATCACTGTATTGCAAACTAACTGAATCTCTTTTTTACTAATATTTCCGAAACATTTGATAGATCTAATTTTATAGAGCTTAACATAGATAAACTTACTGTCTTCGTGCTTGAAATGGTACCCGATCATATTAGTTTGAATATCCCCTAATTATATTAACCGATACTATTGGTATTATCACTAAAATAAACATTAACGAATCGGCTGGTCTAGATGGAATTCACACCCAAATTCTAAAAATGGGCTTCGTCAATCTCTGAGCGATTTGAAAGAAGTAATTAATTGCAGCATCACTTCCTGTAGATTTCCAGAGTCATTGAAATTAGATAAAGTATTTGTAATTCATAAGGGTAATAAAAAGAATGATCCATCTAACTACTGACTCATATCTGCTCTATGTGTACTTTCAAAAATGATTGAAACACATGCCAGCAAGCAATTTTTCGGATATCTTAACAAATACCAACTCCTCCATAAATCACAATCAGGTTTCCGACAAAAACATTCCTGTCAAACTGCATTGACGAAGCTTATAGACCAGTGGCTACTAGCGATTGAATCTGGCGAACTTATTGGCGCAATCTTCATTGATTTAGAAAAAAAAGCATTCGATTTGGTTGACCATTCGGTGCTCATTAAAAACCTATCAGCCTGTAAGTTGCTTCAAACTCAGTTACTTGGTTCACATAATATCTCACTTACAGACTCCAGGTTGTTTGCACGGATAAATATACTTCCGATTCAAGTCATATTGTAAGAGGTGTTCCTTAAGGCTATATATTATGAACTCTTTTTTTCCTGCTGTTTATCAATGACTTAGCTTTGTATCCAGTCTACACTAACACTGATATTTTTGCTGACTATTCTACATTGCATACATCTGGTAAATCTCTTGACTCCATTGAAAATAAACTTCAAATCGACCTCAACAATGCATCGGTTTCGTGTCAACAAAACACCATGCATATTAATGCATCTAAAACGAAATGTATGACAATAGAAACAAGGCAGCGCCTGTCCACTAACATAGATTTGCTTTTCATTCACAATGGCTTAAACGTGTCAGGTGTTAAACATCAACAACTTCTTTTTATCTACATTGATCAACACCTCAACATATCGTGCACGTATGTGCAATGATAGTCAAAATAATAACTTTCTTAAATTACTGTCGAAATTTCCACCTTCCTAGTCGCTTGAACTTTAATTTTTTAGATATATACTACCACTGATAGACTACAGCTGTACCATATGGAGAAACACATCCAATTATAATCTATTCAGAATTCACAATCTCCAGAAAAACGCCGCGCGAATAATTATGAAACTTCCTATTATGACTCCTTGGAATGCTTTTTTTTCAGGTCTACAATGGCTACGTATTCAAATATGTATTCATTATTTTAAAGGAATCATGACATATAAGTCTCTAAATAATCTTTCTCCAGATTACATCTCTTACCTAATTGAACTAAGATCATCAAATACTGAGCGTAATCTCTGATCAACAACTAATAACGAACTCGAGATTAAGAGGTCGAGAACCAACAATTTCAAAAGCTCTTTTACTGTATCAGCACTTACATTTTAGAATTCCTTACCCCTGAGGATATATAATTCAAATTTCCTTCTTGCATTTAAAAGCTCATTAAAGAAATTCTTTCTGGACCAGCTGAAAATGATATAGTAAAGCCTCCCAATACAGAATGTTATCATTGTATCCAGAGACAATCTGTGCAAGTTTTATTCTATGTACAAATGATTTTTTGACATGCAGAAATGTGCATACCTTTGTATAGTGTATTGTTCACATATGTACCTATAGACCACTATAGTTACATATACCAATCCATTTTAAATCTGTGTGAGTGCGTGTGCGAGCATACCTGAGTGTGTGTAAGTGACTTTTTATATCATAACCTGTCAAAAAATAAAGACCAAATGTGTTGTCCTCATTAAATAAGCATTATTATTATTACTATGATCTGAGCGACGTGACTAATGAAGTCCAATAATGGATACATCTTTTTTCTTCTGTTGTATGTAGAAAGAAAAATGAATTAACATATTGGTCTGCAGTTTATGCAATTAGTATAGTCACCCATAGGTGCTAATATTTAAAATGTATGTGCATATTATCTACATGAAATAGCATAAAGTGAGTTATATTGTACATATAAATTGAAGATGATACGACTTTGAACACGTATAGTATTCACAATGTCTCTATCAAGTATATGGACTAAATGAAACTAAAATCTAAACGGATTCACAGACATTACAAATATTTTTCAGTCTTTCACAATCTGAAAGATTGATAAAAAAATAATAAGCATTTTAAAGATAATAATAATAATCCCCATCATCAGATACACGATCGGCATCGTCGATTGGACACAAAAAAAAAAGAGTCACAACGTGTATATATGAAGACCAAAAAGCACTCGCCACGAAATAGTATTACGTAAATTGTATCACACAATAACATATATTCTATATTGACTCGGGAAAAAAAAGTAACCTCCCTTTAGTTGATAAACGTTTGCGTCAAAGAAACTCGCTAAGATACTTATTTTATCATTAGAGTTCATGTTTTGTTTTAGATAATAACTGTTAATGATGTCTCCAAAAAGTACGGACTGCATCACACGTCATAGAGATAATCGAAGTATCACATTCAAGAAAATAGGACAATTTAAAGGATTTATGTGCTGTTGATGCTGTTGCTTCTTTTTTGTTTACTAGAGTATCAAATGCCTTGACGTTTTTATAGACTGACTGATAGAACTTGATTCTAATGTGTATCATAATATATTTATAAATACACACGTATCATCGATTCAGACGTCTATTATTTGTTAAGTGTTTATTGTGTCTCTACATAATATGTAACAATGATTTACCATTTTGCAACAAAGACTGCGGTATGATGTTGTCAATCCAGTAATGCCAGTCGAGTCAGAGGTATTTGACTTCCTTTTCACCGATCAATTTGTGTAACCCAAATCCTGCGATCAGGTTGTGCATACAACATTGAAATGTTATGTGATTTGTAAACCCTGATATTAAAATCAAGTTTCCATTATTTGCTAAATATTAATTGCGTGTCTGCATAATACGTAACAACGAATTAGCATTTTGCAACAAGAACTGCATTATCAGGTTGTCTTTCTTGTAATGCCAGTCGATTCGCGTATATTTGTTTTTAATAATGAGAGACATTTAACATGTTTTTCCAGGAAAACGTTTTGCAACCCAGATCTTTGAATCAGGTTTTGCATCTTACATTCGAGTTTTATTATTTTGTTCGCACGGACAAAGAAATATGAGCCTTTAGAGTCTAGTAGTGTTAGCTTTCTACTAGCAAAATTATGTCGGATAGTATTATTCTCGTATTAATCTCGTATTCTTGTATTAATCTTTTTACTATTAATATGTTAGGATATTGTTCATTTGTAATATGCGTCGTGTGTTCAGAACGTATTGTCTAATTGGAAGCATGCAACGATACCATTCTTCTCCTTTAATCTAGCATACCAAGATGTGCCGTATTATTCCCCGTACTTTCGTCAAATGTAAATAAACCACATTTATTTTTACCAAGTACATGTATTTACATTTGCTGATACAAATCAGATTCATATAATTAATAATCTCATGATACAACTAGAGCCAATGCAGCTGTGTATTACATCACTTTAGAATGGTCTTCCTCTTTACAATCTAAATAATACAGTTTCAAATGCATACAACATAAAAAGATGCAACATTACGTTTTGGGGGAGTTGATGGAAGACTCCATAAGTTTGGCTTGATCAATCAGTATGCGAAGTAAGTTAAGTGAATCTTAAGATGTACTTTGTAGACTGGCTTTGTTTACCCCTACACAAAGTATTAACTTTAGGGCCTTTATGCTGCTATCAGGTATATATACAGTTACATATTTAACTGTATCATGGAGATTAGTAGCAATGTTGTGTTTCCATTATTTGTAGAAAATAATTCTAATAGTAAACTTGATATAAATACACAAAGAAAGGGAAATAAAATATATATATGCTCGTTGTGAGGGTATGACCTGACGGCATGGTTATCAAATATATGTTCAAGGAAATCATTATTCATCAAGTCATCGATCACATTTTGTTTCTAATACAAATTAATAATTATAGACTTTGGAACCTGCATGAAGTTATCCAAACAAGAAGGTGAAAGTTGCCCATTGTTCTGTTGTAGATGAAATGTAATGTATATGACATATCACAATAACACTCCGAGGAATTAAACAGAATAAAACTCGTCTTCGCACACAATCGTACCAAACATAGTCCACCATATGAAAGAAGAAAAACAAAATGGCAGTTATGATATTAAAAGGAAAGTTATGATGGGAAAGGACAACAATAATTTGAAAATCAACACAAAAAATAGTAAGTGCTTGCACACAAATATTTTTTGTTTGTTTATTTGTTTTGTTGTTGTTGCTGCTGTTTTGTTGTTGTTGTTTTAACATAATTTTTAACACATTATTTGCTATATCTTGCCGTGGAAATGGGAGCAAAGTGCCTTTCGCAAAGACACACCGAGGCAGCAGACTCTTGGATTACGTCTCCGACGCTCTACCAACTGAGCTACTGCGGCTCTCCCTGCACACAGAGTAATGCTTCAATGAGCGTTTATAGTCACTGGTCAATTATGATCACGTGATTACTTAATATTAATAGAGGCTAAATAAATATTAAACACCAATGATACTAATGAAGTCGATTGGCTGTCCTTCTGAGCTGGTTAAATGTAACTATTTAATTATACAATGCATACAATGTGTACATTGTTTTTAGACCGTTCTTTATAACTTTCTGTAAAAAAAGTAAAATACACACACACGCACAAACAGAGCAAACGAAATATAAAAAAACTAGTTTACTGCATGCAGATAACCAGAGATGCCAATAATTTCTACTTGTTTCCAAAACGAACAAAAAGAATAGTACACAGAATGTTTTCTTTTTTTCCAAACTTGTTTACCTTATTATAGTTTAATTCACATGTTTGTTTGTAATTTATGAATGTTTCAGTAGTTCTGAATGGGATATGTGCAGCAACATTTTTTATAAAAATTTGTTTTCTTTACATTATTTACAAACTTTTTAATGTTTTTCTCGAGAAATGAATTTTGTTCCCAATTATATGTTACTGGCTAAAGAAAGGTGAATTACAAATTTTGGCATCTCTGCTTAAGCATTTTTATTTTCGTTCGTATTTACTTTGTAAAACTTATCAAAGATTTATATCATATCTTCTATATGTCTCAATTTCTGTCAGAGGAATCCGGAATGACTGTGTATTAGATTAAAGCTAATTACTGAATCGCCATGCGGGTGTGTCTGCAACGCATGAATGCCTATACACATGTCTGAGGGTATGGGAGTTGGTGTGTGCAGGCAAGACCATCCCTAAAATCAGGAGATTTTGGAAAATTAAAAAAAAAAAAACATGCCCATCTGTTTATTTGTAGGCAATACTTTCTTTGATGAATTCACTTACATGATTGATTCTTCTTTAATTTTCCTTTGAAACTCTTGGAGAGCAAATATTGGTTGAATCATTTATTCTTTTGCATTTGAAACATGTATTTCATGTAATACAAAATGCACATTTGAACGTGTAAGATACGAATCTCAGAAAATACAAATGCCACTAAAGCATTAAAAGTACGCCAATGTGACCTGTTTCTTCATAAGTGAGTTATTGTTCCTAGAATATATCCACATATCAGTCTTCATGAGTTTAGCTGGCATGGGGGTTGAGATACGATTTGCATTTTAAAAAATGAAGCTCAGAAAATGCAAAGGTTACTAAAGTTGTGAAAAGCAGTTCACAGTGAACGGCTGTTGGTATACGTGAGTTTAATCTTTGTAGGATGCATCAACATCTCTACTTTAATGAGCGTTGGAGAAATAGGGCCTTCGAATTATTGATGGTGTAACACATTACATCTAAAAATGCACTATAAGGTGAATTTTTGGGTCATGGTGATCTAATTTATTAGGATACGTTAGTCTTCCTAGTGTGCATCAGCATACAATGCTCTTTTTCTATAAAACTATCCATGGGAGCCATACAAATGGCCAATGTTATATGTGAGGGAAATTTATTATGCTAATGAATGTTTGAAACATATTGCTTCATTTCGATTTCAAGTGCATACAAATAGAAGAATACGGTAGTGAATGATGTGAAATCACATTCTTAAACTGGGTTTTACTTTAAGATATATCCCTTTTTTAGGTCTCAATTGAATATTGCTTCCTTAAGGATGCAACTGTGCACAATTTCGTGAGAAAATAAAAAGATTTTAAAACTCACCTCATCAAGCCTTGACTGGCACTGTCCCAAATGAGATTTAACAAAAAAAAAATCTCCATTTACTATGCACAGCCTCATCTTCCTAGGTTTATCTCACTTGACAGGAAATTCAAGTACTTTTTGTATGTATTGTGTTATATGTATTTTGACACGAAAGACTCCACCAGTGTACATCAAGTGTACTCCACGAAAGACTCCACCAGTGTACATCAAGCCTTGTATACCGATTCCCTTTTTTCTTCATGTGCCATTTTACATGCATGATTGTGTGGGTGTGCGAGTGGGTGTATGTGTTAACTGGTACAAAGGTTTATTGTTCCTTCTTGTCTGTATGACAAGAAATAATTGTGGACTAATATAAGCTATAAGTAAGACAAACTGTGGCAATGCTTTGGAGGGAAAGATGGAATCCTCCCCACTTGTGAAATCTTGCATTAAGATCCTGATATCTGAGTGTAATTTTATTTTATCCACTTGCTTACTTTTCACAATGTGTACACAGTAGTGTATTTTCGAACAGGTAGCCAAGCCAATGTGTGCAGTCTGTTACGTTAGTTCAAATCTTCACTTGTTTTTTTTTTAAAATAACACCAGAAATATCTTCGGAGTTTCCCTCATTGTTGCACAGAGACACCAATGCAGCCAATGCAGTCTTTTATGGTGATAATTAAAATAGCATGTATGGCTTTGATGCCCTGAGGACTCTTATGCTATTTTCAAGAGTCAGTTTTAGTGATATGTATACATTATATGCGTATAATCTATTCTTAGTTACTTGTACAGAATTAATTGTGTGTGTTGAAACATCGTCAACAATGGTTATAGTTTGAAACAGCTGCACATTATTCTTTGATGTGAGTTTATACATCTAGCTAAAATGTTTTTAAAAATAATGCAGATACTCTAAAATGCGAATCCCATGTACAGTTTGTTTTTTAGTCTTGTCCGACAAGCTCAGTAGGAAGGAAGCATACATGTACATGTTAAGTACAATGTACATTTTAAAAGTTTTTGCAAGGGTTCAATTTGTGCTATCTCATTTAATTTTTATATGGCATGATAAATTCTGTTACAGTAATTGCTTTTCCAAATGTTAACAAGTGTAACAATATCGTACGCCACGAGTAAACAAAACATTTTGCAAAAATTAAAAACTCAGATACCCAATTATCAACTGAAACTTATTAATTAAAACCATTGTTCTTTCCATTTTCTGTCGATGTGAAACAATCGCAAGTGTTAGGCCTATTTAGGTGACCATATATGTGTACCAACAGGCAACTATTTTTGTTTTGTAAATGAATATGGACAACATAAACAAAAGAGAAATAAAAACACAAGTATCTAACTAATGTAATGAATTTCAGATATTGCCAAAAGAAAGAAAACAATTTCAACATACATATTTAAACATTTCTAAAATTTCCTAAGTTATATAATCTACTAAGAACAGTTTCCGTTTTTATTTTCCATTACTTATTCAATATGATTTAGTAAGTAAACTGTATATATATATATTGTATATATATATATATATATATATATATATATATATATATATATATATATATATATATATATATATATATACGCCAAACAGAGCAAAAAGTGCTATCCCAAACTCAACTAAATCAAAGAATAATCATCTAAATGAAAAAGTTTCTCAGATGATGTTGCTTTTGTAGTCATTCGGTGCTGAAAATTTGGACGACCATCTTAATTTCAATTAAAGAATCGTAAACTTTCAAGTGAACATCTGAAAATGTAATCAAGATTTAAATCGCATTTTGTCGGAGTTTATGATGCTATGAAAGCTTATAGTTACATAAAACGCGTTATGGTTAGTTTGCTATTAATCATCCAGTATTCATAACCGCATAAACGCCAAACAAATGCGATTCAATTCTTATTTAAAATATAGGGTATATTTCTTTTGAAAACCTCGAAATTATAACGCACATTTTTGAATTTCTTAACGAATGTAGTGTCTAAGTTGTCTCTGGACGGCGACCGTATAAAATACCTTCATCTTAGTAATTATCTACCAGTGCCGCACCCAACACAGTTTCCGACACAATTAGACAGTATTTAGAAGGCAGATAGTTTCTGACGCCCAGGTACAGAGTACGTTTAAAGAGATGCAGTGTCACTATTGTCAACCAATCTAATGCCTTCTACATCAAGCACTAACTCAAAATGCTCATGCATGTTTTGAATGTACTTGCTTGAATGTGAGCTTTTTGTACGAAGAGGAGAGTAAGATAGCCAGTAGAAGTTTTTTGGACATCTTTTTCCCTATATTCCAAATAAAAGTATACTTTTGTTTCAAGCATTTTTGCAAAAGCCAATATTTCAATAGCTGTACCCCAGGTTCCTGGATCAAACATCCCTATTTCAACGATATATGCGCTGATTGATTGTGATTCTATTGTTTGAAACAATTCCTTGTTTTAATTCATGAAATTTATATAAGACTCCTCGACTAATATATGGTAAGTCTGGACACTAAACAACATGTAACTAAAACTTCTGAATAGACAGTTACCATCTCCCCTCATTGGCACTGTTGTTTTTGGACGTGATGATATCTCAATTTCACGCAATTCATCAGTGTGTTTATGAAAGTTTTTCACTTATATTCCAAACATCTGTGATTTATCTTTTTGCCAGTTTTTATTAACCAGCTTGTATAATATCAATCCAGGCGTATACGTACGTAAATATTCTACGGCTGCGTGATCGCAATCTTGTTTGTCCGAACGATCTTGTTCTCCTGCATGATGTTGTTAATCTGAAAGATCTTCTTCAGCTTCATGGTCGTGTTTGTTTGCATGGTCTTGCTTGTCTGCGTAATCTTCTTCGTCTGTGTGGTCTTGTTTGTCAGTGCAATCTACTTTTTCTGCTTGGTCTTGTTTGTTTGTGCAATCTACTTTGTATGTGTGATATTGTTTGTCTGCACACTCTTCTTTGTCTGTGTTGTCTTGTTGGTCATGTTTATCTTCATTATCTTGTTCTTATGCACGATGTTGATTTGTTTTATCGTAATATTCATCATGTGTGTGTGGAAATGTGGACTGACATTCAGAATATCTGCACGACAGAGTCTTTTTCTGAGGCAGGTGACCTTCACAATCACTTCCAGTGTGGCAGGTTTCAGTGTCATGTTTTTTCCCCGTGTTTAATGATTTTTGCTTCACTGCTGCACTTATTCGTGACAAACATATAAACGAATCTACCCTCACCTGTAATGCGTCATTGTTGATGGGGTCATTGCCTTCCGATGATAGAATATCGAGTTCAACCGGTAACCTAGCTTTCGTTCTGAACACAGGAGAAAATGGAACCTTCTTTATAGATTTATGTTCTGCAGTCCGGTAATCAAATAATAAAAAGGAAGTTTCGCATCCCAATCATTGACTTCTTCGGTCACGCAACGACTCGGCATGACACAAAGCTTGCAGTTAAATCTTTCTGTTTAATCTCCTGTTTGATGATGATGGGAGGAGGAATGTGACATTGTTTTGTGCAAAGGACTTCTGAAGATTCAACGGGACAAGTAAATTACTCAGTCTACTAGTCTTTCTGGCTACAAAGAAATTTATATTAAATGCAAAGCCCAAGATAGGAGAATAAAGTCTTGAATGTACAGCTACAAATCAAAGAAAAATCAGCCACCTGAAGGTATTTCCATTCTACTTGTCAAAATATCTATAGGAATCTAGTAAAAAGTATGATTTATTCTTTGTGACTTATAGAGGCCTAGTCCTTTGCAAAGGGCGTTTATACGAGAAAATCTATCAACTTTTGACAAACAAATTAACACTGCCAGGATATGCTAAACTAATAAAGAATGCTAATAGGAAGAAATTTTAATCTGATTATACGTGATCTTATCTTCAAACAAGAATAAGTAAAAGGTAAGATGTATCAGTTGGTTTATTTACTTCTTACAAGTGGAAGTTTTTGGCATAAACAGGAATAATTGTAAGCAATGAAACATGTTTATGATACCTTGATATGACATTTTGACTTCATTCTATGCTTTAAATAAAAGAAAATAAATGTTGCTCCACTGTAGGAATTCACTAAGTACCTGGGCATGCCCTTATCAAATACAATAAGTTACACGATATTGAAGGAAAATTTTACACCTGTTTTTCTTGACATGTTTAAGCAAAGTCGGAATCACATGGAGAAATGTTTTCAGTATTTGATAAATAAATAAGTCTGTTCATTTGCATATGCTTTTTACAATTTAAATGTCAGTTTATACTTAACTCATACATAAGTCATAATTCTAGTATTGACAATGCCCACTGATCATCAGTATGAAATTTCATTCCTTGCTTGCCCGTGGACCTTCTATTGATCATGAAACTCATTCACAGCATCTCTCATCTATTAGATCTTTAACAGTTTTAGCTAGAATTCTGTGTTATCTCCATTTCGATATCCATCCCAAGCTCTGGACCTTTTAGTTGGTTCGTCAGGGTTACGGCAACCCAGAGGTAAATGTCAGTTGATTATGTAAATTTATCTTCTCATGCCAAAGAAAATATGTACCTAGTCATGGGGTTGGAATCTCGACAGTTTTCAAACAATGACCCTTTGGCTAAGTCCCTGGAGGGTTGGGATGGATCACATGCCCAGTAGGTGTATATATGGTTATAGGGTGGGGATCTCAATAGTTCATCCCCGCGGGTAGAGAAAACCCCCATTTCAAAGCATAGGAACCCAATCTGACATGTGTTAACACTTAAGTCATTGCTCACAATTACCAGTTTCTTAGACATGTGAACTATACAACTCCGGAGTTATTTGATATGTATGTAAAATCGCCACTTCTCCCCTAGCACTATACCCAGTGGCATGATAAAAACTTACAAAGGTGTTGGCACAATTGCACGCAATGACCCTCACTGACCCAGTTTCGTGCATCAAACTTTAATGGTGTAGGAAGAGTTCAAGCACATTACATATGTACATACATACATATGAACTGTATCGCAATATATTCTACACTAACTGATGCTCTAATTCCAAGAAGAATTGGTAGAAATTTATCAGAAGTAGGTTTCTTCCCTCCTTTTATTACCTTTAACTGCAGAGTAATAAAATCATCTGAGTTTACTGAGAAAATCCAATGTATCCAAGTCTGGTAAAAATTCATACAATATTTGCGAATCAGCATGTTCACAATTTGAGAGCAGAAAACACATAAAAGTGATGGCATTACATCATGAAGCTGAAGTAAGCAATATTTAAACGTGTTTCAAATGTCTAACATGCTAATTCAGGTTACAATCCATTGATACTAATAATACTATTATTATCCCATGTTATCGACAATGATCACCAAAAACTTGAGGGCACTTATTCCAGGTATTCTTCACACTAACTCATTCTGTAGTTGTCATAGAAGTGCATTCATATTTGTTTGCAATATAAGGTTTTCAAGCAATTTCAATACCTAGGTCAGGACCTTTTACTATGAAATCAATGTCATAGAATTCCTAGATAAAAGTTTGATAATAAAATAAAATAATTATCACTAACACTCCTGATTCACATATCAATGTAACAATAACAGCAAAGCAATATTTTCAAAACGTTTCAATTGTAAATCCAATGATAAAAGCAAATTTCTTGTTTATTATCCTCTACATTTATTCTCCTTTTTACAGAATAAACTGAACCATTGTGTTTAAAAAGCAACCCTAAATATAAAAACTAATCAACTATTTCCCAGTGATGTATTTCCAAATAAAAAGAAAAAGGCTTAGATTGCCTTGATACTAATTTTTTTTCAACGCTGACGTTTAATCTCAATTATCTGCAGTATATACAGAATTCATTCAAAGTCTTCTTAAAATCTTTTTCGTTATCTCCAAGAATAACAGGATCGTCAGCATAATGTATAATAAATACCTTATCATTTTAAGGGACTCGTTAAGGATCTTGATATCCTCTATGCTTATGACAGGATTATTAGGCGATCAAATCAATTTACCATCAATAATAATTTTTAGTACAAATGTTTAGTATCGAATCATTCCGATTAAACGGCATTGCTTCGGTCACTACATAGCGTACACGGTTAGAAATGTTTGCAAATGTTGCAGCTTAATTTATTTTCTTAATATTTCTGAGTTTTCTCTGAAATATAAAAATTAAATCTTTCTTTACCCCATAAAACTTTATACTTCATATGTCTCTAATTTCCTCTAAACAATGAGCACCAGTTAATTAGTAAAGTCTGTAAGATTCTCTGCGGACCTAGGATTATTAAGCAAATCAATCAACCATTGATAATAAAGTTTGTAATTTTTTTAATAATTACTATGAGGACGATAATACCATGGCCATTATAAATTTCCGGCCTCTCTCTGCTTTTGAATGCCTTAAAATTGTTGACAAAAACAGATTTTCTATCATCCTATGTGGAGGTATCTGGTTACAATACTGAAGGAGAAATGTGTCCAGATCAGTAGAACTCTGTAATTAATTTGACAAGGTGATGATTACAGAACACGAAACAGCCTGTTCAGTGTGAGTTGACTGAACTATCGTTGTCATAGGACTGGAGTCTCAAAATGGTGGCAATTCTCAACCAAGCATATAATGCACATGTGCCTCATGCCCCGCCCAGAACACAACGCAACACGTACATTGAAATGTATTATTACGACTCTATGGTCTAAAAAAATGTAACAGAAAGAAAGTGAAACCAACAAATCAAGTAAACATCAACAAGCAATTTATTTCTAGATAATTAAGATGAAAAATAAAAAAGACACTTACAGTAATGTGTATTGAAATCCTAATAATCCAGTAAGAATTAGTGTTCTAATCACAAGTCCTAAATATAGAATATTCCGACTGTATCCTTGAATGTTATGATGTACCAATGGTCTTCAATGTCCTGATGTACTAGTAGTCTTTAATGAGCTGATGTCAAAATGAAGTACTCCAAAATATCTCTGAATAAGTTCACATAAATTCCAAAATCATCAATTAGAAATCTAAAATCCAAAAGTTTATGAGCACTGTTATAATCCAATGAATATTTAAAATAATTCCTCTCTTAGAATTTGGAATGACTTTCCACGACTGTAATAGCCCTTTACAAGACTGATAGTAATGTCGAAACTGAAAAACTGTCCACTAAACATGGCATATATTAAGATTGGTCACATGAGAGAATGTTCTAGAATATGTGTCATCTTAATGGAAATTTACTTTTATGGACATGACTTTTTACACATAACTCTAAGGATTTTCCAGTTTTATCTGTAAACAAAATCAACCTTGACCTCAAATTGAAAAAACATTTTGTTGATCAAAACTATCCTTTAGCTCAAATCTGAAGTAAACAACCTACTTCAAGGACACTAGTTAAACATAAACAACATCAAGATTTAAGCAAATATTAAAGTCAAGAACATTTATAATTTCCTAAAATATCTATAATATTATATAAACATCATACATAACAATATATTATGTATATTTTGAACTTACCTAAGACATTTGAAAAATAATGTCATATTTCTTTCAAATATGTGTATTATTACTTATTATTTAATTTGTATTTTATTTTGCTTGAGTTGACAATGCCTTCCACATCCTATGTTTGCAACAATAATCTAAATAAGCGTGCGATGTTGAAGAGAAAAATAAGAATTAGATTAAACTGAAATTAATGAATTTTTAGCGAATCAGACTGTGGACGTTTGCGATGGATTTTACATTACATAACTATACCGAGAGTATCTGGTCTGTAGCACCGTGTCGTCGGTGAGTATGCAAATAATGTAGTGAAACTATGATAAAATACAGGAGCGGATTTAGGGCAGTTTGTGTTGTTCAACCGAACTCTTTTTCCAGTAAACGTATTACACTTTTCAATTTAAAAAAAGATAAATGTAGCCAATATAAGCAAAACGAACCAGCCCAGTTTTAAACGCAAATTCCATTAGAAAAAACTAACAAATGATATCCTATTGCAAAAATAATGACTATAAAACGCGAATGTCGGAAAAATCTAATACTTCATTTATTATCTGCATTCTAATTTTTCCCGAAATTTTGGACTGTCGGAGGCCAATATGTTTAGTCGGGGTTGTGGCACACGAAATGTCGAATGTGCAGCTTAATTTGTCAGCAAACAAAGACATTTTTTATCTTTCATCTCAGGCTTCTTATTGAGAGAGAGAGAGAGAGAGAGAGAGAGAGAGAGAGAGAGAGAGAGAGAGAGAGAGAGAGAGAGAGAGAGAGAGAAGAGAGAGGCCACACTAAATGTGTTCGAAAATGTGTTTCAAAATGCTTTTCTGGATTTCCACGTCATTAAATCTTCGCAAATGTTTGCACAGATCCAAGGCATAATCATTTTCCTGTCAATAGATTTGTCTCAAAACATACTAGTCCACAGCGTTATTTCGTGTAATTCGCTTGTTTCACTTAATTCGTTAATTGCCTTCTTGATCTAGTGGACATTTTTCGTCGGGGCACAATTCGATTTTACATTAAACGAGGATTACTTATCAGACGTTTCACAGGTCATTTAATTGGTACATACTTATGTATGCCAGTATTTACAAAGTGACAATCCATATAAATAATATCGTGGTTCAACAAACATATTCTTTCTATCTTTTCTTAATGCCAACTTTCTTCCTTACTCTATCCCGTATGTGATTCCTTTACATGATATTATATCTCCATTTTGTTTACTGTGTATTACTTAGATAATATTTGTACTGCCGTCATGGAATTTGTAACAGTCTTTATATGTATACTGACGGGTCAATATGCCTAATGGCAATGCAGTTCTTCTTCCCCCATTAAAATCTCTTGGAATATACTCAGAGTGATACTCCCCCATCTCTCCACAAACATACTATCACTTACCCATCCCTGACTATTTTTCAAAGCGATTCTCTTACACAGACTACTATTACTAATACTAATGATAATTTATAATTATTTTAATAATAATAATAATAATAATAATAATAATAATAATAATAATCATAATAATAATAATAATAATAATAATAATAATAATAATTAAAGATCTGGCAATTTATAATCATAATATTATGTATATAACCAATATGTATATCCAGACATTGGTTAGCATTAATACCTTATTCGCACAGCCTTATTTTATTTGTTACAATTGTTAAAATAGAGAGAGAAAGAGAGCGATATTCATCATACTTGAAATGACTATACATTGGTTGAATACAAGTCGTGTGGAATACAAAATAACCTATAAAACAACACAAAACAGTAACATCCCAGTCTAAAAGAAGACGAGAGACAAATTATATCCAACAAGAATTGTATGATATTTTTATAAAAATTAAACTAATATTCAAATCAATTTCGTAGAGTCCAATATTTGCAGAATGTATTTGAGCCTTAACTTCTTTCAGCATAATGTTTGTTCAGCTTTGTCCAATAATCAAATGATTTTTGAAAATATCAACCATTTTAATAGTTGAAATCGTGTTTCATGATGCTGTGGCATGAAAAAATAAATAATATACTCTACTGCGCCATAAAAAACACTGTTTTTATGGGTCGAATAGACAAAATGCATGAAGAAAAGGGCAGCTAGAACGTGCCACATTATCATTCACGCAGGGCATTCATGGTGTCGGATTCCATGTGTAAAAAAATAGATGAACGAGTTAAGTTCTATGCGGATATCCTTTATAAAGGAACACGATACTAACAAATATGACTTTAAATTCAACTATTTATTATTTATTTATTTAATTATTTACTTTTCCAACGTCTGTTAACGTTTCAATGTCACGGTCACTGTTATTAAGAAAAAGAGTTGTGTGTATGCAATTCATATCCAGATGATAACTTTGTTCTACTACCCGATTTCAGCGTAGCTTGGTATTTCCCTTAGCTTTAATTAATTGATTAAGAGCCAGTAACTCAAAGGTCAATGGCATCACTGCAGTATTCTTATTTCTTGGTGTCTGTCGATAATGTATGGAATAATGTTTTTGATTTATTGGTTTTAACGACACTTTTAACACAGTACTGGCTTTCCCAAGGACACATTGAGGCAGCCTACCCAGATTGGCCTGAGCGGGTATCAAACCCGCGGCCCCTGGATTAAGAGTCCGATGTTCTACCGACTGAGCTAAAGCGGCTCGCTCAGAGTTAATCAGATGGAGGATGAGGAACCCGAAAAAGTAAAAAGCGTAGAATTAAAATATGAGCATATTTTCATGTAGGATCAATATTTTCCTGTTCATTTTTAACTAATTATTTCAGTTAGTTTGAACAATATGTGCACTAGCAAATATCCCAGATGATAATCAATATTATTATAATATCAAAACCCAGTCTGAGAACAAATGTGTAACCTATTATCGAGAAAATTAATAAAGCACGCAGACAAAAAAATCGTTTAATCCTTTAGGCAATATAACCTTTAATGTATATATTGCAGACATTATTTCTTGCTGTAAGATTCAAAATGACTAGTTTTCCTGTATTATAACGTAATTGTAAAAACATTCATTAATAATCCCCGTTTCAAGTAACAGAGACAATGATGCCATAGATATGTACATTATTTTCTTGAAAATAATATTCCAAATCATGTTATAGTAGAAATAAATAATAAATGAGATTTAGTCACAAAACTGGCTAGAACATTTGTTGCAAGATGCATATTGATATTAATTTCTTGTACCCCATACATGAAATTAATCTAAATATATTCAGGATATTGTATTACCCTACTGTGCCACCAACCACCATAAATCAGATTTATTTTCATTCTGTTAGAAGAAACTTAATTCGAGGAGGAAATAAATGCCTTGGAAGATCAGTATGGCAAAATTAGTGAGCACGCAAACGAAAGTAAGAACTATTCTACAAGCAGTTCAAGATATACAGTTTTCAGGGTTGTCACTTTACGATTTTATCTACTAGTATTTGAATGCCAAATTCTGTAATGTTCGCGTGTGTGTATGTATATTTTCCTTTCCATAGTTTTCTCATTGCATGTATCATGAAGATGTATTATGACTCTGTCGGTTAAAAACGGAAAGAAAATGACCATGTTACAATCAAGTACATTTTTGTTTAAATCGAATGACCAAATATGTCGTTGTAAATGATAATTATAGACGATGATAGCTGCTTTACAATAATTACTTAGTGACTAGTACATTTTTTTACTCAATATGATAAAGTAATTTATTTAAAGATTATTTAACTTTTATTTTTACAATTTAGGCATGATGATCAAAGGCTGATTTGCTAATTTTCCCATAAGTATGATTAGTACTTTTTTTAAAACACAGGTGCAAAGAGGATGTTGGAAGGAGCAGGAGACAACACAGGAAAGGGGATGAAGCTCGATAACAACACCCAAAAGGGTATCAAATGACATTGGAGGGAGGAAGAACAAAGTGCTGTACTAAACCATCACAACAAATTCATTTTAATTAAGGCAGTTCCTGGAAAAGGGGATATTGTGAACTGTATTGCAAAAGATCCAGGAGTTAGTGGCAGGAGTAGGAAAAATATAAAGCACTTGTGCAGATATAAAATAATTGCTTCTCATCAAAAGTAAGAATGCAAAGACATGATGAAATTACTTCTTGAATCAGAAGATTTAATATAAAATGGAGTTTTAAAACATATTTTGCCCTTCAGTATATAATTATGGAGATGCATTTCCCCAAAAATGTAATTTTCAACAAAATGATATCATTCGTTGCCAGGTGGGTGGAATGTATGTTCCTTTATATAACTTGACCACTTAGAACATTATTCGTTATGGATACCATTTAAGCGAAATAAATAATGAAGTTTGTTAATAGGTCACAATACGATTTATTGTTAAATCAGTGTTGTTACGACTCTAGGTCTTAATAAATATGTAACAAAAATAAAGTGAAATCAGCAATGTAAGTAATATCAAGAAACAATTTATTTCCCTATAATACAAAGTGAACTTAAAGAGATACTTACAATATTGTGACTCAAATTCCAAATAATCCAAATGTCATAATCACAAGTCCAAAAATATAGAATGTTCCGAATGACTTCCAATAGTCTTGAATGTCCTGATATAACACAATGATACAATCCAGAATGTCTTTAAATGAGTTCACAAAAGTCCAAAGTCATGTATTAATTCAAAAGTCAATGAGCACTTTAGTAATTCCAACGAATATCTTAAATAAATAATTCCTCTCGAAATATATCAGATTTCAACGACACAAACTATAAAATCTGATTTCAATTGGATTCCCACAGACTGATCTAAAACAGGAATGATTTATTTGTTTACCAAATTCCTATTTATATGCATTCTAAATCAACAGGATGTGAAACAATAAGATGAAGGAAAAAACACAGTCTAACTGTAAATAAGAATGACCTTAAACTCAAACGCCTGTAACCATTCTATTTACAAGTCACCAAAATCTAATGTGCAACTCATCTTCATGGACTAGATTTAAACACACATTATAGATTAACCATATATAGTAGTGTAAGATTCGTCTAAGCAAGACATATTTTGATATTAAATCAGGATAGCCCGCAATAGGTAAACAGTTACCATCCAAAACATATTCTATACATACGCGTTCACTGAATGACATGATTTTATGATGAAACTCAATTTTAAGCCATATTATTGGTTCCTTAACTCTTTCGAATAGGAACATTTTGCTTCAGCTTTTACATATTTTTGAATCAAACATAATTCCAATTTTTTTACATGCGGAAACTTGCATTTTTTGCCATGAGTGTGAACAAAGAGATTGTAAACTTAAATGTCATACATGTTATTCTCTTCTAAAAGGGAATTTGGAAAAGTAAATTGATATTCACAACAGCTATTTTGGTATGCAAGGTGTGTCTCAAAGAAATTGTTCATGGAAAACATCTTTATCTTTCTTTTTATTTTTAAGCACCTAATACGAATCACTTAATCTTCAATATGGTTTTCTACAAGTTAAATGAACGCAGTTTTGTCATACGTCTTTCTTGCTGTATCACATGTTTGTGTTAATAACATTATCTATAACCTTTAATTAATTTTACTTGCAATTGTAAGCTAATTTTGATTTTAGTTCATTCATACAAGTACTTGTATAATATATTGATACGATTAATTTAAGCGTCTTTCAGTTTATGTAGACTTCATGTATATCTAGATAAAAAGATGGCCTTGGGATGGAAAATGATTATTATGATTGCTTAATATCATGGGGTTATTAAGTTCTTTTTTGTTTGCTTGTACTACTCTGGTTGTGAGAGTATTCGAAGAGATTAGACAAGACAAAATGATCACAATATTCTCTATTCCTAAATTTATACTTATCTTACCTGTATTCTCCGTAAGACTTTTTTATTATTATAAAACTGGAAAAAGTAATAAAGTATTATATAGTGAATGGATTATTAGTTTTGTTTTAATACCGTTGAAAAATAGAGATGATAAAACTTAGCACTAATCAGAAAGAAACTACTTTCCGTGAAAAACATAATACTTAAAACTTCTATGCACAAAGTTGCATCGCAAATATATAAGAAAACAATATTTAATCATTTCGTCATTGATGCATGGTGTATCAATGCTTTTCTCTAGTGAAATATTTAACGTATGGAAATACATAACAAACAGTGACTATAGATGAGGCAATGACTCGTATGTTGCCAGATTAAGAAGGCTAAAAAAACTATTTCAGTACTTTGAACTCACTAAAATATTTTCAGACATATATTTTGCCTTTATCAGACTCAGCTGGAGTCTTTTCTAAAATGACTTTGGTGTGGCTTTTAATCTGAATGGGGCTATTTTCATACATATGTTCTGGAATCATTTTTTCAGGGAGCGGACAGTGTTGTACAAAATGGTTCATACTAAAGTGAAGGGTAGGGTGGAGTTTGGGGTTCAAATGTACACACAGCCTTCAATGGTTCTTACTAAATGGGATCATTTTAATAATAAGAACTTTGTTTTGATTTGGTTAAGACTTTTGACAACATTTTGATACACACAAGTAATATATTTTTTTTTAGACCAGACACAAATATTCTCATCTATTCATCGTTTTTGGATACAAAACGTGTCTTTTTCATACCAACAGCGTTGGCTTGATGCGCACAAACAGGTATCATTTCATACATATAAGGGGATATATGCGCGTACAAATTGAGGACATTTCCATGCACACAACCTTAGTCTGGTACCTTCAATACTAAGAGACATTACGATACACATCAACGTGAGGTGGTACATACAAGACACTGCCATTTGTATGCACACAGTCATTACCTTTTAATACCATGCGTTTTTTTTCATTTTTTTTCATGCACAACATTTAAAGTTCCTCATACCAAACGAAACATTTTCATACCAACAGCGTGTTATATACTAAATTATAATATTTGTATACACACACCCTTAACGCCGTACATACTACACGGGGGCACCTTCATAAATCCAGCCTTGCCGTGGAACATGCAAAACTTGGATATTTTCATACATACAACTATGACATGGTATTTACACGTGGACATCTTCATACATATACTCTTGACTTAGAACATACAAAATAAGGACATATTAATGCATACAATCTTGGCAAAGTATATACGTAACGGTGAGATTTTCATACAAAAACCATAACACGGTACATGAGAAACGTGGGTAGATTCACACACAACCATAGTATAGTGAGTACAAAACAAGGACATTTTCATAAATTCTGTAATATGGGTATGTGTTATTGGTATTTACATCTCCGTTTATAGCTTTGTTAGATTTTAGTGAGTATTTGTTGATTATGTGGAGTCGGTGTTACGAAGATATTTCACAAACCGAGTAATTAGCCAATTTATAGGAGCAGACGTCATAATGTACAGTATTCACGATACTTTATGGTAGTATGGATTAGTTTCGTAAAATGGACTTCTCCTTTTGAGATAGAAATAATTCTTTGTATTAGGTGTTTGGGTCGTGTTTCGTGGTGCATGGCGTAAAGTACGGCTTTGAAAGGCTTACGGATGGGTCATACAAATGTGAAATAAGAAAATTCACGCAAGTGTGAAATTAGAGTTTCGTGATGTGTGGTCATTAGGTGATTAAATGAAATATATTAGGGATTTGCACGTTTAAGAATTCTTCAGTTGACAACGACTGTTGTCTTGAGGTCCTTGGAAATAGGGGAAACATCGACCTCAAGCCAGGATCACACAGAGGTTGTTAGATTCGCTCTGTGGTGAGCCTTCTTGCGTGAAACAATTCAATATTGGCAAATATTCGTGCTGTATACAACGGATACATGTGAGAAATATGCAGGCACGTTTACTATTGAAACGGTAATTAACATGACTATTCTGAGTTTTAATGGGAATAAAATGATTTAAATATCAGTTCTATACATTTACTCAATCTAATCTGTACATTAACATTTGTGTTTTTATCAATTCACTAAATTTATACGCATTAACATTTTTAGATACCTCTTACATATTGTTATCTTATTTCAACAACATACTGACGTTGAAAAACTAGTGAAATCTAACAACTATATATTGTGAGGCACTTTCCAATATATCCAAATGTAACCATCTTCCCGTTTCAACTGCAAACCTATGATACATTGCTCGAACTTGTTAAAATTATTCTATTTTTTAGGGCATATGTGTTAAAACTGGTTCAAAATTAAAAAATTTGTTTAATATCCGATAAGTTCTACTTTTAGAGTAATTAAAACACTAGAATGCCAAGTGTGTATATATTTGTCTCTCAGACAATCACCAAAGGGGAAGGACTGTGACTGCAATCAATTATTCAGTCCTCGATGACACAAAATTTGTCTGATAAGGAAGCCATTTAAAATTGCATATATCAGCAACAGTATAGTTTAACACAATATCATACAATATATTTCTAGTAACAAGTCTAGCCCAAAATATAGCAGCCCTGATTGTGATAAAAATGGACGTAGGAAAACTACTAGTCTCTCCACACAACATTTATAGTGTGGTATTTATTCTTAAAAATAAAACTTTTCGTACGAACTCAGTTGTGATCAGTGATGTCGTTATGTACATATATCTTGTAGTAAGAAACAATGTCCGTTTTACCTATCTTTCATTAGATATGATCAACAAAAATCTTTCTTAGAAACAGAATAATATTATACTATTTTAAGATAGATAGACATATAATCGATGAAATGTCAATGCTACAGGCACACAAAGAATTTTAATAATCAAACAAAAATTTTTTTTAAAAAAAGATTTGATATCGATAGTATTTAGGCCATATATCTATATAATTTGTCAATTATGTAAAGGTATTTGTGCAGCTACGGTAATTGATCAGGATTGCTAAGCTCTGTCGTAAGGTTGAATTATTTTCACACGAAAAGGCAGTATTTATTTATGAATAAACCCCGGCCTCCTTGGAGCTCGGAACAAAAGATTCAATACAAATTTCGCAACGCTTTGCCAATTTTTCGATTAATAATGGTGAATAGATTTCAATGAGGGCTTTGTAATTCTGACAGTCGATATCGAGATCGTCTAAATGGAGGAGTTAGATTTATTCTTTTCCCGAAACCTAGATGAAATTCGATATGCACCAAATACAAGAATGTGTGTGTGCATAAAATAAAGAAATAAATATAGATAGACGTACACATACAGTAAATCATGTAGCTGAATTTAGCGAATGCATATCATTTTCAGTCCTTGCTGTCGTAAAGTAAACATGTCCTTTTGGATACCACCCACACACACACATTCTTGTATTTGGTGGATATTGAGGACTCGGGTATGGAACCCCGTACCGAGGACATTTGTTCTAGCTATTTTGGAGTGAGAAAAGATACAGTTTTTGGCCGTTAATTTATAACAAACGGTGACGTATCGAGGATGGTACTGTAGGATTAATTCTAAGGAATATGAAATTTTGCAATGCAAGCGAGGAGGCACACGTTTACACAAATAGTCTGTACTATCCATTCAAACTAAGGACACACATAACTATTGACCAATACATGGAAACTGTTGACAATGGGACGTCATGGACAACTGGTACTCTCATTATCTTGCAAAATGAAAATGAAGAGAAACACAATTAATCCGTACATGAACGGTTCAGACTCTAAGGGTTAGTGCACTCAGATGTAATTGTGGTTCTTTTTTTTCATCCAGACAGACCTTTAACCGTTTCCAGAATCAAAGGACGACCACATTATGATTATCTCTTCCCTAAGTAATGCATCAGTCGTTAATTGTTAAATGTTACTTCATATAGCAATGTTGCAGCCTGTTGATTCCATACAGTTCATAAATGTCTTCAGACGCAAGCACATGAAGGAGTTTGTAAATAAGCCCATGTATCAAGAACAATTTACAATGACGCCAACCTATTCCACAAAATCTGAAACCATCAAATAATTTATGAAATCAGAATAAGAGAGAGAGAGAGAGAGAGAGAGAGAAAGAGAGAGAGAGACTTTTGGGGGGTATTATTACTGAGTTTGCTTGATCTGGATTATATTATTTGTTTCATAATAGTTTTATATATAAAGTTTGTTTGTTAAATTAGACCTAAGAATTTAATGTAAGCTTTTACACTGATGGTCTGTATTATACTTACAAAGTACGACAGTAATAATTTTAAAAGATCATGAAGACTGTTGAAAATGGTACATTAATGCAAATAGAATGAACTATCAATACAGACAAAGGATGCACGTAACTATTAACAAAAACACAGCGACTGTGGACATCATTGACAACAAGGACATGTTTTCTCGGACAAAATAAACTATCAATTCAAACTAAGGAGTTGTATCATACGAAGTCTTTTAGTGTTATTATCTGAGATTATATCAATATTAAAGTCCCACATGATGATTACTTCATTGTTAAAGGCTAGAGCGGCCTCTGGCTCACGCTCAAATTGAAGAGTCCCTGATGAGAGAAAGTTTGGAGGTCGATAAGCAGAGCAGATATAAATAAATTTGTTACTGCGGAAACTTAATTCGATCCATGTTGATTATACAGTGGATATTTTGAAATCAGTTCTTCTTCTACATGACTATCCCTCTTCCCATTCTTTGTCGTCGATTTCGTCTTTCCTATAAAAAGTTGTTAATATTAATAGCACTAACAGGTACATTACAGTAATAACACTGTCAGGTACATTACAGTAATAGCACTGTCAGGTACATTACAGTAATAGCACTGTCAGGTACATTACAGTAATAGTACTGTCAGGTATATTATAGTAATAGCACTGTCAGGTACATTATAGTAATAGCACTGTCAGGTACATTATAGTAATAGCACTGTCAGGTACATTATAGTAATAGCACTGTCAGGTACATTATTGTCTAGAAACGTTTCACACAGTCCAACTAATGCAAGGTTGGATTCAGTTTGTATCGAAAGTCTTAGTTCATTGATTTTTAGTAAGATGTATCTTACGTTCAGGTTGATAAGTTCCATACCTTTCTTTTTTAAGCCAAAGGGTACACAATGAGCATTTTTTCCAATCGGTGTAGAATCGAGGACATATTTATGTTTTTATTTGCACACTAGAGGAAGAGACATTAAAACCTTGCTTGTACAGTAAGAATTATTACCTTGGATGGTAAGACACTCAGAACAAATATCACAGAGAACACGATACCTATTTTGACTGAGGTGCATATATTATCATTGTACCCAGACTGAGACACCTAGTGTTTATTATTCCAGTTACGTCTGTCATGTACGTAATGTTGTTGTATCCATGTGTCCCTTTTCCAGAGCTTTATATTGCAATCGAGTCTGCCGCGATAATCATGCCATGTATTTTGCGTATTTGTTTTGGGGTTTATTTTCTTTTGTTTTGTTTTGTTTTGGTTTTTTCGCCACCCATTAAACGCTTATGGTTTATCTGTAGCCTAAGTTTGTATTTTGTGGCTGAGTAGTGATTGCTCACGTTGGTAGATTTTGGTTTGAGCTAAGGAGTAACACTGTGCATACTTTTCAATACGTTTGCTGTGCCCAGGTCTCTCATGTGAATCACGTCAGAATGAAAGAAAGTGGATCTGATCTGACCCGACGCTAGCAAAAAGGTGTCCTGATTTGATATGTATGGTAGGTTGAACGATCTCTCAATATTTACCAATATGTCATCATACTGCGTCATGTCCACGTCCTGGACAGGTAACTGGTTGATAAGGGACGTGTATTTGATCTCAAGTAACAGACCTCTATCAGCATAATTTTCTCCTACTTGGACAGTAACTAGGTCGTATTTATTTAAATCAAGCGTGTTCAATTCTGTTTTGAGACTGTCAGTGCTAGCACCAGGGTATGAATTCACATGTACATCACCTCAAAATCCTCTAGTGTTGATTCCTTTCAGGATAGATGATCATGTCATCAGAGCCTTTGCTGGTGGGAGAGGAGCATGGCTAAAACGATTTTGATCTGTCTGAGGCTGTTTATAACTGTTTTTAGTGTTTACTGGTTTATCAGTCTCTGATTTACTCCATGTCTGTCTAGATAGTCGCTGTTTTGTGTTCCGACCTTGGATACGTTGTATTAGTTTGTATCAATTCGATTATGTTTTGTGTTTTGTTCAGTAATATAGCTGTTTTCTTATTAGTTTCAAGTTTGACGTCTAATTTTGCTATTTGATTTTATCAAGTTGCATTGGCTTGATTCATCATACACAGGCAGGCATTTTGTGATGTTCGACATTTGGTTGTTTATGTTTACAAATGTTTAATCTACATTGTCTGACAGAGTTTGTATTTGGTTTAAAATGGCCCTTGTATACTCAAGTAATTAATTTGTTGAAGTCTGAACCACTCTCAAGTCGTTAGGCATTTTTCTACATTGGGTACAGAGCCAGAATCCTACTGGGTCTGTTTTGCTAATACCAATAAAAGTATCATGGTATCAAGACATGCAAATGTTATACCTTGACATCTTTTTTAATGTTTTTGTTTTCATTTGCCTATTGCTTTACAGTCAGAACTACATATATGTTCATTGCCAACTTCTGTGTGATTTTCGTCAGATTTCGTCGGGACACTGGTCGAGTTTCTCTGTCTGTTTCACTTGTGTTATACTGTCGTCCACAATGTTTGCTTCATTCTGCTGCTCATTCAGGCTATCACAATATGCATATGTTCACCTGTTTGGTAGTTTCTCAGCTTTGAAATAGTGGCATCAATCTCCGTGACTGTGCAAGATGGAGGGTTGGAAGGAGTTGGTTCATTCTCTTTTTGACGTACATGTTTCGTTAATTGTTGCCTTCATTTTCGAGATTTCAAAGTTGTTAAATGGTGTAGATTCAAACTGATAGATTTATAAGTGGAATATCCTGAACATTATTATTGTTTGCAAATTACCGAAACCAAATTGTCGAAATCCGAAATGTTCAAGAAATAAATATCATTTTAATGGCACAAAGTACATCTTGTATATCACACACAGTAAAATGACTTCGAGATACATTTGGAATCCTCGCTCAATACAACTTTGCCTTACATGGCATCGTGGCGTCATTTGTGACATCATAAAATTTCTTTTTAATACTGTTACATATACCATAAATATGATATAGACCTATAAACTTAAATTATACAGTTGTCATGTGTCATCACATTGTATTTTTTAAACGGCAACCCACACTTAAGGTTCATATGAATATGCAATATTATGGTATGCAGTTTATTACAGCAATGAAAAAATTAGTGACCGGTGTGGTTTGTATCAATTGAAATATATGTCCCCGCATTGTCTAGTTCGAAACTTCATCAATGCCAGTGTAGTGAAATGATTTACACAGTACTTTAACATACAACCCGGGTCCCAAACTTAAAATAGGAGACTATGGTCATGTCGTTATTTCGCGTTTGACAGCCAATTGAGACATATTGGTCAAAGTCTACAACTCTTCTCGTACAGTTGTACAGCACATGCCTTTACCCACATGGAGTTCAGGGAAGTTGCAAAAGGAACTGGAATGGTCGGGATTTTAAAACTGTGTGTGCATTTGTTTCTGCGACGCCTTCATAATCAGGGAAAGGTATAGGTTGACAACACAGAACTGTCATTTTGACATTTCAGCTTGATGATCTTCATAATCAGGAAAAGGTATAGGTTGACAACACAGAACTGTCAATTTGACATTTCAGTTTGATGATCTTCATAATCAGGAAAAGATATAGGTTGACAACACAGAACTGTCAATTTGACATTTCAGTTTGATGATCTTCATAATCAGGGAAATGTATAGGTTGACAACACAGAACTGTCAATTTGACAGTTCAGTTTGATGATCTTCATAATCAGGGAAAGGTATAGGTTGACAACACAGAACTGTCAATTTGATATTTCAGTTTGATGATCTTCATAATCAGGGAAATATATAGGTTGACAACACAGAACTGTCAATTTGACATTTCAGTTTGATGATCTTCATAATCAGGGAAATGTATAGGTTGACAACACAGAACTGTCAATTTGACATTTCAATTTGATGATCTTCATAATCAGGGAAATGTATAGGTTGACAACACAGAACTGTCAATTTGATATTTCAGTTTGATGATCTTCATAATCAGGGAAATGAATAGGTTGACAACACAGAACTGTCAATTTTACATTTCAATTTGATGATCTTCATAATCAGGGAAATGTATAGGTTGACAACACAGAACTGTCAATTTGATATTTCAGTTTGATGATCTTCATAATCAGGGAAATGTATAGGTTGACAACACAGAACTGTCAATTTGACATTTCAATTTGATGATCTTCATAATCAGGGAAATGTATAGGTTGACAACACAGAACTGTCAATTTGACATTTCAGTTTGATGATCTTCATAATCAGGGAAATGTATAGGTTGACAACACAGAACTGTCAATTTGACAGTTCAGTTTGATGATCTTCATAATCAGGGAAATGTATAGGTTGACAACACAGAACTGTCAATTTGACATTTCAGTTTGATGATCTTCATAATCAGGAAAAGGTATAGGTTGACAACACAGAACTGTCAATTTGACATTTCAGTTTGATGATCTTCATAATCAGGGAAAGGTATAGGTTGACAACACAGAACTGTCAATTTGACATTTCAATTTGATGATCTTCATAATCAGGGAAATATATAGGTTGACAACACAGAACTGTCAATTTGACATTTCAGTTTGATGATCTTCATAATCAGGGAAAGGTATAGGTTGACAACACAGAACTGTCAATTTGACATTTCAGTTTGATGATCTTCATAATCAGGGAAATGTATAGGTTGACAACACAGAACTGTCAATTTGATATTTCAGTTTGATGATCTTCATAATCAGGGAAATGAATAGGTTGACAACACAGAACTGTCAATTTGACATTTCAATTTGATGATCTTCATAATCAGGGAAATGTATAGGTTGACAACACAGAACTGTCAATTTGATATTTCAGTTTGATGATCTTCATAATCAGGGAAATGTATAGGTTGACAACACAGAACTGTCAATTTGACATTTCAAATTGATGATCTTCATAATCAGGAAAGGTATAGGTTGACAACACAGAACTGTCAATTTGACATTTCAGTTTGATGATCTTCATTAGGACACTTCCCACTTGCGAAATAGAAATTATGACGCATGTATCTCGCTTACATGCTGGACGAGTTACCTTTGTATAAATGCATGTTATCATGAATATATATATATATATATATATATATATATATATATATATATATATATATATATATATATATATACGGCGACCGGCTTTCTGTTGAAGGATCGGCCCATTTACTGGAATATTGTCATATCTTATTGTATTAAAACAAGTCAGAAGATCCTTCTCTACTTGGTTATTAACACATTTTCAAAGCCGTTTCTTAGTCAAACTCAGCTCTTTAGAAACAGTTACACTCATGGTTTGTAGTCCCAATTGTTGCAAGTGGCAATTCAAACAAATCATGTATATCCTTTCGTGATCCCCCTGCTTCTATTCCTTTTATTATTTATGGCTTTGAATAGTATGCTTCCGTTAGTGAAGAAGTACTCATGGGAGGCTTTAATGCTAGATATAATGAATTTTCCCATTCTTGGAGTTCACAGAACAAAAACCAATTTCTGTCAAACTTTACTGACAAAAACAACTTATTGGCCCTAAGCAAAACAAGCCTGAACAAGGAATTGACTTACATATTTGAGCCGCTTAGAATATCTCTTGACTTTGTTCTTATTGGCAAACGTTTGCTTCAATACGTAAATGATTGCAAGGTCTCTGCAAAGCAGGACATGTGGTTGGTCAGATCACCATATATATATATATATATATATATATATATATATATATATATATATATATATATATATATATATATATATATATATATATATATTGCAACTGTTCTAACTGCGATAAATATATGATATATAGGAAGAAAATTACCATATTTTATTAGTGCTTTTATTAGTTTCGTTCACTGCCTGTGGTTTATCGCTTATCGTTTATGGTCGACCGTTTAGCGTCTATGGTTTAGCGTTTATTATTTTTCGCGCTGCAGCGTTTTGAATATAGCGCTTATCTTTCGTTCTGTGTTCGTTCAACGTTCATTCATCGTTCTTTTACCCTTCATTCCCTGCTTGTTTATCATTCTATTTGCATTTCAAAGATGTACATACATGTTTCAGTGTATGTTTCTATATATCTTGTTTAATTTTTTTTAACTATCTATCTATCCATATATCTTTATAAAAATGCGATGATAAGAAACACGGCAATATTCGTCCAAGTGTACAAAATTGCATTTACACAAGGAGATTGGACATGTATCCATTTATGTCCTTCATATTATCATATATGCTGGTCACCAAAGGGCCATATGTTTGTAAAGCAACATTAGAACTCTTCTATTATACAGCTTACATCCAATATACAAATGATGATCAGGTCTTTTAATTTGGTAGACTTTACATCATTCGACGGCGGTTAGTATAGTAAACAGTATCCCTGGTGGGATGTTAGGCCGATATGGAACTTTACTTTTAGAATGGGGCAATTGAAGATTTATGCAAATGGATATATTGGCTGCCCTTAGTCAACTAGTTACCTTCGTTTCGGGTATGTAAAACCTGAAACACAGTATCTATAGCTAATAATCCAATTATTAAGATCGTTGTCAAAATGAGACGTCAGCTTTTCTAAGTCGCTTTAGATTCATATGACAGTGATCAACATCACGCCAACAACACATGTTCCTGCATATGTGCCAATATATTTTCGTAGAGAATATTACATAACCACCATATAATTTTAGTTATTATTATTATTATTATTATTATTATTATTATTATTCCTTCTCCCTATCAACATCACATTATTGCTGTTAGTTATTACTGTACGCTTTCAACTTAGATCAATAAAACTTATTTCATATCTTTCTACGTGTCTGTCATTTTTCACTGCGTGCATTTCCCGGTAGTTGAGGTTGTCTTTTATTTTCGAGTGCGTACATTTTACATGGTTGTATTTGTCTTTCATTTTCCAGTGCGTATTTTCCATTGTTGTATTTGTCTTTCATTTTTCATTGCGTGTATTTTCAAATATGGTACTTGTCTTTCATTTTATAGTGTGTGTATTTTCAAATGTGGAACTTGTCTGTCAATTTTCCAGTTTCTGGCATTTTCCAGAGCTGGTCTACAGAAGTGTTTTTGTTATTTTCCAGTGCGTGCAATTTCCACTGTTGTATTTGTCTGTCATTTTCCAGTGCGTGTATTTTCCACCGAAGTCATTCATTTAATTATGTCTGTTATTTGCCAGTGCGTGCATTTTCTATGTCTGCCATTTTCCATGCCTGCCATCTTCGTATCATTTATCTTCCATGTCAGTAATTTTCATGCGTGCAATTTCATTGCCTTGCTTTTCAAAATTATAAGTAGGCCCTACTCTTTGTGTGTGTGTGTGTGTGTATTTGGTGTAAATCGAGGACATTCATGAGATTACACACCAACGTACTGAGGACACACCTCCAACCATGGACGTCCTCGGTTTGAAAAAGGGTAAAATCTTGCTTCTACCAACAATGTTAGCCCAGAACAATGTAAAAACGTGATTGGTGCTTGTTCGCGATTTTGGAGTGTATCTTTCCTCCTAAGCTGGCGATACACACGCCCAAAACCATGTCCTCGATTGCCCGGTGGGAAACCTGTAGAGAGATCTGCGCTATCATATTACAGGTTTCCAAAAATTATTATCTCCCTTTATATCGAAACATCAAATACCAATAGCTTAGCTAAACTAGAAGAAGAAAAGCTGATGTATATAACGGTCCCTGGAATTATGTATTAATATTTAATGCATGTGAGTCAATTGTGATTGGATACACTCGTGCTTCACACGTCCAATACAGGCAAATAAATCTACGACACGTCATAGGAAAGAAGTACATGAAACTGATAATGACAATACGTATAAATTCCTTGTAGAGTTGTTATCCGACCCGAATGTAAAGTTAAAACGCCTTGTTTGCGGCGAGGTTTTACGCATAGAAAGCTATTAAAAAAGACACCCATGATATGCAACAGTCAATGAACTATATCTGACCCTATTACATCATTTGCCTACTTAGTATTCAAAACAGGAGAGAACGGTTGTGCATCTCATGACAGATCCTGTAACAGTGACATCGAATTACGATAAACCGAATTTGGAAGTTACGCGCATTGAACTTCAGTAGATAGATGGCAAGATAAACAGGTAGAAGTCAAACATTTATCATCAAGATGATCAGTCCTAAAAGGAAACATTTCATTGCAGCAATATGTGTTTTTCATCATCGCACTCTTAAGACTTGCAACTATATGTAGAAGCAATCAATAGCTGATGTATGCATTCAATGTGCTTTTATAAGTATATGCCTGATTCAGTTAGTGATTTGATGACTTCGATTTACATATCATGCATTATGCTTGTATCCATAATTATGTTGTGAATGAAGTCTCATAAAAATAATACACAAAATATATACTCCAAAACACCAATCAGTATACGAGTACAGTGGTATCAATAAGGTATTGTTTCATTTTATTTGCTTTTCCAAATTTAAACAGGTTTTTAGTGATAACCAAAGTGCACAGGATATTCTACAGGACCAACCTGTATACCGTAAGTTAAAAGTACAGTTATTAAGAACTGTATTAGACATTAATATTCCTACTCATACATTCTTTTTTCAGTACGTTTAACACAGAAGGCGACCGGAAGAATAGAAAACTGTTAAAAAATTTCTTCGCGTTCCCTATACAATAGCAATCAGTGATGCAGAGCATCTTTGACTTGAAAAGTGAACCGTGAGAGTATTGTACCATTAAAGTGTATCTTTTGCATTAATAGCGCCAAAACAATACAAAAGGATAAACTGTTTGTAAGTATGTATTAGAAAATTATACCCATCCACTAACTCTGTACATACATGTACTATCATAAAACAGTTTGACCCCTTGTACTTAACCTCTGGAATTACAGAACATCAAGGGTCTTATACGAGCCGTCTGGGTGTATCAATAGCTAGGGACTTAAGTTCGGTTAAAATGTTGTGGGGTTCTTGTTGTATATTAGTATTCTTTGTGTTGTGATTGATATAAAACATTCTACAAAAAACAATAGAAACAATGTTGTATATATGCTCGATTTATTCAGCTAAAGTGGCTTGAAAAATACCAAGTCACCACGAAATGCATAGTATAGTAAACATAAACATTCGCGCCCTTTTCTCAGCATTAAATTTGCACATGCCAGAGAGAGAGAGAGAGAGAGAGAGAGAGAGGATTCATACATGTATTATACAACAAAGACATTACTCTTTTTTGTCAAAACAAACAGTGATTGACGATCAGGCCAGTTTCCTGACGTAAGCGCTAAAATTCAGCTAATTGGTATGATCTCCAGAGCGGTGGACAGAGCGGTCAATCAATCAATCAATCAATGAGTCAATCACAATAAGAAATATTCAAATAACAAGGTCATTGCCATAAAGAACTGAGAATATTTGTAGATGAAACCCTTGTGGAGGTTACAGGTACTTAATACTAGTATGTATTATGAAGCAGCCGTATCTAATACGGTATTTAAATTCGTTAATTTTTTTAGGACAAAGACTTAGAATGATATAGTTAGCGTGCATGATGTTCCTATCCAAATAAAACAGTTTTATACTACAGGTCGAACAAAACAACAGTTTTCTGTATTTTTTTCTGACATGGCAGTGGATCACTTTCGCATAATTAAATTGTGTAAACTTTTTTATTCATTTATTTTTTATAACAGTTATAATTTTAAACATTATTCCTGATATGTATGCAGAATGTTGGTGTTGGTTTGGGTTTCAGATCTTGTCAATTACACCACAATGGGTGAAGCATATTTCGGGACTTCGCTGAAAAAGAAAAAAGAAAACTGCAAATAGACCAGTTGTATAATACATTCACAACGAGACCATTCAGAACAGAAATTATTACGACAATCCTAACTTCCAGAGTTGACGTGCTGTTTATATTTATTGCCGGTGCACTGATATTGTGAACGCACTCTATAGCTGTCGTTTATTCTTCACAAAGGCATTCCATCATTCTGAACGAAAATCCGACCCAGTTCAGTTCTGTTTGGTGTTGATGGCAAAAGCAACACAAATAGTTTATTTAGTGGCGAGGCAGCTAGGGGTAAAGTGCCTTGCCCAGGGACACACCAGCGTAGCCGACCCAGGCTGAACCGATGACAGGATTCGAAACCGCAGCCGTTTTGGTAGCGACTCCGGAAAGCTAACCACTGAGCCACTGCAGCTCCTAAAGTCCGACCAGTACATTCATTTATTTACAAATAGCTAAGTTATCTATAAAAAAAAATATTACTTTTGACTGTATACAAATGCACCTTTTAAAAATGAACACGTAAAATGATAGTTTTACTTTATGGTTCCCAATAAGTTTTTAGATATCAATAATTAAAAACTGCCCCTACTGATAGTTCTTACCGAAAAACTTCGCCCTAATTCACAACAAGTTCTTTACCTGTATAATTGTATATATGTTTCTGCAGATAACAGTTTTCCTTTTAATTAATTTCCCTTCTTTCTCGAAGGGACACGCATGTTCGATAAACAGAAAATGATTTTAATTATTTTTTCGCGGTAGATCTGACACAGCCCAACGTTCATCGGCCAATAGCGAATCGGCACAAAGATTACATTGATTATGCACACTGATTGTGCACACTCTGTGCACATAACAGTTAATTCAAATTTTTTCATTCATTTTCTTTTTTAAACTAGAAGTTATATCACCAAAACATGATAACATACGGGTGAGATTTATATATGCAACAAGAAAAAGTTTTCCAAAAATTGTCTTTGTGTAACAAGAAGTGGTTATAAAGCATGCTCCTTACACCTATGTCCGGGAGTTGGTTTTACGTAAGTCAACTGAAAGTTGAATCTTCAACTTCATGTCCTTGAACTGAAACTTGCTATACAGGGATTTGTGTCTGCTTTAACGGCTGACAGGTTTTTACACTCCAATGACCTTATTTCTTGACCAACACGTACATGAAGAACAAAGCCTAGACAATTAAATGTATCTTAAAATGGAAAGAAACGTAAGGGGCATTATTAAATTTATTTTTGTATATTGTAGTTTTTCTGTTTTGAATTTGTGAAAAAAACACCACTGTGTTTTAAAAATAAAAAGATTATCTTTTTTTTTATTTCATTTTTTTTCTTGACAGACTTTTAATATTAGTCTGGAAAGTAAGCATAAATCTGAATATTGGGCCTGATAATTTATCTATTCTTTGTTACTAATTAGCATATTTTTAATTATTCATAAACGAGCGAAACAGAAACTTTAGTTTGAAAATGTAATATATCGCGAGTTTGCTCATTGTACAGAAGTGTTTATTTGCTATTATACTTGTACAATCCTCCCAGCTTTAAACTGCAGGTAAGTGGCAGAACAAATTATATAACACACTGGTGATTTCAGCGATAACCTAAATTTTCCAGGCTGGTCAAAAGTGCATTGAAATAACGTTTTCATCGTTACGCACTGACGAGATGCAGCAATCTCCCTCATGTACATTTCCAAAAAGATGAAATAGAGGTCAAGATAACAGGCTTGTCTGCATTTTATAGGGTCTACTAGTGTAGTATATACAAAATAAGTATTAAAATGGGGCAGGACAAAATGAAGTTATCTTTTTTGTAAGCAAAGTGTTTTCAATAAAATAATTATAATGATCAACAGTGGAGGGTGTTACATGAATGCCTATTTCAACTGAAATCTATGAAACGAGTTGAATTATTAGGGACTCGCAACAGATTTAAAATATTCAACGTATTTCATCAATTCACTTTGAAATAATCTCAAATGTAAGATGATATTATATATAAATACCAATGTTACTCAATAAGGACCGCAAAAATAATATGAAAAATTTACCTTAAATTACATTCGGATGCCTTGGTCATTACACCTTCACATTATATATCGCCATGCCATTTCATTCGTTACGTCATTGGATGTTGTTAAACGGGTGTAATATTGGAAAATATTATATGGGTATATAGATCTAAAGTTTGGTGTTGTTACGACTCTATGGTCTAAGAAAAATGTAACAGAAAGAAAGTGAAACCAACAAATCAAGTAAAAAATCAACAAGCAATTTATTACTAGATAATTAAAATGAAAAATCAAAAAGTCACTTACAGTAATGTGTTTTGAAATCCTAATAATCCAATAAGAATGATTGTTCTAATCACAAGTCCTAAATATAGAATGTTCCGAATTCACGGCTGTGTCCTTGAATGCTATGATGTGCTAATGGTCTCCAAAGTCCTGATGTACTAGAAATCTTGATGTTCTGATGTCAAAATGAAGTATTCCAAAATCTCTGAATAAGTTCACATAAATTCCAAAATCATCAATTAAAAATCCAAAATCCAAAGTTTGTGAGCACTGTTATAATCCAATGAATATTTAAAAATAATTCCTCTCTTAGAATTTGGAATGAATTTTCACAACTGTAATAGCTCTTTACAAGACTGATGGTAATGTCAAAACTGAAAAAATGTCCACCAAACATGGTATATATAAAAATTGGTCACATGACAGAATGTTCTAGAATATGAATCATCTTAATGGAATTCTACCTGTAAACAAAATTCAACCTTGACCTTCAAATTGAGAAAACATATTGATCAAAACAACCTAATTCAAGGACACTAGTTAAACATGTTTTTCCTGATAACATTAAGATTTAGGCAAATATTAAAGTGAAGAAACATTTATAATTTCCTAAAATATTTATAATATCGTATAAACATCATACATAACACCTCCCCTCATAAAGAAAAAGAAAGATTTATATAATAAAGCTTTCTTTTGAATATACATCTAATACTATAATAACCAAAATTACATAAGAACATGTTTTATGATACTGGACTTAATTACATCAAGCAATATTACATTTCTAGGCACGTGAGAGTGCATCTGCAATCACATTGTCTTTTCCCCTGATGTGTTTGATGTCAATGTTATATTCTTGCAATATCAAACTCCATCTCAACAATCTCCGATTTTTATCTTTCATTTTGTTGATGAAAGTAAGGGGATTGTGATCACTGTACACAATAATTGGAGAAAGAGCTGAGGTAACATACACTTCAAAATGCTGTAAAGCCAATATCAAAGCCAAACATTCCTTCTCAATTGTGGAATAATTTTTCTGGTGCTTGTTTAGTTTTTTAGAAAAATAACACACAGGGTGATCCACACCACTTTTGTCTTGCTGAATCAATACTCCACCAACCCCTACATCACTTGCATCAACAGATAATTTAAATGATTGGCTGAAATTTGGTGCAGAAAGAACTGGTGCATTCTTAAGCATGGCCTTTAACTTGTCAAAAGATTCCTAACACTTGTCAGACCAAAACAATTTGGTTTTCTTACTCAATAAACTTGTCAAAGGTTCAGCAATTTTGGAAAAATTGGAACAAAATTTCCGATATCCAGCCATACCTAAAAATCGCATCAGTTGCTTTTTACAAATTGGAACTTGAAATTCAGAGATAGCTTTGACCTTAACTTCTATAGGTTTAACTTGACCTTGTCCCACAATATGTCCTAAAAATGTGACACAAGCATGGCAAAACTCACTTTTGCTCAAATTAATTGTCAGATTCGCATCACTGAGTCGATCGAAGAATTTTCGAATGGTTTCCAAATGATCTTCCCAGGTGTTGTTGTAGATAATAACGTCATCGATATAAGCGTCACAATTATCAAGACCAAATGTTATCATGTTCATCAGACGTTGAAACGTTGCAGGCGAATTTTTCATTCCAAACAGCATGACTTTATATTGATAAAGTCCATCTGGAGTTACAAATGTTGAAATTTCTTTTGCCCTTTCCGTCAGTGGAATTTGCCAGAATCCTTTTAAAAGGTCAAACTTGGTGACATATTCCGCATTTCCAATTTTATCAATGCAATCGTCCATTCTTAGGATTGGAAATGAATCGATTTTGGTGACACTGTTGACTTTTCTATAGTCAGTACACATACGGAATGTATTATCTGGCTTGGGAACAAGAATACATGGTGAACTCCAGTTACTTTTACTTGGTTCTATGAAATCATTCTCCAGTAAATACTGAATTTCTTTCTTCAGATAGTTCTGTTTGAGAGGATTCATCCTATAAGGATGCTGTTTCACAGGCGCAGAATCTACAATGTCAACGTCATGATAAATTTTACTTGTTCGTGTTGGAACATCAGGAAACAAGTGCTCATAGTCATGTAATAGCTGTTTTAGTTCATTTCTTTCCTGTTGTTGTAGATGTGAAAGTTTCTGGTCTAGGTTGTTCAATATTTCTGAATTCCGAAGATTGGTTATACCAGAGTTACTATAGTCTGATCGTACTCCATCGTTGATATCTTCACTGTGTGGGACAGGTACAACTAAATTAACTGAATAATTAGCTGGGCTATCTCTGTCCAAATATTCCTTTAACATATTTATATGACAAAGTTGTTTCTGTTTCCGTCTCCCAGGAGCGTTAATGATATAATTTAAGTCATTTACTTTCTTTTCAACGGTATAAGGACCATAAAATTTTGCCTGAAGAGGATTTTGAGGTATGGGAAAGAGAACCAGAACTTTGTCACCAGGTTTAAAACTCCTTTCCTGTGAATTTCTGTCATACCTTAATTTCATTTTTGACTGGGTAGTGTGAAGATTAGTTCTTGCTACTTCACAGGCCTTTGACAACTTGTATTTGAAATCAGAAACATAATCAAGAAGATTAATCTATGAATCTTCATTTGAAAGAAGTTTCTCTTTCAATAATTTCAATGGTCCACGGACAGTATGACCAAAAGCTGGTTCATAGGGACTAAAACCCAACGACTCTTGAACTGATTCCCTAACAGCAAACAACAACAAATGAACACCCTCATCCCAATCCTTTTCTGTATCAAAGCAATATGATCGAATCATATTCTTCAAAGTTTGATGAAATCTTTCCAAAGCACCTTGACTTTCAGGATGATAGGCAGAAGATTTAAACTGTTGGATGCCTAATTCATGCATAACTTGCTGGAAAATTCCAGACATAAAATTTGACCCTTGATCTGACTGGACAGATTTGGGAAGGCCAACAAGTGTAAAAAACTTCACCAAAGCTTTCACAATAGTTTTTGTTTTTATATTTCTCAGAGGAATTGCCTCTGGAAATCTTGTAGATGCACACATGATGGTCAACAAGTATTGGTTGCCTGACTTGGTTTTAGGTAAAGGACCAACACAGTCTACTATTATTCTACTAAATGGTTCATCAAATGCAGGAATAGGTTGCAGATGAGCCTTAGGTATCTTCTGATTGGGTTTTCCTACCATTTGACAAGTGTGACAAGATCTGCAGTATTTAGAAACATCACTTTTGAGTTTCGGCCAATACAAATGATTCAAGATCTTGTGATAAGTCTTACGGACTCCTAAATGACCAGCCAAAGGAGTTTCATGGGCTAAATTAAGAATTTCCTGTCGACATGACTTAGGAACAACAATTTGATAGCTCACTGACCACTCGTCACCAGCGGGTACATCAGGTGGTCTCCATTTCCTCATAAGGACCCCATTTTTCACAAAGTAACACACTGGAACTTGTGTGGCTTCAGTTTCACTAATAGCCCTCTGAAACAAACAAGATATCTCGGGATCTTGCTCCTGTTCAACGACAAGGGATTGTCGTTTGTCATCCTGATTAGGACAAAGAGAATGAGTTGCCAAAAGAGGATCACTGTGATCAATACCGTTTGATTGATCAATACCTGAGGAAAAAGTGACCTCATCAAAAGACTGACCAATACATGTGTCAGCTAAAGGAATAATATCCTGATCAACATCACTCTCAAGAGCTCTTTTTGCCATAGCTCTAGTAACTGCACAAGCAGGGTACAAATCAGGGATTTCAGTTTCGACAGGATCAACTTTCTGATCCAAACAAGGCTTGTCAGTTACAAGTGGATTAACCACAACCTTATCTCCAGCTAGGTCATTGCCTAGTAATAAATGAACACCCTCTATGGGTAAAGAAGTCACTGCCCCAACAGTCACAGGTCCAGAAACTAAGTCTGATGCCAAATTTACACAATGAAGAGGAATATTTACAAAGCCGCACTCTACTCCCTGAACAAGAACACTTTCACTTGAAGAAGACTCCTCAGACAAAGGCAAAGTACTTGATAATAAAAGACTCTGAGAATCTCCAGTGTCCCTTAATATTTTAATTGGGATAGGTTTGGCAGAATCACCAATAAGTGATATAGAACCTTCTGACATGAATGGTTCATAAGCCTCCAAAATAGAATCAGACTGGGGTTTGTTTGACCCAACAAATGTATTGCTTTCAATACAAGACCGTGACCTTGACCTCGTAGAAATAAGAGCATTTGGAAAAGCTCTGTATTTACTCTGTTGCTTATTTTTCAACTTGAAGCAATCAGAAATAACGTGCCCTTTCGTTTTACAATAAGTGCACGTAGGAAGAGATAAGGATTTCTGATCAGTCTTATCAGATGTTTGATTCCTAACAGTTGTGCTGTTGTGAAATTTGGAAGTACTCGAATGAGATTGAAATGGTTTTTTACCAGAAAACTGCTGAGAGGACGATTTATTACCAAATGAAATTTTGTGAGTCAAGGAATAATCATCAGCCATACGAGCAGCATTTTCCAAAGTTTCCACATTCCGCTCGTCAAGGTAGGTTTTAACATCACTATGGATGCACCTCTTGAACCCTTCAATTAATATGAGCTGTCTGAGGTTATCATAATCTTGATCAACTTTCTTGGCTGAGCACCACCTTTCAAATAGTTGTTCTTTATCCCTTGCAAATTCGACATGAGTTTGTCCAGTTTCTTTTCTACAATTCCTAAACCTTTGTAGATTTGCCTCTGGTACCAACTCATAAGCTTTCAAGATGTACTCCTTAACCACATCATAATCAGTGCTTTGTTGTACTGACAGTGAAATGTAGACTTCACGAGCTTTGCCAATAAGTACACTTTGTAATAACAAAGTCCAATGCTCTCTGGGCCATTTCAAGTTTTCAGCTATTTTCTCGAAATGAAGAAAGTATTTATCTACTTCTTTTTCCTGAAAAGGGGGTACTAACCTAATATATCTAGTAACATCAAAACCTGAACTTGTGTTTAAAGGAGTGGAGTGTGCTCTGTTTGCCAGTTCTAATTCTCTTAATTTAAATTGCATTTCCCTTTCTTCTCTTTGCATCTGCATCTGTCTCTCCTCTTTCTCTCTCTCCCTCTCCATCTGCATTTGCCTCTCTTCTTTCTCTCTCTCTCTCTCTGAATCTGAAGCTTTGCTAACTCTAAATCCATCTGGTTCTTTAACTCTAATTCCCTTAATTTCCTGTCATAACCAGATACAGGCTTTCTCTTCAAACTTAAAGCACTATTTTCAAAAATTCCCTTTCCTACTAAATACTGAATTAAAATAAACGTTATCTCCTGTTTTGTCAATGATAATTTTGCCTCAGATAGACTGTATTTTCTGGCAAGCTCGAGCAACTCATCCTTTCTCATGCACTCTAACCCCTCCTGGGTAGGTTTTGAAATGAAATTCTGAACATTAGATGCCAATGTAAATGCTTGTTGGTTTCACACAAAAAAATTTCTCTATATAAAATCTTTGCCAAAGACAAAAAAAAAAAAAATTCCGAGACAAAATCAATATGAATTTCAAAAATAACTTTAATATCTCTAATATGCTTTAAAGAAATTCAGATCCCGGAACGACGAGCCCCCAATTTCTGTTACGACTCTATGGTCTAAGAAAAATGTAACAGAAAGAAAGTGAAACCAACAAATCAAGTAAAAAATCAACAAGCAATTTATTACTAGATAATTAAAATGAAAAATCAAAAAGTCACTTACAGTAATGTGTTTTGAAATCCTAATAATCCAATAAGAATGATTGTTCTAATCACAAGTCATAAATATAGAATGTTCCGAATTCACGGCTGTGTCCTTGAATGTTATGATGTGCTAATGGTCTCCAAAGTCCTGATGTACTAGAAATCTTGATGTTCTGATGTCAAAATGAAGTATTCCAAAATCTCTGAATAAGTTCACATAAATTCCAAAATCATCAATTAAAAATCCAAAATCCAAAGTTTGTGAGCACTGTTATAATCCAATGAATATTTAAAAATAATTCCTCTCTTAGAATTTGGAATGAATTTTCACAACTGTAATAGCTCTTTACAAGACTGATGGTAATGTCAAAACTGAAAAAATGTCCACCAAACATGGTATATATAAAGATTGGTCACATGACAGAATGTTCTAGAATATGAGTCATCTTAATGGAATTCTACCTGTAAACAAAATTCAACCTTGACCTTCAAATTGAGAAAACATATTGATCAAAACAACCTAATTCAAGGACACTAGTTAAACATGTTTTTCCTGATAACATTAAGATTTAAGCAAATATTAAAGTGAAGAAACATTTATAATTTCCTAAAATATTTATAATATTATATAAACATCATACATAACAGTGTAAATGCCACGTCATGACGTGATTGCATTTGTTGTTTTATTAATTTCAATAGAAGTTTGGTGTAAATGCTATACCGTAGCATTCGACCGTTGTTAACGATCACAGTAGAGAGTTTAATGCAGTTAACACTACTATTCATTGCAAAAACTTTCCCTTGCGTCATTATAACATTCGTTTATTTCAGAATAACTTATAACCCGAAACAACGACTCACCAACGTTTCCATCATTTTCTATTTGATAGAAAACATTTGTTATTTATTTATGTCGTCATCTGTAGGAAGAAAAAGAGTCAGAAACTCATTTAGTCTGCCAGTGATTGAAGTTTCCTGTTCGAATTTCTATTCGTCACAATCTAAGGTTCGTTACACAAAAATATTAATAATAAAAATGTCCTCTTTCAGCAATCAGCAAATCATCGGAAATGTTACAACGTCGCCACAAACCACCCCACACCCTTTCCAATCGCCACCCACCACCCCCTACACAGGTTGATTGAAGCGTGTGCATTAAGAAAAGCTAAGACTCTTATAAAAGAACCTTTACGTAAGCCTCAGGCAAGTAAAAATTTAATAGTAACAACGTTTAGTATCAACTTCTATCAGAAAACATAGATCTGCCAATAAAACAAAACAAGGTTTAAAGAACGTTCCATATATAAAAAATTAGCGCTTCCTACTCTGTGATTTTTGACATGAATTGTCGACTACCAGCAAAAACAACACTGGTTTTTTTTATCTTCTTTTTTGAAAAATAAAGGATAAAGGTCCTAATTTTCAAAAATTAGTGTTTCATCCACTGTGATATCAATGTTTGTCAAATATGTCGATTCATCAATAAGTGTATTATTTTAAAATATCATATAAGTTCCCAAATCTTATCTCACAGTATTTGCATGTATATGTAATCTACCCAATGTCGATTTCCATTCGGACGTTTTTTGTGTCAACCGTCAAGCAAAATGCAGTTTAAGCAAACACACAGTCTCCTTCCCACCCTCTATCCCTAACTAATAGGAGTCATATATTAGTTCCGTTGCCCCAGTCCTCCTGGTGACTAACTTAGAGATTCAGATTATCTCCAACTTACGACTCGTAAACTCCATGGATGAATAGAGTCCCAGGTTTGTATGGTCAGTATGGGGACTTTTTGAGTACTGACTAAATATGGATGTTACAAAATGAATGTACCACACTTAATGCCAGCTTTACAGACATTCAGGATTTTGCTTCCATCAACATAAAATATTAAATTATGTCTCATAAAGCTGTATCACCCATGATGCAACGAACGGCTATTTCAAGCGAATAAGCAATGTCTGACGCAGTCTTAATGTCATAATACCAACAGGAGACTTACCGATTGCAAACGCTTTTCTTTGTTTACAAATGTAGCCGTGATTGATTAATACTATGTTAAAGCACATTTGTAAGTCTCGTTTCTGTAGGTTTTGAAGAGTTGAAATAAAAGTACTACCTAAAACACCTATTTTTTCTCTAAATGTTTCATTTAATGTAAGAAAAAAGAAAAAAAACAGACACACACAAAACAAAACAGAAATTAGACAGGCAATCACTTACAGTGTAAAGTTATTGTTTGAATTGGTCTCTATATCTGGTTCACAGTCAATTGCCGTTCCCTATACTATTACAGAAGTCCTCTTCAAAATAGTACATATCTGCCCATAATAATGTGACTTCATAAATTGTCGTGGCTGTTAAATTCCGTGCTTTTGGCAAAAAAAAATAAAAATACTTTTTAGTCAGTTAATGAATTCGTGGATATACCTTTGATTGTGATTGGGTGGTGTTGCCTTCGTAGATGGATAATTTTTCGTTGGGTCTGTATATTCGAAGTTTGTGACAACTACGGAATCCACGAAAACTGGTACCACATGAATAATAGTCCACTGAGTACAACTTTTCCTGTCAGTTTTGTTCGGAAAATTCTTAGCACTTGCTCAAGGCTATGTTATTATATTACAAATTACTTGTAGCCCCGTTGTTCATGGATTAATATTATAAGAGAGAGAGAGAGAAGTTTGTGTTATGTTATTGTTAGGCATGAGGAATGCGCGGAAATGTGCACAACTATTTTGAGATGAACATTAATATCACTTCTTACTTTTCCCTCATACGTTTATGATGATCTCAAACGACCCTCAATTTTAGTTAAATTCATGATCGTGACTAGGAGTTACTGAGATTAAAAGTTGCCAGTTGAAACGGTGAATTATGCCCCGTGCAATATATAAACAACACGTGGCAACTTCGAAAGGTAAAATTCTGTGTTTTTATTTATTGTTCAGAACTCGTTGACATCTAGAACGTAATTACCGATTACATAGCTCGCCTCTACAAAGCTTTTCATAGTCTCAAGCGGCCATGCAGAAAATAAGTTCCTGCCAAAGTGATCGTGACCCACAAAATGTTTGCCCTTTCGACAGGGCATAACGTACATAAAGCAATAAAGAACATTCCTTTCTGTGATAGCAAAACAGATGAACCATAATGAGTTGATCAAACCCAAAGGGTATTTTTTTTTCTTTTCACTTCTTCAAATAATTGTTCATAAAAATCAGCTTCACAAACTATTGGTATTGTCCACCCTAGTAGCCACTTAAAATGCATTCTTCTTAAACTGCCTTCAGGGTGAGGGCTGCATAACACGTATGATGTACATAAGCAGCCGCAGTCATTCACATGTACAATACACATTGAACACACTGAGAGTAATCTATAACAGTATAACAGTATAAATGTCTATGCACTGTCATAAAGGTACTTCTGTTAGGACTTGTAGTGAGTTACAAATATACTTGTAGCTATTCCTTGATCCTACAGAAGGATTTGTGATAATATGAACTGAATTTTTAAGCATGGGGAAAGAACACAAGTTAGAGGATTTTTCATTTTTCTTTCTCTACTGAGATTCGAACCGGACTCCGCGGGTTACGGCACCCATCGCCTTGTCTGCACGCAATAACCACCATAACCCCTTGACCAAGCACACATACCCCAAAAACGATGTTACAAATTCGCTGATATAGGCATTCGTGCATAGCAGACAGACCCGCTTATCGACCCAGTAATTAATTTTCAGCCAAGTACACATTCACCCCCGGATTCCTACGACAGAAACCAAGGTATATAGAAGTTATTAAAGTGAGTTACAATTATACGGAGCGGATATATATATATATATATATATATATATATTTATATATATATATATATATATATATATATATATATATATATATATATTAGCAGAAATGCTACCATTGGTAGACAGACAGCAACCGTTGGGCAGCAGCTGTTGCCCAGATGATATATCTAGTGTCACCCAGAAGTAAAGCAATATTTCCTACTATTTCGGTGAAAAGAAAAGTGTATTAGCCATTTCATAATTATGAATGGGACAGTAATAAAGTTAAAACTTATTTTTAAACCAAGTTTATTTGAAAGGATGCATAGATGTTTACGTTTTAAGTTTTTGATGCATAATAGCGGTGCAACCTTCCGGCGACATCATGTATACTAAGTATATCTCTGCTGATAGCGTGTATTATTACATGGCTAAAGTAGATTTTAAAATGCTTTTGTAACATTATCGTTTTTACGTATCGAACCGTTCTCAGAAATAATGTGAAATATCATGAGCCCACATATTAGCTAGATGTTGGCCCACTTCCAGGTTTAACCCACCAAGTTATACATTTTAGTGTGCTGCGCATGCTTCTAGTCAGCTTCCGGACCAGCCGACCTGTATATTGTTCAAAATAATGGCGGGTTTGCCATTAAGTTGTGGAAAGTGTATGGTAATGACTATACATGTAATGCAGGGATTTGCAGACGTAATAGGGATTTAGCAGTGCAGGAAGAGTTTACCCAAGTATGGGAGAGGTTGGTAGATCATGCGATTTGACTGACAAGTCTATGTGACCGTTGCATGTGTTGGAAGTTTCCATCATTAAGGGCTATTGGTAATGCACAATTCAGTACAGGTGGGCACGGGGCCTCGTTACAAAAATTTTTTGTACAGGTTGGATTCCCCCAGCCCTCTATCCATTGATCGATACTCCTACATTTTTTTGTAACCAGCCCCTGTGCAGGTGGGTGGGGGATGGTACTCTGATTGTGAAGAAATGGCTACAATTATGGTAATAGTGATGTCCCATTTTTTTCAATTAAGTATCCTGTAACATTTAGCAGCGAGTGTGTGGAAGAATAACTTATAATACAAACAATTTCATACCTTTTTGCCATCATACTTTGATGCAGTGTACATCAATATGGAGTCTGTATGCAGTGAAAAAGAAATTTCATTGACACTTATGAATAATCCATTTACTGGCATGGAGAAGTGGATTTTGTATAAAACTTTGACAAATTGATCATGAGCTGTTTTTCTGCACATACTGTTTGCAAATAAAATGGAATTTTGTCAGTCTGACTAGTTCCTATAAATAGGGATAGCCATAGTCCTACAATATAAGACGTTCACCCTGATATTTATGATGTTTGGCAGCACCCAAACATCATAAATATCAGGATGGACGTCTTACATTGTCGCACCCAAAACATCATAAATATCAGGGTGGACGTCTTACATTGTAGGCTTAGGATAACTAGTGATTTATAAAATTTTTATCTACTGAAAAAACAATTTGCACCTTGCAAACTTTCACAAGGTAGAATGACAGAAATGAAGTATTTTGGGTAGTATGACTTTCTGTTTGATTTTGGCAACCTTTCAATGTTTTCATCTAGGATGTTTTTCAAAACCACTTAAAATTTCTTGTTCCAAAATTCGGATCAGTGTTAAATTTCTTCCGCTAAAATCTGTTTGCATGTGGATTTTTATTCTTCTTTGACTTACCATCATTCATTTCAGTTATTTAAGTAAAAAAAAATATTTTGAATCACAATTCCAAGATTTTTAAAACTTAGATTCTGACCCCCTCCCCCTTTCATGGTACATATATACATAACAAACAAATAACACCTTATTATGTACTATTTGGCTTTATTACTCACACACAGCAAACATTAATTGCTGACTCTTTCGTTCAAAAAGATTTTCATTTCAGTATTATCCTGCAGAAAAGAGATTAATTTCAGTATTTTCCACACACAAAAAAAAAAGAATTTCACTTTAGTATTATCCAGAGATTAATATCAGTATTATCCAGATATCATAAGAATAAAAGCACATTTTTTAGTTTCTTGGTAAATTTCTTGCATTGAATGCCTAGGTAACATATAAATGCTGGAAAAAATTATACCCATAATATAAACAAAACATATAAAACTTTAATTTTTTAATTGAACATGTGAAGTAAGTAAACATTTATAAAACAGAAAAAGGTATAATTGTTTGCAATTCCTGCATTATTTAAGTAATTTTTCAAACATTCTTCTATCTCTGGATTAAAACTAGTTAAAAATAATATTATTAAATTGTATTTACTTATGACACTTAGATGCTGGTCACGTAGGCTTCAGACTGTATTACATTATGTGACATTTGCGTTCTGATGGTATAGAATTGGGATTATTTTTCTTGCAAATTATAAGCATGTTCATACTGATATTTTATTTAATTTGATCAAATAATTGTAGTTTTCAGATATATATCAATCAGCCAAGTAAAATATCAGAATGAAATTATAGGTAAAATAAGGAGACAACTAAATAATAGATAGAAGAAAAAGGAGAGAAACACAACATGTGTGGTTTACATGGGTGCAGCCATATTGAAATACACATTTCTGGTTTTGTCGCTGCATCACCCCACATGAAAGATTCTACTAAGTACTGCTTTTTCCCTAAAATCAATTCAATTTTCATCAAATTATCTTAACTTATACACTACACTCATTAAAATAATATATGATTCATCAATATACCCTGCATATAACTAATTTAATAATTTTCGGAAAATTTTGCTCATGTGAGAAAATAATCACTCTGCCTCAGAATCAAGAATGGATCAAAGGTATATTTAGAGTCATGTATCTAGTTTCACCATTGGTAGTTATTTTTCCATCCAATCACAAGTTTTGATACAAGAGAAGGTAGAAGAGTGTGGGTGTTGTTGATGCATAAATTATGCCCTGAAAAATGGTCCCTGGACATATTTGCTACGGAGAGTAGTCTCCCCCTTTTGGTTATCCCTCCTATAAAAAGGTAGGAAGGCCTATACTGGCCATATGCAGCATTTTATGATGAAGACAATGATACAATTGTACATGTATTTTGGTAATAATAATAATGACACAATTTTCAGTCCCAAACACTATGATGATCCCCCCCAAAAACAGTCTGAAATATTTTCATATTCTCTGCTCACGTGTTTATGTACATGCACGTGGCTTATTCTACACACTGTAGAATCCACTGTAGAAAAGCACATGGATATATGCATGTATACACGTCATATCCATCATCAACAAGCATGATGAGCTATACTTAGTTTAACATTCATGATTATTGACAATTGTAACATACAACAGAATTGAACGAAGTACCTCCTAAAATATGCATCTGCTCATATATCTTACCTGATCAGTTTGTAATTTTGTTAAAATTTGTCTTTTTCTTAATTTCAACCACACGTTTGCATTACGGGAAGTGCCTTCTCACACACAAACAGAAACACATACCATAACTACAATAGTTCTCATACTTACAAGCAAATTCAATATATATCTCATTTATGCATACATATAAGGTTTATTTAGGATAAGTAGCTAATGTCAAGTACTTTTCATTATCTTTAGATGGGTGTTAAGAACGAGCGACTGATAATACCCGAAGGTATAAGCTTCGGCGGATTAATATTTACAGAACTACATGCAGTGAAAGAAGAAAGGAAAAGAAGTAAAATATAAAGACGCAAATAAGTCATTTCATAGTATGTATTTCAGGAATGTTTAGGAATTTTCTTCACTATTAACAGTACTGACCACAACTGTACTTTCAATATGGAAAGTTTGATAGCCATTGGGTTACAGGTATGTGTGCAATATGACTGTTAGTCATGGGACCGGGATGACTGGAAGAAGACCAATATGGCAGCCCCCATTACATGGGATCGTGATGTTTGCCACACACATTGTATGCAAGGCTCAGTGTATATGAAAAATGTAATGCTCGTTGCATCTTGCTTAGTCTTCAAGCAACGCGATAATTACAATGCAATAGCTCAATACTATCTTAATGCCGTGATCTATTGTGCATGAAATGCAATATCAAATTGCCTATTTTAGCTCTTATAAATATCTTTTCCGCAAAACGGATTGTACCTGCACATTTAACTGACAGTTTTTAAGTTAATAATTTATAACTTTTCACTTATTATGTACTATACGTGATATATGGCTATACCACACCCACCCACCTTGTTAAGCCTGTTCACGTTACCAATAGCCCATAACTCCTGTTTCAAACTGGGCTAAAATAACACAGTGACTTGTATTAACATTAGACAGCGTGCATAATATAGACTGAAGATTGGATGTTTAATTTAATGTACATGTAATTTATGTGCGAGAGGTACTGCAGAATGCCACACCACTATGGATGGTGCCAGGCACAGGGGTTCGTATCGTTGTTGACAATTTAGCTATACATAATATATAGAATACTACAACGGGTTATTATATATGATTTATAAGTAAATTGTAAGCAACAATACGAGCCCATGTGGTGCCAGGAATGGTAAGGTTTTCCACGTCAGAAAAAAATCAGGAGATTCCTCAGGCTCTGCAACTTTTTCCTGCATTTGACGAACCATTTAGTAGAATAATGGTAGACTGTATCGGTCCTTTACCTAAGACCAAGTCAGGCAATCAGTACTTGTTGACCATCATGTGTGCGTCTAAAAGATTTCCAGAGGCAATTCCTCTGAGAAATATAAAAACTAAAACCATTGTGAAAGCTTTGGTGACGTTTTTTTTACACTTGTTGGCCTTCCCAAATCTGTCCAGTTGGATCAAGGGTAACATTTTATGTCTGGAATTTTCCAACAAGTTGTGCATAAAGTAGGCATCCAACAATTTAAATCTTCTGCCTATCATCCTGAAAGTCAAAGGGCTTTGGAAAGATTTCATCAAACTTTGAAGAGTATGATTCGGTCATATTGCTTTGATACAGGAGATGGTTGGGATGAGGGTGTTCATTTGTTGTTGTTTGCTGTTAGGGAATCAGTTCAGGAGTCACTGGGTTTTAGTCCCTTTTAACTGGTTTTTGGACATACTGGACCATTGAAATTATTGAAAGAGAAACTTCTTTCAAATGAAGATTCAAAGATTAATCTTCTTGACTATGTCTCTGATTTCAAATACAAGTTGTCAAAGGCCTGTGAAGTAGCAAGAACTAATCTTCACTCAACTCAGTCAAAAATGAAATTAAGGTATGACAGAAATACAGAGGAAAGGAGTTTTAAACCTGGTGAGAAAGTTCTGGCTCTCTTGCCCATTCCTCAAAATCCCCTTTGTGCTAAATTATATGGCCCTTATACAGTTGAAAAGAAAGTAAATGACTTACATTATATCATTAACACTCCTAAAAGGCGGAAACAGAAACAACTTTGTCACATAAATATGTTAAAGGAATATTTTGACAGAGATAGCCCAATTAATTATTCAATTAATTTAGTTGTACCTGTCCTACACAGTGAGGATGTCAACAATAGAATACAATCTGACTGTAGTGATTCTGGTTTAACCAATCTTCGGAATTCAGAAATATTGAACAATCTGGACCAGAAACTTTCACATCTACAACAACAGGAAAGAAATGAACTAAAAGAGCAATTACATGAGGATGAGCACTTGTTTCCTGATGTTCCTAGACGAACAAATAAAATCTATCATGACGTTGACATTGTAGATTTTATGCCTGTGAAACAGCATCCTTGCAGGATGAATCTGCTCAAACAGGAATATTTGAAGAAAGAAATTCAGTATTTACTGGAGAATGATTTTATAGAATCAAGTAAAAGTAACTGGAGTTCACCATGTATTCTTGTGTTTAAACCAGATAATACATTCCGCATGTGTACTGACTATAGAAAAGTCAACAGTGTCACCAAAACGGATTCATATCTAATACCAAGAATGAATGATTGCATTGATAAAATAGGAAATGCAAAATATGTCACCAAGTTTGACCTTTAAAAAGGATTCTGGCAATTCCACTCACGGAAAGGGCAAAAGAAATTTCAGCATTTGTAACTCCAGATGGGCTTTATCAATATAAAGTCATGCCGTTTGGAATGAAAAATTCTCCGGCATCGTTTCAACGTCTGATGAAGATGATAACATCTGGTCTAGATAATTGTGGCGCGTACATCGATGACGTCATTATCTACAACGACACCTGGGAAGATCACTTGGACACCATTAGAAATATCTTTGATCGACTCATTGATGCAAATCTGACTATTAATTTGAGCAAACGTGAGTTTTGCCATGCTTGTGTCACATTTCTAGGACATATTGTGAGACAAGGTCAAGTTAAACCTATAGAAGTTAAGGTCAAAGCTATCTCTGAATTCCTTGTGCCTGTTTGTAAAAAGCAGCTGATGCGATTTTTAGGTATGGCTGGATATTGGAAATTTTGTTCAATTTTTTCCATAATTGCTGAACCTTTGAAAAAAATTTGTTGAGTACAAAATCCAAGTTTCATTGGTCTGACCAGTGTCAAGAATCCTTTGATAAATTGAAGGCCATGCTTAAGAGTGCACCAGTTCTTTCAGCACCAAATTTCAACCAATTCTTTAAAATGTCTGTTGATGCAAGTGATGTAGGGGTTGGTGGAGTATTGATTCAGGAAGACAAAAATGGTGTGGATCACCTGTGTGTTATTTTTCTAAGAAACTAAATAAGCACCAGAAAACGTATTCCACAATTGAGAAGGAATGTTTGGCTTTGATATTGGCTTTACAACTTTTTGAAGTGTATGTTACAGTACCTCGACTCTTTCACCGGTTATTGCATACAGTGATCACACTGCCCTTACTTTCATCAGCAAAATGAAAGATAAAAATCAGAGATTGTTGAGATGGAGTTTAATACTACAGGAATATACATGTAACATTGACATTCAACACATCAGGGGAAAAGACAATGTGATCGCAGATGCACTTTCATGTGCATAGACTATATTGCTGTGTTTTGTGTAATTGAGCTGAGTGACATTAATAAGACATTTTCCCATTTGAAATTTTGATAATATATATTTAAAAGAAAGTGTCCATGAGGTGAGTTGTACCTTAGTCATTTTACAGCATGTTTACAGCATTTGAATTCAAGGTCAGACTTGTTTACATAGCATTTAGTAATTAGAGTGGAATTTGCCGTGGCTTATGTGAGGAAAGTCACGTACGCAGAGGAAATTTGCCATTAGAGTTACTCATATTCTAGAACATTGTCACGTGATTTATGTTTATATATAGAGATTTTAGTGGACAATATTTCATTCTTGTTCTTACTGAACTATTCGGGTCTTTAAATAAAATTAGTAGTTTGCATTATGATGGACTTCACTCACATTGTGACAGACTAGATACATGTACATGTAAGCTGCACCTCTAGCAAAGTGTGGCAACCTTACCGTTTCTTGTTATAGTTTTTATACTACAACCATAAGGCTGAACATATAATGTTATTATGTGTCCACCTGTTTTCCATCTGTCAGTTTGCCTGTTCTTTGTTTGGTTTCTACACATTATAAGTTGACCTCTCCACTATCTGTGATTAAGAAACTTTTTGATTAGCTTGTCTTTGGGAACAATCTGATTAATTGTATGCAGCAAAAGTCAGGGTGACTAGGACTGAAAGACTGAAGATGGTTCTTAGAACATTCATTTGAATTTATACCCAGTGCCTTGACCAAACCTTGTAAATGGCTTGAATCTGAGATTAAAGATACCTGTTGATTTTTGGGGCAACCCCCCCCCAAAAAAAAAAAAAAAACAACAAAACAACAAAGGTCGGGGTCACAGGGGCTCATAGAAGGAAAACGATTTCAACAAAATACCATACGTTCTGTACCACCTACATTGACCAAACTTTGTGGATGACTCACATTTCAGACAAGGAATACACCTATTAATTTTTTGGGTTTAAAGTTCAAAGTCCAAGGTCACAATGACTCCAAGAATAAAAATTGTTTACACACATGAACATGAGATCTGCATCACATACTGTGATCAGAATTTTTGGAAGGTTAGCATTTGATGCTATTAAAAAATCTATTTTGATATCAGAGTCAAATGGTCACAGTTACTCAATGAAGAAGAAAAATGGGTTCAGCAAAAAAAAAACATTCAATTCTTACCTTGATCAAAAATTGTGGGTGGGTTGCATTTGAGATGGGAAAAACTAGGCATTCCATAAAAAAGGAAATAGATAAAGACTTTAAAGTAACAGGGGTTTGGAGGGGCCCGCCTCCTCTGCAATGGAGGTACAGTATGAGAGCCGCTACTGATTCTCGGGGAATGCCTTGAACGACTCATAATTTTGAGGCGGGTGTTCAGTGTACCACTTATGGTACACTTCTGGCTGATAGCATGATGAAAATTATCCCATGTATCCCAGAACATGGTTGAGTGCATTATTCCCATCCACCATGCATTATTGTTTGTCAAAAGCATGGTGTTTCCTTTTAAGGAGATAAGACAGTGATCAAAGAAACCAATTTCCAGACACAGGCCCAGGGCTGGTGACTTTAAAGTATCACAAGCCCAGACTCAAATTCCACAAGCCCGGACTCCAATTCCATGTGACCAAAAGGGCCCTTACTTTTACTATGAAAAGAAATAAAGAAAATCATTAAACTGACTTGTGTGTTTATACAGATCTCAAAATATTTCTTCAGATCTCAAAATATTTCATGTAAAGCAATGTCTTACTCTAGGTCCTGATGTCAACCATCAGTGTCCTCCTTACTCACTGCATCAGAGTGTTGATGATATTCATTAGCATCTATGCGTGTCTTGCTTTACACAGTTTCTCCTTGCTCTTTCGATGTTGTTTATAGGTGCCACTTAATATGTTTAATCAGTGTTATTCGAGTTACTTACTCAAGTGTTTCTAACGAAATCATTTTTTGGTCGGTCTTTCCTTTTTATCTCACCTCTGCCAAATGACAGCCAATTCTTAATCAAAGACCCAGAAGCCATCATGGACCACCTTTGGTCCCTTTATTACTTATAACACCTCAAAAAACATCCCGCATTTGGCCCAAACTCACCAGATTACAACAATAAGGTTATCAATTAACAGCTTGTTTGTTAACACATGCTAGCTTTAATCTGATTACTCAGCCATGCACCACTGTACCGCTCACAATGACTGCTAGAACAGTTTCAGTCCTTAGTAGACTGGTTCTGACTGGTTTCTGTAATGCGTGGATACAATATGTCGTTTTTTTTTCTTTTCTTGTTTCTTCCCCCCCCCAAAAAAAAAAAAAAAAAAAAAAATCAGTTAATTTTCAAAAGCAGTAGATTTCAACTATGAAACAGTATATGCAGTAGACGGCCTTAAAAACTGTGTTTTTGTCCTACCGCTGGTAGAATCACAAGTATGTTGAAGCCAAGCGAGTACTAATTATAGTTAACCCAGGCCATCTGTTCCCCATTCATAGGTTGCATGCTTCGCTTTGTATACAACGTTTACAGCTTTCGATAGAAGTACAGTAAGTTGACAATCATCATATGGGTAATGGGCTTTCATGGGAATACATGTTAATATTTACTAGCCCTTCAACAACTTTAAAATAAAATTCCACATTTTGTCAGTGAGATCGAAGTTTTCTCAGGGAATTTTTTTTTCACTAGCCCGATGGGCGCTTCGTCAGACCCAGTTTGATGTGCAAGGGTGGTAACAAGATCTTCCTTAATTTAACAAGTGGTGGATGCTAAACACTTTTCATCCCAGGCTCCAATGACTGTCGGAGTGGCCAATCTCTCTTGATGTAGTGGGAATCTCTCGCACGACTATCCCATTCGCAGAGAAAACAGCAGTACTTTGTGTACCAGTCTGCAGACCAAGCAAGAGAACAAGAACCTTGAAATCGCCCCAAAGCTGCCACTGATGTTGGTCATAGTTTATGCACCTCAAAAGTTGTTATATGTTTTCATAGGTTTCCTTCATATGGACTGCATGACCAACTGGAATTGATAGCAAAACACTGCCATTATGCAGCAAAACAGCTTTAAGTCTCATCTTCGATGAATCAATGAACAGTCTCCACTCATCTGGATCATGAACGATGTTGAGGGCTGCAATCACAGCATCGATGTTGTTGCAGATTACAAGATCACCTTCCATGAAGAAGACTGGGACAAGATCCTTTTTACGGTCACGGAACATGGAAACCATAACATCACCTGCCAGGAGATTCCACTGCTGTAGTCTGGAGCCCAACAGCTCTGCCTTACTCTTGGGTAGTTCAAAATCCCTGACAAGGTCATTCAGTTCACCTTGTGTTATGAGGTGTGTTTCAGAGGAGGAGGATGAGAGAAAATATGGGTCATGTGATATTGATGGTTCAGGACTAGAAGTTTAATCCTCTTCCTCTTCCTCGTCTGACTCAAGTAAGAATGATTCTGGTGCATCAGGAACCGGCAGTCCTTCTCTGTGGGGTATTGGGAGTATAGCTGATGGAATGTTTGGATAATGCACAGTCCACTTTTTCTTCTTTGACACACCTTTCCCAACTGAAGGCACCAGCAGAAGTAACAATTGCTGATATGATCTGTTGGCTCTCTCCAAATCATTGGCACTGCAAAATGCATAGATTTCCTTTTCCTGTTCAACCACTGGCGAAGATTTGTCGCACAAGTGTTGCAGCATATGTGTGGGGCCCACCTCTTGTCCTGATCTCCAATTTTGCAGCCAAAATAAAGGTGATAGGTTTTCTTAATTATAGTGGTTATACTGCGCTTTTGTGATGCAAAAGTCACTTCACCACAAACATAGCAGAAGTTATCTGCATTGTTCACACAAGTATGAGGCATCTCTGCTCACTTTGGCTAAACAGAAATGTGTCCCTTTGCAAAATCAAACACTGACAAATAAGAGAGCACGACACTGTATGATTTGTAGAGCTGATATAGGGAAATTTCTTCAGCAGAGTGATGTAAGAATCGTTATGATTGCATCATCCATGACTTATAGGAATAACATGATGCAATTCATATCATGTATGATGCAATACCAGCTTCAGATTGCATCATTCATTGTTTTGTCTAAAAAGCAGGTACTGTCCAAACCCAGTCATAGATTTATTCATAGATCCAGTCAAAGCTGTATTTTAGTCATTTCTGGTTTAAATTGAGATCCCTTCCCTTTATAACTCACTTATCCTCCGCCATTCCCAAGTCTAGGGTCGTATATACTGACCCAGTATCATATCTTTAAAACTAGAGCCAATCAACAATTTTAAGCATCATTTTCGTTCTCAGTGACCCAGAATTAGTAAAGTTTGACAACATTTATTGCGGAAGCATTTTGGCTGTAGACCAGTGTATTCTAGAGAATTCATTAATAATCTTATTATAGCATTACTATGTTCAAATGTTTCATTGATTCATTCATTTTTTTTAAGAGGACATCATTTTCGAGGTAGATATTCATATTTGCTCAGTATAAAATATATATGATTCATAATATATAACATTTTAAATTATAAAAATTTTCAAAACAAAAGACTTTAATGAATCATGGAGAAAATAATTATAGAAGACTCATATGAACTCTTCGTAATGTATTTAATCAATTTTGACAATTCGTGTCTCAGAAAGAAAATCTATTAAAATATTACATTCTCATTAAAACTTGAAACTTGTTGCTATTTATATTTACTGATATTTGTAGGTAGCAATATTTTCTGCAAATATAATACCTTTTTAACTTGTGCTTCTTTCCAAACTTTAATAAAATACTATTTTAATGTTGATTATTTTCATTAAATAAGCTACTGAAATAGATGTGTAATCAAATTTAAACTTTTTTCTCTTCCTTACATTTGATCAGTTTCTCTTTTTAAAAATGTAGTAAAAGAGGGTGTTATGAAAAGTCAGGTTTTAAGAGGCTTCTTATCGGTACAAATCTTGAGCTGCTGAAAAACTTGTTGACCTAATATGCCGTTATGTGGATGTGCAATAAGGATTCAATATTTTCCTCTGTCTCATTTTTGATTAAATTTCTCTGGGAAAAAAGTATTAAAAATGTTTGGGTTTGTGTGTGTGTGTGTGTGTGTGTGTGTGTGTGTGTGTGTTAGGTATTTTTTGTCTAGAGTTCTGATCTTTGTCTAGAGTTCTGATATTTTTCAAGGTAAAAAGTAAGATAACAGTCTTTGGGGAATGTGAGAGGTTTAAAAGTGTGCAAGTCCAGGTGAATTCAAATTCCAAATGTATTCAGAATTGAAATATTTCATGGTACTAATTTCAGTAATGTAATTTTATATTCTACAAACAATATCAGCAGATTATATTCACAATAGCTGTCTACGTCAAGATGTTATCAGTATTGTATCATAGGTATTTAACTCTCACTTTTTTGATCTTTACCATTCAAAGCCCAAGAGCAGACTTGTAATCTATCTGCCCTTATACCACATGCAAAGGATCACTTACACAACCAAGATCAGTATCTCGTTTGTCTGCCACTCATAATTACACATACTTCATTAAAACCAACTAAAATAACAATAGAATTCCTTTGATTTAAATCCACAGTTCATAGTGAAACACAATGATTAAAGGTTCTGACAAGTAAAGACATTATTCCCTAATAGAAACCTGAAGACTGCTTTCAAAGAGGTGTTAATTACACAAAGAACTCCCAGCTCTGAGGTCATGCACACTTTGGAATAACAGTAAACAGTCCAAAACTATAATAGATGCGCTATCAAGTTTAAACTTTTTTCTCTGCCTTACATTTCATCAATTTCTCTTTTAAAGTATGTAGTTATGTGGATGTGCAATAAGTATTTAATATTTTCATCTGTCTCATTTTTGATTAAATTAGTGGGAAGAAAAAATATTAAAAATGGTTTGTTTCTTTTTTAATTCTACTGGTCATAGACCAGAAGAGCTTACAGGATGGTCTGTCTTCCGTTTGTCCATGAGCACAAGTTTGTTATCGCTACTACTCCTAAACTACTTGGAGGATTGCCATGAAACTTTACACACATTCATCTCATGGTCTAGTTGGTCCTAGATGAAAATGGTGCTGCTCAGACATCTAGTATGGCTGCCACAGTGGCCATCTTGAAAATCTTGTTATCGCTACTCCTCCTGAATCGATGGTCATATCAACATGGGGTTTTCACTTGAAGACCTCTTATGATGCCTAGTTGGTCCTACATGAAAATGATGCAGATGTTACATCCAATACTTCTGGCATGGCAGCCATCTTGAAAATTTTGTTATCGCTACTCCACCTGAATTGATGCGCAGGTCATATCAGTATGGGGTTTTCACCAAAAGACTTCTAAAGATTCCTAGTTGGTCCTAAATGAAAATGGTGCAGATCTGACAGGCAATATAGTCGCCATGGCAGCCATCTTGAAAATCTTGTTATCGCTATTTTTTCTGAATGGATGGTCATATCAAAATGGGGTTTTCAGCCATCTTGAAAATTTTTTTATCGCTACTCCACCTGAATTGATGCGCAGGTCATATCAGTATGGAGTTTTCACTAAAAGACTTCTTAGGATGTCTGCTTGGGCCAAAATGAAAATGGTGCCAATCTGAAGTTTAATAAGTTATATTGACATGGGGTTTTGATTTAAAGACTTCTTATGATGTCTAGGTTGTCCTATGAGAATGGGGCGGATCTGACGTCCAATCTGGCCGCCATGGCAGCCATCTTAAAAATCTTTTTGTCACTACTCCTCCTGAATGGATGGGCATATCAACGTCGGTTTTTCACTAAAAGACTCCTTATCATGTCTGCTTGGCCCTAAATCCAAATGGTGCTTATTTGTAATCCGATGTCCATCCGCCAGTTAGCACAAGTTTGTTTTCGCTACTTTTCCTAAACTATTTTCAGGATTGCCTTGAAACTATATATGTATGTATGTGTATATATATATATATATATATATATATATATATATATATATATATATATATATATATATACATACATACATACACATGCACATATAGATTAAGATCCCTGATCATAACTATCAAGTCACTTAGAACATAATTTTCCATGGCATTGTGAACTGTGACTTGCATTGTGTTTGAAAGAAGTCTCATCATGATTATTTTCATTGTCTTCTACGCTTTGATTAAGTATATCTGGGTCTACCTAGACTGGAAGAGAGGGAGGTGTTATATATTTGGGCACTTTGTGACTTGTGCCTGCCTGTATTTGGGTTTTCATTATCTTGATTAGTGGCATTGTCTTTTACAATTTGATAAAAAGTATCTGGGTCTACTAGGGCTAGCAAAATCCAGGGAATTAGGCCCTGTGTAGCTTGTGTCTACTTGAGCAAGGTAGTTTGTTTTAATGACTTTGCTTGACAGGCACAGATAGCAGTGGAGGTTATGGGGGCTAAGGACTGCTCTGGTGAAACAGTGCTGGCCTTAGATCTATTGTTTATGTCTTAACACAGTTCAAGAAATCCATTATAAATCCAAGCCAAGCATCCACTGCCCTGAAATAAAATGGTATTTGTTGATGAGAATACAGTACATGTACCTTTATTGTCACGTGAAGTAGTGATTTTGGACACATGATATGAGTATTTGTCGAGTTGGAATTGGTCCTGTGTTCATTCATCTGCTTCACTGTTGAGTTGTTCCTGACATGGATAGGGATACTGTCTCGATTTTCTTTAATGTGGATACAATCTGGGATTACCTTTCTGTATGAATTTACTTCCACATCATGAATAGATTCCTTCTGGGTGCATCCAAAAATCTCAAATAGACTGGATCCATTAAAAATTCTCTACAGTATTGACCTTGTTAGATTTACCACCATTTTACTTGTATGGAGAACTCTGGTAAGTATTTTCAAAAATAATACAATTTTTAACAGCTTTATTGACAATGAGGATTTACCAAAGCATTTAAGTACTTAGATGAATAATATCCATGGTTAAAAAAATACAAGATGAATGAATAATCATATGATATTCACTGATTTTGATAAAGTTCTTCTAAGCAATTGTTTACCTGGCCACGATCTTGCAGTATTTATAAAATGATGCAAAACCACATGTTTTCATCATTCAAAATGTTAGATATTGTTAAAAAGGAAGAAATGGTCCTATCTTGATTCCTGGACATTCTTTTTGCCCAGTAGAGCATCAGTCCCTTCTAGGGACTCTTGTTTGTTGGGGGGGGTATTTTTTGTCTAGAGTTCTGATATTTTTCAAGGTAAAAAGTAAGATAACAGTCTTTCGGGAAAGTGAGAGGTTTAAAAGTGTACAAGTCCAGGTGAATTCAAATTCCAAATGTATTCAGAATTAACTCCATCTCAACAATCTCCGATTTTTATCTTTCATTTTGTTGATGAAAGTAAGGGGATTGTGATCACTGTACACAATAATTGGAGAAAGAGCTGAGGTAACATACACTTCAAAATGCTGTAAAGCCAATATCAAAGCCAAACATTCCTTCTCAATTGTGGAATAATTTTTCTGGTGCTTGTTTAGTTTTTTAGAAAAATAACACACAGGGTGATCCACACCACTTTTGTCTTCCTGAATGAAATGAAATTTGGTTTTCTTACTCAATAAACTTGTCAAAGGTTCAGCAATTTTGGAAAAATTTGAACAAAATTTCCGATAATATCCAGCCATACCTAGAAATTGCATCAGTTGCTTTTTACAAATTGGTACTTGAAATTCAGAGATAGCTTTGACCTTAGCTTCTATAGGTTTAACTTGACCTTGTCCCACAATATGTCCTACAAATGTGACACAAGCATGGCAAAACTCACTTTTGCTCAAATTAATTGTCAGATTCGCATCGCTGAGTCGATCAAAGAATTTTCGAATGGTTTCCAAATGATCTTCCCAGGTGTTGTTGTAGATAATGACGTCATCGATATAAGCGTCACAATTATTAAGACCAAATGTTATCATGTTCATAAGACGTTGAAACGTTGCAGGCGAATTTTTGATTCCAAACGGCATGACTTTATATTGATAAAGTCCATCTGGAGTTACAAATGTTGAAATTTCTTTTGTCCTTTCCGTCAGTGGAATTTGCCAGAATCCTTTTAAAAGGTCAAACTTGGTGACATATTTCGCATTTCCAATTTTATCAATGCAATCGTCCATTCTTGGGATTGGAAATGAATCGATTTTGGTGACACTGTTGACTTTTCTATAGTCAGTACACATACGGAATGTATTATCTGGCTTGGGAACAAGAATACATGGTGAACTCCAGTTACTTTTACTTGGTTCTATGAAATCATTCTCCAGTAAATACTGAATGAATTTCTTTCTTCATATAGTTCTGTTTGAGAGGATTCATCCTATAAGGATGCTGTTTCACAGGCGCAGAATCTACAATGTCAACGTCATGATAAATTTTACTTGTTCGTGTTGGAACATCAGGAAACAAGTGCTCATAGTCACGTAATAGCTGTTTTAGTTCATTTCTTTCCTGTTGTTGTAGATGTGAAAGTTTCTGGTCTAGATTGTTCAATATTTCTGAATTCCGAAGATTGGTTACACCAGAGTTACTATAGTCTGATTGTACTCCATCGTTGATATCTTCACTGTGTGGGACAGGTACAACTAAATTAACTGAATAATTAGCTGGGCTATCTCTGTCAAAATATTCCTTTAACATATTTATATGACAAAGTTGTTTCTGTTTCCGTCTATCAGGAGTGTTAATGATATAATTTAAGTCATTTACTTTCTTTTCAACGGTATAAGGACAATAAAATTTAGCCTGAAGAGGATTTAAAGTTATGGGCAAGAGAGCCAGAACTTTGTCACCAGGTTTAAAATTCCTTTCCTGTGTATTTCTGTCATACCTTAATTTCATTTTTGACTGGGTAGTGTGAAGATTAGTTCTTCCTACTTCACATGCCTTTGACAACTTGTATTTGAAATCAGAGACATAATCAAGAAGATTAATCTTTGAATCTTCATTTGAAAGAAGTTTCTCTTTCAATAATTTCAATGGTCCACGGACAGTATGACCAAAATCTAGTTCAAAGGGACTAAAACCCAATGACTCTTGAACTGAATCCCTAACAAATGACTCTTGAACTGATTCCCTAACAGCAAACAACAACAAATGAACACCCTCATCACAATCCTTTTCTGTATCAAAGCAATATGATCGAATCATATTCTTCAAAGTTTGATGAAATCTTTCCAAAGCACCTTGACTTTCAGGGTGATAGGCAGAAGATTTAAACTGTTGGATGCCTAATTCATGCATAACTTGTTGGAAAATTCCAGACATAAAATTTGATCCTTGATCCGACTGGACAGATTTGGGAAGGCCAACAAGTGTAAAAAAACTTCACCAAAGCTTTCACAATAGTTTTAGTTTTTATATTTCTCAGAGGAATTGCCTCTGGAAATCTTGTAGATGTACACATGATGGTCAACAAGTATTGGTTGCCTGACTTGGTTTTGGGTAAAGGACCAACACAGTCTACCATTATTCTACTAAATGGTTCATCAAATGCAGGAATAGGTTGCAGATGAGCCTTAGGTATCTTCTGATTGGGTTTTCCTACCATTTGACAAGTGTGACAAGATCTGCAGTATTTAGAAACATCACTTTTGAGTTTCGGCCAATAAAAATAATTCAAGATCTTGTGATAAGTCTTACGGACTCCTAAATGACCAGCCAAAGGAGTTTCATGGGCTAAATTAAGAATTTCCTGTCGATATGACTTAGGAACAACAATTTGATAGCTCACTGACCACTCGTCACCAGCGGGTACATCAGGTGGTCTCCATTTCCTCATAAGGACCCCATTTTTCACAAAGTAACACACTGGAACTTGTGTGGCTTCAGTTTCACTAATAGCCCTCTGAAACAAACAAGATATCTCGGGATCTTGCTCCTGTTCAACGACAAGGGATTGTCGTTTGTCACCCTATTTAGAACAAAGAGAATGAGTTGCCAAAAGAGGATCACTGTGATCAATACCATTTGATTGATCAATACCTGAGGAAAAAGTGACCTCATCAAAAGACTGACCAATACATGTGTCAGCTAAAGGAATAATATCCTGATCAACATCACTCTCAAGAGCTCTTTTTGCCATAGCTCTAGTAACTGCACAAGCAGGGTACAAATCAGGGATTTCAGTTTCGACAGGATCAACTTTCTGATCCAAACAAGGCTTGTCAGTTACAAGTGGATTAACCACAACCTTATCTCCAGCTAGGTCATTGCCTAGTAATAAATGAACACCCTCTATGGGTAAAGAAGTCACTGCCCCAACAGCCACAGGTCCAGAAACTAAGTCTGATGCCAAATTTACACAATGAAGAGGAACATTTACAAAGCTGCACTCTACTCCCTGAACAAGAACACTTTCACTTGAAGAAGACCCCTCAGACAAAGGCAAAGTACCTGATAATAAAAGACTCTGAGAAGCTCCAGTGTCCCTTAATATTTTAATTGGGATAGGCTTGGCAGAATCACCAATAAGTGATATAGAACCTTCTGACATGAATGGTTCATAAGCCTCCAAAATAGAATCAGACTGGGGTTTGTTTGACCCAACAAATGTATTGCTTTCAATACAAGACCGTGACCTTGACCTCGTAGAAATAAGAGCATTTGGAAAAGCTCTGTCTTTACTCTGTTGCTTATTTTTCAACTTGAAGCAATCAGAAATAACGTGCCCTTTCTTTTTACAATTAGTGCACGTAGGAAGAGATAAGGATTTCTGATCAGTCTTATCAGATGTTTGATTCCTAACAGTTGTGCTGTTGTGAAATTTGGAAGTACTCGTATGAGATTGAAATGGTTTTTTACCAGAAAACTGCTGAGAGGACGACTTATTGCCAAATGAAATTTTGTGAGTCAAGGAATAATCATCAGCCATACGAGCAGCATTTTCCAAAGTTTCCACATTCTGCTCGTCAAGATCGGTTTTAACATCACTATGGATGCACCTCTTGAACTCTTCAATTAATACAAGCTGTCTGAGGTTATCATAATCTTGATCAACTTTCTTGGCTGAGCACCACCTATCAAATTGTCGTTCTTTTTCACATGCAAATTCGACATAAGTTTGTCCAGTTTCTTTTCTACAATTCCTAAACCTTTGTCGATATGCCTCTGGTACCAACTCATAAACTTTCAAGATGTACTCCTTAACCACATCATAATCAGTGCTTTGTTGTACTGACAGTGAAGTGTAGACTTCACGAGATTTGCCAATAAGTACACTTTGTAATAACAAAGTCCAATGCTCTCTGGGCCATTTCAAGTTTTCAGCAATTTTCTAGAAATGACGAAAGTATTTATCTACTTCTTTTTCCTGAAAAGGGGGTACTAACCTAATATATCTAGTAACATCAAAACCTGAACTTGTTTTTAAAGGAGTGGAGTATGCCCCGTTTGCCAGTTATAATTCTCTTAATTTAAATTGCATTTCCCTTTCTTCTCTTTGCATCTGCATCTGCATTTGCATTTGTCTCTCCTCTTTGGAATGACTTTCCACAACTGTAATAGCTCTTTACAAGACTGATAGTAATGTCGAAACTGAAAAACTGTCCACTAAACATGGTATATATAAAGATTGGTCACATGACAGAATGTTCTAGAATAATAAATGTACGTGTGACGATTGACAGGTAACTCCTAAAGTTTTTTCCAGTTTTATCTGTAAACAAAATCAACCTTGACCTCAAATATGGTCAACATTTTGTTTATCAAAACTATCCTTTAGCTCAAGTCTGAAGTAAACAACCTAATTCAAGGACACTATTTAAACATAAACAACATTAAGATTTAAGCAAATATTAAAGTCAAGAAACATTTATAATTTCCTAAAATATCTATAATATTATATAAACATCATACATAACACCGGCTACTAGTCCATCAGAACGTGTAAGCCTGATGTTGAAAAAATCAATATCTCGTCTAATATTAGATTTTTTAACTACGATTTCATAAGGACTTCAAAATAGGAATAAGGTGTGCGAATATTTTTCATTCTTTTGAAAAGCAGAAATAATTTCACAACTCTAGTAAAGAGAACTATTAATTTTATGTTAAGTGTCATGTCGCTTTACTCATATTTAATTTATCTACATCATTCTTACTCTTCACATGTAACATTTTTTCTAATCGTCTAGCACCGCAATCATTACTGAAGTAATTTCGTGTTGTGAATAAAGTTATGGAATCTGACTTATTTTCTGCTTCGGATTTTGATTTAAAACATCAGTCATAGCCTTTATGGGAAATATATATATATATATATATATATATATATATATATATATATATATATATATATATATATATTACATATATTAGCATCATCCATAATAGTAACAATAGTAGTAGTGGCAAGAAGATGAGTAAAGACAGCAGCTATGTTCGAATTTTAATGATGCTACTCAGTCTACGAATAAAATAATAAAATGAACTAAAACAGGCGGGATCTCGAAGATATTCGGACAACAAATTATGAATAAATGATTAGAGCGAAAAGCCCCTTTTCATATGTCATTGTCTCGTCATGGGGCAAGAGAGAAATCGGCCCTATAGTGAAAGTAACGCTCTTCTTGAACGTCAAACAGACTTTTCTAAAAATATTAAGAAAACATGTTCTGCGAAATCTGCATCATCTCGCCATACAAAGGCAATATCAGTTATGAATACAAAACAACCCCCCTCTGAGATAACGACAAAAGCTGGCTTTCAGATCAAAGGTTTGCAAATAATCTAAAATATAAGTACCGACGAAGCTTTTGTGCTACAAAACAACGTGTGTTATGTTGCCTGTACAATTACGTGATCATTTTACCTTCAACATTTTCGACATGTGGTTATATTTACAGATTAGAGAGACTGGTGAATGGGGATATAAAATCACATAGACCGTATCTTTGGAATCTAAAAGGAAGGGAGTGCAATCAATAAATAATTAGCTGCACCACGTATATTGCCAAGATGATACCATGACAGCAGTGCGTCAAGCTTGATTACAAATAAGATCAACAAATCAATATTTCTGGTATTGTCCATGTAATGCATAGTCAATACAAATTTGACATTTAATATTTTGTGAATGCATAAATATATTTTATATCTTAGCAATGTATGACTCATCCAAAATAGATGTAACTTCCGACAAAATGGAGGATTATAGAGTTTGAACTGCACGTTTGGAATTGTAATCCACTACTGTACTAGCTGATTTCGCTTTAAGAGATCACCCAGCTAATACATTTTCCGTACACATCAATGTTAACTGTTGAGAAAATAAAACTATTTTGTGCTCTAGGTGGCCCAGTATTCAACACACGTATTTCTTTATTGAAATAATCGCAAACTTTCTGACAGACAAATTTATGTGCTTCGCAACATTTTCTCGAGATAAATTTCCCTAAAGGGGCGTACCAATAAAATCTACCTTAGTCATCAGTTTCGCACCAGGTATGCACATGTTAATTTAAGTCTGCCTGAAGTAATCGAAATTACGGACGTGCATATACAGAATCTATCTTGTAGTTGAAAACATTGATAAAAGTCTCGTACAATTAAAAAATTCCTCACTGATAATGGCCTGATCTACAGGTACTAAGTAAGGTATCCAATGTTCCCTTACTTCTAGACTGGTAACCCGCTTAGTTAATACTTAGTGGTCTGATTCCCTAAAAAAAATGTTATTGTTGCCCTATTTACTCTAAGTCTTTGGACATCCTAAAGTTTTCATACGCCCTTAAATTTGTCTCTGAATAACAAATGTATGCACCCTAAAATTTCGGACAGTCGCTGTCGGTTATTTTGTACATTTTACTTTTTTCAAACACACTAAATAAGATCAGTGATCGTTTGCAGGAGGAAAAGAGAGGTAGAATACTCATCCAATCGATATTTTTGTTTCTGTTATAAGTTTTATGAAGAATTTAATACAGTGAAACAAAATAAAATCAGGACAAATGTCCGCTGTCTATAAAATACTGTCAATCGTTATCGTTAAAGATAATGAACCATAGTTTTACATGTATATGGTCAAAAACTATCTAAAAGTTATGATTTCTTAAGTGTTATGTTAAATATGTGTATTATTTACATTTTAACATCGATCGATGGATATGATAAAAGAGAATTTATATCCATTACAATAAGAAGTTCCATTTTGAAATTGATCGGGTCCCTGGGGATCGCGCACAAAATTCGCTAACTAGACATCCTAATTTGACACAATTACATTTTTGTTTCATCGCTTAACTGATTTTTGCCATATTATAGGACAACGAGAAATTAACATTAGGGTACCCTATTTATATGAGTTTCTAAGAACAAGGGTAAATCCTAAGTTAGACACGTTCATTGAACAAAATTCTCATTGGTTAGTATCTGAAAACCAGGAGTATGGTTTGTAACAATGTAGCAATAGGTGACGGTCTTCACTTGAACAAAAATGTTGTATGACGTCATTAGTTTATCATGCGTGGTGAGTTTGTCCTGTTACGACTCTATGGTCTAAGAAAAATGTAACAGAAAGAAAGTGAAACCAACAAATCATGTAAAAAAATCAACAAGCAATTTATTACTAGATAATTAAAATGAAAAAATCAAAAAGTCACTTACAGTAATGTGTTTTGAAATCCTAATAATCCAATAAGAATGATTGTTCTAATCACAAGTCCTAAATATAGAATGTTCCGAATTCACGGCTGTGTCCTTGAATGTTATGATGTGCTAATGGTCTCCAAAGTCCTGATGTACTAGAAATCTTGATGTGCTGATGTCAAAATGAAGTATTCCAAAATATCTGAATAAGTTCACTTAAATTCCAAAATCATCAATTAAAAATCCAAAATCCAAAAGTTTATGAGCACTGTTATAATCCAATGAATATTTAAAATAATTCCTCTCTTAGAATTTGGAATGAATTTTCACAACTGTATTAGCTCAAGTGTGTCTGTCTGTCGGTCGGTCAATATGTGGCACACGATTTTGTGAAACAGATTGATAGAGAAAGAGCGCGGGAGGGAGAGAGGTATGTCAATATATACATATATAAGTCAGGCATCAAATAGGAGCGATTTTTGGGGTTATTAGGCGGGAAGTAACAGAAATGTAAGATTTTCGGAGCGGCGCGTTTTAAAATTTCGGTTATGCGGCCACTCTAGCCAGTCAAGGAATGTACTTTAATAAAAAAAATTCTGTCTGTCTTTAAAAAGGCAGAGTGATTCTGCTCAAGTTTGAAAAATTGTCAAACTAAACGTACATCTAAACGATGCATCCTAACACGGCTGTGTGCATTAGAGAGAGTGAGAGAATATTATATACCTATTTTAAGCATATCAAAACTTATTTTTATGGTATATTTTCCTGATGAAATTTCAAATTTTCAAGACATATCCCATTAAAAAAATCACATTGATAAGAAAAATCGACATTTTTTGTCAAATAGCACACTATATCCTGTATACACTATAATCCGTTTCCAAAGAGTAGATCTAAGGTTCTCAAAGCACAGTCAAATACTCCGTGGCAGTTTTTTCACATAAGGGGGGGGGGGAGGGGGCAAATGTTCATTTAGTACAAAGCGTACAATAAGCCGGATGTTAGCTTTTTGTAAAGCAACTAATGGTCAGACGTAGATAAACACATCCAACTTTCTCACGGTGTGAATAACAACTGAAGCCGATTCGAAGCTAACGCGGTAAATATATATATATATATATATATATATATATATATATATATATATATATATATATATATACAGAGAGAGAGAGAGAGAGAGAGAGAGAGAGAGAGAGAGAGAGAGAGAGAGAGAGAGAGAGGGAGGGAGGGAGGGAGGGAGGAGAGAGCGTATTGTATTCCTACTTTAAAATACAAAACACAGATAAACTTACTGTTATGGCATATTTTCCATTTGAATAAAATTACAATGAAATTTAAAATAACACATTATAAAAGTCCATTTTTGTTTCTTCTTTTACTGTCTTTCTTATCTGGATTTCTTCACTGGTTTGGGTTCTTCTGCTGTTTCTTCCGTGTGTTTTGCTTTGAATTTTTTTGCGGGAATAAGTTCTTTTTCTGTTTCTTCTTCTTCTGCATCTGACATTTCTTCATTTTTCTCTTTTTCACTTTCTTGGGACACTCTGTAGACCAATGTCTTTTTTCTTGCCAGTGATAATAGCTATCTTTACGTGTGTCTCTCTTTTCTCCAGTCTTTCCTTTTTTTTGACTTTGTGGACATTCTGGAGCCCAACGTCCTTTCTCTTGACAGACATAACAAGTGTCTTGACTTTTATCTCGAGAGAAGTAGTCCGTAGTCTTATTGAAAGTGTACTTTCGAATGACTGTCTGTAAATCTCCGACGAGAAAGGCAATCTGTTTTGACCCTTCCATCTTCACAGATAGACAGCTGAATGAATATATTCACTAGCTCAGGAATACTATTATATAGTTAGAAAGAGGTATCCTAGGCAAATCAAATACGATTAATTTACCGTCACGAAATGATCATACCATTTTAAACAGAATTCAGAAGGGAGCCACGACGAGATTCTATTTCGCCTCATACGATAAGAGAAATATTTAGCCCAAGTTCACGTTAGCGATTTTAAAGAAGACACGAGTGGTCCTGCGACAATACCCACGGCCTCCACAGGATTGAAACAGTCAAGAGCAGTCAAGAAAGTTGTTCCATAACTACTGAAGATTATTTTCACATTTGAGCGACCCATCAAGTGGCTTCCAGCAAATTTCGAACGACGGTTTACACTTACACGGTTAAATTTAAACAGTTCAATGTCAGTCCTTTCACTTTACATTTCGTATGATGTTGGCCTTGTTTGTCGCTGTACTGTTAGACGTAAATTTTAGGGCTCCACGGACAAAATCACAATAGTGTCTTCGAGATGTTCATCGGTCCAAGTGCCTAAACGGGAGTCTTCGATGCTTGAAGGATGACCTCCAGGCCGATCGATGTAAATGCGTCTATTTGTGTGGCGTAGTAAACAAGTCTGTTTCCTACAGGTTCCATTTTACCATAAATCTGGCATAATTTTTCATTCATTACAAATCTATGATATGTTAGAGATAGATGTTTTATAAACTGACTTACTTTAGTTTACGTAAGGTGTGGATTGAAAACACGACTGTAGCTGACTACTGCTGAATTTCATTTCTATCATAAAGATTTAAACATATTGTATTCATCAATATCTTATCATAATGTAAGTAAGTAGCATGATTGACACACGGGCACGTCGTAGGTTTATAGTGTGTTGTGAAGTAAGGCAGATTTTATCAGTCATTTGTTACAAACAGATATATTTCTTTACATCTAGAAATCTGTTCATGGAAAGAAAGAAGGAGGGATACATTACTATTTACATAAAAGTACATAAGGGAATCCTATGTAAACAGAACGCCACCTTTCGGAAACATTGTAAATTATCTTCGTTTTTTTTTTCTTAACACAAGCGAACCATTGTAAAAGTATGTGAAAAAGAAACATTTTGTGTCTAGAAGTTTTGTATCTTACGATTGGGCAGTTTACATTGATTCAAGAACATCTAATGATATAAAAAGAAATTTACTGGTAAATATCCCAGATAACTATCGTTTCTTTATTATCTGACTATTTACAAGTCATTTTCAAGAAATAGGAAGTTAGATATATTGACAGCATGGTTAGTAGTCAAAGTATTGAGAGATTGTAGGTGGAGAAAAAATATAAAGAAGAATGGATGTGCGAAAAGTCTAGTCCACGGAAATTGATATGGAAAAATCCTAATTTCAGGCAGTAGGTAATGTATGATTATTCTGAAAAACGATTTAATTTAAAATCAGTTTCTCCACTCAAGCACTCAAAATAGAAAAAAAAATCATCAATCGAACAAAAGTGGTTTTGGTTCCATCATAAGTTTGATAAATTCGGTTTTGCCTGAACCACAAGGTCCAACACTCAACATAGTAAAGGGATGGCAAAGATATAGGGTACCCCAACTTTTATGAGCTGACCTTTCCTCAAGCACTTTTTAAACGGAGGATGTAGCCATAACCCTCGGGGTGTGTTTAGAATTGTGATATTTCATCAATGACACAAGACATTTTATACATTTTGTACATTTAATTTTTTTCTAGAGTAACAGCAACAAACAACTTCTTGTGGTCAAGTATCGAATCCAAGACTTTTCCAGTAACGCACATCTTTCCAGTGTACCCAAAACTTGCTATACACACTTCTTGGTAAGTATGAAGAGCAGATAAGGTACGACAAAATGTCTTCTTCACACGGAGGTACACAACTCGTATTCATCACTAATTTTACAATACTTTTAACACAATAGGTTTTTCATGCACAGATACAGTTTTGAGGCTCATGTCTTTGCATGTACTGTTAATAAAATATGCCACAAAGAATCTGCTGGTAAACGAAATCATTAAGAATTTTATATCTGTAAAAATGCTCATCACACATAAGCAAGGGAGGAATGCTCACACACACTATATCTACAAACATACTTATATACAATCATACAAGAAGGGCAAGGGGTTCACACCATCACCGGCAAAGACCTTGCACATTTTCCAGCCCCAAGGCCTACTCTTGCTGTGGTAATAGTAGTGGTTGTAGCCGCCGGAATTGCTGATATTTGCAAAGTGGTGGGTTTAGGTGTAGGTCTCTTTCTCTTAGGTTTCGCAAAAAAACGTTTGATACATTCTTTTGAAGTGTTTTAACTCTGTCAGAATGTCTTGTAACACACTAAAAGTTTTGTTTTCGCTCTCTTCCTTTTGTTCACTATTCAAAGTTTTCCTCTTATCCTCTTGTTTCATTATCTTTTCCTCTTCGTGCCGTAGAACACATATATGTTCTTCTTTTTGGCGTTGCAACAAAGTCTCTAACTATTCCTTCTGTTTTTTTCTGAAATCATTAGGCACTGGTAATCATGGAAATGGAGGTAAAGGGGCTATTGCCAGCAAAAGTTCTTGCGAAGAAGATAAGAAATCACCCAAAGCCAACTTGACGTCATCCACCTTTGGAAGAATACTCGCTACAGCAGTATTAGTCACGCTATCACTCCGAATATAAGATCTATTTACGACAGGAACCCCGCAACACAAAGTCTTCATTTTAGCCATGTTATACTAAACTCGAGCTCTACCGCAAGGGTACATCGTAGAAACGATCATGGATATATATATATATATATATATATATATATATATATATATATATATATATATATATATATATATATATATATATATATATGTATAGAAACGATCATGGATATATATATATATATATATATATATATATATATATATATATATATAGATGTTAAAAGTGACGCCACGTTTCAGCTGTTGCTACTGCAACAGTACAAGTAAGTTTTTTTCACTAAAAAGCGCTTCTGCAACGGTAAAAGTTAGTTTTCCTTCACTAAAATTGTGCTACTGCAGCAGAAACGTTAGTTTTTCTTCACTAAAATTAGGGCTACTGCAACAGTAAAAGTTAGTTTTCTTCACTAAATTGTAGGCCGCAGCAACAGGAAGAGAAAAAAACAGTAATTTGCTGCACTATGAAAGAAAATACGACTTTTGTTTTATGAAACGTAAAAGCGTCGTACCCTAAAAGAAAAAAGTCCGGATTTTTGTTGTTTGGGTTTGAAATGTGAATTTGCTGCACTGTAAAACGAAAAACGAACTTTGTTTTTGTTTTCTTTTAGAAATGTAAATTTTGTGTTCGAAAGTAGATAATTGAGTGTTGATATGTAAAGATTATGAGGATGGTAGTTTTTTTTTTAAAAAACGAGGATAGGGGACGAATAGAGATATTATAGAATGGGGCAGGGATTTTAACTTTATATAGAAATTAGGGTTAGTATTTTATTTAGAATGGATTTAAATTATATTTTATACCCCTTCTTTTATACCTTAGCCTGTTCTTGTTATGGGCAAAATAAAAGAACCCTAAACATGATAAACCTGAAGACGTTGGAGCTTATGTCATATATACAGACGACCATCATCGTTCAGGACCTCTGTTAAGATACACAAATTCAATGTAACGCTGTCTCATGTTCATTTCCCGTTTGTCCCCATAAACTTTCGACCCTTTGTCCCTATAAAATTTCGACCATTAATGTTCCCATGTTAATTTCCCGTTTGTCCCTATAAATTGTCGACCCTATTTAACACATGACTCCTCTACAGCATTTCATACAGAGGACAAACCAAACTCACATTTCTCTTCCAAACATACGCAACACTGTTACACAAACAGACAGACTCATCTGACGTCATACAACCTTTCTGTTCGGGTGCAGCCCGTCACTTCATGCTACACTGTTACAAACCATATGAACCAAGATGGCGCCTATGTTCAATTCCCTTTTGGCTCTATAATCTTCTGATCCTATTTAACACAGGGCCCCCGTTTTAGGCTATAATGGACCACTCTACTACTGCATTTCGTCAGTGAAAGTCACATATCAAATTGTAAAAATGCCGTATACAAATTATACATTGAATGTATTTGCCCATGTATCTAATACATAATGTAAATTAATCTAATGACTAAATAAAAAGTATTGGTTGAGTAACTTACTCGTTCAGCTTGAAATATACGGTGGTCTCTAAGCTTCTATGTTGTAAATGTTGCAAGTGATTGCTCTTTTGTGTGAACTATGGTTTATTTGCATATCCATCCTGATCATCCTTATGTTATATGGGTTATACTAAGGCCGAGGAGAAGAGGGTTGATTGGATCACATATTCCAGTTTAGCTCTAATCCACAGAAACACAGTACAAAGGGATTTTCGGAACATGTATGTTATAAAAAGTGATTTTCCTCCATGAAAGGGCAAGGTTATTGTGATCTGAAATTAATACCATCACGTAGTAGGTACCCCAGTATGTATATCACAGTAGAACTGCATTGTTCAACGTATTCCGTGCATAGTAAAATTTAAATCAAGCAGTGTATAGGAACGCAATCAGTGAAACTCAAATGTACTAATAAGTATTTTGCGCTTTTGCTATCGTAGGTTTTATTTCATTTGATGAAATAATTTGACAATGCATATTTAGATTGAAAAACATAAACATTTTCTGTGATTTCAAGAGGCACACAGACATAATGAGTGAAGAGGAATTTTGTGTCCGAACATAATATGCATCGAGTTTTTATTTCTAATTAAGTGTTAATTTCAGCATGCCTTTGATCATATAACCTTTACAACGTTGAACTCGTGCGAATTTTGTGTTATTACAATAATATAAAAAAGCAACAGGGAATGCCGATTGTTTGCTACATGATAGCTTCGGGTCAATGTGGGCCGAATTTAGTGTACTAGGTTGTATGTATGTATACTGTTATGGATATCTTCTTACGATTGAATTTAAAGAACGTTTTCCCCAACGAGGAAGATTAATGTTTCTCTGAAAACATTTTCTTAGATTTTTAAGCGTGAACACGCCTCAGAAATTAGATGTGCCGGTTACGTCAATCTTCTCTGACCCTTTCTTGTAATCATTATATGATAATAAATTTCAGTTCTGTGTATTCTTTCCTATCTGAATTCTCTATTGGGACTTTCAACACGTTGTGCATCTACGCTCTTACAACACGTCAAAAATATCACTTTATGTGTACTTGTTCTGTAACTGGTGATTCAAGTATGCACATTCAGAATTACATAGGACATGTAAGTAAAAGCTGGTGTTTATACCACCCTGGCAAGACTGTTGTAGGGTAAACATTCAACAAAGTAACTGACTAATTACATGCCTTTTCACCGGTCTTTTCACAAAACACAAGGAAGAGGAATAAAAAGGTCAGTCTAATTATTCTTTTATATTTAATTTCTTGTTTTTAACTGGTACTAATGTCACTTCGAGATAGAGGATAGGAGAAATGCAATGATGGGACGAAGATAGTAGTATGATAATAGCAGTTTTGGGATTTTTGTTACTGATCTAGGTCAAAACCTTCTACCCTCATGACTTTGTCGTCACATCACACGCGATTGAATGCAAGCCCGCGCTCGAACCGGCCAAATAAAGTTATCAAGAGGCGCCCATGTCGGAGGAAAGTCGTGTGGGGTAGAAGACTTCAAAATAGATCAGTAACCAAACTAAATCGCTATTAACTTACTACAATCCATTGACCACGATCATGATTTGCATCAACGCCCTCATGGTGAACAAACCGACCACTATTATTGGAATTGTATAGCACACACACACACATACACACATCCTATGCACACGGGTGTAGCCCATAAGTGAATTTATCAGTACAGCCTTTGCTAGACACTAGCAAAACCGATCAATATACACTGGCAAAGATGCTGGCAGACCGACACACACACACACAACATATATATATATATATATATATATATATATATATATATATATATATATATATATATATATATATATATATATCACCCTGCCTAAGACAAGTTCCTTATATTTGTGAAGAAATGCAAATACTCTACAATAATGAAACAATTGTGTCGAAAACCGTGGCAAGAATGATGTCAAAAATTTTTGACAAGTGAATTTTTTTCATTTTTATCTCCCAGCGAATTTATTTTTGAAAACCGATCAAAATTGTTCGTTTAGGATGTTCAGATACTGAAAAGGAAAATCTGTATATATACTAATATAGTCCTGTATAATATTATCATGCAACCTTCAGTGAGAAACAATAAAGAGAATTCTTTAGATAAACGCTTGGTAAGATAGAATTTATAATTCAAGAACTGACCACATAAAGTAACAACTGAGAAAATAATTCCATTTAGTTCCCAAACAAAAGGTAACTTTGAATATGATATATTGAGATATATAAATAAAATTTTACCATGAAAGTTGTCTTCTAATAACTTGAGATTTGATTTTTAACTGCTTTCAACAGAAAATAATCTTTCTATTTTGAGTGTTTATTGAATCAAGAAAATCTTGACTCCAAACGTGGTGGAACTATGGGCGTCCACAGAAAAAAAGGGGGGCAAGGGGGACACTTACCCCCCTGGAGTTTTTAAAAATCCATTGTGCAGTGAATATATATATGTGTGAATATATATATCTACATATATATATATATATATATATATATATATATATATATATATATATAGAAGCCTTTGGTCCCTTTGATTTTGGTTTTACCCCTCCTCCCCCCCCCCCGAAAAATGTGTGCGCACGCCCGTGGGTGAAACATATAGGCCTACAAGCATAAAGGCGTTGAAACGATAGCGGGACAGGTTATTTGCGGACCGAGAAATTTTCTGAATAAGAGGATCAATTTATGTATTCATTATATCCGCAAAAAGTCGCCCGATTCTGGCGTTTCCACATCACGAGGTAAATACGGGATGTTCGCATTTGACATTAGGAATATTTACCATGAGTTAGTTCAATCATCAAACTTAGTCTAGTCCCGGAAGTTAAATTGCGCATGTCTGGTCACCCGCGTGATCGAACCGGTATATGCAGTCTTTAGTCGCTTCAAGACAGCGGAGTCCAGTCAATTTCGTTTTAATTTTTTTTTCCAAGAGAAAACACATTATAATGTTTTGAAATATATTTTAGTTATAAAACGCGTAATTTCCCTTAACATTTAGTATTTACATTATCGGAAATAGAATCGTCGGAAACATGTCACTGTGTAAACTTTATTATATAAGACAGGAATATTGGATTTTACTGGATTCTCAGTACATTTTCATATACTCACGTAAAGTCCAGCACAAAAATACAACCCTTTAATTCCAAATTTCCTCTTTGTTTTATAATCTTTGGTTTTAATTAGAGTATTCAAAGTGTTGCAAAATACACTTTTCTTACATCTGCAATATCGCGAACCAGAAGAATCACGCGGGTCTCGATGATCAGATCATAGTTTCATCATGACATCAACCTAGTCGATCTAGAACGTGTTCGATCAAACTCTAGTCTGATCATAGACTCTCTGTTTAGATGATCGAACTAGCCATATATATCTGACGGGGATGATGCTTTGGGCATATTAACAAATACAGCAACGGAAAATGGCATTCGAACGATGACAGGTACGCTCTATACTGCATTCGACCATATCGTCGTCGAATGGCGTTTTTCTTATATCGTCTCAGTCAAATGGTTCAATTAAAAAAAGAAACAAAACCCCTATTTACTCATATGTATATACATCGGACAGTTTACCGGCTTTAAAAAATGTGTTGCTGCTTAGCATTATTTTATACTTAATGTTAATATTTTTTTTAAAAATAAAAATAATATGTACATTAGATTGGCATACAAAACACATACGCTTTCTTTCGTTCACGATAGCTATATGAATATTTTTCCGCCTTGAAACGCGGGTGTTCAACAACATTTTTTAGCCTCGTGCTGGTAAACAGGGTGAGCCCCTGGTTTGCACCTACAAACATAGCTTCGCACCAAGAGTTCATATGATATTTTGTAACTAGGAAATGAAATACAGGATATCAAGGTAAAAATAAATATTGTGTTGTCAACTATAATACATAGATTGAAGCTTGTGAAATTAATAATAGAAAAAAAAGATTAAGTCCATTTACCAGGCAAAGGTTGCATCTCAAAACATGTAGTATACTATTTTTGTAACCCTCTCCCCCCTTTTCACCAGTAATCTGGTTCCCTGTTTGTAAAATAATTATTGGTCCGATACCTATACCAAACATACATTTTTTCCCTCCACTTTTGTTTATTGCCAACCTTAGACACCAATTATGCACTATAGTAATTAGGGCGGTAATTCAAAAGCGCACTAAATGATTATAATGAACATTTAATTATTTGGCGACAAAAGATATGAATGAATGTTGCATTTTAAAATTTTGTTTTCATGTTCATACATTGTACATTTATAGAGGTAGATAGCTAAATAAATGCATTGATTTCAATTGCTTGTCTCATTTGTTTAAATTTCCAGCGTGTATGCTACTGTGCAGGTCAATAAGGGATCTAAAACATTCATGAAGATTTCTGAACACATTTTAACCACCATCGCAATATTTAAAAAATGAACCTATGATGTCAAAAAAGGTAACTTCACGCTTGTTTTTTCAAAGGCATTTGATACCCCAAAATAGTACATATCTTGGAGGTGCTGATTTTTTAAGCATTATTGTAATTTCTGAGCAAGTATTAAGGAAATAAAATCACTTATTTCGGATCTCAATTTCACTTTGATTTATTAACTTAAGACTTAAAAGTTCAGAAACAGAAATTATCATATGTTGTCAATGTGTCTTAAAATGAAATCAAGCCTGCATTTTCCAACGACAGATTTCAATAACACTGATTTTGTATCCTGACTACGCAATTGTGTAAAATTTATGCAACAACGTAAAAATGTCGTGGATGACCTAAGTACCCATCAACGTTGAGAGGTCCTATCATTTAACGTGTTTACACATCAACTTTGAGCGGTATTAATGATTAACTTTTTTACACATCAACATTGTGCGGTCTCTTCGTGTGATTTGTGTACACCACAATAACGTTGAGAGGATTGTAGTAAATAAGTGTGTATTCTCTTATTAATAAAGTACTTATCGGAAATCTTAGAAAAATAAGAAATGTGTATTTTGTTTTACTATCAGTTATATCTTTAACAAGCTTTTGAAACGACAATCTTTAAACATTTATTTCAGGTTAGGGTTAGGGTTAGTCAGGTCTTATAACAAAGGAAAAATGTATTTATCGCACTTTTCTTACCTGTTATTCATATCGTTCCAAGATTTCGGATAACCCTAAATAACCAAAATTATTACAATCAATCCACAAGAATCTCTACAATTCTTATATTTAAACAGTTTCAAGTGTTACTCCATATACATCATGAGAAAACATTAGAAGTACTTCCTCCTGATGACTGATATACTCCTAATGTTGGTATGTAAGCATAATGTTTTCCTCCTAATGTAGGTATTGTAACAGAGAAACACACACACACACACACACACACACACACACACACACACACACACAAGTCGATGCAGACAGACTGCAGTGTATGTGCTCCTACCCTTTATAATGAACCGCTCAAAATTATGACGTCTCATTTTAACCGGAAATATTTAATTCCAAGCATCATTGCATTTTCTTTTCAAACATAATTAAACCAATTTGCCTCTCGTCTTGAATAGCTTATCAAAATAGATATAACAAACTATACAACCATTACTGCCCATTGTTGCAGCACCGGATACATTTACCATTCCAACTTTAACAAGAGTTATAACTCACTCCTTGACCTCAGAACGTGACACCTCTCCATTTCAGACCTTGGCACTATATATATAATTGCGCCTAAACGACACATCACGGTCTTGTGCGTTAGTAGCAAAGAAGTGCACTATTATCTGTAATAAATGAACTCGATACACTTCATGGAGCTATGGCAATGTTTAAGGAAATGTTAATGATGATGACGGTGATATTGTGGTTGATTAGTGCACAGGGGCCTATTAACTCCCCTACTTGTTAATATTTAATAACAGAATAAATGTAGAAGGAGAGGACTAAATGCGCCTTTGTGTAGTAGTGGTAGTATTCAGAATTTGCAGATGGATCAGAGTAAAAGTTCCTTTGTGTAGTATTAGTAGTAAGAATTTGCCCTAATAAAACGAGAAGGCATTTTTATATATTTTTCTCTTTGTATCTTATTACATTATAACGAACCATAGCCTAAAGTACCCATAGCTGTAACCGAAGTCACCCTTGCCTTAAAATGTGCAAAGCTCACTTATCTATTATGGATACCTATTCTAGATCATTATTCACCGCTTGAAATCATGCACAAAGGTCATGCTTGTCTGTATTCATACAATCACCACACTTTTGTATAGAAACTTATCTGAGGTCCAAGCCCAATGTATGTATTCATACAATAGCCAAGCCTTTGTAAACAACCTATTCATTAGTATTGTAACCAGCTATTCCACACGATGATAGAAAGTCTATGATTGCTAACTATTTTCAGGCATTCGAAAACAGAGAGAGAGAATAAACCAAAATTGCAATGACGACGGTAGTGCCGTCCTCATAATAATTATGACTAAATTTATTAATAATGATACATTGATTTGATTGCCTAATAATCCTAAGTGAGAATAGAAGCTTGCAGCAGACATTACTAATTATTTGGTTCTCACCATGTCTGGAAAAAAGAAAGAAAGAAAAAAGAAAGAATATATATATATATATATATATATATATATATATATATATATATATATATATATATATATATATATATACATATAATGTGTGCATATATTAAAACTCACTCAGTCTTATCAGGGATATCAGGGAACAAGATAATACTGAGTTATTTAGTTTCTTGATCTCAAGATTCTAATTGTGCACTAAATTGAATACAACTAGCTATATGTGTAGTTTGTGTAATAATATAATCTAAGATAACATATCACAACATCGTCATGGTGATAACAGTTGAACAATATTATATACAGATGTGATGGACGAATACTAAAGCAGTGATAACTTTTATTAACAGTTTAACAGTTTAGGGACTAATGCAGCTTTATCTACAGATACTAAGAAGGATGACTTTATAAATTACGTAGAATCCGAATTTATCCTCCCATACATGTATACCTTTCAATACTATATATGACACTTATTTCTGATTATTTTCATTGTCACAGGCTAGACAGTTATAATTTTGTTCCATGCACCAATTGAACGCTTGGCGCTTATCCCTCGATCAGACATTGTATGCTTCTATACATGATTAAATAACAGAAATGTATATACAATGACAACAACATAATCAAACAGAGAAGAGAGCTATAATTCACTCCAAGCAAGAATCGAACTGCACATGCTACCTAGTTCTCATCCACCAGCGCCCTAACCCACACGTCTATGCACTCACCCCCAAAAGGAAGCAGGTTATTTAGCTTACAGGCAATTGGAGTAAGGTGTCTTGCCCTAAAAGACCGCTTCTGAGATCAGAGCAAAAACTATTATTCCTCTCTTTGGTTTGCCAATAATGGGCAGCATTTCACATTTGAAGTGGCGCGTAAGTACGTTGTGTTAATAAATGTTTTATGCAAGACGTCAAAATATAATCTTTAATGTGTTTTTTTTTCTCCATAATTACGTGACGTGTATCCCTAGAAATACCTTGGAGTGTAATTATATTCATAATAGTGTGTAAATAAAGCCTTCTAGATCAAAAAAGATCTAGAGAAGATTGACGGATTGCTGCTGTACAAAATTCACTTAGAAATCATATCATTCGTATCCACAAGAGTAGCATTCACCCAATAAGCTATTTAAGGAATGATATATCTCATCAATATATGACATGATGACAGCCGTGAGTAATTTAATACAAAAAAGCTGTGAAACTCAATAAGTGTTACACAGTAAATACATGTAATACACAGTAAAAGGTTCTAGAGCAGACCACCAATCAGACTTCGAAAAAATGATCTTTATTTGTACGTGGTCTTTTTACCGAGGACATGTTTGCTCGTTTGAAATATTCAGTGGGACAAATCAAACGTGGCTTCTTTTGGGAATTGGTCTTTATTCAGGGGTAGTCACAATGGGACCTTGTACCTCACGTAAAATACATATAACGTTATTAAAAAAATGTAGGCTCATATATTATGAACTGCATGGTTTTAATCTGAAATACACTTACTCTACGATTTTACTAATACAGTCTAAATGTGAACAGAAACTTGAGTGTCTATGCTAACAAAACTTTCTTGTGCAACAAATTAATCTTTACATTTTCCTGAATGCATAATTGTCAATATTTTGCTATACATCTGTCTCACAAATAACCTATGTAAACACCCAGTTTAGTGAGGCTTTGTAGTGCGATGTATTTTGTCTATGTGACATTGTTGTGGGCCATATCACGACCTGAGCCATTTTGAAACTTCCAGGTGATGTTTCGAAACGGTCCTATTCCGTTTCTCGACCATTGTCAGGAGTACGATTGATGTGATTTGTTCTGTTTCACCCACAAACACCCTTCTTTGCATCTTTCAGACATTAGCACCCTACCCCCCGCCCCCAAGATACAAAAATAATTTGTCAAAAACAAACACCCTACACCCACGATACAATTTTGTTTACACAGTGTGATTCCTGGTTCAGCCGCAACATATATTATTTTCATTTGTAAAAAAATAAATAGACAATCCTTCGAGGGTCATGGAACTACTTTTTTAATTATATGTTCAGCTTTATTTTTTTAGCTTTGCAAGTTAAGCGCAGGAGCCGCAAACCTACACAATAAATGTGGGTACAATAACCTAATATCAGAATGTAATCATTGTCATCCAGGTGATAACTAATAACTCAACAAAAACTATTATTATCCGAGGCAGTCTTACGCCTGGACTCCCATAATTCTATTGACACAAACTATAAGCCCCCTAAAAGATAATCGATAGACGTAGACGTGTTTAGTAACAAAACCCAATTATTATCATCCATTAACAAAACTATAAAGATTTGCCTAGCAAAGAATAGCTGACAATTATCACCAATAGACAGATAAACTCTGATAGATGATAGCTAAACGTTAACAGTTAGACATTCAAAACATTAAGATACTCCATACAGTTTTGACCCACTATAATAGAACAATAGATGAATGTCTACTAGCCATTAATTTATATTTTCAGATTTATGAAATTCTGTACTTCAGATTAAAAAATAATGGAGTTTAGTTTTTTAAAAACTATCAAGCAGTGGCCTATACCCTTGTCCAACAATTCCATTTAATGATCCTATTAATATAGAAATACAATAAATACATAGAGAGATTAAATAATAGTACAGACAACAATTATTTTTGTAGAAGCCACAGAGCATTTAAGACAATTACTGTTTAAAACCAAAGATTCCGAGGTTGATCTGCATGCCGGCACTCAGAGGTAAATATAAAATGATCATTATTCAATATTACCAGCAACATTGTTAATCAATTTGGTTTGGTATCTTGCATGTAGTAATTCATAGTACAAAGTAATATAAGGAAATATTATAACAACTATGAATAATATATAACATTTTATCCACAATGTAGCAGACACAATATGTGCACAAATACCATTTAATCTGAGAGGCAGGGTTCTTCACACAATTCCGAACCGTAATATAATAAAATAACAAATACCATTTTCCTGTTAAAGTTAAGATTTGTTTGCTATGAGATGTGTAGCTCATTCTCACACAATGGATTAGATGATATAATCTATCCAATCAAACAAATACCTTGATGCGGAGTATTGTAAATAAGAAATTAAACCATATAAAAAGCACTCGGCAACATAAAATATTATAAATGTAAGACTCTATTTGACAAAAAGTGTTATACATTCATAATTTTCATATTAGGTCCAGTGAAAAGAGTACATACAGGCTGATAGGGATCACGAGAAATAAGAAAATGTAGAATGCGGTGTATACAGAACACCAGAAAAATATCCCATGTGTGATGGAGTTCGAGATTGAAAGTGAGGAGAAACATGGTCTAGCATGGCGAAAAAGGGCAAAATGCTAAAAAAGTGTATTTATTGACCTGCTATATTTTCTCTGTGTGAGTAGTTACCCACCAATAGTCCCGGTTGAAAAGCTGCCATGATAAACAGGAACATTCATATTGTTCTTACTCAAACAGCTATTGAAAATTCCAGCCTAACAGCAACAGATTTGAGGGCCAATGTTCCCGAACCATCAAAAAATGGCATGCCTAAGGCATACAATTCTGCAGCACAGGCTATAAAGACTGAGAACAGGAAAGATTTGGAAAAGATCCGAGATGAAATAAGAGAAGTGAATTTGTTTCCAGAAAATACAGGAAATATTATTGACATTCAATGTGATGGTATGTACAATAACGCAATGTGTTCAGGAGTTAGGAAACACCATTCAGCACTGCAAATGAGTGCAGTTACATTCAGGTAGAAAATGTAATTCAACAATTGTGGCAACTAAAATCAAATACTGCACCTATGGTCAATCTTTTTTTATTCATTTCAGGGAGAAGTTTATGACTGTGCCTGTGTTGTAAATGTAGCTATTCAAAGGGATATTGGTGATGAAAAATGATGGTCAAAAGAGGGTCTATTGGAACTTAAACTTCAACCTCACATGGATGTGAAGAAGAAAAAGAAATGTGACAAGTGATCCAGATGGTAGTAGTTACCGGGCAGCTGTGGAGCTTCATCATGCTCGTGCAACGAAAATACACCCTAAGAATTTAATCTATACAAAGCACTTGTGATAAAATCACAGACGTTTATTAGAAAGTCTAATGCACTTACAAATCTGATGCCAAGGAAAATGCGATATTGCGCACTGGAACTATATACTTTCTGTCAATTAGGCGCAAGAACTTTAAACAGCAGAACATTTATGACTAAAACTGATTGACTCCTGCATAATGTCAGCACTCTTTTAAATGTTCTTTCTATAAAATTATTCGTAACTTTAGTTTTGATAATGCCCGTTTTCCTGAGAATATAAAATAAATACAGTATGCTCAAAACAGGTAGTGAAGGAATTCACCATTATGTAAAAGATACATATTGGAGAGAAAACGAGAGGGATAAGTGTTTAGAAGGAAATATATAACGTTTTCTATTAATATCTCATCCTGTTATATTAACGTTCAACATGAAGATACTTGAAAAATCTTTACATCTTACAAACTTTATTTTACTGTAAGATATAAATTAATTTTTATATTCGAATTTTTCATGATGCTACTCAGTCTACGAATAAAATAATAAAATGAACTAAAACAGACGGGATCCCGAAGATATTTAGACGACGATTATGAATAAAAGATTAGAGCGAAAAACTCCTTTTCATATGTCATTTTCTTGTCTTGGGACAAAAGAGAAATCGGCCCTAGAGTGAAAGTTACGCTCTTCTTGAAAGTCAAACAGACTTTTCTAAATATATTAGGAAAACAAGTTCGGCGAAACCTGAATCATTATACCATACAACAGTAATATTAATTATGAATACAAAATAAAACCCCTCTGAGATAACGACAAAAGCGGGCTTCCAGATCTATGGTTTGCAAAAAATCTTAAATACAAGTACCGACGAAGCTTTTGCGCTACCAGGCAACGTATGTTATGTTGTCGCCACAATTACGTGATCATTTTACCTTAAAAATTTGTTATATGTGATTATATTTACAGACTAGAGTGACTGGTGAATGGGGATATCAAATCACTAAGAAACAGTATCTTTGGAATCTAAAAAGAAGGGTGTTCAATCAATAAATAATTAACTGCGCCGCGTTAATTACCAAGGTGATACCATGACAGCAGTGCGTCAAGCTTCGTTACAAATTATATCAGAATATTAATATGCCTGGTATTGTCCATGTAATACACAGTCAGTACCAACTTTACCTGTGATATTTTGTGCATGTATAAATAAATGTGATAAATGTTATATCTTAGCAATGTATGACTCCCGCAAAATAAATGTAATTTCTCTACAACATGGAGTATGATAGATTTTGAACTGCATGTTTGGAATACTAATCAACTACTGTACTAGCTGAATTTGCTTTAAGGGAGCACACCACTAACACATTTTCCGTATACATCAATGTTAACGTTTGAGAAACACACGTACTTCTTGATTGAAGTAGTCGCAAACTTTTAAACAGACAAAATTGTGTGCTTCGAGGCATTTTCTCAAGATAAATGTCCCTAAAAGCGAGGTGCCAATAAAAGCTACCTTAGTCATCAGTTTCTTACCAGGTGGGCAAATGCTAACTTAAGCCTGCATGATGTATTCGAAATCACAAACGTGCACAAACATTATCTATGTTGTAGTGGTGGTTGTGGTAAGCCTGGGATTTTCTTTCGCACCTGGATATTTTTTTCGGGAAATTTTACAAATTAAATGGTAGGTCCCTTAGTAGTACCAAATTTGAAATACCTATAACATTGACTTACTGCTATTTACATATGAGTCGTACCAGTGTCTGTGTCATGGCACTGAAATTATACCACACCTAGGAGTTAGATGATGGATGAGTAATGAGATGGGGCTGGGGATGTAAACTACTATATATCAGTCTCAAAAGTATCTAGTTCAACGCAGCACAGGAAGTTGGTTAGTTGATTGGTTGGTTTTTAAAGCTAAATGTCTTTCGTAAGGACGCACAGAGGCAGCCCAGCTGGGCTGGGCTGGGTTTGTATCGATCCGCAATCGTTTGATTACGTGTCTGACGCTCTACCACTGAGCTATTGCGGTTGCTCAGTTAGACTATAGCACAGTTTTCTACTATTCACTTGTCCAGTAAAATAACCTTGCCCACTGTTTATTTGTTTTTAGAAAAAAGGGGGAAGGCTGGCAACAATCCGCCATTAATGTTACTATATTTTAGTGCGTACAAGGGATTCCCTGTTCATTCTCGATAAAAGAGTCAATTTCAGGCCTATAACAGGGTGACTTTCCTTTTCTCTAGAACTTTTGTCTGTTATTAATATCAAAATTTTTTTGTCCTGAGTGTGACGTCCTCTAAAAGTAATGTCCACTTCCGGGCACGGAGAGATGAAGCAGATAATTTTTTATTTGAGTGACAGACAACTGAAACAAAAAAATGTTTGGTATTAATTTCAGACTACGGTTATGCAGAAAAAGAATGAGACCCGGTTATAGCTGCATTAGATAAAGATGTTGTGACGTCATTAACTTCTATCCGGGTATCGTTCAAAGGTACAAGTCATTCTACCACAAGATTAATAACACTACTAATGTTTGCAATCACTTGTCTTTCCAGAAAGAAAACAAAATTCTACACCATGATCTGTGAAATACTTACTTCTTTCCTAAATGAAAATTTCCTTTCGTTTGGTTTTGCTATAATTCATAGGTTTGTATTATAAATCGAATGAGACTACATACCTATAGCACAGTGTTCTATTATTTCTTTGTTCACTAAAATAACCTTGTCCACTGTTTATTTATAAAAACTGAAGGGGCCGGCTACTAGTCCATCAGAGCGTGTAAGCCTGATGTTTGAAAAAATCAATATCTCGTCTAATATTAGATTTTTTAACTACGATTTCATAAGGACTTCAAATTAGGAATACGGTGTGCGAATATTTTTCATTCTTTTGAAACGCAGAAATAATTTCTCAACTCTAGTAAAGAGAACTATTAATTTTAAGTTTAAGTGTCATGTCTATTCACTCATATTTAATTTATCTCCATCATGCCTACTCCTAACACGTAACATTGTGTTCACAATTTTTCGTTTCTCTAATCTTTTACCACCTCAATCATTAGTGAAGTAATTTCTTCTTGTGAATAAAGTTAAGGAATCTTAGTTATCTTCTGTTTCGGATTTTGATTTAAAACATCAGTCATAGCCTTTATTTTAAATAAGATCATATATAGCAACATTAATGGCGGCCATTTATAATATAATAATAATGCTAACGTGAATGTTTACATTATAAATTAATAAAATCACGACCCGAGCGTCTGAAGCTCGGAGAAAACATACGCTATTGTATGTGTTAATGTCTAACTTGCTTAGTGGCGTAACAGCCCACAATCAAATGACTGCAATGCTCTCTACACGAGTCCTGGCAAGAATGTTATATAATAAGATACCGATCTACTTTTATATTCGAATTTTTTCTTGATGCTACTCACTGTATATGAATAAAGTAATAAAATAAACTAAAACAGACGGGATCTCGAAGATATTTAGACGATGATTATGAATAAATGATTAGAGCGAAAAGCCCCTTTTCATATACCATTGTCTCGTCTTGGGGCAACAGATAAATCGTCCCTAAAGTGAAAGTAACGCTCTTCTTGAAAGTCAAACATACTTTTCTAAAAATATTAGGAAAACAAGTTCGGCGAAGCATGAATCATCAAGCCATACAAAGACAAAATAGATTTCATTTTTTGATGAAAGTAAGGGGATTGTGATCACTGTACACAATAATTGGAGAAAGAGCTGAGGTAACATACACTTCAAAATGCTGTAAAGCCAATATCAAAGCCAAACATTCCTTCTCAATTGTGGAATAATTTTTCTGGTGCTTGTTTAGTTTTTTAGAAAAATAACACACAGGGTGATCCACACCACTTTTGTCTTCCTGAATGAAATGAAATTTGGTTTTCTTACTCAATAAACTTGTCAAAGGTTCAGCAATTTTGGAAAAATTTGAACAAAATTTCCGATAATATCCAGCCATACCTAGAAATTGCATCAGTTGCTTTTTACAAATTGGTACTTGAAATTCAGAGATAGCTTTGACCTTAGCTTCTATAGGTTTAACTTGACCTTGTCCCACAATATGTCCTAAAAATGTGACACAAGCATGGCAAAACTCACTTTTGCTCAAATTAATTGTCAGATTCGCATCGCTGAGTCGATCAAAGAATTTTCGAATGGTTTCCAAATGATCTTCCCAGGTGTTGTTGTAGATAATGACGTCATCGATATAAGCGTCACAATTATCAAGACCAAATGTTATCATGTTCATAAGACGTTGAAACGTTGCAGGCGAATTTTTGATTCCAAACGGCATGACTTTATATTGATAAAGTCCATCTGGAGTTACAAATGCTGAAATTTCTTTTGTCCTTTCCGTCAGTGGAATTTGCCAGAATCCTTTTAAAAGGTCAAACTTGGTGACATATTTCGCATTTCCAATTTTATCAATGCAATCGTCCATTCTTGGGATTGGAAATGAATCGATTTTGGTGACACTGTTGACTTTTCTATAGTCAGTACACATACGGAATGTATTATCTGGCTTGGGAACAAGAATACATGGTGAACTCCAGTTACTTTTACTTGGTTCTATGAAATCATTCTCCAGTAAATACTGAATGAATTTCTTTCTTCAGATAGTTCTGTTTGAGAGGATTCATCCTATAAGGATGCTGTTTCACAGGCGCAGAATCTACAATGTCAACGTCATGATAAATTTTACTTGTTCGTGTTGGAACATCAGGAAACAAGTGCTCATAGTCACGTAATAGCTGTTTTAGTTCATTTCTTTCCTGTTGTTGTAGATGTGAAAGTTTCTGGTCTAGATTGTTCAATATTTCTGAATTCCGAAGATTGGTTACACCAGAGTTACTATAGTCTGATTGTACTCCATCGTTGATATCTTCACTGTGTGGGACAGGTACAACTAAATTAACTGAATAATTAGCTGGGCTATCTCTGTCAAAATATTCCTTTAACATATTTATATGACAAAGTTGTTTCTGTTTCCGTCTATCAGGAGTGTTAATGATATAATTTAAGTCATTTACTTTCTTTTCAACGGTATAAGGACAATAAAATTTAGCCTGAAGAGGATTTAAAGTTATGGGCAAGAGAGCCAGAACTTTGTCACCAGGTTTAAAATTCCTTTCCTGTGTATTTCTGTCATACCTTAATTTCATTTTTGACTGGGTAGTGTGAAGATTAGTTCTTCCTACTTCACATGCCTTTGACAACTTGTATTTGAAATCAGAGACATAATCAAGAAGATTAATCTTTGAATCTTCATTTGAAAGAAGTTTCTCTTTCAATAATTTCAATGGTCCACGGACAGTATGACCAAAATCTAGTTCAAAGGGACTAAAACCCAATGACTCTTGAACTGAATCCCTAACAAATGACTCTTGAACTGATTCCCTAACAGCAAACAACAACAAATGAACACCCTCATCCCAATCCTGTTCTGTATCAAAGCAATATGATCGAATCATATTCTTCAAAGTTTGATGAAATCTTTCCAAAGCACCTTGACTTTCAGGGTGATAGGCAGAAGATTTAAACTGTTGGATGCCTAATTCATGCATAACTTGTTGGAAATTTCCAGACATAAAATTTGATCCTTGATCCGACTGGACAGATTTGGGAAGGCCAACAAGTGTAAAAAAACTTCACCAAAGCTTTCACAATAGTTTTAGTTTTTATATTTCTCAGAGGAATTGCTTCTGGAAATCTTGTAGATGTACACATGATGGTCAACAAGTATTGGTTGCCTGACTTGGTTTTGGGTAAAGGACCAACACAGTCTACCATTATTCTACTAAATGGTTCATCAAATGCAGGAATAGGTTGCAGATGAGCCTTAGGTATCTTCTGATTGGGTTTTCCTACCATTTGACAAGTGTGACAAGATCTGCAGTATTTAGAAACATCACTTTTGAGTTTCGGCCAATAAAAATAATTCAAGATCTTGTGATAAGTCTTACGGACTCCTAAATGACCAGCCAAAGGAGTTTCATGGGCTAAATTAAGAATTTCCTGTCGATATGACTTAGGAACAACAATTTGATAGCTCACTGACCACTCGTCACCAGCAGGTACCTTAGGTGGTCTCCATTTCCTCATAAGGACCCCAGTTTTCACAAAGTAACACACTGGAACTTGTGTGGCTTCAGTTTCACTAATAGCCCTCTGAAACAAACAAGATATCTCGGGATCTTGCTCCTGTTCAACGACAAGGGATTGTCGTTTGTCACCCTGATTAGAACAAAGAGAATGAGTTGCCAAAAGAGGATCACTGTGATCAATACCATTTGATTGATCAATACCTGAGGAAAAAGTGACCTCATCAAAAGACTGACCAATACATGTGTCAGCTAAAGGAATAATATCCTGATAAACATCACTCTCAAGAGCTCTTTTTGCCATAGCTCTAGTAACTGCACAAGCAGGGTACAAATCAGGGATTTCAGTTTCGACAGGATCAACTTTCTGATCCAAACAAGGCTTGTCAGTTACAAGTGGATTAACCACAACCTTATCTCCAGCTAGGTCATTGCCTAGTAATAAATGAACACCCTCTATGGGTAAAGAAGTCACTGCCCCAACAGCCACAGGTCCAGAAACTAAGTCTGATGCCAAATTTACACAATGAAGAGGAACATTTACAAAGCCGCACTCTACTCCCTGAACAAGAACACTTTCACTTGAAGAAGACCCCTCAGACAAAGGCAAAGTACCTGATAATAAAAGACTCTGAGAAGCTCCAGTGTCCCTTAATATTTTAATTGGGATAGGCTTGGCAGAATCACCAATAAGTGATATAGAACCTTCTGACATGAATGGTTCATAAGCCTCCAAAATAGAATCAGACTGGGGTTTGTTTGACCCAACAAATGTATTGCTTTCAATACAAGACCGTGACCTTGACCTCGTAGAAATAAGAGCATTTGGAAAAGCTCTGTCTTTACTCTGTTGCTTATTTTTCAACTTGAAGCAATCAGAAATAACGTGCCCTTTCTTTTTACAATTAGTGCACGTAGGAAGAGATAAGGATTTCTGATCAGTCTTATCAGATGTTTGATTCCTAACAGTTGTGCTGTTGTGAAATTTGGAAGTACTCGTATGAGATTGAAATGGTTTTTTACCAGAAAACTGCTGAGAGGACGACTTATTGCCAAATGAAATTTTGTGAGTCAAGGAATAATCATCAGCCATACGAGCAGCATTTTCCAAAGTTTCCACATTCTGCTCGTCAAGATAGGTTTTAACATCACTATGGATGCACCTCTTGAACTCTTCAATTAATACAAGCTGTCTGAGGTTATCATAATCTTGATCAACTTTCTTGGCTGAGCACCACCTATCAAATTGTCGTTCTTTTTCACATGCAAATTCGACATAAGTTTGTCCAGTTTCTTTTCTACAATTCCTAAACCTTTGTCGATATGCCTCTGGTACCAACTCATAAACTTTCAAGATGTACTCCTTAACCACATCATAATCAGTGCTTTGTTGTACTGACAGTGAAGTGTAGACTTCACGAGATTTGCCAATAAGTACACTTTGTAATAACAAAGTCCAATGCTCTCTGGGCCATTTCAAGTTTTCAGCAATTTTCTAGAAATGACGAAAGTATTTATCTACTTCTTTTTCCTGAAAAGGGGGTACTAACCTAATATATCTAGTAACATCAAAACCTGAACTTGTTTTTAAAGGAGTGGAGTGTGCCCCGTTTGCCAGTTATAATTCTCTTAATTTAAATTGCATTTCCCTTTCTTCTCTTTGCATCTGCATCTGCATTTGCATTTGTCTCTCCTCTTTGGAATGACTTTCCACAACTGTAATAGCTCTTTACAAGACTGATAGTAATGTCGAAACTGAAAAACTGTCCACTAAACATGGTATATATAAAGATTGGTCACATGACAGAATGTTCTAGAATAATAAATGTACGTGTGACGATTGACAGGTAACTCCTAAAGTTTTTTCCAGTTTTATCTGTAAACAAAATCAACCTTGACCTCAAATATGGTCAACATTTTGTTTATCAAAACTATCCTTTAGCTCAAGTCTGAAGTAAACAACCTAATTCAAGGACACTATTTAAACATAAACAACATTAAGATTTAAGCAAATATTAAAGTCAAGAAACATTTATAATTTCCTAAAATATCTATAATATTATATAAACATCATACATAACACCGGCTACTAGTCCATCAGAACGTGTAAGCCTGATGTTGAAAAAATCAATATCTCGTCTAATATTAGATTTTTTAACTACGATTTCATAAGGACTTCAAAATAGGAATAAGGTGTGCGAATATTTTTCATTCTTTTGAAAAGCAGAAATAATTTCACAACTCTAGTAAAGAGAACTATTAATTTTATGTTAAGTGTCATGTCGCTTTACTCATATTTAATTTATCTACATCATTCTTACTCTTCACATGTAACATTTTTTCTAATCGTCTAGCACCGCAATCATTACTGAAGTAATTTCGTGTTGTGAATAAAGTTATGGAATCTGACTTATTTTCTGCTTCGGATTTTGATTTAAAACATCAGTCATAGCCTTTATGGGAAATATATATATATATATATATATATATATATATATATATATATATATATATATATATATATATATATATTACATATATTAGCATCATCCATAATAGTAACAATAGTAGTAGTGGCAAGAAGATGAGTAAAGACAGCAGCTATGTTCGAATTTTAATGATGCTACTCAGTCTACGAATAAAATAATAAAATGAACTAAAACAGGCGGGATCTCGAAGATATTCGGACAACAAATTATGAATAAATGATTAGAGCGAAAAGCCCCTTTTCATATGTCATTGTCTCGTCATGGGGCAAGAGAGAAATCGGCCCTATAGTGAAAGTAACGCTCTTCTTGAACGTCAAACAGACTTTTCTAAAAATATTAAGAAAACATGTTCTGCGAAATCTGCATCATCTCGCCATACAAAGGCAATATCAGTTATGAATACAAAACAACCCCCCTCTGAGATAACGACAAAAGCTGGCTTTCAGATCAAAGGTTTGCAAATAATCTAAAATATAAGTACCGACGAAGCTTTTGTGCTACAAAACAACGTGTGTTATGTTGCCTGTACAATTACGTGATCATTTTACCTTCAACATTTTCGACATGTGGTTATATTTACAGATTAGAGAGACTGGTGAATGGGGATATAAAATCACATAGACCGTATCTTTGGAATCTAAAAGGAAGGGAGTGCATTCAATAAATAATTAGCTGCACCACGTATATTGCCAAGATGATACCATGACAGCAGTGCGTCAAGCTTGATTACAAATAAGATCAACAAATCAATATTTCTGGTATTGTCCATGTAATGCATAGTCAATACAAATTTGACATCTAATATTTTGTGAATGCATAAATATATTTTATATCTTAGCAATGTATGACTCATCCAAAATAGATGTAACTTCCGACAAAATGGAGGATTATAGAGTTTGAACTGCACGTTTGGAATTGTAATCCACTACTGTACTAGCTGATTTCGCTTTAAGAGATCACCCAGCTAATACATTTTCCGTACACATCAATGTTAACTGTTGAGAAAATAAAACTATTTTGTGCTCTAGGTGGCCCAGTATTCAACACACGTATTTCTTTATTGAAATAATCGCAAACTTTCTGACAGACAAATTTATGTGCTTCGCAACATTTTCTCGAGATAAATTTCCCTAAAGGGGCGTACCAATAAAATCTACCTTAGTCATCAGTTTCGCACCAGGTATGCACATGTTAATTTAAGTCTGCCTGAAGTAATCGAAATTACGGACGTGCATATACAGAATCTATCTTGTAGTTGAAAACATTGATAAAAGTCTCGTACAATTAAAAAATTCCTCACTGATAATGGCCTGATCTACAGGTACTAAGTAAGGTATCCAATGTTCCCTTACTTCTAGACTGGTAACCCGCTTAGTTAATACTTAGTGGTCTGATTCCCTAAAAAAAATGTTATTGTTGCCCTATTTACTCTAAGTCTTTGGACATCCTAAAGTTTTCATACGCCCTTAAATTTGTCTCTGAATAACAAATGTATGCACCCTAAAATTTCGGACAGTCGCTGTCGGTTATTTTGTACATTTTACTTTTTTCAAACACACTAAATAAGATCAGTGATCGTTTGCAGGAGGAAAAGAGAGGTAGAATACTCATCCAATCGATATTTTTGTTTCTGTTATAAGTTTTATGAAGAATTTAATACAGTGAAACAAAATAAAATCAGGACAAATGTCCGCTGTCTATAAAATACTGTCAATCGTTATCGTTAAAGATAATGAACCATAGTTTTACATGTATATGGTCAAAAACTATCTAAAAGTAGCACGCTTAATTAATACTTAGTGGTCTGATTCCCTAAAAAGTTAACGTTGCCCTATTTCCCTAGGTCCTCGGACATCCTGAAGTTTTGATACACCCTTGAATTTATCGCTAAATATTAAATCTATGCACCCTAAAAGTTTGGACAATCGTCATCGATTATTTTATGTTTAACCCTTTTTTCAAACACACTACAGTTACCGTTTGCAGAAGGAATAAAAGATTGAATACTCATCCAATCAATAGAGATTTTTCTTAGATTTTGGTTATTATTTGTTTGATTATGAGGAGTCGGTGTTGGGAAGATATTTCTCAAACCGAGTAGTTAGCCAATTTCTAGTAGCAGACGTCATAATGTACAGTATTTACAAGACTTTATGGTAGCATAGATTAGTTTGTAAAATGGACCCTCCCTAATTTCTTAACATAACGAATTATCGGGATACAAGTGTTTAGTAATTTGACATAGGAATAGTTTTTTGTATTAGATGTTTTGGGTCGTGTTTTGTGGTATTTGCTCGTTTAAGAACCTTACAGTTGACAACGACTGTTATCTTGAGGTCCTTAGAAAGAGGGGAAATATCAACCTCAAGCCAGGCTCACGCAGGTGTTGTTTGATTCTCTCGGTACTGTGACCCCTTGCGTGTTACAAGAAAGAATTTATGGTGACCGCCGTGGGATCTTGGATAGCTTTTTCATATTTAGTTTCTATTGATTTATTTATAACTAAAGTCAGGCTATTCAATAAGGCAACTGGGGGGAAAATGTGTGATAGTAACTGAAGTGCTTTAATAGTAAAATATGATTGGATAGATATCGTTTATTGTATGAAAGAAGATATTATTTTTAATTTTAATATCCGCCTAAAAGTGAGCAGATATAGTCCCTTATGAGCCAGTGATGTTGTATTGCTACCGGTAGGATATAACTGTGGGGTGGAGTGGAGTATGTTTAAACAGAGGGAGAACCGAGTTTCCTAAAAGTGGATCAGTGAGAGATATTGTTTTTTACTAGACATCAGGACAGTCGAACTTTATTTTCAGTTAGAAAATAAATGATTGAAACTCAATAATCTCGAAGGCGAATTACACGTATTGCAATGATTGTGTAACAAGTACCTTCCCATTCAGGAGTCATGAATAGATAGTTTAGTGTCTTTTATTGACAAAAGAAAATTTTTCTAATATACTGTTTCTAGCTAGTACCACCACCACCACATACACACGCAAAGAGCAGTACGAAATGGTATTTAATAGTAATCATAAGGAAAAATAACAGTAATATTATTTCGCAACAGGAAAATTCAGGAAAGGGTGGGCAGTCGCTGTGTCCCCGTGGCTGTTGAATGGTTGGGTTAAGAACGACCCAATGCAGTCAAACGCGTTGAATGGACAAAGTCGCACGGATATATGGCGCCTACTATAACTTTATCTCCAATTTGTTGAAACATAGAACTTCAGAGTTATAGTAGGCAGCACCCTTTCTGAAAGCTATCCTCAGGATATGGGTGTACCTCAGGACAGCATATTGCCAGTCACCCTATACCCTAGCCTCGTATATGGCATAGTTTTTTGCAACCTCTTCATTGCTCCTCGCCTTGAGCTTCGCCTAGGTAAGAGGCCGGCCTATATATTCTTTCTTCGCTCCAGAACCCACCAGCTTAGCCAGGTGGTCACTCTGAGCCGACATTCTGCCGCTTTCAGCTGGTTTTGTACGGGCCGTTAGTGTACCAGCAGCTTCTGCTGGCCTGGGAGCAAACCAATTTAGCAGGAGCTCCTCGATATCGTAGCCACTAACAGTTTCTGCCATGGCGCTTGTGAAGTTCTGGATACGGTTTACAAATCGCCTGACTTTAAGTAACAAGTGACCATTGCTACAGTTGTGTTACGACTCTAGGTCTTAAAATATGTAACAGAAGGAAAGTGAAACCAGTAAAATCAAGTAAACCCAACAAGCAATTTATTTCCAGACAGTTAAAGTGAAAATTCAAAAGACACTTATAATTTGTGAGTTAAATTCCAAACAATCCTAAATTTCCTAAATACAAGTCCAAAATAATGGAATGTTCTGAATAAATTCCAATAGCCTTTAATGTCCTGATGTACCACAAAGATGTAATCCAGAATGTATTTGAATGAGTTCACATAAATCCCAAAATCATGTATTAATCCAAAAGTCAAAGAGCACTTTAGTATTTCCAATGAATATTGTAAACAAATAATTCCTCTCAAATTATATCTGATTTCAACAACACAACTGTAATTACTAAAATAGATTCTTTATAGACTGATCTTTAGAACGAGAATTCTAGAACAGGATTTTTTTTAAACCAAAATCTGTATATAAATATACATGTTAACATGACCTATGTCGCATCTGAATATGAGAAATTCTAATGGAAAACTACTGGCCTACCTGACATATGTCACAAAGTCTAATTGCAAAATGCCTATGAAAATACTGGCCTACCTGACACATGTCACAACTTACAAGCATGGAAAAGGGTTAAGTATATACATATCATACATAACAATTGTTATGGCGTGGCATTGGGATCACAAAATATAAAGTTGCCACATAACGCTACATCGGTCGCTTTCGAGCAGGCAGTCGGGAAGATGCAAGAGCAAAGAAGCCGGTAGAACACTGTTGCATCTATGAGCAAGAGTAGCTTGCCGACACTTTCCTTTTTAAGAAACTAGTAGGCCTGCGCTCGACGCGAGGCCTCATTGATATCATTTTCTCTCAGCGTGTCCCTAAATGAGCCTTCGTCTTAGCAGTTGAAGAAGGCTATTCACTAAGTCTACTCGCGGAAATCACCGGCAACGGCGTTGTACTTTTGTGTTGTGACCCACATGCTAATGCTGGCATGGCGGCTGATATAGACTAGCTAAGTGAGGGCCGTTTCGTTATACCAGACGCCAGAAAGAAACGACCAATCGTCAAGTACAAAAGCGAAGTGGTTTTCTCAAACTTTTATCGAGCGCACAAAGGAAAACATCCAGATCATGGCCCTCAGAGTTGACCTGAAATACTGCGTCATCTTTTTTGCCACGGGTCCACGGCCTATCATGTGGCTTGCTGAGACGTATAGTAGGGCAAATGATGACGATTAAATTGAAGTGGTCCTTAAATGCTGATTCGAGCAGCTTGCAAACAAACATGCTATATCCACAGCCGATGAGACCAGCTACCGGTGTCCAGTGTGGTTGTAAGTTTGATTATAAGCTTTGAGTAAGCTCGCCCAAACAACCCAGAGCGCAGATCAGCAAGTTAGAACCAGCGCATGCACTGCAAGCGCAAGACTTGATATGGCAACGCTGGCGGCAAAAGTGGATGCTCAGAACGCAAGGATTAATGAATGGAGACGCAGGTGGCCGCGCTGACAGCGCTGGTAGAGCAGCTGGCTCCGGACCACGTGCTTCCGGCCGTCGCGTCGGCAGAGCCCATCAGAACGACTGCGAAAGAGAAGCTGATTGCTCAGTCAGAACTGAAGCCCTGCCGCACGCAAGGAAAGAAACGGATACGGCCGGATGCGGAATCCCTGCAAATAACATTGCAAAAAGCGGTAGAACTTCTCGAAGCAAACAGTCTGCCCGCCCTGGACCCACAAGGCGATTGCTAATGTGAGAGCAGAGAACGCCAAGCACTAGGAGGTTTCCGACCAACCCATCTAATGGCATTGCCAGCGGTGCTCACCAAGAACGACACAATTGTTCCAATGATTCCTGGTTGTGCTTTAGCCGAATTTTTGCAAACGTCTTCAGCATGCCATCGAGCCCTCTTGTTTATATTTTACTCATTTCTTTACATCGCCGGAGTCTGTGTTAGGTGCCGGTGCTGGAGATGGCGATGTGACATCCCCGCCGTCAACTGTGACAGCAAGTACAATTGTGCTTATGATTAACCCCAACGCAGTGAGAATCAAGGCTATAGTGATGCCATGTTCACGGAAGAGGTTCGTAATTTTTAGGCGAGGGTTTTGTCCTCTCTTACAGTTTGACTGATAACCTCCCAGATAGCAGTAATTTGGTCACGGAACCTCCCTCATAATGCGTCGGCCTCCTGGGAAAGGACATCGAGTTTCCCTTCCTTAGCCGCAAGTTGAGCTTGTAGCAGCTCGTGCTCTGTTTCATCCTGTGGTCTTTTTCTATGGCCTTTTGTAGTGCATCTATGTCGTTTTTGATTTCACTGGTTTTGGCGGCACTGTTTGCAAGCGCACCTTGATAAGTTTGCAGTGCCTTATTGAGACCTAGGAGCTACCGCATCGGGAGAATATATGGCCCATGCGCCACCACCTCCTTGACTGCTCTGTTTTCCAATCTCAAAACCTTCAATAGCTCGGCATCTGTGTGTCCGTTTGCGTCCGCTGGTAGCTCTTTCTGTACATTTCGCAGTTTTTGTGCAGTCGTGCGGCTGACCACTGGTTGCGGTCGTTCTGTCGCCAGATATTGATATATGGCCCGGCATTGTGCCCTTTCCAGCGAGTTAATGGAGTACGGCACGGCTTTTCCTACTCGAGATATATTTATCGCCTCCAGAGTTGCAATTTGCCGTTTAGACGGCATAGACGGGCCTTGTTTTTAGACCGTTTTGCTTAAAAGATGTTCATCAACCCGTTTGTCACGAATCATATTCATAACTGTTGTTAGTTCATCCCCACGAATAGTTTGTAGCAGGCCTTCCGCTTACTGCGTTCTTAGGTCAGCGCCGGAAGGGTCGGTAAACGAAGCTTGTGCTATTTCATCCGGCAGATCATGCTCAGTACCGGCACACCGGCGTCCCTCCCGCTAGTCGTTACAAAGTCAAAACCTCCGTCAGCTATGATGCAGTGATGTAGCTGTGCTCGTTTATTGGAGAGAGCACGTGACCAATAACCCAAGATCCATTGATCAAAACCAGCTGCTTACTGTCAGATTTCGTAACCTCGGTAGCAACGATGTCATTGTTCCCGGCACCGCCAGACTAGCATTCACAATTGCTCTGACCCGCGGCACAGCAGCACCGGTTGACGCCAACCGAACAGTTCGAACAAAAACCTTGGCCTAGCCATTGTTAAAAAATTTACTATTAATCTCGAGGGAAAATACATGGCGTGTATCGACGACGTAGACATCTGGGTATCTATAAAGATCATTGGCTGGCAGAAAATGAGAGGATCAACGCGGTCTACCAGGGTATCCTGAACGCCAACATTGCTGCTATAATACGTTTTGTCTATGGAAATGCCGTTGCCACCGCCCAGCCCGACGCGTCGATTGCAACCGCTGTCGGAAACCGATTCTTAGTGCCGCTCGACTTAAAGCTGCTAAAAAATCATATAATTCATTGAGCCGCCCCATCCCCGCCCGGGTGAATCCCTGCGACCTATTCAGCATAAAGTGCACTAACTCAGTTTTAGCCTTTTCAAACGCGTACACGTTGGGATACCAAACCCCGCCAGGAATCGGCTGGTGGCCACTGTTGACGTTGTAATTCTACATGACGCTAAGACCTTGATTCGCGCTGTGCTTTTGTCTCCAGTCTGAGTTCTTTTCAACTCCAAATTCGTTGTAGAAGAGTTCGTAGGCGACCCAATAGATGCTGTTTTCTAGCGCGTTCCAGCCGTTTTGATCTGGAATGGGGAATCGCATCTTTATGAGAATCGTTTTCGCCTGAAAGTAAACGTGAACCCAGTCAAAGTCCCACGCCATTGCCGGCAGCTCCTCCGTTGCGCTTGCAGACGGCATCAGGTGATTGTTAACGCTGACGCCACATCCGGTCGTTGCGCACCTGTGGATCGTTTCACCAATGTGCGTAAGCTGTGCGTAACGTACGGCTTAACGTACGTTACGTGAACGACCTTACCTTTTCTTATTAAGGATGAGGGAAGGGTGGGGAGGTGGAGTTGTTTCTTACCTAAGGTACAACCTGTGTCATTACACTTTTGAAATCAAACAACTTGCTGTACTCCAGCTCTATTTGACAGTGTCTGCCAGAGTGGCAAATGTCATTCAGCTATCACGTAGCAGATAGTACAATAGCCCGGTGCCCACTCAAATCAACAGTTACGCCACTGTTAGAGAAACGATCCCGAGATCGCGAAGTTGATTTGGTTCTGCCAAAATTTCATTTCGCCCTCTGTGGTGCCGCTGAACCAGTTGTCGACGATACCTTTTCACTCAACGAATGGGAAGATGTACTTGTTGGTGATATGTACGAATCTGGTGCTGAATGAAACACAATCTCGCACATAACCGTCGAGATTGAGCAAGATATCTTGGATCTGCGCTCACTTTGCTTTGCAATAATTAAAGGCGCCGCCGACGCTATAATTCGTGTCGCTATTTAAAGCGTAGTTCTTGTGGCAATATCATCGTCGCACATGTCGCTGCTTGTGCTCGCACAAGTGCTGACAATGTATGTTGCATTATCTAATCGTTTAATTGGACCGGTGGCTCTAGAACAGGTGATATGCACCGACTCAAATTCGCGTGTGGCACTCTGGGAGATTTCGTACATACCAGATTGGTCCAACATTTCGGCTGAGCATAGTAACAATATATTTGATGTGTCATTTGAAAAAACGCTTGGTAGACGAGACTTTTTAAATTCTTGATGTCTATTATAACACAGACACGTTCGGAAAGGTGCTGCAGGCCAACGTGCCTTGGAGTGCTGCTGGCTACAACCCGGCAAGCGGGAGGTTCAGCTTGACATTGTCTAAAAACGATGGCATGCTATACGAACTGTTAGCAACAATTCGTCGATTAAAAGTCGATCCACAGGAGAAACTTATACATATCTGTACCTGGCACGTTCATAGTAGAAAATCGATCAACATCCCGCGGCTTTATATCCACCTCAATCAGATTAACACAACCGAGAATATTCTTGATGGGAAAAACAATAACTTACTTCAAGTTATGACGGTGGTGGTGGCTTTGCGGGCGTTTCCATGCCATCACCCCCGTGCAGTCGCTCCGAGGGTATCAGAGGAAACTGTAAACTCCAGCTGCGATGTTGTCGTTGTTAGCCCAGCCAGCGCAGGCACCAGTGCCGCATTAAAGGCCATATACATAACGGCTGACAGAATCACGTCAGTTGGTGGGGTTACAGCAATAAATACATCCGGTTTGTATCGCTGGGATTCGACGCAACACTTTCAAAACGTGTGTGGTTTTACACTCAGGAACGACAACGACACTATCACTGTCCTGGGCGCCGGTTTTTACTTCATTAATCTCCACGAGAGTTGCTGCGATTAAATGTTTGCATCGCTTTTAATCCGTGTGAATGGAATTTTAATGGCACATAATGGCACATAATGGCAGTACTGCCGTTCCGGCTAACACCTTACACGAAAGTCTTACAGCTATGTTTACCGACGAAAACACCATTAGGTGCGAGGGTCTTAACGTTAACGCAACCACTCTGACCATCGTTGACTTTCTCAGTTAGAACTCACGTAGCTTAAAACATGCTCAGGAGCAAGCTATGGGGAAGCAATTAAACATAGAGGAACTCAAATCATCGGTACCGCCTGCCAATCATGTGGCCGACGACGGACTATTGGCGCAGCTCGCAAGTCTGACACAGACATAGACAAGGAATACAAAACATTGGTGGAAAAGTATCTACGTCAGCTTGGAAATGACATGTACTAGTTTAAATTGGGATGAAATGAGGGCGCAAGCAGTTAGACACTGAGTACTGGGAGCACCCAGTGCACCATAAGTCAACAAGCGTTCAGCTTTGGGTAAATGGGCTTCCGCTGAAGTCACAACAACCGATAATACAGCCTGTGGGAATTCGTAGGCGCGATTGTTACTACAACGCCGACGTAATATTTTGCGATACGGACTCGCTAATGATCTTTACTGCGGGGTATTTTGGGCTCTCTATCACGCGGCTCACAGGCATAAAAGAACAGAGTTATATTTGAAAAAGACAGCACTTTGCCGCATCACAGTACACTGCCAGAAAAGAAAAAAAAAAAACAATCGCTGAGACTGAAGGCATGATTGTTGTGATTCTTGGCGAGCGTGTTGGCGGACGTGTTGAAGACCTGGTTGTTTCCGAATCTAAAGATATCAAGGAAACTGACATATTCTTTGACATCATTGGAATGTTATCAGTACACCACTGATATTGATTAAAGGTGAGTGTTCGCAAAGGAGCTAACCCACATCCACACCGCGCCAGAACAATAAAACTTTCATATCACGCTCCTTATAGAGAAATTATAATGTCGCTATATCCAAAGTTTGATATTCCAGCGGATCCACAAGATTTTCGCCTGAAAAAGATATGCGAGGCTGAAAAATCCACACGAGCATATCCAAAGCTCTCTGCTACAACGGCATCTCTGAGGAAGAATTTAAGCGCATCCTTGATGCAGTTGATGAATATACAACCTTAAAAAACGAAATCCGGGCTGCAAGACACAAAGCATACAGTTCGGTCGTGATCGACGAAGTGGCAAAAGCCACAAAGCATACACTTCCGTAGTTATCGACAAAGTTGCATAAAACGAATTGATATAACGAGGAAATCCGAAGCCCGCGATGAGATCATGAAAAAACTGACTGTGGCTCGAATAGCTTCTATCAGTATGCGTATCAGCTATAATCTTTAAGGGTCCCACTGAACACAGCAAAGACGCGCAAAGACGGGCAATGACACGCAAAGACGGACAAAGATACGCAAAGACAGGACAAAGACACGTAAAGACGGGACAAACACGGTACAGAGACGTTCTAAGCTGTCAATACTGGAAAATACTGAATGTTGATTCGAATATTATAAAAATAAATGTATAAGAATTAGAAATGTTTGTATAGTCTATGTTGTTTGTTTGTTTTTTTAAATGTCTATTTGCACTCTTATTTGTAAAAAATTATGGTAAATATTCAAAACTTAACTTAACTGGAAATTTCCTGTTATTGATACATGTTTTATCCAAGGAAATATAAAACATATCTATATAATCTATGTGTTGATAGTTGTTGATTTTAATGACGCGCAAAGACAGGAACAAGACGGGCATTTGGAATTTTGTGTATGCTAATTGCATACTTGTGAGTTTCTCAAACCAAAATTGTTCAAAATAAAAGTATCTGAGTTATTGCTTTGTTTGAATGCAAATGCTAACATATCAATGAACTTAATTAAGTTTATCAAATATCGTTTAGACGAAATTTAATAATTACCTATTGTTTAAAATGTATACAATTTTTGATTAGTTATGATATTCATAATTCTGATTTCCCATTACATATTATTTAAAGATTAATAAACAAATTACATAGTACATAGTACATAGTAAGTTAATTGTTTCCTTTGTTTTATTCCTTGTACACGTTTATTTTAGAGCTGAAATTAAGAAACATATATTTGTATACAATCAATATTTCCATATTTCTTTTTTTCTCTATTTCTTTGGGTTTTCAAAAAATTATTTTGCTTTATTTTTGATATTTTTATAATTTTTTGATTTAACATTTATACAAAGAAAAGAAAATGAAAAAAAGATAAGATTAAAATCTCGTATTTTTTTCATTGTCTTATCTTTGTATCGACATACAATACATATACAATATACAAACCAAATCAAAAATGTGCGCCGTTCCAAATTGAGCTCATTTGTTTAGTTAACCTCGTGACATTGCAACGGGTCTTCTGGTTAGGCTTTCTCGCATAGAACTGAGATCTTGGTACTGTGAAGGCCCCATCTGAAGACGCTACAGTCGATGGTTTTACTTCTTTTACCGCTTTCAAAAATGTTAAAAAGTAGGACCTTTTTTCTTCTGCTAATTTTGCCGACCAAACGGAATGAGGCAACTTATACTTGGCGTATCTGTAGTTGAGGCTAAAATTGCTTGTGTCATAAAGAGCTTGTCTAATGTCGATGAATTGGGTGTTTACAAGCTCATGCAACTTGTCGACGAGCTCATCACATTTCACTGGTTTACAATCACATGCAACTTTAAGTCTATGGTTGATTGACTCGGTGTTGTTGTTTGCCCACAGTTTGTGGTTGTCTTTAAGCTTTTCTTTTAGTTCTCCGTTTTTTGCATCAAATGTAGCCGAGTCGTTTGCACTTGCAACACCGTTGCCACCAAAAATTGTATCTAAAATTCCGGCCCTGTCATTCTGGCGTGTACCTATCTTGTCTGTAAGTTGTATACTGATGTTATCCTTGATATGCTTGGTACATGGTCTTCGTTGAGATTCCGGGAACGTTGCGTTAAGAGCATTTGTCATCGCCTTTTCATCATCTGTTCCTAAAAAAAAGTTCAATTTCTTTGAGATTTAGGTTTAGAATTCCTCTCAAATGGGAAAACAACATGAAGTATGAAGATGTGTGTCCATCATAGTGTAGCATGAGTGACCCTATTAGAACGCATGCTTGTTCGTTTTTTTTCTCATAACTTCATGACTCTTGTACACCGTCAAGGTAACGAAACATTGTCCTAAACTGAATGTACAGCCAATTCCGACTACACCATCGTTGCATTGTAGGAATGAGCGCAGGTCCTGCAGCTGATTGTCCGTATAGTATATGATAATCGGTGGTTTGTTACACAACTTTAGATCAGCCTTTTGTATCTTTACAAGCAGGAAAAAAATATATAAAATTTATATCGAAATATTTTGTCCAGATATTGATAAAAAATATTACTTTGAAAGCATGTATGACGTATCAGTGAAGGTCAGTTTACATAGACCACAAATTAATGAATGTCTGCTCGCCATTATCAAAGAATTTTAAAGTTTGTATGTGATTAGTATCTAATCATATCCTTTGCCGACGTAATTAGAAAAAGATTATCGAAGTTTTAACGTTTATTATTTCATCAAATATTTAGCTGACGTAATTTGCCGGGCACACCCCTGCAATCATTTTATGTTAAACTCTGACTATTGTTACGTCTAGGGGTTAGAAATAGTAACAAAAGAAAGAACGACTCAAGAAAGCTTTCACAATTTCTAAAATATAAACTTAATTTCCTTAATTTAATTAAAATGTAAATTTAAATTTTCAAAATGTACTATGTAGAAAATAGATTTTCACCAGCTGATTTTACGATTTTACAAACAACAATAATCTTTCTCAATAATCTTATGATTGTGGAGAACTGCAAAGAATGCCCATTCAGTGGTTATATTGGCATTATAGAGTCTCTTACGGTGTAAAAGAGAATTTAAAATTCTAATACTACGACTTAGAAAGAGTTCTGTCAACAACCTTCTTTAACCAATCAGAAACTAGGTTGCGCATGTTAGTGCTTGTAGTGCCTTTGCACTACAATTAGAATACCTATTTCAAATCAACAAGATGTTGACATAGGATTCAAGGTCATAAATCTGCACGTGCTACAACGTGATTCACCAATGTGGGTTAAGCTGACCGACATAATTATTGATTTTCCCTGGACTTAGCATGACTCACGTAAACATGTTGATTTGTACTTTACAACTAGCGTATGCTACTGAACTAAGGAATTATAATACAATAATTATAAACCCAAATGAAAACTATTATAATTTTAAAATAATACATGATGCTGAAACACTATTCTGAGGTGTGAATACATATATACAATGAACTGGATAATTATTTCTTTCATGTAATTGTTTATTACCGAGAAGTTTGAAACTGTAGAAATTGTGTTGCTCGGTATTTAAACATTATATAAAAACACCATTGGGAATGCAATAGAAATAAAGGAAAAAATAATAACAATAATCACAGATCCATTAACAGATATATTTTATAACCAGCAGTTTAAAACTGTCCTTGTACTGCTGCTATGCTAATTAAGGTAAAGGTAGTGTGTGTCTACTCTACTACTTGTGACTATAAACACATGTTGACACTGTTAATCGGATTACAGTAGCACTTCCCTACTGTATACCGTAAATTTTGTATCAACAGTAAATATTTTCCAGTATTGTAAGTTTAAAACGTCTCTGTCCTTGTAGGGATAAGCAATGATTTTTTTTTAAAAATGTAACTACTGAAAAACACTTTGCACCATGCAAACTTTTACAAGGTAGAATGCCAAAAAATGAAGTATTTTGGGTAGTATCACTTTCTGTTTGATTTTAGCAAGTTTTCAATGTTTTTCTGTGTGACGTTTTTCAAGAGCACTCAATTCTTGTTCTAAAATTCTGGTCAGTGCAAAATTTCTTCACCTAAAATCTGTTGCATGTGGAGTTGTTTAACCTTATCATCATTCCTTTCAGTTATTTAAGCTAAAAAAAAAAGTATTTGAATCACAATCACAAGATTTTTAAAACTTAAATTCCCGAACTCCCCCTCCCTTCATGGTACGTATAAACACAACAAAAAAATAACACTTTATTATGTCCTATTTTGCTTTATTACTCACACACAGCAAACATTAATTCCTGACTCTTTTCCTTCAAAATGAGTTTAATTTCAGTATTATCAAGAAGTTCTGGCTCCTAAGGAAAAAAAGCACATTTCTTACTTTATTGGTAAATTCCTTGCATTGAATGCCTAGGTAACATATAAATGATGAAAAAAAATGATACCCATAAAATAAACAAAACAGATAAAACACATTATTTTTTTAATTGAACATGTTGAAATAAAGAAACATTGATAGAACAGAAAAAGGTATCATTGGTCGTAATTACCGCATTATTCAAGTATTTTTTCAAACATTCTTCTATATCTGGATTAAAACTAGTTAATAACACAATATTTTTTAAAATTAATTACTGACGACACCTAGATTTTGGTTAAGTAGGCTTTCGACTGTATTACATTATGTGACATTGTGTTCTGCTGATAAAGTTGGGATTATTTTTCTTTGAACTCATAAACATGTTCATGCTGATATTTTTGTTTAATATTATCAAATAATTGATGTAGTTTTCAAAGAAGTACAGCTTCTAGTCGACATATGGTACTACTAGATGAAAGTACTATCATCAGTCACTTCGCAATCATCTTCATTAGACGGGAAGAATGGACTTGTAGTAGTGTAACATAATGATGCATTTTCAAAAGAAATTATAATTTTGAAGGGTTTAAGATTTGGTTGGAAAAAGTACCATCTTGAACAACAATATATTTGAAGTTCTTCTCTGTAGATATATGTCTTTTCTCTGTGTGCATGTGCGAGATAGAGAAAGAGAGAGAGAGAGAGAGAGAGAGAGAGAGAGAGAGAGAGAGAGAGAGAGAGAGAGAGAGAGAGAGAGAGAGAGAGAGAGAGAGAGAGAGAGAGAAAAATCAAGTGATGAATTTGTGCAGTGTACAAAGTTTTAAGAAAACTTGTATCTTTTTTTCTTCTTTGGAGGGCCGCATTGGGAGACTAGTGTTTCTATCCTCTTTAAGTAATTTTTTTAAATTACCCTTTATTCTCGTGGTTTCACCTTCGATGGAGCTTGTTTTCTAACTGGTGTAGCCTTCCCGAATATCTTGTCCACTCCAGTAAACGTGTGCATGATAAGTATCAATCAGCCAGTTAAAATATCAAAATGAAATTATATGCAAAATAAAGAGACGACTAAATCCTGATAGAAGAGAACGGAGAGAAGCAAAACACGTGTGGTTTACATGGGTACAGCCAGATTGAAATACGCACTTCAAGTGTTGTCAGTGCATAACCCTACATGCAAGATTCTACTAATGGGTGCAGACTTATTCAAACCGTGGCTGATTAGGACCAGGCTATTTGGACCAAATTACTGACTGATTCGGACCAAAAGTTTCGTTTTAGATTTAAACGTGATATTTATAATTGTTTAAAATATGATGTTTCTCGTTATTTACCAGGTTCGTTGAGCAGTTCCAAGCCTTCATTTAAAGAAACCAAACCATAATTGTACGTGCAATAATGGCGTTCTGTATATAAATCAAATGAAATAATGTAAGACTATTTATCTTGCATTGACAATTTAATAGTGAAATATTTTCAAAGCAGATCATTCACCTGTGTGCAAAATTTAAACAGTTTACTTTATTTTATTGAGAAATAATACAGTTACTAACACTGAAAATGATCGTGAAAACAGGGCCCATGCAGTAATTGTTTCCTCTAACTCTTTATACATTACACACACACACACACACACACACACACACACACATATATATATATATATATATATATATATATATATATATATATATATATATATATAGATAGATAGATAGATAGATAGATATTGGTCCGTGTATGATAATGTTTTTGTAACATTTATGAAGAATTTATCATTGTCCTGTATATTGTACTATATACTAATAGAGCTAAATAACACTTATATGCTAAAAAACAAAACTGGGGTCCTATCAAATTTATCATTTATTTCAATACAATATCATACGTCTATATCCTGCTGATCTTGTGGACCTACTATTAATTATAATATAGAAAATGATAACGTAACGAAAATGATGTTTATGTCTGTTCAAAGATTATGAGAATAATGACAAAAGTTTGTCTTCCCCATGTTTAAAGGAATGACTGTTTCATCAATGCCACTGTAATTGTCTCATCATATTACCAGCGTCTGTTTAATACTTTGCTTCATCAGTACGCTCTTAATTAATTTAATTGCAAACAATGATAGAGACGTCGTCTGACTATCAATTTGCAAAAACCTGTTTGATCAATACTGTTATAATGAAAGCACTTTCGTTGTCATTTTCCAATTTACTGAATTTAATACCATTCTAGAACACAAATCATAATGCTGATTTTAAATACTTTTGTGATTTTTGGTTACATGGAAGTGTTATTATATTTTATACGTGTTAATATAAGAAAATCTCTATTCCGAAACCAAGCTTTTAATGGGTTTAATACGTGTTTAAATAATTTGTTTACGTTCATGAATATTTGCAAAATTTTCAAAGCTTTGAATGAAAATAAATTAAGTTAGTTTATTGGTTTGAGATTTGACTCACAAGATAAACATTCAACCATAACAGTAAAGTGAGTTTTAATATCGTGTCACTCATCAAAAACTCCTTACACAATATTTATTTGGTAAATATAATACGAAGAAAACACGATTTGCACGGGTCAGTTTATGTACATTACTGTTTGATATTGCTGAAAGTCGGCCATACTGGCCTGATTTATAAAAAGTTTTAAATTTTTTCAAAGATATCAATTCAAAGAATAACTTTATGTTTTCTCTCATGTAGAGATTGAAAAGTTATTTTGGTTAGAACAAAATCTAAATGCTGTAGCTCATATCTATTTTGTTCTGATTTCAGCTAGAAATTTACGGCGAACTATCTTATGTAAATTTAAGACCTGAAAATCAACCTCTTACGTTCTCTTACTACGTTTGCGAACATGGTAATAACTACGAAAATAAATCAGGTATGTGTTTCCATTGTTTCTTTTTACAACATTTCACATGGTCCGAAACATCCTAGCATTTGGTCCGAATTAGCTCGTAATTTGGTCCGAATCAGCATTTAATTTGGTTCGAATCATACGTGGTCCGGATCAGCTATGGCCCGAATCAGCCAGCATTCCTACTGTTTACTGCTTTTTCCCTAAAATCAATAAAATTTTCATCAAATGATCTTAATGTATGTACTACACTTATTAAAATAATATATGATTTATCGATATACCCTGCACATAACTAATTTTATAATGTTTGGGAATATTTCACTGACGTGAGAAATGGAAGCCTCATCCTCAGTATCCAGAATGGATCAAAAGTTTATTTAAAGTCATGTCTCTAGTTTCACCATTGGTAGTTAGTTTTGTCATTCAATCACAAGTACAGATACAAGAGAAGGTAGAAAAGTGTAGGTGTTTATGCTTAAATTATGCCCTGAAAAATCATTTGTATCATATTGCATCAGAAATCAATGTGTGGTGCATTTGTCACTGTGAATGACGTTAATTTCTGATCAACGGGACGGCCAAAGTGCTGGGTATTCCGAGGCGACCCCTAACGGAAGGCTCTCTAAGAGAGCGTCCTACTACCGCGGCAATTGAGAAATACAATGACCGTTGGTAGTACGGTATCAAATTATAAATCAAGTTTAAAAAAAATAATCAGGAAATATTATGTAAAGCAACACATTTAATAACACAATTTCAATATTAACTTCATACATTTTATCAAAATCTTTATATGTACGGGTTGGTGTAAATCCATTAAATAATTATGTTTTATGATATTCTTATGTTATATTACATGGCATATTTAAAGTTAATCCCAACCCCACTAATCTTTAATTGTATGTCCTATGTCAATAAAACACCTTTTATGAATCTGAAGGGATGAGAGGGTTCATTAACTTGCCTATATACAACTGATCTAAGAACCCACGCTATAACAAAACTCACTAGTTTGACAATACACCCTTAATTGGCCCCCCACAAGTTGGATACAATTTCAGTCAGTCATGTGACCAATTCTGCTTGTATAGTTTAAATTGTGAAGCAGACGATTTGCAGACATTGTGCTCGGCACGATCTTATGATTGAAATTTACAAATAAGGGATTGGAACTGGATATGGTGTAAACGGGATTTGATCACTTACTTATATTTGTACATCTACTATTTTGTTTACCCTGAATAGAGTTGTTCTTCAAATTTTTATATTCATGGCTATGTGAACTTCCTGACATTATGTTTACATACAGGTTATTCAGATGTTACACACGGTGACATCACGGAGCAAATATGTCTGAATGCCGCCATAATAGGACACACCTCTGTATTGGTCAGCGGTCCATCGGTGTTGGAATATGTTGCAGTTTGATTGACGAATGACGATATATTGTCTACAACGATGATTCTTGTCAATACGACCAAGCACTTCTGTGAGATGTATAATGTTTTTATACTGATATTTTTATGCACATCACTTGTGTATACTGAGCCAGATGTTAATCATTTCGTATATGAGGAAGGAAAACAACAGCACAATGTTATCATTCAACATTCCACCAGTCCCAAATATGGACCATGTTGGAAAGACATTGCTCTCAAAATAGAAACAGGATGCAAGGAGTTAACTGATACTGTACAATTAAAATTAGCAGTTAACTACCTGAACTGCTTTCTGCAGTTGCAAAACCGGACGATATATCCTTGTGATGACAATGATGATGTTGTGAACTGCACGAAAAATTTGAATGATACAGATCGTTCATCGCTGACAACATTTTTCACTCATACATACAGTATTTGTTACTTTTTACAAGCCCAAAGTTGGTATGAGGAAACTGTGAGAACAATGAAGCAACTGTCGACAAATTCTCAAAAGGTTGCGAGCAGATTACAGAATTTAAGTGCACTACAAGATCAAATGATCATGAAGCAGATTAGAACATTAAGAAAACAAGATGGAATCCTACAGAAAGTATCAAATATTAGCGACACAATTACATTTACCGCAATTTCACTTTTAAAGGATTTAAACGCGTCATCTCATGAGCATAAAGAGTACACAACTGGCTTGTATAACAAACTTTCCAATTTGATATGGTTTGCTTTAGGAGAATATCACTGGATTTACTCAATACTCGGTCATCCACCATTTATGAGCATCATTTATTTAGTCACGGCAGACGAAAGAACAAGAAGTGCTAGGTTATGGTTGACCTTAATTTTGGTTTTTAACTTCTTCATGGAAATGTTCATTTTCAGGTCTGGACCTGCAGAAAAAGATTATATAAAGGTAAAAAAATTTCTCACTTTTACTGATCGAAGACCAGAGGAGCTTATGTAATGGTCCTGCATCCCTTATTTGTTAGCAGTTCTTTGTTGAAAATGGTACCAACGCAATCTTCAATATGATCACCATGTGGCCTTCTTAAAATCTTTTTATCTTTTTTCGTCTCATAGGATGACCAGATTGATATGGGGTTGTCATTAATAGACTTCTTGTGATATGTGAGAGGCTCTAGAAGAAAACTGTGACAATCTGTTGTTCATCATTGCTGTCTTGGTTCCATTCAGAAAATCTTGTTATCACTGCTCCTTCTGAATGAATGGTCATGTGGACATCGGTTTCCTTTAAAAGACTTCTTTTAAAATCTAGTTGATCCTAACTGAAAATGGTGCCCATCGCACATCAAACATGGCTGTCATTGTGCCATATTTAAAATCCGATCGCTACTCCTTCTGAGCGCATGGTGTTATTGACACTGGGTTTTCGTCAAAAGACCTCTTATGATAACAACAAAAATTGTTCTAATCTGATGTCAAGCATCACTGCTGTGGGGGCCAGATTTTACATCGTGTTATCGCTACTTCCCCTGAAAGGATGGTCATATTTCCATGAGATTTTCTCTAACAGACTTCTTATGATATCTAGTTAGTCCTCAATGAAAGTGGTGCTGATATTACCAACAAAAATGACCACAGTCATGGCAGTGTTGAAAATCATGCTATTGCTGCTACTTTAGATCAGATGGTACCATTCACAAGGCCTTTTCACTAAAACACTTTTAATAGTGTGTAGTTGGTCCCTTTTTGAAAATTGTGCTTAACTGTCCTTACAAAATGGCCGTTATCTGAGGTCACCTTGAAAATAATGTTATTACTACTTTTCCTGAACAAATAGTTGTATAGACATGAGGTTTCCAGTATGAAACATTGCTTATGTAATTTGTCTAAAATGAAAATGGTACAGATTTGAGCTCACAAAATGTCTGCCATGATGGCCACCTCTAACATCTTGTTCTTGCTTCTCCTAATGAAGACATAGTTTTAGCAACATTGAGTTTCCTCCAAAACACCTCTTGCAATAAATAGTTTGTCCTAAATGAAAATTGTGCCGATGTGACCTCCAGGTATGCCCACTACAGTGGCTCTCATGAAAATCGTATCATGACTACTCTTTCTGTACAGATCAATGGTTATATTGCTGATTTAAGCTCCAAAGTAGCTGCCTTGGCAGCCACTTTGAAAATTTCTTATGAATACTTCTTCGGAATGGATAATTTTATCAACATAGGGTTTTCGCATAAACGCTATAACAAGATGTCTGGAATGAAAATTATGCTGACCTGACCAACAGCATGTCCATGCTATTGTGAAAAGTTTTAAAACCAGGCCTGCTTAACCTTGGGGTAAATGGTCATCTCAGAAATATTGGTGTCACTGCTCCTCTTGTAGAAATGGTGGCACTGGCATTGGATATTCGCAAAAACTCTTATTGTTATATGTAACTGGTCCTGACCGAAAATGGTTCAAATCAGACTACCAACATGTCTGTGCTATTGTAAACGAGTTTGAAAACCAGACCTGCTTGAACTTGGGGTCTCTACTTGCATTTTTGTGCTTTTCTGAGGTTATAGACTCTGTTGATTGGAATTTGTATTTGCTTTTTGAATAACAAAAACGATACCATTCTGACATTGATTTCAGGATGAAAGTTCTTCACACAGGTTTTGTGTGTAATGGTTTGTGGGAGCAATAACACAAACAATTATTAAAACTCATTTTATGGATATATCTGAACAATCCCTTGAATGATTCCAGTTCATTAACTTGAAAAACAAAATTAAAATTAGGGAATATAGTGTCTGAGACAAGTTCAGTGATATTCTATTCATTATATCATGTTCAAGGTCAAATGCCACGACAAAGATTTTACTGCACTTGTATTGCAAACATGTTAACGGAAGTATAAAAGAAAATATTTTGATTACCAGACTTGATATACGTTGAATTGTTTAAATACTCGGCAGTTAAACAGAATAAAAGCAGAGAAGAGACATATATCCTGTGACTTTTGTAATTACTTTTCATCCAGTAGAGCACAAATCCCTTCAATGAACCCTTATTTTTTGTTTGTTTGTTTGCTTGTCTGCTTCATTTCTAAATGAAAAAGATATTAATCAAATGGTCCGAAACTTTTAAAGCATTAACAAGATAGACTCACACTAACCTGAATTGCACGTTGAGTTGACTATTTTATATATCTATCAATTACAATTGCTTCTAATGCTTATGCTATTGCATGGAGCTAGCTCTTATGTCAGTTATGTCAGAAATATTGTATTTGTTGTCTTTCTCCTCACATGAAGTCGCACTACATTATGTATAATTTGTCAACAATAATTAGCTTCCTTGAGGATATGATTGATTGGCAAATCACCAGCATAATGCTTAACAATTTTCCAATATATCAGATGCATAATTAGTTTCTAAAAGATGTCTGAAATATCTTAATACTCAGAAAACTTTGATAGCGTCCTAACTAGATTTATGTTTCAACACTGAACACGTGCATTGGTGCACAAACAAAATACAGGGACTAAGTTGTGCAACCGTACCTTGCGCATTGCATGCATACGTATAGTGCTTGTGGGCATAGCTGCACAGCTTCTTTTACACCCCGTAAGATGCTTCAAGATCATTACAAAAGGTGATATATATATATATATATATATATATATATATATATATATATATATATATATATATATATATATATTGGTTTCATATACAGACATGACTAATTTAAAAAGATATAACAGGTTCTTGATTTAAGGTTGTTATTTCTTAGCGATGCTTTTCTTGCTGCATTTACATAAAAACAGTTTTTCATATACTATTTTCTGTTACAGATAGGTGAATATACAACGCCATATTCATTGCGTATAATTCTTGCTGCGATCAGCGTTGGCACTGTGATGAAGTCTATCTGGACATACAACGGCATCTCATATAATCACCAGTTTGGAAAACTTTCAGAAGATATAAAGAACCTAACGCACGCTTTTCATGGTATGCTGTCTTGTCAAATATTTCTTTTTCTCTTGCCGAGTTTAATAAGACAAAGGTGTAGCTTTTTCATTAGTGATTGCAGCAGAGACATTTAAAAAGTTAAGAAATTGTATTTATCCATGTGCTTTCAGGTATATTGTGACAGTGTTGCACCTTGAGCGCGGAATTGTGGGTTTTCCGCAATGTTTTATCCTTTTCCCCCCATATCTTGACCCTGTGTGCTCGCCTGTGTGCATTTTATTTGTCCGAATAATATGCCTCCAACTTTTTTCACTGGATGTCCATTCGCGACTGTGTTGGGATTAGCAATAGCTAGAGTTGCTATTGCTGCTAAAAACTGTAAGATGTCAATGAATATCCATTTTTAAAAAAATTATATGCGAATAAAAATGCACAAGGTTTGTGGTAGTCAGCCGAGTTACAATGTAAAGCCCTCGACGGCCGCTAGTGTAATGTATTTTCGAGGGTAAGGTCACCACTATGACTAATAAGATTTAATTTATTATGATTTTGAATTAATAACAAAACAGACTAAATTTATGCAAATACAGAATTTCTTATTTAATGAATGATTTATTAATTTGAGAAGAAAAGTAATTAAAAAAGCATGGGTATTTATTATAATAAATGCTGATAGATAATGAGTGTACATTAAACTTAAACTAGAGCAACATTTGGAACGGAAAATAGCATGGTACCGCACTGGGACTTAACCCATGGATTATAAGAAACTGTTCAGACCCCCACCCTATAGCCATTCCCGTTTTTTTATTTTTATTATATTTTCTTATCTCACCTTCCCAAATCCCCTTATGCTCTTCGTACTACCATAGAAACTATTGAGATCCCATCCTATGACCAATTATACACATACTGGGCATGAAGAGACAAGTCTATACATGCACCTGTCATTGGCCCCTTGGTCCATCCCCATCGTTTGGGTCTTAACCCATGGATTATAAGAAACTATTGTGACCCCCACCCTATAGCAATATATACACTTTCTGGGCATGAAACTTCAAATGTTTACATACAGCTGACATTGGCCATGGGGTCTATGCATACCTCTGAGGAGACCTGGGCCCTGCTTCATAGCTTGAAATCTGTCAAGATCCCCACGATCTCTATAACCATGTAAATACATATTGTGCATGAAAAGGCAAATGCACATATCCAATTTACATGTATATAGGTAGTGCTTACCCTTAGGGACCTACTCTGGGGACCCAGTTACTTTGGGGTGGAGGTCAAAACGGGAAGTCACTCAGAAGAGATACATGTTTTACAACCAGAGAATTGTCATTCAGTTTCTATTACGGTTTTTGAAAGTCATACAACATATGTATACCCTGTTTGCAGGCAGGAGTTGAAATTTCTTAATATAACAGTTGCTGTGTTCCAAACTAGCTTTGCTTAATATTATACATGTATGATGTAATAATTGAGAGAGAGAGAGTGCCAAAAAAGAAATCCTGCAGAATGCATGCAATGCCTCACCTGCTCTACTGGTACTATGACATTATTTTGCTGGCGATGCGCAGAACCCTCCTCGATGAATACACCCATTAAAGTAGGAAGGGTTACTAATTGTAAAATTGTATGCATGTATCATTAAGATTACATTTCTCTGTGCCTGTAAGAGATAGACATATACATGTATACATACTTATGTAGGTCCCGAAAAAGAAATTACATTTCAAATGTCACTTGAGAGACTTTATGTTTATTCAAATTTACATTTCTTGAGAAACGTTTTAAAAAATGATTTAGAACATTGATATTTCAAATAGTGGAATAGATATTTTCTTCCAAATTGTAGTATGATAGACCCATTTGAAAGTTATTGAATCGTGTCAGGGACTTTGACATATGGCAGACATTTGAAATTACAGTTCAACGTGGTCTATTGGACACCTGCATATAGTGACCACCGCCCCATAGAGACCATATATATTCAATTCCCTTGAAATGTTATATATAGTTTGCCTGCGTATATAAGGACCACTTGCTCAATAAAATTTGCGACCGTGACTTTTTGATCTCATTGACCCTACTCTACATTCTATAGTGACCATGGGTCATCAGGGGTGAATGCCATGTGTCTCTACCGCTTATCTAAATTAATCACCTGCTCTTTTAAATACAAAATCGCATCTATTGATGTCAGCACCTAATTAAATTTGATGTATTTTTGGTTGCGTCATGCAATTATAAGTGCTTCTTATTTATCTTCTTATTTTTCCATCTGTTTTTTTTCTATCCAACACTCGATCTACCCATCTGTCTACCTATTTCTTTCTGTCTGGCTCCCTATTTTGTTTTCTGCCTGTCCATATCTATCTATCTCTGCTTCATCATTTCTTTTAAATCCACATGTGTGGCTCTTGCCTTTACATAAAGACCACATGTCTATCAAGACCCCTTTATGTGATCCTTTGAGTGGTTGTTATCAACAGGTTTGACTGCATAATGATTTAAAAAATACTTGGTACTTTTCAAAAATGTAATTCCATCTGTATACTTTTAATAGTTATATTACGTAAACAAAATTGTTTTTCTCACAAATCTTTCGCACGGTTTACTAGAACATGTATCCAGCTATATAACCATAAATATTTGTCAGAGTATGAAATTTATGAAGCAAAAATGATTTAAATCTCAAATTATCTACACTACTCACCTTAAGTTTTATGACAGTACAACAACGGTGTTAGAGAAACTGATCTAAATGCAAAAAGTTAATATTGATGCCCATGCAACAGCAACAAAAATTGGAAACATGATACCTATGTCTCGCCTATTCTTCTAAAGTGAGACAAAATTGCATATATGCTATAAGCCCAGAGGCAAAATGCTACAGAATATTCTGAAAAGGACGGAGGTTGAGAAAATGCTGAACAATTCTTCAAAACAAAGTTAACCATCAATGGTTGCCTTTAGCTGGAATAAATGTAAGCATAATATCATAAAATAAAGTAAAATCTTCCAAGACAAGACATGAGTGGAGATGTTTCTGGTATGAAATACATAAATTTTGAAACTGCAGAGTCAAAACATTACCATTTTATCATTAAATATGTGAAATCTTGCTTCATATAACATCTTGGGCTACATTATCTACAGCGTTCATATTTTGAGCCGCTGCTTCATAAACAAACAAACTGACCATATCAATTTTTTCTGGGCAAAAGGTAACCCATATAACGTTTAACACAGCACAATTATGGATTTTTTCTGTTTAAAAATTGGGTTAAAATGTTAGTATTCTCTTGTCGAATAGTACAAGTATTTTTAAATACCTATCTTAAGTGTGCAATGTCATGATGTGTCCATCTGTCCATGCATGTGCCCATCCATGCAATACCTTGTTCTTGTCATGTCCGTGACGTTGCATGTCTTGAAGAGATTTTGACAAAACTTTGCCCTGGTATATATGATGACTAGACAGTGTATCGTACACACGTCCCCATGACAAAGGTCAAGATCAAAGCAAGGAAAAAGATTAGTGGCCTGAATCATTGTCTAGGATATAACTTTTAAATGCTGAGGATATATTTCAATCAAACTTTAGCTAGATATATATAATGACTATATTTTTATTTCATACACCACAGCCTCACCACGTGTCTAAAGGTTAAGGTCACAGCTAGGGAAAATGTAAATTAATTACATGCAGCCTTGTTCAGTTGTACATTTTTAACCGCTGAGGATGGTTCAGTAAAATAAATTTTAGCCAGATTTATGTCATAACCAAGATGGTGTAATACATGCAGCAGCCATGCCCCCTACCCAAGGCCACGGTCACAGCAAGGGAAAATTTTAATCAGTGGCTTACATCCTTGTTCTGAATATAAACGCGAAACCACTGAAAATAGTTTAAATAAACTTTAGTAATCATTTGAATGTCAATTAAGGATTAGCAGCTTTGTCATATATCACAACCATGTTCCCTATCGCAAAATCAGGGTCACTTGCTTATTAGTTAAGGTCGCATAAACGGGAAAAAAAACTTTATGGCATTTATTCTTGTCAGGTCTTTAATGAAATGTAAGCCACTTGTGTAATCATCATGAGGGAAATTCAACCAAGTAATTTTTACTTGTTTCATTCACAATAGATATTGTCCTAAAACCTAATTAAAATATTTGTTGGTAAGAGTTTCAGGTTGTCAGTAATGGTATGCCCGTCTTGACTTATTTGTATGCATACAGCATAATATGTTATTGTAATCGCCAAGGACTCATGAGTAACATATTTGCAGAAATTCAGATTGCATGTAGTTGTCTGTTATTTCTATTAATCGATTCGTGATTTTTTATTGTGCGTCATTTGTTTGTCGAGTTTCTGTTTGTTGCATAGTTTCCATTCTGTTGTACAATGTGTAAAGATGGGCATATCATGTGCCACATGCTGTGCTCTTATTGTTGTTAATTTGTTGCCTTTGATAATTGGAGCTGTTCTTCCACCCGCTGGAATCATAAATCCCTTCCTAGTGTACTCTTTAAATTAAGTTTTGCAATGCTTTCCCAGATGCTCCATGCTTTAATTAGTTCTGTAACACAATACATTAAATTAAATAATGTTTCTCTGTCAAATCGATGGTTCTTTCAGAGCTTAAAAAAAAAATACCAGATCAGTTTCCAGCCAGTTCCACTGGTGTAATAATGGAGGCTAACGTCGGGCCTACATCCAGCCAAGAATGTAAGTATAATGTGTGTGTTTTCTCATGACTGGCAATACAATTTAGTTTTCTCCACATTTTGAATGTACTGGAGATGATAAGCCGAATCAATTTTTATGTTTTTCGGACATATTCTTGTATAAATTTTCCTGGATTTTTCAATGGGTTTCAATCTTTTTCCCTTGTATTTTAATAGTTCACAAACAAGCATTTTGGAGGACTTGACACGAGGTGTTGCTCTGTAGATTTAACAGCACAAACGCAAGATGTGATTGGCTGTCACCTGAGGAAAATCTGCTAATCTGTCATGGTGTCCATGGGACTGTAGTGCCAACCCCAACCATTACACTATTTCACTCACGGAAAGCACATGATTACTATCATTAGACTATGCAATCGCTGTTATTCGCTGTTCCTTCTGTATGGACAAATATTGTGTTAGATGCATATAAAATAGATAATAACAAAGACCAAAATGTTTTACCTGAAATTTAAAAATTGTAAAATGCATATATCATTGTTTATACTTATGATTCAACTAAAGTAGACTTTAAAATCGTTTTTGATATCCGATGAAAGGTGTAATATATAATGTCACAACATTGTCCGTACATCTGTCAGTCTGTCCATCTGCACATCTAACTGTCTGTTGACTTTTTTGTTTTAGCGCAGTAATTTTAGTTTACAACATCGACCTTTAATAACTGCGACCTTGCACTCAAAAGGTCAAGGTTGCATTATTAAAAATAAACAAATTGTTACCAAGAAATAACATGAGTTGTACACCACATATTGTAATCAAACATAAAGTATTTTTGCAACTTATGCAAGGAAGACATCTATACATTTTGAGGTCAGTGGGTCAGATCTCAGGGTCACATCGACTGAAAATAGAAAAATAATTTCCTTATGGTAGCTTGAGTTCATCACAGATAAGAGGCAGAGTGCAGTGTACTCAAAAACATTATACTCTGGAGTCCTAAAAATCCAAATGCGTGTACTTGTACTCATAATGTTACTTTCATAAGAAAAAGTAATCTGTACTCCAGAGTACATCCTGCAGTACATCCGAAATTTAAATAGGCAGTTTAAATTGAGTGTTTTTCCTCCAAAACATCTTAAATTAAAAACTGAAGTTGATCAATGGACAAAATTAACATAGAATCTTAGAGAAAATAGAACATTTAAGTATTACTTAATTGTTGAAGATGAATATCTTTTCTTCTTGGGTGATCTTTATTTGTCAACCTTGAAAGAATTTAATTGTGGAGATCTGCTGAAAAGGGCCTAGTATGTTTTTTCTCTATCTTTGAGCATCCAAACATGTGTGCACATAGTGGTCCCCGTGTACCTAATTTGTTAACTGTTCTGCGAATGCAGTGTCTCGCCTTTTCGGACTGATGAGCTTCCACAAAAACTTTAAACACTGACAAACGACATCATCCTCGGCATGTGCAATATGGCTGTCACGACGACTGTCTTAAAAATCTTGTTGTCGATACTCCCTCTGAATGGATGATTATTATGATGGGTTTTTCACCAAGTCCTAAATGAAAATGGTGCCAGTTGTACATTCAATATGGCTACCATGACAGCTGTCTTAAAAATATTGTTGTCACTACTCCCCCTGGATAGATGATCATTATGACATGAAGTTTTCACAAAAAGACTTCTAGTGATATCTACTTTGTCCTAAATTAAAATGGTGCCAAAGTGACATCCAATATGTGTACCACAGCAGCTAATTTAAAAATCTTGTTATCGCTGAAGAATATCAGAGATGGTTTCAACACTCGACAGTTAAAATGAAGAAATGGTCTTATCTTGAATTCCTGGAAATTCTTTTCGCCGAGTAGAACATCAGTCCTTTCGAGTGACTATGTTTTGTAGTTGTTGTTTTTGTTTTTAAATTTTATTTCAGTTATAGTGCAAATCAAGATGTATGTTGGACAATTGTCCAGAGCGATTGTACAGTAATGGTATATAGTGCTGGGTTAACATTGGAAGATCATGCTGCATGATGTTCCTATCTTTGTAAATCACACAGGGCTTACATTGGAAGATCACATAACACGATTTGGAAATTGTTGCATTAGCCTCCAATTAGAAGATCACTGAGTACTATTTTCAAATCGTGCAGATTAGAAAAATGTGCTCTACACTCCATCCATACGTAGTTAACTTGTTACCCTATATTTATCATCTTATATTCACTTTAAAATAGTATCCTACATTGCTAAAGAACAGTCCATTCAAAGATTTGAATATATACTATAAAGTTGTGCAAAATTGCAGAATAATTCTTGCATCTAATATTTCACACTGAGCATGAAGACAAGCATCTTAAATATGTGACTGTCTCTGCCTTTCAGTAAAATTAATAATTTTTTTTTACAGTACATTTAAGTCTGATGATGATTACTACTCAAATGCAATGAACCATTTGAGCATAAATCCTAGATATTCATTTTTAAAAATACATTGTATTTACGTGTATCAGCAAATAAAGAAAAAATGTTTTGCAAATTCATTGTTGTCTCTGGGCAAGAAGCTTTGAACATCTGGTTGCACTGCACATTTTTCTGGTGACCCAACAATTACTTCTATTGCCCCCAGTATTACTTCAGTCAAAATTAGTCAACAATATATATATACATACATATATATATATATACATACATATATATATATATATATATATATATATATATATATAATAGAGAGAGAGAGATGGTAAGACAAAACCTTTGTATCTTTTAAGGATATATATATATATATATATATATATATATATATATATATATATATAGAGAGAGAGAGAGAGAGAGAGAGAGAGAGAGAGAGAGAGAGAGAGAGAGAGAATGGTAGGACAAAACCTTTGTGTCTTTGTAAGGATAAATCCATGTTTTTCGCAATGGATCAATCTATATATTTGGTGAGGTTTGAGACTTAAGACAAACCCTTTCTATCTTTAATAATATATCTATATTTTTGTAATGGATCGGTAAAAGATTTTCACTTTTCTTGTATTTGTATTACTTGTATGGATGTATTTGTATCAGTGCACATGTGTATGTGTATATGTAAGTATGATTTCACAAGTCTTTGTTAGAAGGGTAAACCTCAAGTAGAAATATCGACACAAACATTTAAGATATATTTCTTCACTGGATTCTGATATGTTAATGAAATTTCGTTGGAATAAAAGAAGTAATGCATCTATAAACTTGTCTCTGATACTGATAATTAAAACTCCCACACGAATCGTCACATTAATTATTTGACACCTGAAATTGTAAACAACACTCCACAGAAATAACACAAGTTCAATTTATGTTTACCAAGATTACTTATAAAATGGTATCAGTTCTGCTAATTGAAAATACGTGTATGCTACAAGTCAACACAGTAATTCATTTGAGTCTTCAGTGTAATGATAGTCAACAGGAATAAGATAAATTAGTTCTAATCGCACTCAATGCATGTAACTCATCATCAGTCATGTTAATGGAACGTTTCCAACACGTCTACACAGTTATTTAATCTATCTGAGATCAGTAAATGAAAGCTGTTCAAACAGTGTCCTATTTTGATGGTGTGTTGTTTTCCATCAGATTTCCTGTAGTTGTGACATATGACATGGTTGTGATATATGACAAAGCTACAGATAATATTTACCCAATACTCAATTATGGGTTATAAGGTGATAATATAAAACTAGACAATGCCCAAGTCATGTGGGATCCGCTTCATGAGTAATTTCGAAAAAATAAATTAAATGTTTAATTAATTAACAAATTAACATGGAATACTTTTGTGCAAGTCTACAGACAGTGAAAGTTAAAAATGAGACCACTCGCACCTTCATATGACCTCTCCTGCATAGGTAGGAAATTCGGTTAGCTGCATATAATAATTTAAATTTCATAATAATTTTCAATATTATCAGTTTAGCTCTACTATTCATAAATCAGGAGAGCTTATGAGATGGTATGTTGTCCGTCGTCCATCGTCGATCTGTTCGTTAGCAAGAGTTTGTTATCGCTACTCCTCCTAAACCTCTTGAAGGATTACCATGAAACTTTAGACACTGTTGCGACAAGGGGTAGTGTAACAAAAGAGAAGACTCAAACAAGCTTTCAAGATTTAAAATACAAATCTTTAATTTCCTAAAATATGTCAACAAACAATTAAAGTGAAAGAATTAAATATAAGTTACAGTATTTAATATCCTTAAAAGTCCTAATTGTTTTAAAGTTCACTATCCCGGAAGTTAATCCAAATATTCCGAATGTATGTTCCGAATGAAGTAGCCTTCACTGTGCTAATATGTTGATAAGATTAAGTTATATACAAATAATCGTTGCTAATATGGAATCTCGCAAGTTTTAGAAATTGTTTTCGATAATTCCACGGAGCTGTATAATAATTCAGGTTGAAGAAACAGTACTGAATCCTAAATGTACTCTAATAATTAATAAATATCCAAAGAATAATATCCCACACTCAAAATGAATCAAATTCGTTATGATTTCTCAATCTCTATGTAACTATGAAGAATGCTTAAATACAGGATTATTTCTTATATATATAGCCTTAATGCGCAGAATCGAAATAAAAACCCATACTACGTCTTCGACAACAAACTGGGTATTTCGAAATAATTTCCTTCTAATAAACACGATTCATTCTTCGGATGTGACCTTAAACTATAATTCCTGGTCGATATAATGCTTACTCCTAAAGGTACGAGAACTAGGTCAAAACTTCAACCTCGCGCGCGGAAAATACGTCACATGACTAAAGCTACAAGCAACTAGGTGAAATATCGATCCCAAAATACCGTATGTGTACTCACGGCAAGACGACAGCTGTTAGACTAAGAACAGAGATCATAAACTAATAAACTATACCATTATTAAAAGAAAATATATATATAATTTCGTAACAACACACATTCATCCCAATGTCTAGCTGGTCCTAAATGAAAATGGTGCTGCTCAGATATCCAATAAAGCCACCATAGCAGGCTTTTTGAAAATCTTGTTATCGCTGCTCCTAAATGGAAAGTCATATCGACATGGTTTTTCCACCAGAAGACTAATTATGATATTTAATTGGTCCTGAATAAAACGTGTGTCAATCTGACCGCATATATGGCTGCTACAATGAACATATTGAAGATTTTGTCACTAATTCTCCTAAATTGATGGCCATTTCTTATGGTGTCTTGTTGATCGTAAATAAAAATTGTGCTGGTCTTATATCCATCTTGGAAATCTTATCACTACTTCTCCTAGATGGAAAGTCATATCAGCATTGGGTTTATACCAGAAGGCTTCTTATGATGTCTGGTTGGTGCTAAATGAAATTGGTACCGATCTGACATCCAGCATAGTCACATGGCAGCCATCTTGAAAATGTTGATATTGCTACTCCTAAATGGAAAGTTATATCGACATGGTTTTTTTTTACCAGAAAACTAATTATGATATCTAATTCGTCCTGAATGAAATGGTGCTGATCTGACCTCAGATATGGCTGCCACAATGAACATATTGAAAATCTTGTCACTGATTCTCCTGAATGGATGGACATATGAACATGGGTTTTCACCAAAAGTTTTCTAATGGTGTTTAGTTTGTTTAAAATTAAAATGATGCCAATCTTACATCCAGTATGACTGCCACAGTGGCTAATATGAAAATCTTATCGCTCAAGAAAATCAGAGATGGTTTCAACACGTAGCATTTGAAAAGAAGAATTGGTCCTATCTTAAATTCCTGTAAATTCTTTTCACCTGATTTAGCATCAGTCCCTTCAAGGAACTCTTGCTTAGTAATACATTTTGGTAGCCACAACAGGCTTTCACATAGGGATAAATGGTTGCCTGGCATTAATCGTTCGTTATTCTGGGCTCCGACGCAATGGATTTGTCTACTCATAAGTGTTTTTCAATGGTTGGTTTAATGTTAAGGCCAATGATGCTGTTAATTTACAGTCCTGTCAGACAGATGACTGTACTATTAAAAATAACATTATCCTTTTTTATAATTACTCTCAAATTTGCCTTAACTAAAATCTTTAACTTGTTTTATCTCCTGTTACGACTCTATGGCCTAACAATATGTAACAGAAAAAAAGTGAAACCAACACAATAAAGTAAAATCATCAAGCAATGTATTTCTAGACAATTAAAGTGAAAATTCAAAAGACACTTACAATAACATGAATTAAAGTCCAAATAATCCTAAGTGCCCTAATGACAAGTCCAAAAATATTGAATATTCTGAATGAATTCCAATAGCCTTGAAGGTACTGATGAACCACAAGTCTTGAATCTCCTGATGTACCACAATGATTTAATCCGGAATTTTTTGAATAATGAATTCACATAAATCCAAAAAAGTCCTAAAATATATGAGCACTTTAGTATTTCCAATGAATATTTTAAATAAATAATTCCTCTCAAATTATATCTGATTTCAACAACACAACTAAAATAGATTCCGTTCAGGCTGGTCTTTTAGAACCAAAATTATAGAATATGAATGAATTTGTTTAACAAAATCTGTATATAAATACACATGCCCACATGGCCTATGTCACATCATAATATGAGTTATTCTAGTGGAAAATTACTTTGTGTAGCTGACATTTCTCACAACAAGACATGGAAATAACAGTCCAGCTGGTAACAAAACCGGCCTTGAACTCAAATGCTATGTAAACATGTTGTTTACCAAATGACCATAATCTGACTAAAGTGCAACTTACAATCATGGACACATATTATAAATTCAATATACATAATACTCCTACATTTAATTCCTCACTTAATTAATTTCTATTCTCAAATCTGTGGCGACCAAATTATTTGGACTTGGCAGCCTAAAATTTTATATGGCCACCAAAAGTTTCAACTAGGTCTCTCTATAACTACTAAAGTTACAAAAGTACTTGGAATACAATCACAGTATTGCACATGTCACAGGTCTATTCAGAGACATGTAGATAATTGTTAAAAGACCAGTAACTGAGAAAGCAATTTAGACCGACTTGCTATATTTATGTAAATGAATATTTTGCTCAATCCTGTGTGCATTCCACTGAAAATGTTTCGGGTAGGCAAGCTATTCTAGAAAGCATATACTTGTACAAATACTGTTTGAAATATATACGTGTCTGTTTCAGTATTGTCATACTTTTTTTCTGTTGTGTTGCTAAAATAGCTCATCTAGAGTTAGTGTTTGTCATATTAAATAGTCTACCGACATTAATTACATTTTCCTGCATCTTGTATCTTGTAATCAAATATGGCTACCATTTTCAAAGGTAAAAAAAGACAAACTTAAATGATTTTTTCCTAAATTTCGCTGAATAGAATTCTAGCAAATTTGACAGAAAGCATTTTGACATAAAAGCCTGTCAAATGTATACAAATAATGTCAATCTGACAGCAACAGTAGCCGCGGTTACTGAAACCAGCAAACATTTAAATGCTTTCTTCTCGAAGCCATCTCAACAGAATTTAGCCAACATTAAACGAAAGCATTTTGGAACAAACTATGACTGCCATTATTATATATAGAAAAAAAATGTTTCACTAACTTTGTCTCAAACACCTCGCAAAAGAATTTGACTAACTTTGACAGAAAGCAATTTGACATGATAGCCTTTTATATTTATGCTAATGATTTCGATCCTCTATCAAATATGTCCACAATTACCAAAAATAACAAAACCTTTAACTGACTCATAAACACTGCTAGACAGAATTTGACTAACTTTTACAGAAAGCATCCTAGATCAAAGGCCATTTAATTTATAGCATGATACCAATCTGCCATCGAATATGTCCAGCATTATTAAAATAAAAGCACTTTGAAATAACTTCGTCGCAAACATAGCTCTTCAGATGTAGACTAGATTTGACAGAAAACATCTTTGCATGAAGGCCCTTCAGTTTTATACAAATGTTGCTGATCTGCCATTAAATATGACTGCCATTACTCAAAATAGAAAAGTATTTAAACAACTTCTCAAACATCACTGAACAGAACTTGTCCAAATTTCACAGGGATTGTACAAATGAGGCCACCAAATATGATCACCATTATTAAGAATAGAAAAACCCTTAAACGACTTCTTATAAAGAACGGCTTTATCTATATATTCATGTACCATATTTGGCGGAAAGCATTGTGAATTGATGGCCTTTCAATGTATTTTACAGATGATTCTGATCCATCAAATATGGCTGCTGTAACAAAAATAGAAACTTGTTAAAAAGACTTCTTGTTAAAAATCACTTGAGACAATTTGAACGAAACTGAAAGAAGCATTTTGGCATAAAGCCGTTCATATTTGTGCAAGTGCAGTCAACCTGCCATCAATAATGACTGCCATTACAAAAAATATAAATTTTTAAAAGCAACTTCTGAACAACCACTCAGCAGTATTTGGTCAGATTTTACATAAAGTATATAGGCAAATAGACCTTTTAATTTATATATATATAATGCTTATGTGCTATCAAATGCTTCTTAAAATTGAATAACCTTTAAATCACTTCTTTTCAAACCCGGGTATAAGAATTCGAAAAAATTTGACAGAAAGCATCTTGACATGAAGGTTTCTCCAATCAGTACAAATGATACTGATATGCCGATATGCCGTCAAATACAGCTGCCTTTATTTAAAAACAGAAACAAAACTTTAAATAACTTCTTCTCGAAAACTACTCAACAGAGATAGATCAAATTTAGTATAACTCATCCTATTATGAAGGCCTTTTACTTTCGTTCAAACAGAGGTCATTACATAAGAAAACTTGAACGACTTCTTCCTAAAACCGCTCTAGACAGAAAACACACTGCCATACAGATTTTAGTTTTATACAAACGATGCTGATCTGCCTTCCGATACTGCCACAGTTATTAAAAATATATAAATCTTTAAACAACTTCTTTTTAAATGCAACTGAACATAATTTGACCAAATCGACATACAGCATCTCTGCATTATGGCCTATTAAGCTTTTACAAATGATGGAGATCTGCTGTCCAATATGTCTGTTAGTAAAATACAAAAACCTTTACATGACAACGATGCTCAACAGAATTTGATCCAAATTTACACACAAAAAATCCTGGCTTGAAGGCCTTTAAACTATATACAAAAGATGCTGATATGTTGATATGTGATCAGATATAGCTGAAGCTGGTAGACAAACCTTAAGCAACTTTTTTATCATCATCAGTTAATAGAACTTGAAGAAATGTTGACAGAAATCAGTATGCTAACCCATATTTCTTTGTAAATTATGATTGCTTTGCCTTTAGGTTGATGTCAGCCAGGTGAGCGATAGCATTCCTACTTAGTTTTCCTAACTTTTGGACTTTAATTTCATGTATGAAACCTTTTTGGCACACTTATGCAGAAATTGTTTAACCTAGGTAAATGAGGTTTGTAATTCATGTTATAAAAGTTATCTGATGAGCTTGTTATGCCTTTTGAATAATATTTTATAAGATTTTTAGGTTTTATGGACATGGACATTGTTTTCTTTACTTGTGGAGGACATGTTTTACAAACACAGATTAGTTACTGTTCTGTTGGCGCAATATCATTTGACATGTCCTTGAAACATAAATGTAATGATGTCAGAGATATCTGATGGTTATGCAGCACTTTTAATTTTCAAAATCATTTACACGTCTCAGCTCATGTGCTTGAATCATGTAAATATCTTCATACAGGTTCTGATACCTTCAACACACACACAAAACAAAACACATTTATCACATTAATGATTCCAATGTACTTAAGATGCATTATTTGCTTCAATTCTGTACATTTTGTAAACTTCTTTTTATTAGCATCAACTGGTTCTGCTTTGGGTACCTCAGGCATTACCTCAAGAAGAAGCGCTCCCACCCATGTAAGTACATGTATATGCGTTTAATGCTTGATTTACAGTGTACTAATTAAATTACGAAATTAACTTTTGAATGAATAAACAAACAGTTGGTAATTTAGCATCCAAATGATGTATGGAATCTAAAATTAATTTGTTATGCTAATATGTTTCACCGTTTTACTAGTAAAATGAGTCCTCTTTGGTGTACAAGGTACACTGCTCTAATATAGTGGTCATTGGTTGTGTAAGATTGTTGGTTGTTTAAAATGGACAAGTACGCAGCAAGTGACTATGGTATGGAAAGCTGTAGTGGATATCATGGGGCGGTATTTGCTGCCGGTTAATAGTACAGGTTTGACTGTATATAAAGATATGCAAGAGGGTTCATTAGATAGTATTCAAGTATCAAACTTGCATTTTATTACATAGTTTAATTAGTATGAAACAACCTGTCATAACGCAAAGAGCAAGATGCTGAAGATCAAGTGTTAAATGCTGTTTTTGAAAAGACCTGCAGAAAGAGGTTTTAAAAAGCCGGAGATGAGACAAAAATGATGTAAACAATTCCCCTGTTCAATTTTACTCACAGCTGTTTAATTTAAATAATACTATTATGAATCAAAAACTTAAGAAAGTGCAAAATGGTTTTCTTCAGTAATGTTATAGATTTCAAAAGAACAAATTTTTGGACAATGTGATTCTGAAATAGACCCACTTCTTCTTCATTATTCGAAGGAATATACGGAACCTTTTATACACATGCATTAAGTGACGCAATAAGTGAAATACAAAACAAGTTCCTCTAACTTCAATTCAATCTAGTCATACTGATGCCTTTAGAAAATATTCACCTTTTATGTTTTATATTGTTGTATTTCATGCTTATGTTTATTTTAGAAGGATTTATATCTTCCTAAAGTTTTGTGGAATTCTTCATTTTTACATATTTAGAACTTTACTTATTATTTGGACTATATAGCCATTATTGTGCATATGTGCCGTTCAACTCTAATACATACATACATACATACATACATACATACATACATACATACATACATACATACATACATACATACATACATACATACATACATACATACATACATACATACATACATACATACATACATACATGCATACATACATACATACATACACACATGCATATTTTCATTTTTCTGTTTAAGGTATGTATATGTTCCAAGGATGGGAGCTATGATTTGTTTACATGTCATTACAAATCTCAATTATCGGACTGTCCGGTCCAACTAATGATTTTAATGGCATTGGTTTACCATATTTATTTGTGAACTGCATGCACCGGACTGTAAATAGTGTCGAGCTGGATCTGCTGGCACATAATGTGCTGATAGTTCAGGGTCAATGATGTTTGTTTGAAATCATAAGTCAAACAAATAATGTGGACATTATTTTCTACCAGTGCATTATGCGATTGCTAATTGGCATGTATGTTTTTGCAGTTGAGCACAAATTATGAATCTAGCTTTCCCCCTCTCTCTCCCGCTTTTGCACCACAAGGGACCATAGTAGGTAGACGTATTGGTTTTGTACTGTCTTTCCAATCCATCTGTACACTTTCCTGTAAGCAAAATAGCTCAAAACTATTCATCCAAACCAGACCAAAGTTTATATTTAGATACCCTGCATGCAGTATCTGATGGCTTTATTTCATTATTATTTTTAAAACATTTTTAGATTTAGACTAATGAAATTTGGTAAGCTTATTTTCTATTAATATGTAGATAAGCTACTTAGATTTTCTGGTAATTTTTGGATTTGTTCCGTTTTTACAGATCCTGATTAGATTTTCAAACCACTACGGGAATTTTTCTATATTTTATGAGGGCTACTTCAGAAATAATGGTGTGGGAGGGTCGGACGAAGCTACAATTAAAATATTATACATGGTGGGGATTTTTTTATTCATAAAATATGCATGATGGGGTCAAAAATTATTTTTAGTTTACGCCTGGTGGGGATTTTCGTGATTTTCAGAATATAATGTAATTGATATCGAACCGAAACCGACGTAAAAGAGCAACATGATGAAAACAAAATTATGTGTTTGATCACGTTTTGTTTGCTTTCGTGTAATACACATGTAGAGAAGTCCGTTTTATTTCCATTCGGAACAACCTCGGCTATTTCTGCGATACAAAAATATGCCTTGGATGTATGTCAGCAATTTACATAAAAAATCATACATTTTGTTCTCCGGAAATATCTCCGCAAAAAAAGCAACCCTAATTTATTCAGACCACCTTGGCTATTTATAAGATTGGATTGACTGTAGGATTTACCGAGATGTTACAAATGACAAAATAGTTTGATGTATTCGTAACTTCTCAGTCAATCCTTGTTTTGTAAATAGCCTAGGTGGTTCGCATGGCAGCTATCAGCATACATGCGATGTATGATATGTAGGATTTACCTCAAAGTTGTGAATGGTGTACGATGCGCAAGCGCAGACGTACACTCATAACCAAAATGGCGGATTGCAACAACAGGTTCCGCTCTACCGTTAGTATGTACTTCTGAGAGAGGGACCAGTATATTGTCAAGTTGTTTGCATTGCCAACATGCACAATGGAGAGAATGTTGCCATGCCTCTATGCGACTGTCATGTACTGTGACTGAAATTTCTTTACATTTGGTGATTATGGAAACTATGCACTATCTAAAGCAGACAGCTGATCAATATGGCTGATCCCATCTGATCGAAAATGAGTCTGAAGTACACTAACTTCAGCAATTATTAAAATAGGGAAAATGAATTTTGCTGAGTATACAATACCAGCTTCTGAAAGTGCAATAAATGAATTATAAAATATATAAAAAGTAAAAAACAGTTATCAGCTACTTTTTTTCTTCAATTTATCTTTGAAGTCCAGGCAGTGAAGATTATCAAGTGGAGCTAGCAGGCTTTTGAGAGGTGCACATCTGAAGTAAGGCCAAGATGTACACTCAATAACCCAAGTTACACCCATCAATCATACACCAAACTAAAAGGAATTAAAGTTATTTTAACAATGCCTAAAATATGCAAGGTCTTTTTTAAATAAACAGGATAACCAGTGAGGAAAACCTGGGAAATTATCTTTCTTAAATAATCAAACCCTATGCAAAGTACGGAACTGTACAGCAGGACCAACAACGTGAACAATTGGAATGCAACCACAGCCGCTTGTTTCTATCAGTTAAATGGGAAAAACTAATGATAGCAACCAATTAGCACAAGGTAACTAACTCTCGCGGTTTTAATCTGACCCCTCAATGACTGCGTGTTAATTTTCTCATAACTGACACCACCATAAAGAAGACATTCCAAACCTTTCCCCCATGTACGATTTAAGTACATTTAAGTACCTTACTGATTTTATAATGGCCACTTTTACTCAAAGTTTCTCCGTTGCTTCGTGTCTTGAATGCGTTAACGCTGTTTGGAGGACAATACTTCCGGTCGCTCTGTTGTCGCAGGGTGGAATCATATCATGAAGAGCAAAGAATTGTAGCAAACTGAACGTGGGACTTTACGACACAGAAAATTTCAAAGAAAATTTGGAAGGTGCAAGAAAAGAAGCAATTGAAAGGCTTGAAGGTGCTCCATATGCACAAGAACACGTTTCGGTAATTCTTTAGTTCCTCCAGGACAGCAGAGGAGGAATGGGACATTATATCTAAAACTGTATAAAAAATAATTCACTTCCTTTCAAAAGACACAACACAACATAGACCTGATTCAAGCTTCCTCATTGAACCAGAGGGGAAAAACTTTACCAAACTTATGATTTGTCCCGAGAAAGTGTATAATGCAGTGTCTATTTTTAATTAACAATGTGATCCAAGGACAGCATGGCAGCAGCATTATAGATTTGCTTGTTACCGACCAGATGAAATGTGGTGTGGTATACCAATCGATTTGAAATACAACCAGTCGTAGATTTTCGGGAGTTAACCAAGCATAAATACTTACCCTATAGTCAAGCAAAGATGATCAGTCAATACTTTGTTAAGCATGGTTTGATGTTGCCAGAGTTTCGGAAAGTTTCAGATTTCTATCAACCATCAATAAACATTAATTACATAATGAAAAATAAAAACTATGTTCTGAAAAATCGTGAACAACTAGAACTATTTTCTCAGTTGATTGGTATTTCTGAAATTGAAATAACATCGCATGTTGAAAACAAAAAGGAAAAGTCACAAGTGTGGCAGAAAAGAGCTGCTGTGAAGGAAACCTTTAGGAACACACTATTAGGAACACTGTTAGTAACAGAGCTGAAAAATACTTTGAAAACACTAAATGTTCAATGGACCAGAGAACAAAACAAATAAGCTGACCTTTTGCTATTAGTTGACAAGGAGCTTAAATAAAGGAATCTTAGCCATAAAGAAGTGTATAGATTGTTGTAATAAAGATTGTTTTTTATTTTCAATTTTTACATTCTGTTCATTTTATGAGAACTGCCAGCTGGTTGGTTATCTGTCATATTCATTAACATTTGAATAAGGTATTTGTGTAATAATGTGATGTTCTAGTTTTTATATGTGGAAAATAACTTAAAAATTCACAGATTGAACATGCAGTGGTTTTATATTTTTATTTCTGTCAATCATCACAACTCTGTCATTTATATTATCATGAAATCTATTAATTTTTTCAAGAGTTGTGGCACTTCGCAACAAACCCAGAGAACTGTTTGACTGATGTTGATGAAAGCTAGCAGGAAATAGCATGACTATGTAAAGATGTACTTTTTTGTGCCAGGTTGAGTAAGATATCAAATGTTATCCTTACGAACTAGACTGTTATAGAGATTTTGTATATAAATAATGTTGCCAGAATTCATATGTTTTCATGATACATTGTATTTTGATAAACGTTACATGATCCAGTATAAGTATATGCACATTGCCTCCCACAGTAATACAAGTTGTTCAGACATTTGACTTCAATTTCTTCATAGCTACTTCAATTCATTACAATTCTCAGACGGATTATCACCAAATTTACTACACGTTCAGTTTATATATAGTAGTAACAATGGCACTAATAGAGCTGATATACATATCAGCTCATTTAGTGTCCGACAATGTTCCTGTTTATTTATAACAATTAATTCACGATTTATATAACAATTGAACCAAATTAGTGCATGCCTACTACAGATTCATCTAGTTAAGCCATGAACAATAGTCTTATTAGAGCCCAGCATCAAAGATACCGGAACCCTACAGTAATCACTCTGTCTGAGCGTCTGTCTGTCCGTCAGCATATTCATTCCGGATGACAACTTGAGTTCTATCCAAGCAATTTTGTTTTAAACTTTACATGAGCGTTGCCCATGATGAGAGAAGGAACCATATTGATTTTGATCCCCGTCGGTTGAAGGTCAAGGTCACAGTTGCTAAAAGTTGACTATTTTCTAGCAAATTTGGTTTCCGGATGATAACTCAAGTTCTTTTCAAGCAATCTTTTACAAACTTTACATAAGCATTGCACATGATGAGAGAAGAGGAGGAACCTATTGATTCTGACCCCTGTCAAGTTCTATTCAACCAATTTGTTTCAAACTTTACGTGAACGTTGCCCATCATGAATGGTGGATTTGCATTGATTTGCATTGGATATCATTTAGACTATGATTAATTTGTTATTTTTTAGTTCAGATATATGTAAACAAATATTGATTAATATGCATGAATGTGTTTGGCAAAGAAAAATTGGTTGTGAATTGGTTGTGAATGCAAGTGAGACATCATAAATGACATATGCGTGGTTATACATAGGAGGTATATGACTTTTTAGTTATACATAGGAGGTAAATGACTTTTGAAAATAAACATTTTTTCAGTTGTTGTCTTTTTTACTTAACTTTTTCAATAAGAGGGCATTTAGCCTCATTGGTTTAAAGAAGTTTGATGGAACCATCGTCCTAAAGCTAGTAACTTTGCAATACCTTAGACAGTTGCCTGAAATCAAAAGTGCAACTTTGGAACTACACATTGAAACAGATACTCAGGTCTACGACAGTAACGTTGGTCAAGTCTTGTAGTAAACTGCATTCTTTGATAGAAACATATACAAACACTCCATTTCTGTCCAAACGATGGCTTTAATCAACATTCAGTGTGGAAATAAATGGCAGCATATAAAGCCTGTTAGTGTAATTTACAAGAGGAAGGAGCCACTGACCATAAAACCGCTTGTCTTTCCATCTATATTGTATGCAAGTGGGATTCAAAACCTGCAACTCTCACATTTGGCATTTAAGCAAACGCATGCGACTACCTAGGGTCAAAGGTTCCTATTTCCATTGTCAGAAAAAATTACTGTGTGTGTATTGAAGGTATGGGAACTGCAAGTTCCTTTAATACAATCCCCTGGAGGCTCAAACAAATTTGTTTTCTCAGTGGAGTAAAAAAAACAAGCTGTCTTAGGGACTGCCTTTTATCTTAATGTGAGTTCATGCTAGGTTGAATTTCCGGAAAAATAATTCATGCATCGTGGTGCTTGAAGAAATATATATTTCATTTATGGTGGTGGGTAATATTAATTATAGTTTATGCCTGGTGGATGAAAATAAAAATTGCCTTCTGATCCCCATATAATTATTACTGGAATAGCTCTTACCTTATTTGACTTGTTTTTAACAAAACACTTGTTAACATGATTTAACAGAAACCGTTTGAGGTAATGTAGACAACTGGAATTTGGCATGCCTACTTGTACGTATACACAGATGACATTATTAGGTTTTCATGCCATTCCAGCCATTATTTTAAAAAAATTCTTTATATTGACTTTTTGGGTCTGCAGTGTTTTATAACAAATCTTTTTTCTTTCTTTTTTTTTTTGGCCTAAGATTTCAGTTTCCTGACCCCTCTTTTCGACAAATGTCAAACTTGTTTTAATTTTTGCAAAGCTGAAGCTTAAATTGATCAAACTATTTCGACTGAATGAGAGGAAAACTAAAATGCATATCTTAAAATCAAGAACTTTATTTATTATTGATTTCATAAGGAGATTGCAAAATTATATCACCAATGTGGCGATACCACTTGTATCGCTACAGAGGCGATTTCATTTTTGGAACTACTTTTTGTTTCCATTTAGGAAGTATATCTGCCTTCATGTATGTTATTCAGACCATATTTAGGACTATTTCATTTTTTCGTCTTTTCCATCTCCATCTGTCTCTCTCTCTCTCGCTCTCTCTCTCTCTCTCTCTCTCTCTCTCTCTCTCTCTCTCTCTCTCTCTCTGCATCAGGATGAATGGATTTTAAAATGTGTCAGGACTGTTGACCCTCTAGTATACATTTATGTTATCAATGAGAAGGCGCCATCAAGAATACATAAAAATAAACCCCAAACAACAAAACGTAGCCTTCGAGTATTAGCTTTTTAATAATTAGTTTTCCACGTGAATCATGCAAATTGTCAGTGACTGAACTTATATGACCTGTTACTATTGGATATTCTGTGTCAACCACGCAGTACCGTACACCTGTTACATTCAACTACAAATAGTACACATTTTTAAGAAAACCTCTTGATTACATATAGTAATAAAATTGTTTAAATAGCAATTTTAACTGTCATCATAATCATGTCTGAAAACGACGAAGAAATCAGGTATTGATGAGTGTAGATTGCAAATAAAACTTAAGTGGCAATCCAATAATTTGGGTGCAGCATCTGTTACCGAAATAGACTGCACGCTTGCCAACACACACAAATTCACGTTTGAATGCAGAAATAAACAAAAAAGGAAACCAAAATCCTTAAAGTAAACTCACAAATATTTTAATCACTTGTTTAATGATGTTATGCTTTGAAGTCTGTAGGACCGTTCTGTCATGTTACTACAAAATCCCCATCCCAGCAATGTTCACTGTATCAATCCGCACATTAAATGTGTTAACGAAAATAATAAACATATACTGTAGTATCATTTATTTTCGTGGGGCTCAATTTTCGTGGTTTTGTAAAAAAAATTGCATTTTCGTGGGTACTTAAATTCGTGGTTTTGCCTGTCAAAGTTTGCATATTACTAAATGTTTAATTTCGTGGTTTAACCTCTACAAATACCCAAAAATAAAGAATAAATAAGAATAAAACTCTGCCGACGCAAACGGCGGTCACTTGAAAGTTTATAACAGTACTTTGACATGTATAAGCACAAATCAAAAACCTGACAAGTTCAATACTGACACTGTGTTTTTGTCCAAGTGAATAACATTTAAGGAAGAGGACGCAGCCAACAACATTAAAACAATACTACCACCTCTATGAACACAAATAACATACATGTCAAGGTCAATCACTTACACCGTGTTTTCGTCTGAGTACTCAACATCAAAGGAAGCCCACGCAGACTACAACACTAAGTCAATTGGTTATTAAAGTAACCTGTATGATCTCAAACTGAAACCACTATCCATAAAGGGAATAAAACACGTGACCGGCTGCCCTTTGCTCATTGCAATCAACAGACAGTGGCAATATTTGATGCGTCTTGAGCCCATCAATGTGCGAAGATGCTAACTAAATTGAAAGACAGTATAATCACGCGTTTGTTTGTGCCTGCCTCATGTACAGACCAACTTCAAACACTAGACTTGACAATAAATAAAGAGTACAAAGAATAATTAAAATCACACTTCCACAACTGGTATGCTAAACAGGTCATGGATGCCGTCACGAAACAAGGAAGATGCTACTGTTGACGATCACTGATTGCAATCTCATTAATCAAGCCAATTCGGGCTGAATGGATAATTGCAGCTCACGCGACAGTGAGTGAAAGATGTGACCTAATTATCAGTGGTTTGGAGAAAGCTGGACTTGTATAATTCTGCAATTTATTTACCTGACAAGCATTTGGGTGTACATGGAGACGTATTTGACACGATGTTGATACAGTGGCTTTGTCCTAAAATCAGTGAAGTGTGAGCTTTAATACTCTGCTGTAATTAGTGTATATGCGTAGTGTTTCATTAATAATAGTGCTTCAAGCAATAGTTCTAGTATTTTACAGGCTTGTTGTTCTTTTGGATTAAAAATGCATGGATAAAATGAAATGTGGTTTCAGGAGGATTTAATGATTCAAACAACATTTGTACTTGAGTGAAGGATCGATTTGAATAAGTATTTAATTTAATTTTCATATACTATTATTTTTTATTATTCTTTCTTTCATTTTCAACATTACTAGTGTTTGAATACCTTGTGCTTTTTCTCGTTTCTCTCTATCCTTACGTATCACGCATATCGATTTAAGGCAGTGAGTGGAAATTACAGCTATCGGATATCTTATCGACACGTGTGCATTGAAACAATATAAAATGCTTTATAATTCTTTTTTCAAAGGTTTAAAATAAAACAAACACGTGTAAAAGCTAATATTTTATTTCCAAATTACAGTATTGACGTTGATTTATGAAATACTAGTAGTTTCCTTAATCTCTAGGAACGACACACAGTAATAAAATGAGCCGGGGGGGGGGGGTGCGTCATCATCATACGTGGCTAATTTTTCGTTGGGCATTTAAATTCGTGGTTCGGGGCAACAACGAAAACCACGAAAATTGGTCCCCCACGAAAATTGATGATACTACAGTATTCGTTTTTCTATGAAAACATTCGTTAATATGACAAAATACACAATCTGAAGCATTATATGTACAATCTAAAGTTATTGTAAAATTTCAGAACTTCTTTTCATCGATGTAGTAATGCAGCCGTTAATCACATTGACACAAAATTGAGAAATAAATCCATGCAAATTGAAGATTTTGCTTTAAAAGTATATAATAAAAAAGATAATCTACGTTATTTGAGTAGATATAAGGAAATATATCACCAGTGAAGTGGAGTAGATTAGATAGATATGAGTAATATAAGGAAATATTTCACGAGTTAGTGGAAACTTTGTATTGTCATGAGTGATCATATATATATATATATATATATATATCACACTCCTAACACAATTCCATTTTATTCACCTCGCTAGATTTTTCCTTTACATCTATCAAGAACCAGTGACACAGAATGACAGTAATTGTAATGGTGGCGTGTGTGTAAAGGTGTGTGAAACATGCTTTTGCTTTAAAAAACAAATCCTTTCTAGTTATACATGGGTAAATATATTACATGAAAATAACCATGATTTAACTTGTATTTATCAACAGTAGACCCCTAGTCAAGATGTCACCAGGAAATACAATTTAAGAAGTAGAAACAGAACTATATAACATACAGAGGAAGAAGTCCAAGAGACCATCATAGATAATGAAGTCAGAGAGACTATTCAAGGCTCCGAGAACAGGGAGAAGTAGTTTCTTCTAAGAGGAGCAAATAGTTACTGTACAATTTGTGACAAATTGCTGAATCAACTTTATTAACAAAAATTCTAAACAAGTTAAAAAAAAGCCTAATTATTAAAGTTAATGACATGTACTAACTTGGCCAGCAGAAATCTTGCAGGAAAATTGCAAAATTCTCTGCGAGGACAACACCAACATCGTATACAATAATGTATGACCAATTCCTACTGAAGTTCATATTTCGGCCAGAACTCCAGCTGGAATAGATCAGAAATGAAACCAGAAGGCAAGGTGAAATATTTGAATTGGCTTAGCGGGATTCCTGCAGAGAAATACCTGCCATTATATCGCACTGACAACATATCCAGATATTCTGTAATGGTGGCAAGATTCCTGTTGGAATTTAGTAGCGGTATTCCTTGTTTTAAAATGGACAGCATTCCTGCTTACCACACCCATATAATGTTGCAATGTAAACGCAAATATGAATACAGCTTCTTATGCTTCTCTACACTTATTCTTAGGGGGGGGAATATATTACAAGTATAAATAAATAACATTTTTAATTTGCATGAAAGTCATACAACGTGAACAGTCATAAACTATGAAACTTCTGAAGTCATATGTTGTGATTTGTTTTTGATTTAACAACAACATGAAATTAAAATCATTAAAATTAGACTTGGAAAGAATATACAACCATAATCAGACTACTGTAATGTTATTCGGGGATACATTCTCAAAAAAAATATTTTCAGATTATTCGGCTTGCAAGAAACAGCTTCCAAACTCATCTGAGATAATGTTCGAAAGAAGAAAAAAAAATGCCATTACTGATATTAGAACTTTAACACTAAGTGAAAGAATATCTTTGAAAAGGCTAAAATTATGTACAAAGTTGGCCCATTATATTGCAAAGAAATTATCTCATGCAAGAAAATAAGGCAACACTACCAATTTAAGATCAATTTCGGCTAATCATCTTTCCATTCCCAAAGCAAAAGTTCTTTTTAAAACAGTTTTCAATACTCTGAGCCACTCAATTTGAACCGAATCCCGAATGAAATTATAGAAACTACATATATAAGTACATTTCACTATAATCTAATTCAATCAACGAGAAGCAGAACCTATTTGATTAGACAAATTCATTACAACTTAAAAGTATCAATTGTCAAACCTTCCACTTTGCTGCCTCGTTATGTATGACAATGGTGGAAAACATATTGGTTTTGTGCTTTTCATCCGCCTATCCATCCGTCTGTAACATTAACAACCTTTGTGGGTGGCTTGCACTTACGGCAAGGAAGAAGCCTGTCCATTTCGGACTCATTAGTTTTACATCACAGACCTGGACCACACTCTGTGGATAGCTTGCACTCAAAGTAAGAATAAAGTCTATCGATTTGGGTGTAAAAAGGTAAAAAGTCAAGGTCACTGTGACTGAAAGAAGAGAAACGATTTAGGCACACTAGCTTTTGTTTTACATCTCAAACCTGAACTAAACTTTGTAGATGTCTTGCACTTGGAGTACTGTCGAAGAATATTGATTTGGGCGTCCAAAGGTCAAAGGTCAAGGTCTCATGCTGAAAAATGAACTGGTTTCTTCACAAAAAATTTCAGTTGTCAACCATTCACCTTATTCAAGTTTGTGAAGGACTTTCACTTGGGTAAGAAACAAGCCTATTGATTTTGGTTGGAATAAGGCAAAGTTCAAGGTCACTGTTACTGAAACAAGAAAAATTGATTTTCATAATAACTTTGGTTTTGAACCACATACCATAGCTACAGTTTGCAGACGTCTTGTTTCTTAAGGTATGAAAGAGGAATATGTATTTTGTGATCAAAGCATCAAAGGTCAAAGTAAGTTTTATAGAATAACTTGTTCTAGATCAAGGTTCTTGACCAAACTGTGTGCATGTCTTGCACATGGGGTAATAAAGAAACCTATAGATTTTGGTGTCTAAAGGTCAATGGTTACATCAATGGTATAATAAGAAAATAATGGCTTCTGTACAGTAAGTTTAGTTGAAGACTGCATACAGCCACCAAAGGTCCAGGTCACAGAGACCCATTGGGCAACAATCTCTAGTGTCAACCATGCCCTACTGGAACCTGCATAGTGGACCATTCAACACAGGGTGGGTGTACAATGTGCCATTCCAAGTACTCTTCTATACATATTTTCTAAATCTTTTGGACTGAAACTTTTTTGATATAAGCTTTACAAGCACATTAAAGCAAAAGCTATTTGAGGTAGACAAATGAAATTTGGTATTATTATTTATATAATTATACATGTGACCTAATTGGATTTTCAGACCATTATAAAACAATTTCAACTTTTTAAAGTTTTTGTACTTTTTTGAATTAGATGTTTTCTTAAAAGAAAACAATGTTAGGACTTTGAAGCAAAAGACACTTGAGATTGACAATGAAATGTGGTAGTCATATTGTATGTATATATCTTGATAAGATTTTTAGACTATTACAACAATTTGTTTTTTCTTTAAAGACATTTTTGAACTTTTTCTATTTAGACTTTTTTGACAGAAACCTTGTTAGCACAATTTAGGTAAAACCATTTGAGATTGACAAACGAAATTTGAATGTTTGTAGGTATTTATAGATGCCTTGGTTAGATTGTCATGCCATTTTAGTAACTTTTCATAATTGTCTACATTTCTGAATTATTTGGACCTGTATATGTTTGCCTGCAGTGGTTTTCTAACACATGTCTTCTTTGGGGAATCCAAGATTTCAGCCTCTGGCCTCCTCTTTTGGACAAATGTCTGCCTTATCCTAATTTTTGTAAAGCTGAAGTTTTCAGTATGCTATTCAGCAGACCGAACTGTTTCGAGTTTATGGGAGAAAGAATAAAATCCAGACCATACAAATAAAGGACCTTCTTTAACATACTCCTAATAAAATTTCATTTAACTCACCTTGTTTGATTCTTTCTTATCTTCTAAAAACCTTTTACCGAATTTTAACATCTTTATCCTTCATATTATATTCTTCTTGTACTTCATGTTTATATTTATTTTGAAGGGTTTATCTTTGTGCAAGTCTTCATTTTTACATGTCGAATTTTGCTTTTAATTGGATTCATATAGCCACTATTGTGTTGAGGTGCCGTTAAACGCTACTACATACATATTATCTTATATCACGTGCAGTGTTACAGAATGATATTGATTATAATGGGCCGGAGGGAAGACATGTTTTAGCTTTTAGAAACATGTCTCTTTTAATTTTAGACTGAAAATACATAGTTTCAAGTCATTGTTATAACATGCTTAATTTGTTCGTATCCCATTTTAACTTGTTACTGCTGCATGCCTTTTTGTTCAGTATGAATATGTGTATTTTCTATATAGATAGAATTATGAATTGTATGCTTTATTACTGCATGTACATCTGTGCTATGTAATATGTAATCATAATAATAATAATAAAGCTATTATTATTATTATTATTATTATTATTATTATTATTATAGGTTGATTAATATTTGGAGATGTGCATCATAACCTTACTGATTTAATGATAATTTAATTACTGATCAGACCATCAGTCAATAATGTATACGTGAGGGAAAAAATCAAGAAAGGATAAGGAATGAAATTTTAAAAATTAAACTTGTTTCCAGTGTAGAACAATGAAATTATATCGCCATGATTATCTGAATGAAAACCTCAATAACAGAGGACTTTCATATTCTTACCTTCCTTTTCCCCCTACTCTTCACGTCTGCGTGGTTTGATGGTGAAGGGGCATTGTTCCAATGAATTCGTTTTAGTGAAGAACTGATAATGAATGAATAAATGTTTCACATGAAAGAAAATGGCGTTTTTATTAATCTTGAAAGCGATAGGTACAGCGGTGTAAGAAGTTGGAGAGAAATTGTTAACCTGAATCTTTGCGATCACAAGGATAGATTTACCTTGTCATACAAACGAAAACAGAAGACTGTTATGGTTTCACTTATATAGTTTCAACGAACTCATCTCGTGTCAATGATGTAAATAAAATATATTTTTTTAAATCATCTGATGAACTATATAACATCTCGAGAAAAAAGTCGCAATAAATGCTTCTCTCATTGCTATTATTTCATGTGCTAGGAAAGTTTATCTGTATTGCCTTCCAAACATTTATACCAAACACATTATAAGTAAAGTGGCTATAAAATGCATTACAATCATATTCTTCAGTGATAACAGTTATTAATCCTATTGGGTGGTTCTGTGTGATAAATAATAATTTGTTGCTTTATATACTCCTAATGCACACGGATCTTGAATGTCATATTTCAAAAGCAACACGAGTGGGAACATAAATTTAGGGAAATCAATAACTGAGATTTAAGACGTTATGGGTGAAAATAGTTGGACAGTCACAAATAAACTTACATGTGAAGTTTCATATAAAATGATGAAATAATTACTAATTTTCAAGGATGTCATTTGGCTTCTATATGTCTTACTATCATGCCTAACATCGCCCCAATGCCAGAGTCAGAATTGGCCCGCTTCTTCAAAGTGATGCATGCTTTTAAATGGTTTGGAGAGTTAGTGAGAGGTGTGCCAAATTTTTTTGGGAACATTTTTCAAAATTTCTTTAAGATCTGCGTTTTGCGCTACACAATACTGTATATTTGACTTAAAAATTTAGAGAAAGTATTAATTTCATAATAAGGGAAGGGAATGTTGTTTCAGAAGTAGATTTAAGTTTTAAAAGGAAAATAACATGAGAGGGATCAACACTTTCAAATTGTCTGTCCAGGGTCCCGCAAGTAATAGTAAATCCCACGAGAACTTCGTTAAGTGTCACTGGAGTGGTGAAACCTTTCAACTACTCCTTTGTCCATCAATAACATTTTGTAAAGAAAAATCACGCAAAATGTCTAATAACACATATGGATAATAAATTTATCACAGATAAACAAGTTTTAATTTACCGTAGATATCTATAACCAAGACTGCTACATGTATTTACTATGTCGCCTGATATTTGTTAAAGATATCATTTTAATAATGCTGATCTGTTAGTATCAGTGTGTATAAAGAACACACAAGGACAAAATCAGAGATGTTCATTTATTTATCCTCTTGCTGATTTCTCATTTGTGTGTAAATTCATATATTTCCTGATTCTCCTATTTGTCTCTCTTCTAGTAGATTCATTTGGGCTGTTCCAGTAAAACATACTTGAGACCCAGGGAAGGCACTTCCAAAGATATCATTTTAATTATGTTGCCCATAGATGCAATTTAGAATTCTGTATCATTTTGTTCATAGGAAGTCTTTGAATAATTAGAGTACCCTGGCAAATATTTTTGTTAAACTGCCTTCCCTGGGTACCATATATGTTTAAATGGAACATACCTTATTGCTCTTTACTTCGTTAACTTTCCTTGTCTGTTCATTCAGCCATTCATATTCTACTCTCTTAATTATACACTTTTCTGTACCAACATCTGTTTTTTTTATCTGTTTAATTGTTCATTCTTTTTAATTAAAAGACGGATTTGTTAAATCGCAAACTGAATTAGATTATTACTGGAAGTCTAACCAATAATCATTTAGATTTTATAAAATAATCATCAGAAACATCCTAAGGCAGATGGTTACGATTAAAATGATCTAGTCATCGTGGACAAATTGGTAGAGTATTTGAATTTGTTTTATGGAATAAAATGCTCATAGAATTAGAGAATTAGTGATTTTACTATTTTTAAGCAATTTTGCATAAAAAGCTCTTCCTCTCTCTCTCTCTCTCTCTCTCTCTCTCTCTCTCTCTCTCTTCTCTTCTCTTCTCTTCTCTTATCTCTCTCTCTTCTCTTCTCTTCTCTTCTCTTCTCTCTCTCTCTCTCTCTCTCTCTCTCTCTCTCTCTCTCTCTCTCTCTCTCTCTCTCTCCAAATAGACAATGTTTAGAACATAATAGCCAACCATGTCGTATAATTTGTCCTTGAGAAAACAATGTAGAGATTTCTATTAATTTTTTTCTTTTTCTCTACATGAAAATTTTAATATAATTTATTACGAAAACTGCTACATTTTTGCCGATGTAGAGTAGAGGTATAATGGGAACTTTGGATTATTTTACTGACATTCGTCAGCGCCTTTTATACCAACCTCATTCGCTATTATTATTTGTATCGCGATCGTCACTTACTAGCACATGCGCGGTTGGGTTTACAAAATATAATCAAACATGCGTGCGCGTGTAATCGGGCTGTTACACAAACATTTACTCGACGTTTACTGTCTGCAAATCCAATACACGGTTGCGTATCTGTGCTCAGAGTTCCCTGTGGTTTTCCATTTCCGCCAACACAGTCTCGAACTCGGCCACGCTAATGATTTTATCTTCTATAGCAATCGCGTATAATTTACAAATCGTATTAAGACTACTTTGTGCTGCCGAGAGAAGTTCCGAATAGATACGTATTCGCGAAGGCAGCCGTAACTAAATTATTTTACTGGAACCGCCTGCTACACCGGTTACTCTCGATATGGCTCCAACAACAATCCCGATTGGTGCAGCTATAATAGTTGTCGTGGCTGTGATTCCAGCAACACCGAGACCACCAGTTGCTGCAGCAAGATCACACACACACGTTTGTTGTTCGTGAGCAGCGCGGTTCTCTTAACGATTTCATCTCGCAGTTGCGGTTCTGCATCGATTATCTGTTCACGCCGGTAACATTGAGTGTCCATTATAATTCTTCTATTATTAATATAATTGCGTAGTACAATTGCTCGACAAGCATGCCTTGTTCAGGTGCAACCCGCACACGCACTTCTAACCAATTACACGTTTTTACTGGCACAACTGCTATACAATTATAGAAAATATATTCATGTGGAACACTTAAATCTCCCGCAATTGTGCGTTCCTGAGGCTGGACAATACGTTCATATAGAAACATATTGATTACACCCATGGTTGTTGTCTGAAACGATTGTGCTCATCTTCATCCAAGAACTGTTACACGGACAAGTGCGTCCTTGTTAAATAGCAGTCGAGATCTTTCTTTTCTCAGTTGATTCAATGCTGGCGCAACATAATTAACTGGGAATGTAACCAGGGTGGCTTTATCGATGAATCCCACTTCTTCGTTGTAGAAACAATCCCTGGATGTTTTTACACTTGGCGGTGCAGCCAACGATCGGGTATTTTCACGTGCCAATGCAACGATTCCAAGCTGGCTTCGAGTTGGTATTGGTACATCAGGCAGTTGGTTCCAACGATCGATTGCTATCTTGTTCTCGCGTAGATTATATTTGAGTGTATACGAGGGTCTGGTAACACCATTTTGAAGCAGATATTTGTCAACAAGTGGAATACAATCACCATCAATGTTGGTATCACTGGTCAGCCGATCCAACACCTGGTCGGTACATTTCAAAACCTCATCACCGCGGTCAGAATCCATTACTTATATGTAAAGATCAACCTAATGTTAAACACAAACGCCCCAAAATGAGTAAGTACCCTTCCGGACAGGCGTTGAGTCCTTCGAACTAAAGTTCATCTCCGGCAAACTAATGGTCTTGGTACTGCATATGTGAAAAATTCTTTAAACTGAGTATCTGTAACAGCATGTGTTAATGGTGTAACAACACGAAGCTTATCATTTTTCACTATTGTTATTGAACCCAACTCCTCTCTATATCCACCTAAGTTGAATAAATACGATCCAGACTCGCGCACCTTTATGATGTGAGGTTTAGGTCTATCAAAGTAATTCCCGTCGATAACACCGAAAGTAAATCGACCACTTGTTATAGCATCATCTTTTTTCTCTCCTTCGATGGTCAATATTCCTTTGATATATCACCATGAAGTTACTACGCGTGGTGGCAAAGGCACGTCTGAGATCTGTTCACCCACGTATTGTTTTGTTGTAGCAGAAGCATTATCAACATACTTTTTGATAAACGCAACCGACGCATTAGTGTCTCTGATTGTCTCGTTTTCAATGATCACGGCTAGGTTTTGCGCGACAGCGCCTCGCAGCCTCAAAATAATATCGTTGATGTCCACGTTAGACGTTTTAAGGTTTCCAGTTTGATCTTGAAAAATCACAAGCTCGCCAAGGTTGATGTCACCCCGGCTGATAAACTCAGGCAAATCCGCTTTTAAAACGATATTTTGAACGTCCACGTTAGACATTTTAAGTTCTCCAGTTTGATCTTGGAAAATCACAAGCTCGCCCGGGTCAACGTCAGCAACAACCCGGCTGGTAAACTCAGTCAAATCCGCTTTGGTGCCTACTCAGATCCGCATCGGCGCCGCGTCGTCGGGCGGTTGAGCATCTGCAGATGTTAATAGACATTTGTATACTATCAAGTGTACTTTAATGTAACATCAACAAGTGCTTGCAGGGTCTGGCTTGAGGGAGGTTTGCTTCTCACGAGTGCATGCAACGCTTCAGCAACAGTATGACCGCATATTGGCCCGTCCAGCCGAGTTTGCAACAACAGCATTGAATAAAACAGTGGTTGTCGTCCTCCTCGGGTTAAATAATCAACAACTTCAAGTGGTGGTGCAAGTCCATACGAGTCAAACTACAAAAGATGTCGAGGGGTTATCAAGTATGAGACCCAATGAGTACCAAGTGCTGTTGTCAAATGCAGGTTAACAATGCCGGTTTCGCTCGTGCGGGGAATCATCAATGCAAGTTCATTTCGCATAAAGGCACCTCGGAAATGCTTGACTGATTTTACCATTACGAGTAAATCAAAATTGGTCAACGGCGATGCCTTCTGTGAGTTGCACCGGGTAGTCGATGACCTCCGCCTGAGGGTATTCTGCGAGTTGTCCCGGGTAATCGAAGACTTTTTCCTTTTTTTTATTCGTTTACGGGACGCTGTGTGTCCTCCAACCGCCTTTTTCAGCGCCATTCCGGATGCAGTTCAGACAGCACCTAGCGCAGCTGCTTTTGCAACCGCAGGAGCCGCAGCCATTAATAACGCTGGAATCGCTGCATGAAATGGAAATATTCCAACGGTTTTTTGCACTTGTGTCACCTCTGACTTCTATAACGTTAATGTCACCGAGGTGTTTTTTCGTTTGTCCGTATTAAGCTGATTAAGTTGTGTTTGGGTCAACCACACAGGGACACTTCCAGTTAACCTTGCCGGAGAAAGTTTCAATGTGACCCCACAATCGTTTCGTATTGCGCTTTTTGATTTTCGCAAGCTGGTTTTCGCTAAGACCAAAATTAAATTCGTGGTAGGACATTATTATGTACAAGTGTAATAAGTTCAATTGCAACCGTTATGAGTTTTCCACGGGCGCGTTAATAACCCTCATTTGGCCACCTTCGCCCCCTAACAACAGGGTCTTGTCAGAAAGGATCACAGCAAAGCATCTGTAACCACCGGCGGGAGCTGCACCTACACGTGCATGAAAATACATGTCAACCACGGACTGTCTGAACAGCTCCAGGTGTTCCAATGTAAAGTAATAAATTGGGTACAACGTATACAAGTCATGCTGGGAAATCTGCAGACCCGTGTTAATGTTTTGATGCCGATTCAGGTACGACGACAGATTGTGATAGGCACGTGCGACTTGATTGTCTACAAAATGAAGCCGAATTTATTCAGAGGGTTCCTGATGACCGTTTAACCGCAAAGAAACTTCAAACACTTGTAAGTTGTCAAATATAATTTTACTATGCTCTTGACTATTATCTCTATTCGCATTTTGAAACGCCACGAACACGTGTTATGGTGCGCTAAGGCCATGTTGGGTACTTATTTGCCATGTAAACTGTCCCTGAATATCACCTGTTGGGTGCACGTCTGCGTTGTGCGCGAGAAACGACAGCGTTGACGTGGTTCCAGACTGCATAAACGACAACAAACGGTCTTCTGTGACTAGCGAAGGGGCTATCACAGGCATCCACATTGTTAATGTCGACAATTCAACTTTGCCGGCAGCACCTCATGTACGCCAAATTGCATCGTTGGCGTTGTTCTTACTGTTTAACGTGACTGTGTGTTTGGCAACAAAAATAACCTTGCGAACATCTCTGCAAAACCCAAATATGTGAATCGTACTGGAAAACATCAATGGGTCTTTGTGAAGTTGTTGTCGACGCTGCGCAAATCCAAGGTTGTAATTGGCATTGGCGCCCAATACAGCGTGCACTTGCCGATCTCTTGATATATTTTTTTACGTTACCAATGGTATACATTCTATGATCTGCATGGTCGGATGAGTTCTTGTAAAACATCATAGACGGGCCGGCGGATCTCGCATAATCGTCGCTGCATTTGGCAAGTCCAAGAATTGTTGTGCCAATGTCAACGTTGTCGAGAATTGTTTCGATTTCCTTTCCATCGATGGAATATTCTGCGTTGTTGAACAACGAAATGATGCCGTTGTTGACAAATCCGGCTTGGGCATTGGCGGGATAATTGGCATTGACGGTCTGTATCTGTTTTCCCTCAATTTCCAAGAAAGCCTCACACAGAAGAAAAAACCTAGATGCGTCCTGCACTTGCAATTCTATTTTGTATTCATTAGGGAGCCTAACCGGGTACGAATAATACTGAAAATCTTTTATACTTCGATCAACCAACACAGGCGCGTCCATGTCAAACGATTGGAAGTATCTTTGAATCGGGCCATTGTTTACACTTATACATTAATTGGTTCGTCTAATACCGTTTTTGTGACGGTGTTTGTGGCTTGACCACTCTCGTCCAGGCTCCGTTCACAACCGTAATCCGCTTCCCATCGCCGGATTTGCAATCGCTGATTCGACGATGTGTTGTTGAGCAGCTTCAATGATGATTTTACTGACTCGTGCGGACATTGTTTCTGTCGATGGAAGTGTAATTGGTTCTGGTTCTACCCGCGGTGCTCTAGTCACATATCCTCGTAGTTGATCTTGAAGATATTGAAACTCCTGCGATCCCAGATTATTTTACCGATTTGCAGCAATACTTTTGATGCTATCACCGACTCGCATTGCAACGTATTTAGCAATTGGCGCAGCGAGGGCCGCAAGTACCTTTGGTGCGCCTGTGAACAATCCCCGGACAACATCACCAAGACCTCGAGTGTGCGGGATTCCCCCGCTGCAATTGGTGTATACATCGTGACCACCTCTCAAAGTGATCGATCTCGGATCGCAGAGCGATGACGCGAGTGGGTAACACGACTGCCATTAGTCATACAATCATTAAATAATGAAATCACACGTGTGATTGGATTAAAACCCGCTGATGCGATTCGACAAAAGACTGTTACCCGGAAAATGATTTCACATCCACCACCGTTAGAATCACTCGGAAACAATTTTCTTCGGTATCGGTATGCACCTGGGGAGTTAGAAGGTGGGCAAAGCCGTGCTACTGATCCGGTATGGTCCGTCGATGTATTTACTATCTCGGCTCGGATAGGCTTTCCAAGGCAACCAACACGTTATAATTTTGCGCCTGTGGATGAGCAATCGACAAAGCCTCCTAGTAGCGCATTTGTGCTAGAGGAATTGCAAGTCGTTCCCGCAAATACGGAACTGCCACCAAGATTTATTTTACGCTAGTGTGTCAATTGTAAGATGATTCACAATCCCATGATGTCCAAACGCGTAAGTGGTAATTCCGTCGGGAAATACCCATCGTTTGGTGTCCAGCGGTGACAAACTGACCTTGGTGTATCGGTATACACTCATGTGATGTTCTTTACTCCTGATCATGTCGTGATTGTGTACATATGTTTTCATGCCCACATCCGCGGGATTCAATCTCAAAAACCCACCAACGGGTAGGGGCTGCATCATCGCCCATTTATAAAGATTATTTGTGTCAAGATACATGATGTAACTGTTTGAGACAGCGGGGTCATATTAGTTCACGCTCGGGTTATTCGCGTGAACGCGACGATGACTGAACATTTCAATCCCACCGCGAATACCACGCTCGATAAACAGATGAATATCAATATAGGTGAGCAGTTACAACTCTACTTTTGTCATTAACAGCAATGCATCCCAGGACATTCCCGGTGACGTAAAGCAGTGCGCGGGGTTGAGATTGTATATTCTCTTGGCGGTATCGCGAAATGCTTCAAAGACATCCGCGAGCAGCAACACGTCCGGACGCAAATACAAATCGTGATAGTCAAAGAGGTTTTCACTTTCTAATGCGGACAAAATAGCGTTTCCGTGTGCCTAGTCGTTGGCGGAAATACCTTCGCGAGACATCGACGAATGGAATGCCTCGATCGGTGGCAACTTAGTTTCGCAAACGTTTCCCATCCACTCATGTACTGGTATGGGTACACACTTTTTCGCGTTATCAACTTTAACTTGTTAGCGGTGGCACCATATCGACTGGTGATTTGGAGCTTTCCACCGCAAGGTTGCTAACTAGCCTGTCCAAGCTGGAATTCAAAAACTGCATCGAATCAATGAACTGCAACTGACCCACTCCAAACGTCATGTATTTTTCCATCGTGTTGGGGATGATACTTATTGGCGCATTTAACGCTGCTGCTACTGCTTGCATAATCAAGTGGATATCATACCCGCGCAGGTTATGAAACACCACAGGAATTCTTATTTTATTTGGTTTAATTTGTAACAGTGATGGCGTGAAAGCCATACTGAAAGCATTTCATTCATGGGAGGAGAAGCTACGTGGAAAGGGAGTTCTCATTCTGTTTGACCACTCCACTATGGTGAATTATCTCATATGGCAAGGGGACACCTAGTCCTCAGACATATGCGTTCTTGTTTGGGATATTCTAAGGTAGTTCAACGACAAATACACATACAAGTTCGTCATATTCCAGGCCGACTAAATGTATTAGTGGACTCGATATCCTGGAAGAATCAACTAATACAAACGGAATGGTTTCTTCATCCCTCGGTTTTCACCCGCATATGTGCCCACTGGGATTGATCAGTGATGGATCTATTTGCGGCAAGGTGGAATGCAAAAATCCCATCCTTTATCTCACCAGTCCCAGATCCAAAGGCCTGGACGTTCGATGCTCTTTCCATATATTGGAACGGTTTGGATGCATACGCTTACCCTCCAACACCTCTGATTCCGAAGGTGATACAGAAAGCAAGAGAATCGGATTGTCGCCTCATCCTGATTGCTCCACTCAGGTGGGAAAAATCGTGGATCAACTACCTCATAAATCTAGCAGCGGAAATCCCCAGGAAAATAGAGATATTTCATCTGCTCAAGCAAACACGACAGCAGGTGTTCCAGCCAAATCCAGAGTTGTTGACCCTGAACGTCTGAATCATATTAAACAAGCCCTCAAGAACAAACAATTCTTTCAACAAGTAGTGGAGAGAATCGTTCGAGCAAGAGGACCCTCCATTTTGAAAGCGTACGAATGAAAATGGAGAATTTTTACGCAGTGGTGTGAGCTTGAACACGGTGCGCCGCTGAATGCACCAATATCTCAAATAACTAACTTCTTACTTTGGCTCTTTGACTAGAAACAGTCAGCGTCAATCACGATTAAAGGCTACAGTTCCACGATCTCCGACAGGCTGCGTCATCACGGAAGAGAGGATATCGGACAAAAAATAAAGACCTATCCGATTTTTTGTCAAATTACGATTTCACGCGTCCAAAGGCGTTGGCTCTGTGCCCAAAGTGAATCTATCATGGGAGTAACCTGGCTGAATAAGACACCATCTGAGCCGTTCTCGAGGGCTTCATTGGTTCACCTCTCATATATGACCTGCTTCATACTCGCACTAGCAACGGCAGGCAGAATCATCGAAAATACATGCTTTATCAGTTGACCCAAACTACTTGCAGTTCCAACAGGATGGGTCAGTGTCACTCATGACGGACCCTGCATTTATTGCCAAGAACAGGCTCCGGCTCATGGAAAATCAGGCTTTTATGGTGAAATCCCTGCCAACTCTGGACACTTTATCTCAAGGTCGTCTACAGGATCAGTGAGAGCACTGGGAGCTCTATAGTGGTACCTGAAAAGAACCGAGCCGGTACGCCGAGGGCGATTCCGCCTCTTCTTACCTCTCAAAGAGGGAAAGGGCGATATATCAGCGCAGGTAATTTCGTCCTGGATAAAATGGGTTATCCGCTCCACATATCGGGAATTAACCCAAGATTAAATGAAAAATGAACTGGCTATGCATCACGGCTCATGAAGTTAAGGCAGTCGCAACAAGCATTGTATTCGAGCAAAACTGTTCCCTAGCTGACATTATACAAGCCGTGGAATAGATGTCAGAGTCAACTTCCTCCAACTTTTACTTCGGAGATCTTTCGTCCCAAAAGAGTCAGCAAGATTTGCGTCAGGGAAATTTTTCCCTTTCAAAAGCTGCACCCTGGCATATGGAGTCAATGCTTCAGTAGTGTTATCTCTCTAGAAGCTGCCTTACATACATATTAGGAGAACGGAGATAGTCTCTCCAGGATAAGGGGATGTAACTCCCTCCACCTCTTACCTATTCTCCTAAGGTATTATGATCGGGTAACGTATTTGACGAAGAAACAAATGTTTTCTAGTAAAATATGTTTCTTCGATAATACTTACCCGATCACAATACACATACACCCTCCCGGCCTCCACGCAGTTACATCTATAGAGAGCGTGCACTCCTCTCCAGTAGTAACTTAAGTATTCACGGGATTTGGCGCTAATCCCTGTATCAAGGGGAGATCGCTCTAACTGCCACCTATTTGGGCAGGTAACGTTCAGCTTCTTAGCTAAAACGTTTTAGCCTGGAGGGAAGGGCTGAATTTGCGACGCAGAAGTAGTTCTCCTAAGGTATTATGATCGGATAAGTATTGTCGAAAAAAACATATTTTACTGGGAAAAAATCGGTATCTCTGGAAGAAAAGGAAACATTGCAAACCAACTGCATTAATCTCATCAATTTTTTTTAAAAATTAAACAAGTCAAAATGGAGATAATCTCTTTATATTTGGATGTGTATTTAAGTTAGTGAGGCCAAGTTCAGTTTGAATTATTGGGTTTTTTTTTCCTTTCATCCTTTCCAGATTGACAAAATACAGTAGTTACCCAAATGGGGAGGAGCCTGTCGACAGAAGCAACCTCTGATGAGAAGCCACCTTGTTTGTCACCAACATCATATATTTTTACAATTTTGTCCTCATGAAATGTCACCTCAGTCATGTCACTTTTTCACTGCAGAAAGGGTAGCCTCTCAAGATAGCGATCATTGTTTGGCAGTACACATAAAATAGAGACAATGTAAACAAAATAGCCCCAAAGAGAGCTTATAAACGAGTAGAATTATTATATCAGCACAAATATCACATCTAATAAAAGAATAGTGTATAATTTATATATGAATTTGCTGAATGTTACTGCTTTTCAGGCATCCATTATTCAGATTATGAAAATAAAATGAAGCCCACTTGTCAAAGTAAATTAAATAAATAAAGCTTGTAAATTATAAAGGGCTCAAGTTGAAATAATTTTGTGGGGATGACAAAAGAAAAGAAAAGATGCATGGGCAAAAATGTGTGGATACTCAAAGTCATGCCACATTGAACAATCAACTTCCTTACACAGTGAATAATGCAAAGTCAAATATTCCATCTAGCTAGCAGGAAAATGAAGATTACTGTTCACCAGTATGAGCAGGCGTTTTGCTAAAATTTCATTTCCTGCTCAAGTACAGCTAGAAAATAAACAACTTCACATATTCCAGCTGGATTCCTACTTAGTTGCTATCGTAGTCTGGCAATGCTTCTGTTGAAGACTTCATAGGAGGGAGTCCTTAAAGGTCCACTTCACAGTTTTGCATTCCGCGCAGCGGTGAATTTTCAATGAAAAGCAAATCTTAACGTTTGATCCTAGGAATCATCTTTTATTTAAAGAGGAATTTTGTAAAGCATTTGATTCATGCGGGTATTTTGTTCACTATGATTACCACACAGGGTCTTCAGAACGCCGGAATTGACGTAAAATACGCTTTTTCTGTGTGGATGCATACAAATTACAGAATGGGAGTCCTGAAGACGCATAAAATGTTCAAAAAATACCGTACATGTCAATCATTCGACACAAATCAGACATTTACTCCCCAAAAACACTAATAAGTATCAGTCAACGTGGAAACTCTGGATGGGATGGTGAGCTGGAAGGATGCTGGATTCCTTTTTTCCATCTAAAGATGGTATATAATTTTTGACATCTAACCTTGGTAAAAACAGATTTTACAGTACAATTAACTCATATCGATAATCTTCGTCATCAACCACCCAAATCTGATTCATGTCATGAAAAGAGTATTTAACTCTAAGCCACCTACAGTAAAATATTGTGTGACCTGGGACGTACCAACAGTGTTCCTGTTCATCAAAACGGTACTATGTAATGATATTTTGACTCTTGAATAGTTGTCTAATAAACTAGCCATGTTGGCAGCTTTAGCTTCCGCTGACAGAGGGTAATCAGCAGCACTGTTAGATTTGGATTATTTGTATTATCTAACAAGGCTGTGTTTTTGACTGTTAAACATACTAAAACTTCACGTCCAGGGAAGACATTGAGAAACATGATTTTCCCAATTATCCAGCAGGTAAGTTTTACCCATTTTTAATTGTATTATCAGTATAGGTTAAAGAGATCTGTGTTTGTGCTACGAGTGTAGTACTTTTATAAAGACTCATCTCCTGGGCAACTGTCATGAATTTAGGTACGATTGTATGTACAAGCAAGCAGCAAAACATCACAATACATCATATCTTCTAAAAAATTCTGAGCTTGAACCAAATATAACATTCAGCTTTACATGAAGGTTAAGAGGCAGTTTTAGCAAAAATTCTTATCATCTTTCCGAGGTTCAGTTCATGTAGCAACAGCTGCAAAATAATGGAATTTTTCACCTCAAACAAAGAAGTGGTGAAAGACGGATTTGAAATTTTTGTTACTTATCCAGGTTCAAGCCTTCTACCACCCCACCCCCCACCATTTTACCCCCATCGAGCCCTCCTGAGACTGCTCAGCGTGAGCTCCGCTGCTTACTCGATTTTTACTCCATGCAAATCAATTGCCTGTTTCAGTCTTGCCTCCGCGCTGGCGTCCCTGTTTCGTATTTCATCGCAAAGTTGTCGGAAGTTTTCCATTTCTGACAGCACGGTTTCGAACACGGTTGTGGCAATGGTTTTGTCTTAGATGGCCACCGAGGACAGGTTAGTAATTGTACTGAGACTGCTTTGGGCGACTGCGAGAATTTCCGAATAGACACGTTTTGGTTTGTGCAGCCGCAATGAAATTATTTTGCCAGCACAGCCGATGATACCGGTCACTATCGATATGGCGCAGACAGCAGATCCGATTGGTGTGCCTATGATAGTCGCCGCAGTCGCGATTCCCGTCACGCCAAGGCCAACGGTTGTCGCGGCGTGAGTCAACAAATGACATCCGCGACAGCACACACGTGTTTGCATTTCGCAAGTACTGCGATTCTCTTGACTATATCATCCGCTTCGATTTTTGTTTTCGCGTCGGTAACTTTGAGGGTCCATCAAAGTTCTATTAAAAATGTCACCGCGGAGATTAACCGCATAGAGACCATGTGCAACACGCACTTCCAACCAAGCATCTTTCTTCCCTGGTACAACTGCCATGCAATCACAGAAAATATCTTCCCGGGTAATATTTATGTTTCCGGTGAGTGTGCGTTCCGAGGCTTGTCACCACGTTTACTTAAAACTACGTTGATTACGCCCGTGCTTAGAACAGTTAACGATCGTTTTCGCCCAAGAACTGTTACGCGGACAAGTGCGTCTTTGCTAACTACCGCTAATGGCGCCACAGGTTAGATTAACCTGAATCGTCAAGGTGATCCTAGCAATGTGTGGCGTGATATAGTATCCAGACCCTCTAAGTCCTGCGCGTGAGATTCGTTCATGCTCGGGAATCTCATTAATTTATTTGGGCCAACCAAAAACCGTTCTCAGATTTAATCGAGATGGCAGAGCTGAGTGTGGGCTCGTGTTTGCGTTTGAAAATTGTGGAGTCTTTGCAGATCTCGTATGCCCTCGTCGGAAGTTCAGCAACGTTCCAGGTTGCGCCAAAGTCCGACGAAAACACAAGCGAGTTATTTGCGTTAGGCCCCCAAACGCTCGCGATCGAATATTAGGCCAACTGTAATAAACGCGCAAGGACGCTAGTGCGATCTCGAGTGTGCGAGATTTCCTCGCGGTTCTCGGCGTCGGAAAAACTACATAGAATTCCAGTTTCTTTGACGAGATTGCAGGCATTGATTTAGCGGAGCATACGAAGCGTCTCCTCAGAACTCATCATCGGTGATATATACCTCATCGATGTCTTCAGTGAATTCGAGTATTAACGCGCGAAACGTCCCCTGGTCCATAATGCCGTCGGTGAGCAAACGCTGACAACTCGACGTAGGCTTATTGATGACTTCTGTCGTGTTGTTGCCGGCGCGAAACGACCGCACGAGTGTTTCCAGACGATCCACGAGTTCTTTGACCTGTTGGTATTAACTCACGCATTTGGATCTTTCTTCCTTGTAAGTTTCTTTCCCGGTGGGGACTCCAATGCCTTCTTCATGTTTGGGAAAACTTAGCGGAGGATAAAACTCACTCACGAGGGTTTTCGTTGAAGGTGTTTATCTTCATAATCTTTCCTCATTTTAGTGCCACGATCAGTGTTTCCGACTTTAAATTCTTTGATAGCAGCTTCTAAAGCTTTGTACTTCCCGCCGGCAGCTTTTGGCTACCCCGTAACCTCCTTAAATACCCACCTGGGCCATTGAGTGTCAATGTTCTTTTCCTCTTTTTGTTGGTTTATTTCTGCAACAATTTTTTTCAGCGCGAGCGTCTTAAAACAGCCATACATATAGGATTATTAAAATTCACCCTTCGAGCTTCGACGGTAAAGAACTCAGGCGGCGGCCTCTCGGGACCGGTCTTTTTCTTCTTGATCAGTTGGTTCATATTCGGCCATGCCAGCTGATTCGTATGCGGGTTTCCTTAGCTCCAAATTTGTTTTTCTTGCGTCTTAGTATGACCGCAGGCTGTTGCTTGGCTTTTTTGCCACGTGGTCTTTGCATTTTTGAAATAACTTCCGCTGCTTCCTTAGCAGCCGCTGCGGTAAGTTCGGTCCCCTCTGCGATTTTTGCGGTCGTGGCCGCAATCTCTTTTGTTGGTTCAATCATTGCTGCGACTGAAGCTTATTTTTGAGACGTTTGCGAACATCTATGTAATCGCGGAGAAGTTCCAATCGATCCTGGGCAACCTTGCGGCGTCGGTCCGCATACTCTGCTATGATGTCGCTGGTCGTTTCCTCCGTTGTTGGCATTGTATACATTTATCGTGGTCGTTAAATTGATTTATCCAAACCTACGCGATACTTTTTCAGAGAGGAAGAGCCTACTCCGGTCAAGTCGATCGTGAGGAAACTGTAGGGATCCACGGTGGCCTCCGTGAACATATTCCGAAACTCATCCCACGAATGATCGACAGCACACCAGGTCCAATGAATGTTTGCAAGACTGTGAGCGTCAATCCCACGGAATATCATCAACATGTTACAGTTGTCCCGGATCACTTTGTGCACGTGTGCATATCGTTGTGCCATATACATCACGTCTGCGTTCTTGTGTCAGCTGCGAGAAATATTCTCGCGTGGTTGTCTTGCGTTAGACTCAGTCGAGGACAACATGGTTCGGTACCTGTATTCCCCGGGGAGCTGGAAGGTGGACAACGTCGTAGGTTACTGACCCGGTGTGGTCCGCTGATGCATTCACGATCTTGAACCGGATTGATATTCCGGGACAACCAAGTCGTTACCATTTGGCGCCAGCGGACGAACGAGAGTGACACCGCTCTGCGGTGCAGCTACCAAGCAGAGCATTGGTGCGAGAGGAATTTCAAGTCATTCCCGCGGATACACAATTACCACCATGGTCTATTGTTGCCCGCTTGCATGGTGCCCGTACACGTAAGTAGTGATTATATCAAGGAAAATCCATCGCTTGGTGTCCAGCGGGGACAAACTCAACTTGGTGCAACGGTATTCACCCGTGCGATGCTTCCGCGACCGAATACGATTTTGCCGCGTGGATGAATTCGCGCCGCTTGCGTTGACGCTCCAAGTACATGTCGTGCCTGTGATCCTTTTGTACAACCACGCGTGGGACTTCTTTGACTTTCTTGATGTTTATGTTGGCAGTCTTTAACGAGTAGATTTTGGGGCGCAGTCCTACGAATTCCTCAATCGACTTGCCCGCGAATTCGTATCTGAATTTCCCCACGACTGTCTTGTTGGCTTGTTGGCGTTGCTAAACAGCGGATATTCCTTCTGGTACTCACTGGTGTTGAACTCGCACATAAGCGATGTCGCGCCCATGTCCGCTTAGGCATCATCGGTGGTAATGTGCATCAGCAACGAATCCGTGTCCATGTACAACATCTTGACGTTTTCGCGGTACCGCGGCTTGAATTTGTCATAATAAAACTCATACATTAACAGTTTAGACAAGTCCAGCACGGACGTGCCAACATATATAGGCTTTATCAGCTTAAGTTTTGAATTTTTACTATGCACGCCAATTATTCCACCGTTACATATCTTTCGCGACTCGAACGCTGGGTCTGCAATCAGCCTGCGAAGTTTGTCTTGTTCATTGTCCCGGACAAGGTCAACACGGATTCGCTTCCGCAAATATTCCATTGTTTTGCCAAACACGGCGTTATTCATGAGTTTAAAGAAGTCTTTCTCGAACTCGTTAGACGCGTCCGTTTGCAGATCCGTATTCATCTGAATGTACGGAGCCATCCACGCGCGCTGGCGAAACCGTTGAACCTAATGGACTTGCAGCACACGCACTCCCGACAGCAGATACAACTGCAGGTTTCGTACGTGGACAACGTAGTTGAGTTTCCGACGCAGGTTCGGAACCAGCTTTGTGCATTCGGTGAATTTTTTGCCCCTGAAACCGCCACGCCGTTCATCCACGAGCTCGCACTGCTACGGCGACATCCAGTAACGGGGCACGGATAATGCTTCCGAGGCTAGCGGGTATTCGTTGTGCGCGCGATGAAGCTCATTTGGGTACTCCCAATCAACTTCGAAGAAGTACCTGATGTCGTTGTTGCTGTCGTACACGTATACATGTTTGTGTATGCTTACATCCGCGGGATCGATCCACTGAAACTCACATAACTGTATCGGTTGCATCATCGCCAAACCTTACAGGTTATTAGGATAAAATTACATTATATAACTTTTCGGAATGGTCGGGTCATATCCGTCCACGCTCTGGTCTTGTTTGGACGAAATCCCGCCGCGGATACCACGTTTGACAAACACATGTTGATCGATGTATGTTAGCAGTTCCAGCTCGACGCGGGTTTTCGACAGTAATGCATCCTATGCCATTCCCGGTGATGAGAAGTAGTGCGTGTGGTCGAGCTTGTACATGCTCATGGCGATATCGCGGAACGTCTGAAAGACATCAGCGAGCAAATACAAATCGTGGTAGTCACCGAGATTTCGACAACCGAACGTGGACCAGACTTTGTTCACGTGCGCGTTGTCGTTGGCGGAAATGCCTTTGTGGAACAGTGATGAACAGAAGGCCTCCTTGGGTGGCAACTGAGTTTCAGAAAACTATTTCCGGTCACTCGTGTACTCGAACGAGTAAATTCCTTTGCGGGTGAGCAATCAAACTTTTCAGGTTCATCAGTGAAAGAACCACAGTATCGACGAGTAACAGCACAACGATCGTTGCCGTTCGCCGCAAGGTTCCTCACGAGTTTATCCAGACTGGAATTGAGGCACTTCAGCGAGTCAGTGAATTGCAGCTGGCCCAACAGCCGAAACGTCATATATTTTTCCCTGTTGTTCGGAATGCCCCTTGTTGGTGCATTCGATGCTTCTGCGACTCCTTGCATGATCAAGCAACCATCATTCCCGCGCAGGTTATAAAACACAACCGGATTTTTAGTTTTGCCGGGTTAAATTCGCAGCTGTAGGTTGCATGCGTTCTGTGCGGCACCTCTGTACGCGCCAGTGATGTGACAGTGATAGCGAACTTTTTCATCGGTGGAGCTAAAAAGCTTCTTCGCAGATCCAGCAATGCGTCGCCGCGGAAAACTCGGGAATGACAATCATGACGGCGGGGGAGGAAAGTTGTACTTGAATCCATTTCGCTGTAACCTCAAGTGATTTAATAAACATCTCAACCGAGTCTTTGCCGCTGTACAATATTGGCGGATCAGTTGCTTCAACCCATCGGACTACAATGTAGCGGAACCCGCATGGGACTTGTTCAGCAACTTGCGTTGTATTTGATTGAACCGCGAGGGCGGCTTCTGGAAGCGAGGCTTCCACGAGAACGTTCAAGCATTGAAAGTCCGCGTAAATCACATACGGGTCCTTCATCTTTCGTTGCACCGTAGTAAATTTCAGAATCCTCTTACCAGGCTCTGGCATGATAGTGCGTTGCAGCTTCTCACTGACTCCACCGCAGTAAAAGTCATGGCTATCAAGCAACTGTTACGTGGTGAATACATGCATGCAGTGTCGACATGGAAACTATCTCCGTTTATCCCTCCTGTGCCGGTAAACCATTCGAGGAAAATCTTGTATCCACACATGAGGATGCCGAGCCTCTGGACCGTCCATGTTGCTCAAAAACAACCGATCAACCTTGGTCCGTTCGTATGCATGTGGGGATCGTCGAATCGGTTGAAGGCTGCTGTTCCAAGCGAACATATTAACGGCTATACCGGGGATGAGTTGTTCAAACTTTTTGAAGTCAGTGACCAGTACAAAAATTCTATGTTGTCAAATTTGAGATCACCCAGGTGCTGTCTGTATTTTCGAGGCTGATCTTTATTGTTACGCGCGTGATGCAAAGCGGACAAGATCAAACATTCAAAACACCGGTTGTCGTAGTTGTTCAAGTTTATCACTGCTTGCCGCGGAATACACCCTGGTGTTGGAATATAACTTGACTCGCAGAAAGGCTTCTACGGGGAAATCCTAACATGAACATCCAAGCATCTGGAAAGCATCCATCCTGAACTTCCTCTGGAGTATTTTTCAAACTTCTCCGGGATCTTTGCATAACCTTTGTTGATTTAATCATTGATGGCCTCTGTGTCTTTACGGTTTACGACCACAAGGGCACCACTGTGAAACCATAACTGTGAGGTTATATATGGTGTAAAGTCATAGCGGGGCATGGTAAATTCCACATGGAGAACAATGTCCACCTTGAATCCAGACGTGCGTGGCAAAGTCACTGAGTGCTGTAACATTTATATGATCGACAGAGGCATATTTGAGAGAAGCTTCTCCTCGTCTTTGCATAGTTTGTATGCGTGTGTTATGGTTGCCCTATAATCTTCGAATCACCAACGCGTTTGTGCAACTTGAACAGGGGACATGGACTCGTTGGCGAGGATACGCGACATCCTCAGAGGCAATATTAGCTGCGATACGACGACAGTCTTGTTCATCATCGATCATGTGTGCAATTTTGGCTCTCCTGGCTCGTGAAGGAATTTTAATACGTAACTGCGCGGCTGTTGCATGAAGCTGTCTCAGTCAGCCGTGGTTCGCCTTGGGCAGGCAATAATAATGCAAGTACGTATGCTTTTTCTTTGCACCTCTCGGTAATCTAATTCCACGGTTTTGCGCAAATTGCTTGAGCTCAAGCACGGTGGGCATACTCTTGTAATAAAAGTATTATCTAATTGTTCATTCGGTCAATACATTTTTGTAATATTATTTTACTTTACCAGGATTAGAAACCGCAATCGCCTCAATCCTGGATATTATTTCATCGACTTCTGTGTCTTTTTGGACGACATCATTAACCTGTTCCTCGAAGGCATCGACAACATTTCCCGCAACGCGTTAGCAAGTCTTCACCAGCGCTTGGGATATTACTCGCATACAAATCCGCATGGCCGGCATAGCTGATTGCGCAACTTAACTCCGATACCGCATTTGAGGCATGGTCGAGCGCCTGTGCCAACATGTAACGCGAGCGCGTGTGATTTACAGTATTCGTAATGGCATGTTCTGCCGCAAAGTTCATATTTTCCAAGACAAACACATTTGCATCGATTACGTCCCTGTGACATTAAGCTTTCTATATACGCACGACGTTATTCTTTTGCTTCTTCCTGTTATTTTTTTCAGTCACCGTTATTTTATTTCTTCATGTGTATACGATGGTACATGGATGATGAGGTCTTGCGGATAATTCAAATGATAGGTTGGAATTTTACGGAGTCAATCAAGCGATATACAATATTTTTGTTTCATGGTAATTCGAAATTGTAAATCAGGATTTTATAAATAAACCGGCTTGTTCTTTCCAGGATCATTGTAAAATTCACTTGCAACCCTGGATAAAATTTCCATTAAGTCAGTCTAAGCCCAGATAAGCTCAAATGATTCATCACCGAGTATTGCACCAACTCGAACACGGCCAGACTGTGTACGTTTGTATCCAACAACATCAAGTGCTTGTATATATCTGCTTTAGTTTTTGGTTCATTAGACTTGGAAACGGCTTCGGAGAATTTCTCACATTGGCTGCGCTGCTTCGCTTCTGCTGCTTTATAGATCAGTTCGTATAGCCTCTGAAGGTTGCTAAGTGTGGATGCCACTGATATATTACCAGGCGTTTTTCTAATTGATTTGCCCTTGGTGATCTTTGCTGTCTTTGTTATATTCGTTGGGTATTTCGCTATCTGTGTCGTCGCTGGGTATTTCGTTATATGTGTCGTCACTGGGTATTTCATTATCTGTGTTAACATACAATGACTTTTAACGCCTTTAGCTGTATTATTCGCCGAGTTTCCGTCGTGATTGCTCCAGAGCGATCCCTAACCCGGTTAACTTTTCAATGTGCTCCGGATACATGTTTAAAAAAATCATACAGCATTTTCTTTGGGCCTCTTTGACAAATCGATAGGATGCATTCAAGCTAAACAGCGACTTGACCTTTTCTGTAACATTATAAATGCACCACTGCGTAGGTAATTTAATTCCCGCATCAGCTACACATATGAATTCTTCGATGATACTGTGCATGTCAAACGGTGGTTTTTGACATTATATAATACTCGCTATGATTGTTTAATGTGTTGTTTTCACACAAAAGGAAACGGTCTCCGCTAGGATTGCTCTTGTCGATAATATTTCTCTGAGATTTACATGTGATGCTTGTAATCCCGTTCTTGGTATTCCACAGATAATCAATACTGCAGCGGGGCTCTCGCGGAGCAGTCTCAGGGGCGCTCGGGGGGAGCGTCGCGCAGACTCTTTTTGGTACGCGTACGGGAAAATCCCCGAGCTGCAGTCGCGTTTGCCGCGGGGGTAAAATCGTGGGGTGGTAGAAGGCTCGAACCCGGATAAGTAACAAAAATCTCAAATCCACCTGTCACCACTACTTACAATTACAAATATAAGTTTCTCACTGTTGACTTCAGATGTCATTTGCACCTGCTTTAAGTTTTGTTGACTATTTCAGAAAATAGTTATTTTTTAGAGACGTAACAATTATTTTATGACATCGAATTCTGTACCATATCAACTATGCCTATTTTTTTTTAAATAAATCATAAGCTAAATCTTATATTTTTACTTGCAAGTAAACAATTTTATTATAATACCATCATGATATTTCCCAATTTGATTATTTTAGCTTTTGAGACAAAATCTCTCCCAAAACAAAAATTATGATAAATAAAACAAAAGCTTTAGGAATGCTAAATTATGTTTATTTATGTCATTTTTCCTTTTACCTGCGTTTTCCATGTGCTACTTACGTTGCTCTGCAATATATGTTTTGATTAGAGCATATGAACAACGGTGTCACTAGGGAAAAAGTAGACTTCTGTGAAGTGCTTCGAAATAGGTGACGTACTACACGAACTTGCCGACAAGGCATCTCCTGGTTGAAAGCGTGCCAAGAAGAGTATTAGGGAATATATCGTTGTCATTTGTTATGCATACTTTGCTAAAATAACTAATGTTTGAAAAGTAATGAGAGGTATCACTGTGAAACGAGCATATTTCTGAAAAGATGAAATATAAGTGCTTAAGTGCGTCAAACCCAAGGAGTCCAGGATATAAACAAGGTTATGGAAATTGAAAAGCTTATTCTTAACATTATACTCAAGCAAAATACTCCTGATCGAAAGCGAATTGAAGATGCAAAACCAGATTACCAGGGTGAAAATGAATAAAAGTAAAATATATCATGCCGAAATGAAGAAGCCTTATTGTTTCGACCACAGGTGCTCGTATCGTTGCAACCAATTTACCTATGAATCATACATGTACTATATAAACCTATAAACCTAGGTTTATATAGTACATGTATGATTCATAGGTAAATTGGTTTTATAGTACATGTATGATTCATAGGTAAATTGGTTTATATAGTACACGTATGATTCATAGGCAAATTGTAAGCAACGATACAAGCCCTTGTGGTTTCGACAAGATACCTGACATTTCTTAACAAGGTGTGGACTTTGTGAGTAATATATATGATTTACACAGACAGAGATTCGGTCACTTACGGCAAGCATAGACGAATTCAAAGACAATTTCCAGAATATGGGCGTAGTAATATCAAGAATTCATATAATAAGCCCAATTCAATATTGGAAGTTCTGAAAGCATACTAATTGCCGATTGCAGGTTTAAGTCCGATATTTGTTCAATATGTACCGAGTCTCAAGAATGAACCCACATCTCCTGTTAATTTTTCCTTCCTTCTGCGTGTTGGGAATTAAAATCTCTCCCATCCAGTGCTTTGAAAATTAATTTCGTACGGTGATCGTTGATTTTTTTAGAACAATTGTTTGCATTTGCCAAAGTCTGATTCTTTCAACATGGAGATTTTTTCTCAATGTCTTGCATTAACCCGTGTTGCCTCATGATTGCAATGCAAAGATGGCGTTTCAATTGTGTCGCATGTGTGCATAAAAATCCCTTGTTTTGTATGTTTTATCTCAGAATCCAGATAGTCTGTAGTTATGGCTACACCTTCCATCCTCACAGTGATCGACGAAAAGTCAGATTGTCAAAGATGATGCTACAAAGATTTGCAATCTGCTTACTCCTTACTCAACGAAAGTCAAGGAGACCGAATTTCGTGTGTGAATGGTTTTCCTCTCGAAAATGATGGGATTGTGTCTGACTCCATTCAAACTTATCTCGTCATCTTCAGGTGAAGATGGGGAAGAAATCACACTACGGTTTGTACGAAAAGAACATCATCGCTACGCAAGTGTCATTTACATCATGCAAAATTTATTTCAAAAAGGCAAAACTCATCACAACATCAGACTCAATGCACACTACTTGATGTTGTTCAAAAGTCTCCGAAATAAATCTCAAACGCCGGCTTTGGTCAAACAACTGTGATTGTGCTGGCTAAATTATTCCTATGATGATGCCACTCGTTTGCAAACTGTGTATTTACTGATCGATATGAAACACAATACAATTCTATTATTTATACGAAGGTGGGAGTTGTGGCACATTAGGGTATTTGTTTTTTTTAAGTTTCAAAAATTACTTGTATCAGCCCGAGTTGCTTCTACCGTTAAATATTTGAGTTTTCACATATTTAACAACAAAACTCTAGCGTGTCAGAAACTCCCACTATCATAAATGACAAGCAGGCCTGAACTACATGATCAATATATATATATATATATATATATATATATATATATATATATATATATATATATATATATATATATATATATATATATATATATATATATATATATATATATATATATATAATCCTCTGAAAATGTGTAGAAAGACAAATTGATGAAGATATAAATTTACCATCTGCCTAATAGGGATTTGTTGTCTTCTACATTTTGTTTTACACAGCTCACGAGCTTTTGTATGCATATTTTTGTTAGGTGGCTCTTTTGGCTTTGCTATTGTGTTAAATGATTCGTTTGCCTTTTCAACAATTTCTTGGTCGAATGATTTAATCATTTTTGATCTGTTTTCTGCATAATTCTCATTGGTCTTTGATATTTTCCAAAGATTTACATAAAACTTCAAAACAGTGTTACAAAATAGTTTAAAAGTGTACGAAATATACCTACAACTAAATAAATATATAAACAATGACACTAACGGATAGTATTTTGTGTCAGCATATGTGAATATAGTTCTATTACACAGATTGTACTAAACCATTTACCGAGCCATGAAACTCTGATTATTTATTCTCCGTTCAATTTTGTACACTGTGAATATCATATTGGTACTATTTCTTATTGATCCTATGTACATTCAATTTGGTGTTTTACTTGTAGCTGCCAAGTTACTCAATTTTCTTGTTCAGAGAAACATGGCTGTTTAACTCTTGACTCAGTTTTGGTTTTTAGCCAAATGTTCCCTCATTCTGATATGTTCTGCTCTTTTCAGCTTTTTCGTATACATAATATGGTACCAAGCATGATATATGAATGCATTTGGCTCTTTTGGTTTCCAGTCGTTTGGTTTCCAGGAGTGTAAAGGATTCACGGTACTAATTCAACTCCCATAGTAAACCTATAAAAAACACCATACTATTAAAAATTCAATAACTTTAAATTTGTAATACTCATCATCAAACCCATATCCCTCAGTATAGATCCATCCTTGAGCCAAGCTTCTGTGTGTAGAAAAGCATATAAGCTGCATCATCTTTTGATCTGCATGTGTCTGAAACATGTGTTTCCAATTCCACACCTAAAGAATCAGTGCTAGTCTTAAAATTTTTGAGTGATCCTAAGTCAGGCCTGTACAAAGACTGAAATTACAGTAGAACATTGTCTCTATTTTTTTCAGTTTCGAATAGGAAAAGCTCTCACAAAATTCTTGTTACTAAAATTTTACTTTTTGTTATTGACCAATCATAGCCCCTCAGACCTGTATATACTCTATTTATATTCACCCATTTCTAGGACTGGATCCCATTTTCCCATATATATTGTTACGACTGTAGGTCTTAAAAATATGTTACAGAAAGAAAGCGAAACCAACAATGGAAGTAAAACAACAAGCAATTTATTTCCAGACAAGTAAAGTGAAAACTTAAAAGATACTTACAATTTGTGAGATAAATTCCAAATAATCTAAAATGTCATAATCACGAGTCCAAAAAAATAGAATGTTTTGAATGAATTCCAATAGCCTTGAATGTCCTGATGTACAACAAAGATGTAATCCAGAATGTATTTGAATGAGTTCACATAAATCCCAAAAGCATGTATTAATCCAAAAATGAGTGAGCACTTTAGTATTTCAAATGTATATTGTAAATAAATAATTCCTCTCAAATTATATCTGATTTCAACAACACAACTAAAATAAAGTAATTACAGACTGATCTTTTAGAACCGGAATTCTAGAATAGGAATGAATTTGTTTACCAAAATCTGCATATAAATATATATGCCGACATGACCTATGTTACATCAGAATACGAGTATTTCGAATGGAAAATACTGGTCTACCTGACATATGTCTCAAAAGTCTAAATGCAAAATGCCTATGAAAATACTATGTAAACAACTGGAAGTATGTATTTTCAAATAATCATACAACTTACAATCATAGACAAAAGTTAAGTATATAAACATCATACATAATATTCTATTTTATGTTCACCTATTTCTAGGACTGGTTCCCATTATTTTGTATAATTAGTTCTGTGAGTCCTATATTAACCCTTGATTTACTTGACAGACCTATGTATAGTAGTAGAGTGCACAAGTAAACAGTGTGCATAGTTCTGCTTTTCAAAGATTACACTAGTGAATATTAAAAAATATTGGAAATCCATGTATACCAACATCAGCAATGGTGCATTTCTAACAACATTTAAATATAAGAGCTTCCTTTCATCACAAAATTATTTTAAAAAATGTTAAAATAAATCTGTCTTATCAAGAGTTACAGTTGTTTGCTATCACCATTTATCTCTCTTCAATTTAAGATTGAAATATATTATCATCTTTGTTATATTATGCATTAAATGAATCAAACATCAATGAGATCATCTATATGTGAATGCATTACGTCAAAAAAGGAGATTTAAATGACAGAAATTACTTAAAATTCTTCTGAACACATAATTCAAAACTGAAGTAAGGTAGGCATAAACCAATGCAAATACAAAATATGAAGTTCCAAAACATTCACTGAATGAAATTGCTGGAACACAAAATCATGAGAAATCAGATTTTACTGGGTGAAAGTCACAGGCTCTGAGTAACCTTGGAGTAAGTCAAAGCAGTACAATCATAGTTGTGTATCAATAGTTACCTTAATTAGTCACTACAGATGAGGCCTCACATGGAAAACATGCAGCATGCAGTCCACCAATCTAATTCCACTACTCCTGTACAATACACAGTTCACCTGTAGAGGGCAACATACAGCAATATACAATATATAGTCATTAATATGGAAAGTTTACCACTGAATAAACATATTTATTCCTACTTCCAAATGCTTTGTCAGAAATGGCTTCAGAGTAAGCTAGGATGTATATGTGTCTAGCATAACTGAATCCATGTATTTAACCCATGTTAGTAAAGCATAAAATGTAGGTCACATTGACCTTTGGTTTTAAAGGTGCAATAGTAACAGAGATGCATCCAATTATCAAATTTCATGATTGGAACATAAACAGCACCCATAAAATTAACTTTTAATACCAAATTTAAACAAAGTTACTGAATCATGAAATAGAAGTCACAGATACCTCTTTTTGCAAAAAAGATGTAGAACTTATGTAGATGCATCCACCCACCAAGTTTCATGATTCTAGGTAGGATAGTACACATATAACGTGCAAAAAACTCATATGGCCATGAGCTAAATACAAAGACTTGATCAAAGCCAGTAAAAGATAAAATATAGGTTGAGATGAGCCTCTTTTGATGAAAGGGTATGGCAGTAACAGAGATGCACATCATCATTAATTTCACAATTCAAGCATGAACAGTGCCCATGAAACCAAACACATAATGTAACCCAAGTCAGTGAAGCATAAAATATGGACCATAATGACCTACTACTGAAATGATGGAGAAGTGCTCACCAAGATGCATCCCCGACTTGTATGATTCTTGATAGGATAGTATGTACATAGCATGTCAAAAAACTATGTAGTCTTGTGCTAAATGCAAAAACTTAGCCTAAGCCAGTAAAATGTGAGATATTGGTCACAGTGACATTTTTGGGTATGAGTGTAGTACCAACACTGATGTATGCAATCATCTAGTTTAATGATTACAGCATGAACAGTAAAACCATGAAATCGAACCCAATTCAGTGATGTTTGAAATATGAGTCACAGTGATCTACTTTTAAAATGATGGTTTGGTACTCTCACCAAGTTTCATGATTCCAGGTAAAACAGTATTATACAGTATATAAAAAAGAACAATTTCATTATGAGCTAATGCAAAAACATAACATAAAACAGTAAAATGTGAAATATAGGTTAACATTACCTTCATTTCATGTAAAGGTGTGCTACTAATCAAGATGCATACAATCATCTAGTTTGATGATTCTGGCATGTACATTGCTTGACACTGAACCCTAGTCAATGAAGCATGAAATATGGGTCACAGTCACCTACTTCTGTGATGCAGTAATAGTAATCATCAAGCTGCATCCCTTCATCAAGTTTCATGAATCTAGGAACAGCAGTATATATACTGGGTGCAAAAAACCTATATGGTTACAAGTTAAATGCAAAAACTTAACCTAAGCCAGTAAAATGTGAAATGTAGGTCAGAATGACATTCTTTTGTGGGTAGGGTGTGGTAATAATAGCCATGAACGAAGCTTGTGAAATAAACTTAAAACACAAAATGTAACTAAAGTCAGGGATGTGTGAAATATAGGTCACAGTGACCTAACTTCATGAGCAGGGTGTAGTACTCATCTAGATGCATTCCCTCACCAAGTTTCATTGCTCTGTGTATAACAGTATGTATACTCGATTCAAAAAACCTATTTGGTCATGAACTAATCGCAAAACTTAACTGAAGCTAGTAAAATGTGCAATGTAGGTCACAGTGATTTTCCTTTATGGTTGTTGTTGTTATTGTGGGTTTAACGCCATTTTTAAGCACATAAAAGGCTATACTTGGCAGCCAGTATATTTGGTGGAGGATGAACCCGGGAAAAACCTGGGAAGAACCACCGACCCACAGGAAGCAACTGGCAAGCTTTCTCACATACCCATGTTAGCCGAGCCCAAGACTCGAACCCACGCAGACAGAGGTGAGATGTGTGAGTGATCTGTAAAGGCGAGCGCCTTAGACCACTCAGCCACCCAGGGCCCCTTCCTTTATGGTAAGAGTGTGGTATTGATAGAGATGCATACGATCATCTAGATTGAGGATTCTAGCATGAACAGTGCTTGAGAAATAAACTTAAAACACAAAATGTAACCAGTTGGTAAAGCATGAAATATAGGTCACAGTGACCTGCTTTTGAGACAAGAGTGTGGTACTTATCAAGATGCATCACCTCACCAAGTTTCATGCTTCCGGGTATACAAATATCTATACAGTACACAAAAAAACCTGAGCTAAACATCAAAATTTAACCAAGAATGTACAACTAATGAAACCCACTCCAACCGGTTGCCTAGGATATAGGAAGAAAGAATGGTTCACATTCAGTGAGGGTGCACATCTATAAATATGCTTTTATCTGTGCAGATGCCAACAGCTGGGTTAGGACAAAGCTTACCTCTACTCTGTATAGGTGAGGTAACAATGGGTGGGTAAATTCACTGATACATCACCTACTTAAATCAGCCAGAGAACCTGATACTTTAGATCAGGGAAATCAGGTGATATAGTAATACATGCTGGCACCTGGGTTAGTACAGATTATCTCTACTTTGTATATGTGAGCTACAAATGGGTGGATAAATTCACCGATGTATTGCACCTACTTAAATCAGCCAGAGAACTTGATACATTAGATCAGGGATATTGAGGTGATATAGTAATACATGTTGGCATCAGTGAGGGCTAATTCCTGGGTGCAGTATGACAACAATATTGTCTGGGGTCACTGATGCCAAATAATGCATGTTATATATTTCTACTGGTACTAGGGAAGTACATGCTTCAGGCCAGTCATGCAAGTACAACTTGCACATCTGAAAAAATTTGTGGGTGCAACATCCAGCCTTTAAGTGCAACAACAACAAAAAGCACTTGATAACTCCTCATGTTTCTTGGGTAGAACACCCATTACATTTTAGATTTCTGAAGTAGCTTTTACCAATTATCGTTTTCCCACATTCAACAAGGAGCTTTCTCATGACTCTATTAAAGACTCCATTTGCCCAGGGAATGTAGCAATCTTAGAAGTTCTCAAAATCACCCTACTATATAATTCATTAAAGGATAAACAAATAGGTCTTAGCAGGATGGATAGATGGTCCATTTGCATACCCCATTCAAACTGTGTAAATATAAATGTGATTTCTTGTCATGTTCACTCCTAATGATTTCAACCTGCTGCAATTTATATGCTTTACTTGTAAAAGTAATATTCGTACTTTGGACTTCTGTTGTTTCACCTAATAAATTATTAAAGTGTTTACCTTTTCTGATTTTCAATTTTATGAATGTTGGAGCCATAACATACAGCAGTACAAATCAGAAATCATACACAGGAGGAATAAAAAGGGTGTTATAATGAAGCAGTATCACTTCTCAAGTTTAGTGCAAGATCATCAGACAAGTATTTTATTTGCTAAATTGACAAACTGAACAGTACATGAAGTGCATACTAGTATTACAACTACCAAAGTTAAGTAACATAACATGAAAATTGTAGTGACTTAATTGTTGGCTTATCAAGATACTGGTATACCAATGGCAAACTGTCCACTTGTTCTTCTCATTAACCCAGACTGCTTCCCCACCCATAATCCCCCATTTTACCACCTCTGCGCCCTATCCACCAAAGACGGGTGTGTGTGTACTGTGACGAGGAAACACATGAACAGTAATTTCGTTTCGCTAAAAGCTTAAGATTTGATTTTAAATGTTAGCGGGTTTTGTAGCTCCATCTAGCGTCTTAGTTTTTGGTCACGTGATCCCGCCTGTTGGGTATATATACGAGCCAACTGTGGTTGCGATGGTGGTGTAGTAAGGTTTGATGTAGCCTGTAGACGTCCCTCTGAGCGAAGCAGTATAGCCACCCCGCCGGAACAAACACATTTGGCCGTAGTTCACCAAACAGGAAAAGGCAAGAGCGGGAGATTCTAAAAGATAGGAAGGTCTTTCGTCGACCGGAAAAAAGGAGCTTCAAGGCTCGTTCTAAGAGCATAGGAATCTTGCTGTTATGACTTCTCAGGAATACAGATTACAACCGAGGATTCTGCATTTCTCTTTATTATGTCTTTGTTCGTCTCGCTGTCGATCTAGAAGAAGAGATGACCACGATTGCGACCCAATCGGCGACATAGTCGACGACCACGACTGTGACCCAGTCGTTGATCCAGTAGACGACCCAGTTGACAACCACGACTGCGAGCCAGTAAGCAATCCAGTCGATGACCACGACTGCGACCCAGTCGGCGATCCAGTAGACGACCCAGTCGACGACCACGGCTGCGACCCAGTTGGAGACCACGACTGCGACCCAGTCGGCGACCTGGAAGACGATCTAGTTTGCGACCTGGTTGGTGACCCGGCGTCAAAAAGAAGCCAGGAATATGACGATATCCCGCTGGGGAGAAATCTGTCACACTCTGGAGTGCCAGTCTTCAGACAGATACAGCGGGGTATTACTCCAATATATAGACCTATCCCAAAGAACCAGAGAAAGCGAGACTCAGGGGTAGTGTAGCCAGGGAGGTCTGCTACAGTACATTGATTAGCCACTACAGGTGAGGCATCACATGAAAAGCATGCAGCATGCAGTGCACCTATCTAATTCCTCACTATTGTACAATACACAGTTAACCTGTTTAGGGCAACAGATCACAATATACAATATACAGTTTTTGATATGGAAAATTTACCCTTATATAAACATATTTATTCCCACTTCAAATGCATTGGTTGGAATGGGACTTCTGAGCAGGCTAGGATGTATATATGTCTAGCATAGCTGAATCCATGTGATCATAAACACAAATATTTAGCCCATGTTAATAAAGCACAAAATGTAGATCCCAGTTACCTTTGGTTTTAAAGATGTAGTAGTAACAGAGATGCATCCAATTCTCAAGTTTCATGACTGGAACATAAACAACACACAATAAATTAATTTTTAATACCAAATTTCAACAAAGTTACTGAATTATGAAATATAGGTCACAGACACCTAAGTCAATGAAGCATAAAATATAGGCCATAATGACATACTACTAAAATGAAGGAGTAGTGCTCACTAAGATGCATCCCCAAGTTTTATGGTTCTAGATAGGATAGTATGTACATAGCATGCCCAAAAATTATGTAGTCATAAGCTGAATGCAAAAACTTTGCCTAAGCCAGTAAAATGTGAGATATAGGTCACATTGACAATTTTTGGTATGGGTGTACAGATATATACAATCATCTAATTTAATGATTAAATAATGAAAATATGAATTTGAACCCAAGTTAGTGAAGTGTGAAATATGGATCACAGTGACCTACTTTTAAAATGAAGGTGTGTTACTCATCAAGATGCATCCTCCCACCAAGTTTCATGATTCTGGTATGAAAGTATTATACAGTAGATAAAACAAAATTCATCATGAGCTAAATGCAAAAACTTAACTTAAGCCAGTAAAAGTGACCTAACTTTGTGACAAGGGTGTAGTACTCATCTAGATGCATTCCCTCACCAAGTTTCGTTACTCTAGGTATAACAGTAAATATACTGGCTGCAAAAAACATATTTGGTCATGAGCTAATTGCAAAAACTTAACTGAAACCAGTAAAATGTTAAATGTAGGTCACAGTGACTTCCTTTATAGTAAGAGTGTAGTTCTTATAGAGATACATACAATCATCATTTGAGGATTCAAGCATGAACAGTGCTTGAGAAATAAAGTTAAAACACAAATTGTCACCAATCAGTGAAGTGTGAAATATACATCACAGTGATCTACTTTTTTTATAAAAGTGTAGTACCTATCAAAATGCACCCTATCCCCCAAAGCTGGGGGTGGGCGCAAATTAGTAAGTTGGTGGGATAATGATCACATTAGAGATTCAAATGCCCTCTTTTGCCCTCATTAAGATATATAACACAATTTGCATAACCATGTAGCCAACACTGAAACTGGCTTTCACAAGAAAGGTTAACCAAAATCACTGAAACATGAAACACAGGTCACACACTTGTAGCATGTGTTACACTCATTAAGAAGAAGCCATACAAAAAACTGTACATGCATGACCCTGCAGTTAAAGTGCAAATGATCTTACATCCAAAAACCTATCGTATATACTCACTTATAAGTCAGGTCCAACTGCAAACAACAGAGATCCAGATCTGCTGGCACATTATGCAACAGTAAATCTGGGTCTATATAGTTTGCATTTGAATCTGACTTACACACAAGTATATACAGTAACTAAAGTGTGATGAACAGACAGACAACAGTAATGTGATACATTTCTTTTCACATTTATGACAGGCCATGTAGTGTTATCCATGTCTGTCTATCCAAATATATGGTGGGCACACAAATTTTGCACAGCTTTATATTCTTAACAAATCCAAAAGTTACAAATCTGCATCTGTAACAGTGAAGAAGGAAATAATTAACACAACTGTTTAAATAAGTTCACATACCCAGTGTTCCAGCAAGCTATATTTAGAGGGGTGCTGCACCATGCCCTTATTTCTGAGTGCCGCTCAATTTTATAATTGTGCCCCTCATTTATTTTTATGCCTCTCTAATTATTCATAATTTGCTACCCTTTATCCATCAGCAATGTTAGATTTTGTTCCAATCTTTGCATATCTGTAAAGTATAGTAAATGCATTGGCTTTCTTCTCTGCTAACTGTTCATTTGTACTGGATGAAGCTCAAGCAATGGCACCGAGTATTGATGATAATGCCAAGGTAACTGCTTGATGCTCCGAAAGGTTCATTTGTCTGAAGGTCAATAAGTCCAAACTATTTTTGTACAAGAGCTCTAATTTCCAAACATTTTAGCCCAATGTTCTATTCTTCTGAAGGTTCGCAAGTTTGAAGAATATAGAGGTCAATAGTCTGAAGGTTCATTGATCCGAGAGTTCATAACTTCGAAGGAAAAGGTTCAAAGGTTCACAAGTTCAAAGGTTTGTTATTCCAAAGGTTTTTGACAAAAAGGGGTCCATTGGTCCAAAGGGTCATTAGTCCGAAAATATTTGCAAAAAGGGTTCACAAGCCCGAAGGTTCTTTGGTCCGAAGGTATTTGAAAATGGGTTCATTGGTTCTAACATTCAATATTTAGAATATATTTTGTTATTGGTCCGGACTAATGCACCTTCAGACCACTTAACCTTCAAACTGTTTAACCCTTCTTTTGGACCAATGAACCTTTGGAACATTGAACCCTTCTTTCAGACCAATAAACCTTCGGATTAATGCACCTTCAATCCACTAAACCTTAGAGCCACTAAACCCCTCTTTCAGACTGATGACCCTTTCAATCCGAGATTCAATGAATCAATGAACCTTCGAAACAGTGAACCTTTTTTTCGTACCATAGAACCTTTGGACTATAAAAATGTAACCACTCCCAATTCTGTTAACAAAATGCCCACAGACAAAAGATCTAAGTTAGTAGCTAAAATGGCTCATAAAAATAGCAAAGCCTAACAGAGTTCTTTATGTATGTATATCTCAGTTGCAGAACGTTTCAGAGACCAAATGAATCCATCATTCTACTCCAGTGTATACCTTACTCATACAAGTAGTAAAAGCTTACAGAATTCTTTTCTTAAGCATGTCTTAGTTACAAATAGACTGTCATATTTACTGCTGCTATACATTCAGTAAAGAAAGATTTGTAAGGTCACCAAATGGGTCTGTTGTTATTATGCACAATAATATGGCCTAGTACTAATACATATTTGTACTGTAGTAAAAATGAAATTTTTTCATTATTAAATGAAATCTTGCTATAAAATGGTTTAAATTTTAATAAAATAAATAATTGTTATACTGTATTTTTTATGATCTTTTTATGATGGGTTGCCTTTTAAAACATGCAAGGTGCCTTTTTGCCCTCCTTGGCACACCTCTAATTTTTGGCTCAAGCTGGAACACTACATACCTATGCTCACATAAACTGATGGGCAGGATTACATGATTCCAACTTCTTCAATAATTAATACTAATTCTTACTTGGAAGTTATTTTGTCAGGCACAACTAGATCTCACAACAAATGTGCATGATGAATTTCACAACTGTCATAGCTTTTTAGGATCAGTAGTAATGTTATGCAATTTTTCCTACACACCTGAGGTAATTACTTGAGACCTCGAGATACAATTGGGGGTGGTTTGTAACTATGCTTCAAGGAAGTGAAGAATCAAATATAAAAGACAAACAATGTGGGAACATACTGTTTTAATTCAGATTTCTACATCAGGATAATCGGTTTGTGTCAAGTCTTAACTGAACAGTATTAAGCCAGAAACTCTTTCCAGAGAACTTTATCTTCTTGGATCGTTGAATTATCTAGAAGAAAGACTTGATAACCATTGTGTACTTTCCCCTTTACAACCTACATGAATCAGTGTACTCCCTTTTGATAACTGTAAATATGATGGCTTTTAAATTATGACATTCCACTATGGTCACATGGGAATGCAGGACTGCACCATTGTAATATGCAAATTCCATCATCAGACCATCACAGCTCAACATCTGAGATCACAATTCCACTTCAATAGGCTTTCTGAATTGTTGTCACCTTTTAAATACAGAAATACATCATTGCAGTCTCTTGTACAGTAGTATGCAAACTTCATCATCAATACTCGTAAATCAGCATTTGAGATCATAATTTCACTTCAATTGGTTTTCAAAATGTTACCAACTTTTCAAATGCATTGTGGTCCTTTGTGAAAAAGGACCAACTCCAGTGATTCCATGTCATTTGGCATACTGAATCCTTGTATAAAGGCATATTTTTAGTGGTTCATCAATGATCGGCATTCGCTATTGTTCTGTCAATAATTTATTGTGGCTTCATCCCATGGTCCATATATGTTGCTGGAAATGGAGAAAATTACAATTCAAACTGTGATCTTATTGTTTTATGACAACAAATTTAGTTTGATGACTAGATGGCAGATGATTACAAAGTACTCTTGTATACATTGGAATATAAACTTCACAGTTATGAGGAAGAACAATGCAGTAAACATTAGGAACACCACATAAAAAATATTTAGATAAAATTACTGACAACTCTTCATATGTAATGTGGATATGTTAACTAAAAGACAGAAACAAAAGGCCAAAGAAGGACTACCTATTAGTGCCGATCTGGCCATACAGAAATCATAATTTTCATTGGTTCGTAGAGAAGCATACAAGTTTTAATGTGTGATTTTAAATGTGGTTTTTTAGGGGGTAAAATTAATTTTAATTATGTAATACTTATCTGCTACTATTAACAACTTATCAACTTCAATTCTGGTCCTCCAATATTAATTGGAGAAGGAAATAATTAGCTTGGACTGGGCACCAAAGTCCCAGAAATGGAAAGCAATGCAATAGTAGCAGGTAATTTTTTACTACAATTAAACAAGCAATTAGGCTAAACATCCATCCTGATGTTACTATGATGGTGGCATCTTTTGTGTATTTTAAACAGCTGGAGACCATCGATCTGCTAATAAGTTCGTGTAGTCGTGTGGAAGGAACATTAAGTTCTCTCAGCATAGCCACCGAAAAAATTGATTGTAAGAGATCTAATTGTGTTGTATAAATCAGATTTATTAATTAGTAATGAAGGATTTATATATGTTATCATTCATTTTAAATGTTTGATGCATAGTACTTTTATGTGCAAATTAAACTCAAATTCTCCATTTATTTTATGAAGTGCACCAGAAAATAATGCATATAATGGGCAAGAAAAAAAATCCTTCTTATGTCTGGGTGGAAAATCTAGCCCTTACTGTTTACATTATAACCAGGAAATCTCAGCAAGCCTAATCTTCATCATGAATCTTATCCCATTTAGATGAATTTCTCCATTCTGCCAATGCTGTGAACACATCAGTAATCAACTTACTTTTTATAGGGTTGCAGTCTAGTCAGCCAGGCTGGGCACACAAAGTTGATAAACAAGTGAACCAGTCCAAACAAGATGGCTGCAGGAGTGGATACAGTCAACAAAGCCAGAAATGTGAACATTCCCAGAAGAGCTGTCAAAACTGGCTGAGAAGCTGGAATACTTTGCTGGAAAAGACAAAAATAATTCAAATTTAACTGTAACAAATTTATCTTTCTTTTTATGCTTATAAAATTATGTGTATGTTTTTTAATTTACATTAGGCAAGAAGATCTGAAAACTTTATGCTGTAACATTAAAAGCAAAGGTGGTGGTATCAAGTGGTCTTTTAGGTTGAGAAAACAGAGTTCCTTTATAAAACAAGCGTTCCAGAGAAAACTTTTTCTCTCATTCCAATACATGTGTGTGTGATATAGTTTTCCTTTGGGAGAAAGCCACGTGGGATATGCCTATCTCATATGAGTGCACATGTTAGCCTGAATCTGACATCATTTTGTCTATGACCCAGAGGATGTTTGAAATGAGAGAAAATATAATCATGTGCATTTATGTTATATAAGTAAATGCCACCCTTGGATAAGAATTTGTTCATCAGTAGTTTGGCAATCCCTCATTCTGGCCTCAAAAATTCTGTCTCACTGATGGGCTTTCCCTATCCCACGTGTATATGCATTATAATTGTCCTGCCAACAAACAACACTATGATGTATGTTTTAAGATTCAATATATTTGGACACTAAATTTAAACCCAGCTAAAAATGCCACTGACATTGCTGACATCATCACTAGCTCAGCTATAAATATAACTATATCTTGCTTTACAAATTCAGTTGATTAAAATTCAAACTGTGAATAAGCAACCACATGATGACACAAGAAATGGAGCCCATAATCTCACATGTATAAAAAGAACGGAGGGCATTTTTCAATCTTATAAGAGTTACTTCCCTTTTAAGCTATCCTAGGATACATTAAAATGTTCTCCCTCAAATACATTACCCAATCACATTTACATTAGAAGAATAAGTAAAAGGGGGAAGAAATGCAGGAGCATCCAAACCCTACCTTGGGTATCCACCAGAGGATGGAACTGTAGGTAACACCATTCTCATAACAAATGGGTCAGTATAACTAAAGGATGACTTTAAAATTGAACAACACATAACCACTGTTATTTCCAGTGACAACTTGAAACTTTAAACCAATGCTGGGGATGAGGCTGTGCTGGAACAACAAGGTCTTGTGGACATCTGGGTGAGTGCCACTAGGTCCACCTAATTCAAGTCCTGTCTCTGTAAGGCTAAATCCCCAAGGTATAAACTAAAGAAAGTTGACTCTGCATGACAGTTGACAGCTCTAATAATGTCTTGAATAGAACAGTTGCACTCCTATGCAAGGCTTGCAGAGGCAGTTCTTATCTCATGTGCTGATATCTTCATAAGGCATATCAGATCCTGGGAGATTTCTGAATAAGCTGAATGAATCACCCACTTAAGCCAAGAGGCCAAGGCTTGGAAAGTGATGTCCTGCCTTCGCTCCTTTACCAGAAGGAAAGGCCTCTTATGGCCATGGCAAGTAGCACCTCCAAATGCAAACTGAATCCTGGTGTTTCACCTCTCAAGCAGGAGCTAGTGATGAGAGAGCAAATAATAACTTTCTGATTACCCATAGTCAGTAACCAGTTCTTGGCCACAAGCCACAGCTATGTCACTAAAACAACCAAGCCATCTGAACAGAACTGCAAATAGTTTGGGTAGATCAAGATGGGTGCAATTCACTCATCCTGCAAATTAAAGCAAAGGCCATCAGGAAGCATGTCTTGTATGATAGCAGCTTCATTAAGGTCCTGGACAAAGGTTCAAGTTTAGAGGAGTTGAGCCAGGTAGGAACCCACAAATGATTCATTTTGGGAAATGACACTAGTGACTGGAGACGACTCAAATAAAAAACTGGCCAATAAATTGGAAAGGTCATTGTTATATTCTATATTATCTCTGCCATGGTATCTAAAAGAGTTGGAAATCATGGAGTGATGGCCTTTAATAATAATCAGAACTAATTTATTCTCCACAAAGAGCCAGAAAAAGAAATTAGCCAGTTGATGAGTGGAAGCCGGTAAAGGAGCCGAGTTGTTGTCCTTGCAATATGAAAAGACATGCCACTGAACCTCTTATGCCTTCAAAGTGGAGGGCCTTCTAGCTTGTGCTCTCCATGATAGAAGGTTTAAACATGAAGATAAAGTCTGTCTGGACAGGGATGGAAGAACTGCATTCTCAGTTGTTTGGGCAAGTTGGGAAACATCTGAATATTCCTGTGAATGTCTATTGCTAGGTTGAGTAGATTACAGATCCATGATTTGTCCTATCTGAGAGGATGGATAGATGGACCATTTGCATACCCCATTCAAACTGTGTAAATGTAAATGTGATTTCTTGTCATGTTCACTCTTAATGATTTCAACATGCTGCAATTTTTATGCTTTACTTGTAAAGTGATATGTATACTTTAGACTTCTGTAGTTTCACCTAATAATTTATTAAAAGGTTTACTTTTCTATATTTAAATTTTATGAATGTTGGAACAATAACATACTGCAGTACAAATCAGCCATCATACACATGAGGAATGACAGGGTGTGGTGATAAAGTAGTATCACTTCTCTAGCTCACTGCAAGATCATCAGACAAGTATCTTTTTTGCTAAACTGACAAACTGAACAGTACATGAAGTGCATACTAGTATTACAACTACTCTAAATCTAATTATTATTAAGTAAATTAAGGTAAAATTACCAAAGTTAAGTAACATAAAAATTTTAGTGACTTCACGATTAGCTTATTAATATACTGGTACACCTGTGGCAAACTGTCCACTTGTTTTACTCATTAATTCAGACTGCTTCCCCACCAATAAACTCCCATCTTACTACTTCTGCACCTAATCCTCCAAAGTGGGGGTGTGCACAAGTTAGTAAGTTGGTGGGATGATTATAGATTACAAATTCAAATGCCCTCTTTTGCAACAGTTGAGTTTTCCTCATTAAGACATATAACACAAACATCTGCATAACCATACAGCCAACACTGAAAACTGACTTTCACAAGAAAGGTTAACCAAAGTCATTGAAGCATGAAATACAGTTCACACACTTTTAGCATGTGTTGCTCTCATTAAGAGGAAGCCATACTCAAAATTGTACATGTATCACCCTGCAGCTAAAGTGCAAATGACCTTACATCCAAAAACCAATATCTTATATACTTGCTTATTATAAGTCGGGTCCAACTGCAAATGACATAGACCTTGATCTGCCTTTGCATTATGCAACAGCAAATTTGGGTCTATGCAGTTTGCATTTGAATCTGACTCACACAAAAGAATATACAGTAACTAAAGTGTGATGAACAGAGAGACAACAGTAATGTGATACATTTCTTTTCACATTTATGACAGGCCATGTAGTGTTATCCATGTCCATCTATCCACATTCATGATGGGCACACAAATTTTGCACAGCTTTATATTCTTAACAAATCCAAAAGTTACAAATCTGCATCTGTGACAGTGAAGGAGGAAATAATTAACACAACTTTATAAATAAGTTCACATACCCAGTGTTCCAGCAAGCAATATTTAGAGGGGTGCTGCGCTATGCCCTTATTTCCGACTGCCACTAAATTTTATCATTGTGCCCCTCATTTATTTTTATGCCTCTCTAATTATTTATAACTTGCTACCCTTTATCCATCAGCAATGTTAGATTTTGTTCCAATCTTTGCATCTCTGTAAAGTATAGTAAATGCATTGGCTTTCTTCTGTGCTAATGGTTCATTTGTACTGGACGAAGCTCGAGCAATGGCACTGAGCATGGATGATACTGTCGAGGTAACTGCTCAATGTTCCGAAAGGTTCATTTGTCCGAAGGTCCATAAGTCCAAACTATTTTTGTACAAGAGCTCTATTTTCCGAACATTTTACCCCAATGTTCTATTGTTCCAAAGGTTGCAAGTTCGAAGAATATAGGGGTCAATAGTCTGAAAGTTCATTGATCCGAGGGCTTGTAACTTCAAAGGAAAAGGTTCAAAAGTTCACAAGTTCAAAGGTTTGTTATTCCGAAGGTTTCTGATAAAAAGGGTCCATTGGTCCGAAGGGTCATTAGTCCGAAAATATTTGAAAAAAGAGTTCACAAGTCCGAAGGTATTTGATAATGGATTCATTGGTTCGAACATTCAATATTTTGAATATATTTTGTTATTGGATCCGGATTAACGCATCTTTGGACCAATGAACCTTCAGATTATTGAACCCTTCTTTTGGACCAACGAACCATCGGAACATTGAACCCTTCTTTTAGACCAATAAACCTTTGGATTAATGCACCTTCAGTCCACTGAACCCCTCTTTCAGACTGATGACCCTTCAAATCAATGAACCTTTGAAACAGTGAACCTTTCTTTTGGACCAAAGAACCTTTGGACTATTAAAATGTAACCACTGCCAATTCTGTTAACAAAATGCCCACAGACAAAAGATTTAAGTCGGCAGCTAAAATGGCTCATAAAAATAGCAAAAGCTAACAGAGTTCTTTATGTATGTATATCTCAGTTGCGGAACGTTTCAGAGACCAAATGAATCCATCATTCTACTACAGAGTTCTTTTCATAAGCATGTCTAAGTTACAAAATGACTGTCATATTTACTACTGCTATACATTCAGTAAAGAAAGATTTGTAAGGTCACCAAATGGGTCTGTTGTTATTACGCACAATAATATGGCCTAGTACTAATACATATTTGTACTGTAGTAAAAATTAAATTTTTTCATTATTAAATGAAATCTTGCTATAAAATGGTTTTAATTTTAATAAAATAAATAATTGTTATACTGTATTTTTTATGATCTTTTTATGATGGGTTGCCTTTTAAAACATGCAAGGTGCCCAGAAATGGTGTTTAACTGTGCCTTTTTGCCTTCCTTGGCACACCTCTATTTTTTTGCTCTAGCTGGAATGCTACATACCTATGCTCACATAAACTGATGGGCAGGATTACATGATTCCAACTTCTTCAATAATTAATACTGTTACTTTGTCAGGCACAACTAGATCTCACGACAAATGTGCATGATGAATTTCACTACTGTCATAGGTTTTTAGGAACAGTAGTAATGTTGTGCAATTTTTCCTACACACCTGAGGTAATTACTTGAGACCTTGAGATACAATTGGGGGTGGTTTGTAACTATGCTTCAAGGAAGTGAAGAATCAAATATAAAAGACAAACAATGTGGGAACATACTGTTTTAATTCAGATTTCTACATCAGGATAATCGGTTTGTGTCAAGTCTAAACTGAACAGTATTAAGCCAGAAACTCTTACCAGAGAACTTTATCTTCTTGGATTGTTGAATTATCTAGAAGACTTGATAATCATTGTGTATTTTCCCCTTTACAACCTACATGAATCAGTGTACTCCCTTTTGATAACTGTATATATGATCGCTTCTAAATTGCAACATTCCACTATGGTCAAATGGGAATACGGAAATGCACCATTGTAATATGCAAATTCCATAATCAGACCATCACAGCTCAACATCTGAGATCACAATTCCACTTCAATAGGCTTTCTGAATTGTTGTCACCTTTAAAATACAGAAATACATCATTGCAGTCTCTTGTACAGTAGCATGCAAACTCCATCATCATTGCAGTCTCTTGTACGGTAGTATGCAAACTCCATCATCAATACTCATGAATCAGCATTTGAGATCATAATTTCACTTCAATTGGTTTTCTCAAATGTTATCAACTTTTCAAATGCATTGTGGTCCTTTGTGAAAAAGGACCAACTCAAGTGATTCCATGTCATTTGGCCTACTCCATTCTGATCCTTGAATAAAGGCATATTTTTAGTGGTCCATCAATGATCGGCATTCGCTATTGTTCTGTCAATAATTTATTGTCGCTTCATCCCATGGTCCATATATGTTGCTGGAAATGGAGAAAATTACAATTCAAACTGTGATCTTATTGTTTTATGACAACAAATTTAATCTGATGACTAGATGGCAGATGATTACAAAGTATTCCTGTATACACTGGAATATAAACTTCAGAGTTATGAGGAAGAACAATGCAGTAAACATTAGAAATACCACATAAAAAAATAATTTGATAGAATTACTGACAACTCTTCATACATAATCTGGATATGTTAACTAAAAGACAGAAACAAAAGGCCAAAGAGTGACTACCTATTTAGTGCTGATCTGGCCATACAGAAATCATAATTTTCATTGGTTCATAGAAAATCATAAAAGTTGTAATGTGTTTTTTAGGGGGTAAAACTAATTTTAATTATGTAATACTTATCTGCTACTAATAACAACTTATCGTGTTCATTTCAATTCTGGCCCTCAAATACTAATTGAAGAAGGAATTAATTAGCTTGGACTGGGGACTAAAGTCACAGAAATGGAAAGCAATGCAATAGTAGCAGGTAATCTATTACTGCTATTAAACAAGCAATTAGGGTAAACCTCCAACCTGATGTTACTATGATGGTGGCATCTTTTGTGTATTGTAAACAGCTGGAGACCATTGATCTGCTAATAAGTTTGTGTAGTCATGTGGAAGGAACATTATGTTCTCTCAGAAAAAAATTATTTTAATAGATCTAATTGTGTTGTATAAAGCGGATAATGAAGGATTTATGTATGTTATCATTCATTTTAAATGTCTGATGCATAGTACTTTTATGTGCAAATTAAACTTGGATTCTCCATTCATTGTATGAAGTGCACCAGAAAATAATGCATATAATGGGCAAGAAAAAGAATCCTTCTCATGTCTGTGTAGAAAATCTAGACCTTACTGTTTAAATTATGACCAGGAACTCTCAACAAGCCTAATCTTCATCACAGATCTTATCCCATTTAGTTGAATTTCTCCATTCTACCAACGATGTGAATACATCAGTAATCAACTTACTTTTTATAGGGTTGCAGTCTAGTCAGCCAGGCTGGGCACACAAAGTTGATAAACAAGTGAACCAGTCCAAACAAGATAGCTGCAGGAGTGGATACAGTCAACAAAGCCAGAAATGTGAACATTCCCAGAAGAGCTGTCAAAACTGGCTGAGAAGCTGGAATGCTTTGCTGGAAAAGACAAAAATAATTCAAATTTAACTTTAACATGTTTTTCTTTCTTTTTATACTTATAAAATCATGTGTATGTTTTCTAATTTACATTTGGCAAGAAGATCTGAAAACTTTATGCTGTAACATTAAAAGCAAAGGTGGTGGTATCAAGTGGTCTTTTAGGCTGAGAAAACAGAGTTCCTTTAAAAAACAAGCGTTCCAGCGAAATCTTTTTCTCTCATTCCAATGCATGTGTGTGTGATATAGTTTTCCTATGGGAGAAAGCCATGTGGGATATGCCTATCTCATATGAGTCCACATGTTAGCCTGAATCTGACATCATTTTGTCTATGACCCAGAGGATGTTTGTAATGAGAGAAAATAATCATGTGCTTTTATGTTATATAAGTAAATGCCACCCTTGGAAAAGAATTTGTTCATCAGAATTTTGGCAATCCCTCATTCTGGCCTAAAAAATTCTGTCCCTCTGATAGGCTTTCCCTATCCCACATGTATATGCATTATAATTGGCCTGCCAACAAACAACACTATGATATATGTTTTAATATTCAATACATTTTGACACTAAATTTAAACCCAGCTAAAAATGACATCAATGCCACTGACATTGCTGACATCATCACTAGATCAGCTATAAATATAACTATATCTTGCTTTACAAATTTAGTTGATTAAAATTCAAACTGTGAATAAGCAACCACACGATGACTCAAAAAATGGAGCCCATAATCTCACATGTATAAAAAGAATGGAGGGCATTTCTCAGTCTCATAAGAGTTACTTCTCTTTTAAGCTATCCTAGGACACATTAAAAATTATTTTAGTGTTGGGAGTAGAGAAGGTTCCATTTCAAGCAGAATTTATGCACATAAGTTTGTAATTAAATTGTAACTTTTTCAAAAATGTACATATAACCAAAATCATTCTTTGTACAAAAATTCCCATTCAATTTGGAAATGAGACTAAATGCAAGTTACCGGTACTATTAGATTCCAACATCAATTGTCTGCCATAAGCCTAAATTCATCTATGAATACACAAAAACTACATTTTATATGAAGTGGTTGATTTTTGTCTCATCAATACTGAGATAAACGGCTAATGCTTTAGTGTCCTTGGTGTAATACATTATTTTCACAAAACATGGATTACAGCAAAATTAGAGGATAAAACTTTCCCTCAACTGAATATATCTTTCAAGATGGTACCATCAGATTCAAATCAAATGTTTGCCTGTAATTTTACTATATGCTGACTTTTGCAATATGGATGTAGTGCACCAAAGGCACTGAAGTATAAGCAATTTACCTCAACTGGTTTTCTTGTCATAGCAGCTCTGGTTTCTTCAAACACTTTGACCAATTGCTGTGATTGGCTGATACATAAAGCCACTAACAAAAAGCCCGAAGGATTGCAATATGCTTGTGATATAGAATAGTAAGACAGAATTTAGAAAAAGATGTTGCTTGCACATGACACTCTAAAAGAAAAAGAAATTTTTACTGTAAATTATGTTTCTCTTAAAATACTTACCTGATCACATTGACATTAGAAATTTAACTCCTGCTAAATGCCAAATCCAGTACTCCCAGAAAGATGAAAAGATTTGGGCTTTCTCTTCTAGATACTATATAATAGAATACATGGGAGGGAACTCTTCCAAGATACATGTACCATTATAATTACCTGCCATGTTTCCACTAGGTGGCTACCTGTATACCAGATGTTTGTTAGTTCAAGCTTGAGTGATACATCAATGAGGATGCATGCATTTGAGGTAAGGTGAGGGAGGGCTTATCTGAAATGTAATCGGGTACGTATTCTGAGAGAAACATCACATACAAAAAAAAAATGTTCTCTCTCAAATATATTACCCGATCACATTTACATTAGAAGAATAAGTAAGTGGGGGAAGAAATGCAGGAGCATCCAAACCTTACCTTGGGGATCCAACAGAGGATGGAACTGTAGGTAACACCATTCTCATAACAAATGGGCAGCACAACAAAAGGATGACTATAAAATTGAACAACACATAACCACTGTTATTTCCAGTGAAAACTTTAAACTTTAAACCAATGCTGGGGATAAGGCTGTGCTGGCAGCAACTAGATCTGGTGGACATCTGGGTGAGTGCCACTAGGCCTAAATCCCCAAGGTATAAACGAGAGAAAGATGACTGGGCATGACAGTCAACAGCTCTAATAATGTCTTGAATAGAACAGTTGGACTCCGATGAAAGGCTTGCAGAGGCAGTTCTTATCTCATATGCTGATATCTTCATGAGGCATATCAGATCCTGGGAGATTTCTGAATAAGCTGAATGAATCACCCACTTAAGCAAGAAGCCAAGGCTTGGAAAGTGATGTCCTGCCTTCCCTCATTTACCGGAAGGAAAAGCCTCTTTTGGCCATGGCAATTAGCGCCTCCAAACACGAACTGAATTCTGATGTTTTACCTCTCGAGCAGGAGCTAGTGATGAGAGAGCAAATAATAACTTTCTGATTACCCATAGACATTAACCAGTTCTTGGTCACAAACCACAGTTATGTCACTAAAAGAACCACGCCATCTGAACAGAACTGCAAATAGTTTAGGTAGATCAAGATGGGGTGCAATTCGCTCATCCTGCAAACTAAAGCAAAGGCTATCAGGAAGCTATTTCATTAAGGTCTTGGACAAAGGCTCAAGCTTAGAGGAGTTGAGCCAGGTAGGAACCCACAAATGGTTCATTTTGGGAAATGACATGAGTGACTGGAGCTGACTCAAATAAAAAATTGGCCAATAAATTGGAAAGGTCATTGCTATGGTCTATATTCTCTCTGCCATGGTATCTAAAAGAGTTGGAAACCATGAAGTGATAGCCTTTAATAGTAATCAGAACTAATTTATTGTCTACAAAGAGCCAGAAAAAGAAATTAACCAGTTGATGAGTGGAGGCCGGTAAAGAAGCAGAGTTGTTGTCCTTGCACAAACATGAAAAGACATGCCACTGAACCTCTTATGCCTTCAAAGTGAAGGGCATTCAAGCTTGTGCTCTCCATGATAGAAGGTTTGAACATAAAGATAAAAGTCTGTCTGGACAGGGATGGAAGAAATGGGATCTCAGTTGTTTGGGCAAGTTGGGAATCATCTGAATCTTCCTGTGAATGTCAATAGCTAGGTTAAGTAGATTACAGATCCATGATTTGTCCTATCTGAGAGGGCAACTATAATCACTTTGCTGTTCTGATCCCTTATTTTTTTAATCACTCTGGAAATTATCAGTGAGATGGAAATGGTTACCTAAGAATTCATCCCAGTTGAACAACATGGCATCCACTGCCCAGGCTTCTGGATCTGGTACTGGAGATATAAAGGTGGGGTTAACTAGTGATTTCACCTGGTCACTAAGAGACGGAGCATCAGCTGACCTAAAAGAGCATGAATCTAATGGAAAACTTACATGTGTAGAGACCACTCAATATGCACTGTTGAACCTCGCCTTGATAACAAATTGACGTACACACTGAGCCTGCCTGAGACATGCCTTATCTGAACAGTGATTTGATGAAGGAAGCACCAACAATTAAAATCCCAGACCAGAACACAGAGATCTGGCTATTTGATTCCCCCCTCCTGGTTTGCAGAGATAACTGACTACCACAGAATGGTATGACATTATGATGTCCATGTACTGAGGTTAAGGCCATTGTTGTCAACCTGAAATAGAAGATGATGCAGTCAATTGTCCGGCGAATGCCCGTGTACTGAAGCTGGGCCCAAAAGGAAGTGCACAATACTGATGTGGTTCTCCAGAAATTAAGAATAAGGAACTTGCCTGATGATGGGTGAATAGGGATATGAAAGTAAATATCTATAAAATCTAGACTGACATCAAACTCGTCCCTCCTAGAGAAAGTCCTATTGACCAGGATATCTCCATCTTGAACTTAGGTGGAGCTATGAACTTGTTGATCTGGCTCAAAATGATCAATGTTAAAGCTTCCCATTTGCCTATGGCACCAGAAACAGAAGAGAATAGGAGCCCAGCTTGCAAACTATCTCCACTGTCTGCTTGGTGAGCAAAGTATTCATCTCCTTCTCCAATAAGAGCAGTTGCACCTCCATCTTATAAGGTAAAACAAAAGAGGAGGGGGGATGAATTAAAGAAATTTTTAATCCCTCCAAAACAACTTGGATCATCGATGCATTATCTAAGAACAGATCCATCCAAGCCTGTCAAAAGTGAAGGAGTATTGTGCCTACTGGGATATCATCAGCATCTGGCAAGGTGATGAGTCATTGTCAGATGTTTTGAGGCTAGGGAGTAGAGAAATTTGGTTTCCTCTCCCATTTATTAGATGATTTTCTTTGATGGGAAGACTGCTGTCATTGATATTGCTGTTGCAGTTGAAATGACTGCTGTTGAATAGAGCCCATTTGCTTCTCCTTCTGGTGATGGTCATACCAACATTGGGACAGAGACTGATGCTGTCAAAAGAAGGGAGCAGAAAGAACTGCAAGCTGGAGAGATGATTCCTGCGCATCATGCTTCCTAACATCTTCAATGGCCACTGAATAACACGGGAAATCTGAAAGGCAACAAATGTAGAGTCACAGAATGGTGAGATTTGAGTGACAATCAATGCAGAAAGACATTTTGTCTCACCAAGTCAAGATTACACCAGGACATTCACATGTTGTGGTTAGCTTCCTATTAATAACCATGGCAATATGGCATGTAGACTCCCATGTATGTTCGGTACTTGCTTTCTCTTCAAGTTGAAAAATAGCAAGCACTTCCAAGTCAAAGAAGGAAGAAATCACCACAATATTTCTAACTAGCTTTGAAGTTCATGTTGAAGAAGCAGGGTAGACATGTTGACCGCTGCTATATCCTTATCTTGGTTTGGGACTTCCACGTAATGAGTCAGAATGTGTCTTACACCAGCGGTGAAAAACAATGGCAGCAACTGTTCTCTACATGAAAAAAGCTGTTTAATTATCTGGGTCAGGCATTATTTCTCACAAACAGTCAACAATCTCCTTAATCCAAAAAGGAGTGAAGCAGAAAATGGTAGGAGTGATGATTATCTTTAACATCCGCATCTACCAATGCCTTTACTCAGTATGCATGATCCGATGACAGCGGGACAAGACATTCTGCGGCAGATAAGATTCTATAAACCTCTTCAATTGTGACCTTAAAACTGATCTCTGTCCTATCCACAGTAGGATCTGGGTTTTGCATGTCTTTGAGATTATCCCCATTTCACTCACTGGGTTATCCTCATCTGGAAAGCCTTCCAATTCCACAAATATCATGCCCATTGGAAGTACATATCTATATCAAAATACCATGAACTGAATGCCCATCAACTCAATGGTCAGATGGGGAACTGACAGTATTTGGGTATGTGAAAGAGTCAGCTGAGGTGACAGTGGGATGGCTATGTGAATGGACTGACCAGGCAGGTCCCTAAAAAAACATATGGATGACGAAATTGTCAGGGTCCTGTATTTTCCATGACATGAGGTCAATAATCTCCTTAAATATAAAGGATCGAGGCAGTAAATGGAAGGAGTTATGGTCATCATTATCATCTGCATCTACAGATTTTTTACAAGGTATGCCTGACCCAATGATGGCAAGTGACAATATTCAGTGGGAATAAAAATCTTTAAATCTTTTCAATTGCCACCTTAAAACTGAACTCAGCCCTTTCCATGGTAGGATCTGGGTTTTGTATCTGATTGAGGTTATCCCCATTTTCACTCATTGGGTTATCCTTGTCTGGTAAGCCTGTTACAAGGAAACATTATACAAGATATACATACAATGAAATGAATACAGTATGATTCGAGATGAAGTGAAAAAATACACAATTTTAAGATGAAAATTTTAACAAGAGATTGTTAACCTGGTTGAAATCTGCCTTGCTGAATGCATGAATGGTTGGCAAAAAAATCTGTTTGGTCAAATTGTATTCAATGGGTTTAAAGAAGAAATTGTTTAAAGGTTTTTCTATTTTTAGTAATGACAACCATATTTTATGGCAGATCAGCATCATTGTATAAATTTGAAAGCCCTCTATGCCAGAATGCTTTCTGTTAAATTTAATCAAATTCTGTTGAGTGGTTTTAGGAAAAGTTGTTTAAAGTTTTTCTATATTTAGTAAGTGGTCATATTTGATGGCAGATTGGCATCATTTGTAAAAATTTAAAGGTCTTCATGTCAGGATGTTTTCTGTCAAGTTCAGTTAAATTCTATTCAGCAGTTTGGGAGAAGAAGGTGTTTAAAAGTTTTTGTATTTTTTGTAACTGACCATATTTGATTGTGGATATGCATCATTTGTACAAACTTGAAAGGTCTTCCTGCCTGGATGCTTTCTGTCAAGTTTGGTCAAATTCTATTCTGCAGTTTTGGAAGAGTTGTTTAAAGCTTCTATTTTTCATAACAGCGACTTTTCTATTTTTTTTTAATGGCAGTCATACCTGAAGGCAGATCATCATCATTTGTATAAACTTGAAAGGTCTTTCTTCCATCATGCTTTCTATCAAACTTGATAAAATTCTGTTCAGCGGTTTTTGACATGTCATTTAAAGTTGTTTTACTATTTTTAGTAACCTAGCTATATTTGATGGCTGATTGGCATTATTTGTAAAAACTTAAATCCCTTCATGCCAGGATGCTCTGTGACAAAAGTGGTCAAAATTGGTCTGGCGGTTTTTGAGAAGAAGTTTAAAATAGCAATTGTTGACAGATGCACAATGCATGACAGACACCGGGCCATATTATAATCTCAGTTAGCCTTACCACCAGGTGAGCTAAAATTGCATGGAATAAGGAATGAACAATCTCACTTAGCCTTACCACCAGGTGAGCTAAAATTGCATAGAATAAGGAGAGAACAATAAAACAATACCAACTTTGTAAGCAGATGGCAAATATTTCCTTAGAAATCCAGCAGATTACAGGTGACAGATATGACGTTACCTGTACAGAGCAAAAGCTTAACTTGATAAGCATCTAATATACAGGTAGCCATCTAGGGTCATGTGAGGTACCGTATATACTCGATTATAAGTCAACCCCCCCTTTTCATGGCTGAAAAAAGCCAATTCAGCTATGACCCTCCTATAAGTCGAGGTGTTTTTTGCAAATTAAATCCGTCTGCAAGGGGTGACATGTCATCACTGAGTCAGAGCTGCACTTAGGAAAAATAAACGAGCCAAACTGGATAGATAGATAGACATATAGATAGATTGGACAAATAAAAACAAAAACCAGAATAAATACAATTGTATTATTGAGCTGAATATGTACAAATAAATTTACAACTTACATTTTGTCCATCTTCGTGTAATGAAATCCATATAGCTTAACATTTTTAATCCATTTATATGATAAATCCATGAATTGGATTATAGGTCACATACAGGTATAAAATTGGTATCCTATAAATGTCACTGTCTAATGTCCTCTGGTTCAAAGCCCAAGAATTCATCCTCATCATCAGAGTTACAAAATAAAGTAATAAATTCCTTCAATGTCATCCCGTCATCGTAAACATCGTCGGACTCCGAATCTATTTATATGATAAATCCACAAATTCAATTATAGGTCAAATCTATTTATATGATAAATCCACGAATTCAATTATAGGTCACATACCGGTATAAAAATAGAAGTTCAGAATGATCCGATTCACAATATCCCGTAATATATTAATTCCACACATCGTGCAAATAAACAATGAAAGTTAAGTCCACTTTTTTTGTGATTCATGGTATCCTATAAATGTCACTATCCAATGTCATCTGGTACAAAGTCCAAGAATTAATCCTCATTTTCTGATAAAGTTCTGAAATCCTACATCGTCGTCTAGTCATCGTAAATCTCGTCCGACTCCGATTTTTGGCTTTACTGTCATATGCGGGTGCTTATGCAAAGACTGAGCTTGGGCTCTGTGAGTAACACTTTGATCATAAAGTCAGAAATCTACTAAAGGCTGCAACTGAACACATGTCAATTGTGCGGCAAGATCACAGGGAATTCAAATAGCCTCCCTCTGTTACTTGGCACTGAACTCGCGGCTTGATCAAAGGGTTGTCACGTGGGAAAACAAAGTGTGGTGTGTTTACAAGCAAAGGGATTAAGGTCAAAGTATATGCACAGGAAGTTGTAGAACTCTACTTGGCACTGAACAAGTATAGATTGGCGTCTCGATCAAAAGGATTGTCAACTTGAAAACAAAGTGAGTCCCTTTACAAGCCAAAGGCTTATCGGCCCACATGCACTGGCAGATAACTTGGGAAATATCACTTGGCAATTAAATCTGACTTGTGGAAAAGGAAAATACAAATTAAATCAAAACTTTTATTGCATCAAGCACAGTCTTTATACAGCAAAACACAAATATTAATACAAATATACAGGTTGTTCGGACTTGCACGAAAATGGAAGCAATATACTTACTAGTAAACACCCACGGTAAACATTGACGGACACTTCATTTTGCGGTAGGTAGTATTTAATTTACCGGTAATATTTTCAAATTAATAAAGTCCAAATAACTGTAGATACATGTATTGTGTAATGAATACCGTCATGAAACGGAAAAACACAGTGCATACCATATATGCAATACTGCATAGGAATAGTGGCATGAAAACGTACAAATATATGAATTGACAGTATTTTTATGTACTGCAAACATCTACAGTTTCCAACATTACCCCAAGATTTTTTTATTTTTTTTATGTCGCGCTTATAAGACGACCCCTACTCTGTATGAGTCAAATTCTAACTAAAAAACGTCGACTTATAAGCAAGTAATAACGGTAATTATAATGATATCATGGAAGAGTTTCTTCCCACAGATACTATTAATATAGTCTATACAGCATATAGATGGGAAATACTATTTATTTTCTTCTTTCTGGGAGGGCTGTATTCAGAAGGTAGCAGAAGTTCAATTCCTAAACATAAATGTGATCAGGTGATGTATTTGATGGAGAAATGTCTCTAATGTATTTTATAAAATAGTCCAAAAGACAGCAATCTTTCATATCTTCATATTATTTTTCCTTTTTATCTTTAATCTAAGTGCTCTACCAGCAATCTTCCATTAACAGGTAAACAAGAGCAACTTAAATGGCTTGCAATAACAAATCCCCATTAGCACATATTACCCCTCCCCCTCACCTCATCCCAGTACTATGGCAAAGGAGTCTAACAAAAAATCTTTTATATGTATGTATCTTCTTGATATGACTGCATATATAATGTTTGGTCAAAGAATATATTTGAGATTGTCACTGACCTAAGACACTCCTAGGAACCTAAATTAAAGAAGAGATATGGAGAAGAAACTACCAAGTTTGTTCATTTTCAACCAGCATTTTGAAGATGTGGTAATAAATGGATTGATGGGCAATTAAATGATATCAGTATATCACTAAGCCTAACACAAGCATGCATGGATTGGCAGAGACAAGTTATACTGTACCTCTGCTTCCATAAAACATATATAAGCTACTATTTTTTCAAGAATAGGACAAATATTTATAGATCTGTCAAAACACAAGGATTTTTTCCATGCTTGACACTAAAAAACATGAAATGAAAATGTCTGATTGTTATTTATCCAGATTTACTCAGAGTGTCTTGTGTCTAGATTTAAATAAAAATGATAAAAATAAGTGAAGACTGTTGCACTCTATTTACCATTAGATTTCTCTTGAAAACTGGCCAGATAGCAAATATCTGGATTGCAAAGGTAACAGTGGCAAAAGCATGCCAGGGTGTGTGGAGACGGGATGCCAGACAGACAGATGCAAACAGGGCAGCATTCAGTGACAGGGACTGAGACACTCTGAAATTTTAAAAAAAAAAAATTTAAGATATCCAGATTAGTAAATAAAAAGAACAAGAACTTGGATAATTTTTTATAAAAAATATTTTGTAAATAACATATTACAAAAATGGTATTAGGACAATCTGTCCGCAACAAAATTAGCCATAGATAATTCATACCGTAGGACAATGCAACAAATGATTTGTCCCCATTTCAGATTTGGAATATGTATGTTACTTAAATGTAAGTGTGCATCTACCTCAAGAGAGGTATGAGCATAATCTAAGTGGCAAAAAAGCATAATCTGAGCATAAAAAGTGTAATCTATATATTACATGCCTTAATTACAATAAACTGTATGAAAAATGTACATTTAGTTTTGCTACTAACCTTGGTCTGTAGCTGATTAAAGTTCTTCTCACAAATCGGAAAAATCTATGTGAATTTGTACCAAAATACAAACACAAACATTATTGACACATTATATATACAACACTTACTTTAACTAATCTACATGTCTAATTTTCACTGAGTGATCGTAAAGTCAACTCCACAAATCCTGCAAATCAGCATGACGATGTTCTCAACTGAGTGCTGTATTACATCACTCTCATATTCTTTTTTGGTTAAATTTGTAAAGCACTATTATTGATTTGTCTCTTTTCTGATCCGACATATTTAAAGCTTACAAAGATCCCTCTCCGACGACATTTTTCAGTCATATAACATTCATGACCCACATTGATAAAGCCTGTTTCACTTAACATCTTGTGCCATTTTTTAAAGTATAAACTGGTCTGCTAACCATTTCTATTCATTAATATACTGAATCTGCAAGACAAGTTTTCAAATTGAAGAAACCCATCTGTTTCCTTGGAAATTTGTCAAATACAGCTGCTATAAATAGAATACAATGATAGTGTTAGGAAAGTACATGTAGGTCTATGATGGACAACCATACTCTTATGCTATTTTTACATAGTAGCCTTCTTTTCTTGATTATTCTCAAGTTTATATGATGCATGGGTTTAAACAGATGATACTAAAAATGACAAAACACAACTTTTTATTGCTTTTCTATTTTTTTCATGTACCAAAAAAGCATAATCCATATAAAGGCAAGTGTAAGATGTAATTTAGTGAAAAACAGCATAAGGATTATGCCAAAAGTATAATGATTGGCAGGTGTGATCTATGTCTGATAGATGAACATACAGATACTAGGTTCACATTAGCAATTGCCAGAATTGAAAATGGCAACTGATAGCACTAGAAATATTGTCAAAAAATATACTGTATGTATTTATATGGTATTTCAACAACAACAATAACCAAGAGTTTTGTGAAACACGGTCTCACCTCCAAACCATGCTATGTATATTACAGTGCTCCCCCTTTATAACGCTGTTCATGGGAGCCATAAAAGTAATCCACAGATGAGGGAGCCTTATAGTGATGAATGTTCCAACAATTGAAGCACAAAATTCTAGTATTTAAAAAGCAAATTTTTTAGTATTCAGAGAATACTTACTCAATCACATTAACGTTAAGAAGATGCACCGCTACATCTTGAATCCAGCAATCATGGGATTGTCCCATCTTTATTCCATATGGACAAAGGAAAGAAACTCTTCCCAACCTTCCCTTTACCTCCCCTTACCACTGCTAGTTGACCATGGTTGTTTATCAGTTTTGCTTGAGCGATTCCTTGATGAGGATGCTCATATTTGGAGGGAGGTGTGGGAGGGTTTAATAGTAATGTTATCGGGTAAGTATTCTTGGAGAAACATAATTTACTAAAAAATTTGCTTTCTCCTTTGAATACTTTTCCCCGATTACATTAATGTTAGGAGAATATTTAATAGGAGGAGGCAATGCTGAGCATCCAACCTCTACCATAGTCACCCTGGAGGGAATAAAGATTCTTCCCTGTGTGAGGGTAAAATGCACTCCTAATAAGAGAACAGCACCACCCACCCCAGTCACCTAAGCCATGACAACAGTACTCGTGTAAGAGAAAAAGGAAGCAACAAATTTTTTCTTATTAAGTAAATCACTGGGCAAATACAGCTAAAGTGCTGTTCTATGCTCATGATAAGACTGTGCTGACTTTAGACTGGTCTGATGATGGTCTGGGCTGCAGCCATTGGACCTACCAGATTCAGTTATTGTCTTTGCGAAGCTAGATCACACAGTTAGAAGCTTGAGAAGGTTGACTGATTATGCCAGCATAACTGCATCTACTATGTCTTGGATTGCCACGTTCTGGTCAAATGCAAGGCTTGCAGAGATAGCTCTGATTTCATGAGCTGAAATTTATCTCAGAGTATGTCAAACGTATTATCCACATTAGCCATGATGCTAGGGCTTGGGTGGCTATGTCCTCTTTCCCCAGCTTGACCGGACGAAAGAGGCATTGCTGGACCCCACCCACCCCAGTCACTTTTCTGTAGTGTCTGAGACATGGACTGGGTCCTGCATCACTACCTCCTTAGACTTATCGATGGAGGAGATGAGGGATGGATGAACATTCTTTGACTGATTATTGATGGCAGCCTGTTCTTCACTATGAAGCCTGCTTACATCATCAGGACCACGGAACCATCTGATCTGAACTGTGGATAGTTCAGGTCCACTAAAAGGGCATGCAACTCACTGACCCTGCATGCTGAAGCTAGTGCTATCAAGAAATGCATTTTGTATGATAGTAGCTTCAAGGAGGTGCTGGCTCAAACTGAATTGCATTGAGCCATGTCAGTACCCATGATAAATTCCACTTGGGAAACAGGGTGAGTGATTTTGGTCTATTAAATTCAAACTTGGCTAATAGGTCTGATAAATCCTTATGATGACCTATATCCACTCTACCATGATGTCTGAATGTGTCTAAGATCATGTAGTGGTAGCCTTTGGTCGTAGTGGGGGCTTACTTTTTCTCCTCAAAGAGCCTGAGAAAAACGTTAATCAATTCTGGAATTGAGGCACCCAAAGGAACAACACTGCTGCTATTGCACCAGTCCCTGAAAACCTGCCACTTTCCCTCATACACTTTGAAAGTGGAGCACCTTCTAGCTCATGAGATTCTCTCCAAGACAGAAGGGTTCAATTCTTTTCTTCACAAGGCTCTCCTGTCTGGGCATGGATGTAACTGCTGCGACCGTGGCTGTTTGAGCAGGCTGGGTCTTGCAGGAATTTTCCTGGCAACGTCTATCGCTAGATTGTGCAGATCATTCACCCAGAATCTGTCCTACCTAAGAGGGGTTGCCAGAATCTCTTCAGAATCTCCTGTCTGGGCATGGATGTAACAGCTGTGACCATGGCTATTTGAGCAGGCTGGGTCTTGCAGGGATTTTCCTGGCAACGTCTAGCACTAGATTGAGCAGATCATTCACCCAGGATCTGTCCAACCTAAGAGGGGTTGCCAGAATCACTTTGCATTTGTGGCCCTGCACTTCTATAATTATTTTCAGTACTAAGACAATGGAGGGGGGGGGTAGCCCCAAAACCTCTCCCAATGTACTGAGAATGCATCCACTGCCATGCCTCTGGGTCCGGGACTGGTGAGATGAAGGTGGGCAGTTTGTGATTCCACCTCGTTGCAAACAGATCGGTCGTCAGGCTGACCCAAAGTGCACACATCCACTGAAGGATTGCTGGGTGGATGGACCACAATGTGTGAATGGTCTAGCCTGTTCTTGACAATGAATCGATCAGGACATTAAGCCTGCCCAGAATATGGGCAGAACTTGGGCCATTATATTCATCTGTGTGCACCAGCAGAGAAAATCCCAAACCAGTATGCATAGATCTGGTGATTTTGTCCCCCCCCCCCCCCCCATTTGAAGAGATAGACCACCACCAAAGAATTATCCATCATAACGAGGACTAAGTTTCCATATAATTGGTTCTTCCAAAAATGAAATGCTTTTATTGTGGTCATCATTTCTATAATGTTGATGTGGAGAGGTAACTCTTCTGGCCCCCATTCGCCACTGATCATGTTGAAGATGGGCAACATATTGGCTACCCAACCATATGAGCTGGCATCCGTACATATCGTAATTTCCAGTTAGGACTTTTCAAGAGGAATTCTTGCCATAAGCCATTGTCTGTTGCACCACTGGTGCAGAACACAATATTTCATTTAAGATCATGATTATTTTATCTAGTCGACCAGAAAAGGGATGCCATTGAGCTAGCTAGGCCATCTGCAAAGGGTGCATGAAAAGGCAGCCAAGGAGAATCAAATCTGCTGCCACACTGAGTAGTCCAAGGAGTTGCAAGATCCACTCCCTGTCAGAAATCGACTTTGCGAGCTCGATAATCCATACCATGTGTAACTGAGGGAGGCAACAAGATTGAGGTTTGAAAAAATTTCCATGCCCAGATGGACAAAATGCTGGGATGGAGTGAGGCCTGACTCATCGCAACTAATCAGAAACCCTAACAGACTCAAAAGTGAAAGATGATCATTTCTGCCCTTGACCAAAGATAAACTTGCCATGAGTTTCTGTAAAATAAACTTGAAATAAATTACGCAGAACTGATAAAATAAATTGTGACCAATTTAAAGGGATCCATCATTATACCTACATTATAAGAGGAACAGCTGAGGGACTTTATAGTAATGGACCTCTCTCTCTCTCAACATATATATATATATATATATATATATATATATATATATATATATATATATATCTCTATATATATATATATATATATATATATATATATATATATATATATATATATACACATATATACACACAACTTTCATAAAATTTACAACTAAATCTTAAATCAACCCTGAGGGAACTAAGGTGGGTCAGTCGTTTCATGTGCCAGACTCAACACCAAAGAGATTTCAGTTTGAATCCTGTCCAGACCAGGTCTGGATGGCTGTTGTGGTGTGTCTCTGGGCAAGGTACTTTACTCCAATTACCTTGGAATGATACAACCTTTGATGTGATGACATGCCATTAAAAACAAATCAATCAATCCTACATTAAGATTATCACTATTGCCACAGCTAGGTATGGAACATTAAGATTATCACTATTGCCACAGCTAGGTATGGAACATTAGGATTAGCACTATTGCCACAGCTAGGTATGGAACATTAAGATTAGCACTATTGCCACAGCTAGGTATGGAACATTAAGATTAGCACTATTGCCACAGCTGGGTATGGAAAAGTGATCCTTCTGTCTTGATATTTACTAATACAAGTGAGACAAAAATAAACTAACATGGCTGCCTCTGTAGCTCCATAATCATGAAACAGGAGGTTGGCAAGTAGCATGATAGTGGTCATGGCGTAGATTGTGTCCGTGGATACTGTTTCTGTCAGAGATACAAGGACTGGTGACAACCCATAACTGAAACCAGTGAAGATCAGAAGTGTTTTCAGGTCATCTAATACTGAAAAAAGAAAACTTGTATATGAATTATTAGGAATCACAAAGAGCAAAAATTCACACAATTTTAGTGCAATGAAAAAAATTTGCAAAATTGTATGCAAGTTAAAAGCAACATTGTTAGACTAAATGAATATTGCCAATGAGTAAATTATGAAATGTTTTGTCACAAATACGAGGAGTCGATTGAGCTTGTGAAAAGTTAATGGCATGTAAATATTACAATATGCATTGGAGCAAATTTGTCCACCCATTTAATGCTTGAATTGAACATGATAACATTGGTAGCCAGGAAGATAAATAGGTTTTAAAATCTGAATTATTGCTTGTCCCCAAAAGATGATGTTAGCTACCATTTTAGAGGAAACAGAACTGATTCTTACTCATTACTCTGAGTTACAACATATCTAACACACTAACTTTCCATTTTAAACAACATTATTCAACTGAATACACTGCAACTTTTAAATCTCATGTATGTAAATTACAATAGATCACAAGTCATGTTAAATTCCTGTGATGAAAAAAAAGTTCATAATTATAAGATATTAATGCCATGGATGGATGGACAGTTTCAGAATTGGAGTTAGATATTAGTCATAATTTTAGGTACCACACTAAATAAAAGAAAGAAGATGTGATGGACCTGCTGAAGATAAGAAATACTGCGACTCAGGTTCTGTCATTAATTTTATTTTAAAATCAATCTCTTTCTGCAGCAGTTCACATTATTAGTGGTTTTATATTCCCCTTGTGTTGAAACAAAATGACTATACTTCAAGTTGTCTGAGTTTATACAACAAAAGTATAGCATGCACACTCCACTTTTGGTAAATCTTTACCACAAAATTTTACATTTCTGCACAGAGCTCAATTGCTTACGTTTAAGTTTGCTAATATGTAAAAGTTAAATATTTGCTAACTTAAAATTCAACGATGCTAAAATATTATAATTTACAACAGTTTGTTCATTATAAATATTAAATATTAAGTTTGAAAGTGGAAAATTTAAACTTTTTTCAACTTACTTTTTTATATTTGGGTACAACATCTGACGAATTCTTTTAAGCCCTAACAACAGCAGAGATGATACGGTCCTTGGTAGTTAAAGGAAACTAGAGATGTGATGTAGACTAGATATGATCTATAGTTTTATAAAAGTAGCTTACATAAATAAAATATCTACTTGATGTGAGAAACACACTTTAAAAATGCAGGAATATAAAACTTTAATTTGTCATCAGACAAGGACAGGCAATATTTGCCTCTGCAGGCACAAGTTTGATTCCAGCAGTTGGTATCACTATCTAGCATGTGCGAAGGTCACTGTTGTTTCCAACTTTAATGAATGTTTTCAGCTTTGGTCATATAGACCTCCGAGAACCATGGGTGTTCCCCTTGTTTTTGTTTTAGTCATTGTAAATCTTAGAACTCTAGCTTTTACAATGAATTTATTAAAATTTACCTCTGAGTGGCTTGAACAGTCAACTGTCAAATTCAGTTACAACTATCTTAGAGCCATGCTTATGCAACTATAGGACACAAATTTTGTACTCATTGTGACCGTAAGTTCTGCACAGTGTGAACACTTCATATGATAAGTTGCTTTTATTCCTTCTAGGTTCCCCAACACCACAGAACACCATACACCATCATCTGCACTGTTGCATGGCATTGCACCATTTAAAATTAATTTTAATACAGCACTCCCTCATTATAAAGCTCTCCAAAGCAGACATAGCATATAACACCTTATAATGAAGTACAATATACAAATAATTTACTAATAGATAATAAAATGGGATCGATGCCCATACCCGACTTATAACAGGACCCATGTTATAATGAGCTGCCCTATAGTGATGGAGTGCTGTATTTTGAACAAATTTCAGATGAAATAAAAAGACTCACATTACGGCCTCTATTCGTACCATCTATGGAACTTACTAGTTCTTGATGATGATGTACTTAAACTTCTTCTCACTAGCAGTTTGTTGATTATGTAGCCCAGAACAGTCAAAGTAAGAACTGATACACACAGGCTTTCAGCTGACAAAATCTTGTTGTCCATATAGATAAACACAATCACAAAGATACATACACTGAAATAAAATTGAGACATGGTAAAAATCATTCAACTAAAGTACATACAAAAATATAAAATTATAATGCTACAACTTATAGCATGTATATACTGTAAATGACATTATTTTGTAAGCATAAATTATGGTAAAATTTTAGTTTCCAAAATTTAACAAGATACTTTTTATATCAAATTTCACACTGGCAAATGAGATATCTGAAATATTTATATTCTTTAGTTTTCTTTTATCAAATTATATGATTGACAGCACTCAATATGATATTTAAGTACATCTCGGCATTTCAATTTCAATATGATATTTATGTACCTCTGGCATTTCAATTTCAATATGATATTTATGTACATCTTGACATTTCAATTTCAATATGATATTTATGTACATCTTAACATTTCAATTTCAATATGATATTTACGTACATCTTGACATTTCAATTTCAATATGATATTAATGTACATCTTGACATTTCAATTTCAATATGATATTTATGTACATCTGGCATTTCAATTTCAATACGATATTTACATATGTCTTGGCATTTCAATTTCAATATGATATTTATGTACCTCTGGCATTTCAATTTCAATATGATATTTATATACATCTGGCATTTCAATTTCAATATGATATTTACGTACATCTTGACATTTCAATTTCAATATGATATTTATGTACCTCTGGCATTTCAATTTCAATATATTTATGTACATCTGGCATTTCAATTTCAATATGATATTTACATATGTCTTGGCATTTCAATTTCAATATGATATTTATGTACATCTTGGCATTTCAATTTCAATATGATATTTATGTACATCTGGCATTTCAATTTCAATATGATATTTACATATGTCTTGGCATTTCAATTTCAATATGATATTTACATAATCTTGGCATTTCAATTTCAATATGATATTGATGTACATCTTGGCATTTCAATTTCAATAGGATATTTACGTATGTCTTGGCGTTTAATTTCAATACAAAATGACTTAATTTTATCTGTAAGTAACTAGAATAATAAAATACATTGAACAAAGAAGTACCAGTGACTAAATATTATCAGTAACTTGAATAATAAAATACATTGAACAAATAAGTACCATTGACTAAATATTTTCCTACCTAGACAAATTTTTATATCAGTCAATATTTCTATCAATGAGAACTTCTTCATATTCGTCCTAGAGCTTCTTGTAAAACAAAATACAATTCATAGCTTTGTACTTGCCTAGAATTAAGATTTTCATACAACCTGTACAAAAGTAAAGCAATCGTATGTTAAATGTTGGTGATGTTATTTACAACTTATCTTGCTTGGCAAATTTTGAATTTCTGCACCGAGATAAACACTTGGTTTTCAGCTTTATATTTAAACAACTTTTGAAACACATTTGTGAGCCCATGCAAGAATTGTTTTAGTTTAGTCCCAAATGTGACCACAGGAATTGAGGTCATAATGGGAAGGATTTGAGATAAAGGAGGTGGAAATGGTCTCTGTGTGGTATGGATATTTAGGCACACACAGAGATTCCTCCCCACTTCTCCACCACAAATCCCACCTGTTATGACCCTACCCTGTATGTTGGACCACAGGGATTGAGGTCATAATGGGAAGGATTAGAGGTGAAGCAGGTGGAAAGGGTCTCTGTGTGGTATGAATATTTAGGCACACAGAGATTCCTCCCCATTCCTTCACCGCAAATCCCACCCGTTATGAACCTGTAGGTTTGAACTCAGTAAGTACTCTTAATAATACAAGTTATATTTTTCATATGGTTTGAACAAAATAGTAGATTTTTTTTTCATACGAAGGGATATAGTCTCCGAATATGTTAAATTTTGCTACAAGCTGATGTTATTTAATAAATAATTTGGATCATAGAATATTCATATAACACACCTAGTCCTAAATCTAGGAAATTCTGTCAATGAATGATATCCTAGAATGGAGACTCTAACTCTTAAATTTGGGAAATATTTTTGTAGTCCCCTCCCCCAAACCACCACCACCATTTTCAGTAAGTATAAAAAATGCACTCCATAACATAACAGCCTATATCCGAATTTATGGAACTCCAATTATAAATGAGAATATCTCAGTGCTGTGATACACTGGCACTGAACTACTGCAAAAGGATGTGCAACAACATGTAAATGTGAGGACATTAAAGGATTGAACCTAGGACAGCTGAGGTACAAAGAAAAATGCTTCACTACAATACAACTAAGATCTAACTCAGTTCTGACTTTCATACCTAACACATCTCACAGTGTCAGGAAAAATTTCACAGAATTTTGGACCATCTCACATTCTCACTCAGTGAATTCCATTTTTCAAAAATAAGTTTATTATAATAAAATGTTTTCCTGGATCAATCTAGAACCTTGAAAGTGTTTTATCAATAAGATGTCTGAGTAAATCTGTAGATGGAAGAAAAAAACAATTATTTCAGACATCATTGTATTCCACACAATCTGCAGCTTATTTACATAGCTATGTTGTAAAAGTGAACTGATAGGACTGTTTGTTTGCATTTAGCATCAGTGCATGATGACCTCAACCAAAATCAAATCACACAGAATATTGTCAAATCTCACAGTCCGGTACTCTACAAGTATCACATATATGGGTCACTTTAATTCATACTATAGATCTCTAAGCATGGTCTTGTCTACCTGCTAATTTGTTGAGTGACCACTCCTGAGGCTCTGACAACTGTCCAATAGTCATATTTCCTTGTACATACTGAAAAAGGAATTATAAAAAATCAATCTTATATAAAACAACTACAGCATATACTGCTTGGCATGACTTAGTTATCTACATCATTGTGATGAAATAGAGCAAAATTTCTAGCTGTACATTATTTTTCACATCTAAATTTACATACTAGATATAATTTCCATTATGAGAAACAGAGATATGAGTATTTACTTTACAAGGTGTTCAAATTTGCCAAATTTGTTTGCCTTATTCATAAATAATAGACTACCAGTATCCAAATGAAGAAATCTAAACCAAAGAAAATAAACAAAATGACAGAAGCAATAACTATATGACTAGAAAGGGAGTTATTATCTATGAATAAAAAAAAAACAGGTCATGTGGTTTCTTCAGTTATTTTTGTTCTTTTTTTCTTAAGTTTTGACTTCTTCATTATTCTGGATATTTGCTTCTCTGTACCAAAATGTAAATATTTATAATTGTATGCATGTCCCTCTCTGTGTGTTTTTCTGGGTATGTTCTTTAATGTACCCTAAGGAGCACCTTGCTTTATATCAAAATGTAGGGAAACTTTTGTGGGTTTTTTCCCCATGCAGTTTTCCAACATTTGTGTTATTATATATTTTGTACTGTTGATTTGCATGCCCCTTTTGTTCTATTTGAACTTGTCTGGGAATCTGGTGCCTATCAAAACCAAGGTCACAGGCAATGTCACTCACATTTTCATTTATATATATCAATATAGTCAAACCTGTCGATAGTGGCCACCCATGGGAATAGGCAAAACTTTCCATTGTACACAGGTGACCTCTGTACACAGGTTCACCTTTCAAAATTTGTTTTGGAACAAATGACATGCACCAAATATCATCATCATTATTATTGTTATTATTATGTTATCAAAAGATTTTGTATGTGCACTATTTAACAAAATCATAACATACAAATATATGTTGTTCTCTCCCAAATGTATGTCCCACACAAGATTATTCTACCCTGCTCATTTTTAATCCATCCTATAAATTAAATCATCACTGACTTAAAATAATCACTGATCTCAGTTTTGTGCACCATGACAAGACACTAATTTCACTACTAAATGACAGCATACATGCAGTGATCTCCCCAGAAATTTTCGATAGCATCAGGGTACGCGTGTTTGGGTCATAAAATGTTTTACAAAGCGCGCATTAACGTCATAAAAGTGAAACAAATTAATATCAATGAAATAAAAAGAAGTTATAAGGCACCCTTCAACACACAATTTAAAAAAGACACATCACTATATGATTCACATATCCATCACTGAAGATATCAAAAGAGCTAGAAGATACAAGTTTTCTTGTATAAAGGAAGTGACTTTGCAGTTAGTCTATGATTTTCCAATACTGACTGGGAAAATTATACGGAAAGTAAAATAATGCAAAAATCAACAGTTTTTATTCACTTACACTGCAAATAATACACTATAGTGTACATTTTTTTTTTAAATTCTATTTGAAAATACATAACTTGTATTTAAATTTGCTTGAAATAAAATATTTCACTTTTGAAAAAAACTTTCCATCATGTAGATTTTGGTAATTTAATATTGATAAAAAGGTTCATTACCTAGGTCACGTGAAAGCCACCTTGTTCATTGTTATTAACTTAATAGGTTTATTCATGTGTGGTAATGTGAACGAGTTTAGCAGGGAATGGTTTGGTCAATACCTATTTGTCAAAATTGTCACTATAAATTGTGTTTTCTTTTATTACTAAAAAACCTGAGTAAATGATTAGTTTTGATAAACTGAATATTGATAAAAATGGTTAAATAACTAGGACATGCTTCTTTTACCATGCAAGTTCATATCTGAGTGTGGCAAGCAGGGACTATACTATACCTTCTTGTCAATTTTTTTTGAAAAAAATGCACCTTACAAATGTCTGTCATCTTTCATAAATTTAGTGTTCCTTTTGATTGGTTATTTATGTATACATGTATTTGCATAATGTATAGTCACATGTTCACTTGTACAATTTTATAAATATTGCTTGACATTTCTGTGAATTGAGTTATGAGTAGGATTTGAATTAATGATTAGGATGAATGAATATTACCCTCATTTTCTTTCAAATATTGTTTTGTTTTATAAAAAATACTTTGCATCTTATCATGATTAAAACCTACTTTCAGTATACAGTATTCAATACCAGCTTATTTTTGCATACTTATGTACACCTATACAGGTGAATAAGCTTGAGTATATGATGACCATAATATGTATATATGTACTTAAAGTCTTCCATATTGTTAGCATATAATATCTTATATTATTCACCCACTGAAATGGAAATGTATATTTATATTTCCCCTACTGAAAAATTTCAATTCAAATATGTGTGTATTTTTTTTTCTTCACCAAAGGACCTGGATAATTTGCTAACTTCAGTGCCTTAGAGGTATATTAGACAAGCGAGATCTTGCGTCTGGGCTTTCAAAGCGGTCTACCAGTATATAGGTGGATACGATGAATTATGCAAGCAAGGTCTTTCGCTGCTGTGCACAGCCAGCTGCTGACCAATCAAATTGTCACATCATGTAAATAAATAAGCTTCTCTGTTTTAAAGATCAGTTGTTGTAGCGATTGGTAGAACTTGTCTTGTGTACTTTATCATCTTTAGGTTACTTGGAATATGTTTTTATGAATGTAATCTCAGAAATCTATTGTGCAATGAAAGTACTGATATCTATTCACTCTGAGTTTCCATGATGTTGTAATATAGCTGCATCTTCAAACACTCATTACCAGTGGATGCCATGCATCAAACAAAGAGTACAGAAGCTGACATAAGCACATTTAGAGCATACATTTTCAGGCAAAAAAGGAGTAAAAACAAGAGAGAGAGAACAGCAATGTGCACAAAAATCACTGTAAGGAAACACTGTTTTCACTCAAGCTTTTATCCATCATCTTATTTTGTAAAACTCTCACTATTCTACTCTTAACTTTTCTTTTTTCAATTACAAGATCACTTTATTGTGTTTAATATATAAGAGGTCTCAAACTGCCAATTATCTTGACTTTGATTTAAATGAACACAAATGATCATGTATAACAAAATTTGGACTGAGTATTCACTTTTTGAATTCTGAAACCAAAAAGTAAAAAAAATAGGTCACCACGATACTGTAAATTTTGTCTTGCACTAATATCATATGAATGACATTTTCTACTAGAATGCCCAAAATATTATTAACTCTGTCATCAATTTATTAATCTTTACCATTTAACCCTGCATAGCTCCAGTCACAAAACAGTATTTGAACAAATTTCTTTACTTGATTCTCACTCAGCAAAAGATATTACACATATATCAACCTAAATAAGAAAAAACCTTAAATTTTGACTGATGAGATATTTAGTTTCATCACTTGAAATAGAACATCCATACATATAGAAAGTAATTGGTCTTCTTTGAAAATAAATAATCATAACTTAGTTAAACACTTATTAGTATGTATCATTTGCATGGACATCATTTCAAATATGACATGTAGTGATGCTAAAGGGAAGGGACATAACTCCAAATTGCACTCTGTGTTCCCTTGATGCGTAGTTTTAACCTTCCTTTGGGTGGTCTCGTGTTACGTCCTTATGAGCAGCAATGACATATGATTAAGTTCCCAAAATAAGACATGAATATTCATGAGATATTTGTGCATTTGTATATGCTTCTTACATGAAGACTGACGCCAAATTGAAGGTAAAAACAGTTTAACTAACTTTGAAAATTTTGATTTATCATTGATATTTAGCATATACAGCCAATTTACTAATTTTATTTGTTTAGGAATCGCTCTTAATTGTTATGACCTCATTAATTTAAAAAATAAACGTATTCATCAGAAGATGTGTCTTTTCAAAACCCATGGTATAATATGTAAAGAGTAGTTTCCCCTTATCGGAACTCTTAGTGTAATCACAGAAATTGCAGCGCCAGTAAAAAATGAACTCAAGAACTACTCAATCAAAGTGTTGTATTCCGTAACAACACAGGAATTGTTACTGCATTAGTAATTTAAAATATAAATATATTCAAGAGAAATTATGGCTTGTTATAATATGTAAGAGTAGGTTCCCCTTAACGGAACTAGTAGTGTAATGACAAAAAATGGCAGCGACCTTTAAAATTAATTTCATCAACTGATCAGTTCAAATGTTTTATTCCATAACAGCTTTTGTATCTACGATTCTTTTACTCGTGTAAATACTAAATAGATTATTTTTAATCAGTATAGCATTTTAGTCATTTAACACAGTAATCGCCTTAAAACTAGTGGGGAAACAGAAACTATTACAATTCTAAAAAGGCCAAAAAATTCAAATTACCTTTTCTCCCTTAAAAACAAAAATAGATTAAAAGGGAAAGCATTTTTGAAATTGACTCATCAATGCCTTCAACATAATATATAGCTTATGCATGTAGAAATTTTTCCTCTCAAAAATTCATGTAGTATCCCCAATGGCATGCTCTTATTTTACTTTGCCTAAACTTTACTGCATATTGTGATTTTTTTATTACTATAATACACATCTCATATCTTTATGTACATGTATCTTTGGATGACACTACAGTATGTATATAGCAATTCCAAATTCCAAGAAAGAAATTGAATTTAAAAGAAGAAAAAAAAGTCTGAAATGCACGATCCGAACGTACACCTGCACAGAATCCCTAAAGAAGGATGCTGAAGGAGAGAGAGAGAGAGAGAGAGAGAGAGAGAGAGAGAGAGAGAGAGAGAGAGAGAGAGAGAGAGAGAGAGAGAGAGAGAGAGAGAAAGAGAGAGAGAGAGAGAAATTTGCAACTATGTACAATTCTTCTTCAGCTCGTCCAGGAAGCTACTATCAACGTAGTTATCGTCAACGCTTTGATCTTCGTACAAAATTTTTTTCCAGCGCCTGGGCGCAGCCATTTTGTTGATTACGTAAAATAGACTGGTTCCAATCAACACCAATAAATTGTGACTTCATTACTAAAAATGAATCCTGGTGAAATGCATTTCTGCCGTGGAAATAATAATACTTAAGTTATGAGAGAGAGAGAGAGAGAGAGAGAGAGAGAGAGAGAGAGAGAGAGAGAGAGAGAGAGAGAGTTTACTTACAACAACGTGTTTCCTAAATTAAAAATGTTTACAAATCTAATTATAAGTTAAGTGAATACATCACCTACATGATTTTGTAATAATAATAATAATAATAATAATAACTCTCTTTGTGTACCAGGCTTATTACGATTTTTACCATTTTTTTTTTTTTTTTTTACAAATTTGCCAGTGTAGGATGATTTACAGAATCGGATTTAATCAAATAAAATCGAACTGAAGCAGAGCCGAATCATTGCTATGGAAACCTGGATTAAGAGAAAGTTATTAACAAGAGAAATATTCTAATTTATACTTATTCATTAGCTGTCCTCTAAAGTATATATCAGTCAACAAAATTAAAAGTGAACAAGAAAGCCTGAACTAAATGTTTTATAAAACAAGACAATCTAACAAGCACCGAGAAAGGTTCATATTCTACCAACCTTTGGAATTCCCAGGGAACTTAATTTTAGTAACCTATCAGAATACGCGTTGCATTTCGTGTTAGATAGGGTTATCGTTCGAAACCGTATATTCCGAATGAAGTTTTGCACTTTCATAAATGTGATCGCTATAATCTGATTGGTGAATCGAAAGGTCAGCAGAACATGACCTCGTATTGGTGCCCGTCAGATCTCCGTTATGTCGGAGATCTCGATTTGAATCAGATTGTAAAACAAGATAAGTTTAAATAATTAGTGACTTTGTACAATAAAATCAATATATTGCTATAAATGTATTGAAATTGTAAGGTAAATTGACTTTAGACTACGAATTAAAATTTCTCACGAAAAAGATGTTTTTCTGCAAAATTTCAGTACCTTTATATCGTTCTTTTGAATGTTCAGGTAGTATGTATGTATGTACGTATGTACGTATGTATGTATGTATGTATGTATGTATGTATGTATGTATGTATGTATGTATGTATGTATGTACGTACGTACGTACGTACGTAAGTACGTACGTAAGTACGTACGTACGTACGTACGTACGTACGTATGTATGTATGTATGTATGTATGTATGTATGTATGTATGTATGTATGTATGTATGTATGTATGTATGTATGTATGTATGTATGTATGTATCAATACCTATAGCAATAAAGGTTTGAACATTCCATTTACGATGCTACTGAAATAGGACGTTATGTCGTACTTCAATTTCCCATGGCTACTCAAGCTTCATGTTGGTATACCCAGACAATCTACTTTGCCGACTGGGTGACGCAAAATTGTTTGTAACTTTCTCTGAATGAGGTTTCCATAGCGTCGATTCGGCTCCGAATATCACCGATGCGGTCCAGTTTGGTCCGATTGGTATACTTTGTTCTTCAGGCAACATCTTTCGAATTTTACCATCTCCTCTTTCTTTCCTTCTTAACGGCCAAACTCTTGCATATGTCAACCTTTATACTTATTTGGGTTATATTTGAAATTCCAATCTATCTGATGATGAAGATATGATGATACATTACCGATATTTTTGTATTCTAAAAACCTGCTTTTACGTAAATTTATGAATTGCTCTTTGAACTTTAAAATAAGATTTTCACATCTTATTGCTGCACACTGTATTGAGCACCTATATGCACAAAATGTAGTGAATGTTTAAAACGAAAATTAGTTATTCGTTATAGCAATAGTCTTCGTTTATTATTAAAACTTTCAAGATGGAACAGTGCCTCTACCATGTTCGTAAAATATAAAGAATTTGGTTTTGAAAAATTAATGAGAAAGTATGTGTTTTCAATGATGACAAGAATATCAGAAAGTAAGAATTGTATCTTGTGACCTCTGTGGGACTATGATATTTGTTTTACTTATCGGCTGATAGATTGATAGAACAAAATACACTTTAAATGCCTTACATAATTTTGTTCTTAACAATGACAGACACATTTAGTAGTTGAATATGTGTCTTTATAGTTGTACATAAGACACCTATGATTTTTATGTTAAAGTACCTTTTTTATTTTTTATTTATATGTACGAACCTTGAAGTCTGAAATAAAGATTTCATGTCTTAGCTTATTAACCTCTGTTGCAGTCCACTTTTCTCACTTCATTGAAATAGCTATTAAGGGTAGACATTTTACATGCCAGTTTTCATCAATTGCTTTTTTAATAGTATACATATAAATAATGCAAACTGTCTCATGAATCCCACCCCCTTTTCTTTCGTTTTGTTTAATTCTTTTCCGCTTCGAGGATCGTTGTGGATAAAGTGTCTACGTAACCCGTCTGTTTCCATGAAAACACTGTCATCCGGTGTTTACAATATGGCGGACAAATTATGTTCACAGTTATAATTCAATTGTGTATAATTACAAAAATTATTGAAAAAATAAGGCTAGATCATAAAGATAGCCGGAGATATTGTTAATTAACTATTATACACATAATTAAAAATGCCGCCAAAAAAGAAGAAGAGCGGAAAGAAGAAGAAAAGTGGCAAGAAATCGGGACGGGGGTCACCTTCCAAGTCAGGACCAGATATTAGTGACTTGACCAAGGAGTATTATTTGATCCAAATAAAAGATCTCGAGAATAGATTAGTAAGGTGAATATGCATTCTTCGTATTAAACCACCAGACACTTTTAAAAAAATGTGAAAATACAAGTTTTCCCTAATGCTGCATGACGTTCTTTTTTACATGTTATGATTTGCAATAAATTATAGAACCAAAAAGTGGTTTCCGTAGTACGCGCTGGATGAGACAATACCGGTGTGTTTTATGTTTTTATAGAAAAACCATAATTCCAGTTTGGAAACCTATTGTACAAAACCTTTAAATATGAATATTTTCCAGTATTTTGACAGTCATGAGACATCATATACATAATTAGAACAAGTCCACTCTGCGAAATCATTAGGGTGTTCGAAGATTTTCAATGGATTCTGGCACAATAATAGTGGTCAGTTCAGAGTGTTGCAGGGGTTTTCCAAGTAAGTGGCAAGACTCAGAACACATCATATGCTAATTATGTCATCATTGTTTTTCTGATAGACTATAAAAACATGATGCAGTCCTATCAAGCCTATCTTTTCCAAATCATTAATTTGCAAATAGATTGAATAACTGATGTTAGTCAGGTATGTTGTATTTATTCCTTAAAATAATAAGCTGATATTCCTAATTATTGTGGAAATATGCCGGTGTTAGAATACTTATAACAAACTGTAGAGGGCCTGTAACATTTGCCACACAGGAAACAGTTATCACACAATGTTCCATAAAAGCTCTTATTCCTGATTCTGTGTCTTGTTCTTGTTGATAACATAAATGTATATATATATATATATATATATATATATATATATATATATATATATATATATTGGCATGTCAGGAATGTTCAACATAGCCACCATTTGAAGGTCATGCACAAAATTAAGAATAAGACTTCATCGTGTGGCAACTGGTACCATGCAGCAATTGTTATAGTCCCTCGATCCATGTTTCATTTTAGCTGCTTGATAAATTAATTTCTCCTTGTTCTGTATAAGCCCATGCAGACTTGGGGATATAGAATAGACCCAATATGCCTCTCTGGTTATCATAATAGGTGACTGAAGGCAATCTTCTTTTTGACATGGAGTGCATTCCTAGAATATGCTTCAGCTGAGAAGGTATTGGACTTTTGAAAGATTCTATAGGAAATTTGATTTTGTATTGTAAGGATTCTTTTTCCTTTATATACACTTGGTTCTTTATGGGTTTCTTTATACCCATATTTTCTTCCCACTATGTATCTATGATCACGCTGATACATGGTTAAAACATATGTAACAGGAGGGGAGACAAATTCTAAATGTTGTGCTCAGGAATCTAATCTGGTTTCTCTGTCTCACAGTTGGGCACACATACCACTAGACTAAAAGGTCCGGATCAGCTAGGCTGGTTAGTAAGTGGCCTCATGCACTTAGACCGCTACACTCCTCCCCCCTTACCTTGACATTTGTCCTTGAAAGTCACCCAGATTCACCTCTCAGAGCGGTCTAACCCCATTCCCAACCAGGCTACCAGCTACTGAGAGTTGGACAAGCCCCCAAATATAACAGGAGGGGAGACAAATTCTAAATGTCATAGTCATGAATTGAGCCCAGTTCATCTGTCTTACAGTCGGGCACACATACCACTAGACTAAAAGGTCCAGAAGATAAAACATAGAAGACCAAGTTCAAGTTCATCTGAGGTATCACGACACATCCACACAGTTTGCCCTTACCATACTGTATCTTGGGACTCAGTAAATATCTTAGATCGAGAACAATCATGGTTTGAGCGGGGGGTTAAAGAGTCTACATACATCCGTGCTCACAAACCAATGATGAACATGGATGCGGGCAGTTACAATCTACAGCATATCTGGGACAATTTGTTAACATTGCTCACTATTCCCTTGGGTGATGTTAACAATCAGTAGAGAATAAATCATTCTGCTGATGAAGTCCTTAGTACAAGGATGAAAGCTTCAGGTTAGCTTTCAATATTTTTTATTGTGTATGAAATTGAACAGTTTAAACATTATCAGCTATGAATAATACTACACAGTTCAGCTTTCACCATTACCACATTATAAAGTGTAATGGTATACTGAGGGGGCTTCATAATGAGGGACAACTGTAATTATAATGTACATTTAATATGCTCTTATTGTGTTATATTAATTCCAGATTGAAACAACCCTCAATTATAATTTTACAAATTCACATTTTCTGTTAATCTTTGTTTTGTAACATCAAAATTCCTTGGATTATTGCTAAGTTGTAAGTTCACAGAATTTAAAACCAAATAAAAATACCACAAATAGTGAGCTAGTATTGCATCATTTTATTACTCTTTTCATCATTTTTTTTTCACCCCTTCTGTTTCAAATAGATACCAGAAGCGTTGTGATGAGCTGGAAGTTAGCAATGGCAGTTTCCAGGAAAAATTTGATCAAATGGACAAGGAGAAGAAAGATCTGGTGTCTTTCTTTAAGAAGCAAATTGAACAAAAGAGTGAGTAGACATATACAAAAAGATCCTGTGTATAAATTACTAAATTCTTGAGACAAAACAAAAAATAACAAAACCTGAATAACACAGTTTTACCCATCAAGAATACTTGGGGAAAAAACATAAGACCATAAAGAAATTTAAGGTAATATTCTTACTCAAGGAGGGTAATGTTGTTAGGCAGAAAAAGAAAGAGCAGACTGGTTGCAAGTTTACAAGATCAGTAGTTGTAAATACCAAATTGTTTAAACATTTTTTAAAAGCAAAATCAACAATGCCTTAAGTACAACAAGGGGAGGGGGTCAAAAGTAACACTCTGGGAGTTTCAGATTAAGTCAGCTAGGCTGGTGAAATTAATTGAATAATCAGGTAATCCATCAATATATGTATCAAAAATGATTATCGATTAATATATTTTTAGGAAGACATCTTACTGCCATGACGATTACTCATTATATTTATAATTTGTTTAATCTCAGCCATGGAAGCTTGACATGACAAAAGTAAGCAATAACTGTATGTGCTTCTGTCAAAAGAGAGCAGGGGATTCCATTCAGTTAACTTGTCATTATAAAGTCATGGTTGATAGTTAGAGTACAGTTTGACAAAGTTTCTAATGCAAATAATAAATTATAAAAATGAAGTGCAATAGCTGGGTTCTTTTCAGAGAAATATAAGTGAAACATTCTTATGGCTGCGAGTTGTCTATTTGATTCTACCATAGAAAAATAAATGTGGCTACTGGCCATCCTAGTCATTCTTACCATTCAGTAATATGACATGGGAATAAAAATAAATCATCATCATTTTTTTTTATTGAAAAATATGATGATTATCTGAAGCCAGCCCCTGTAGTATTGTGTTAAAGAATCATGTAGTGCAGGGGTGTCAAACATACGACCCGCCAGACTCATTATTTATTATTATTATTTATTATTATTTATATCAAATCTGGCCTGCCATAGCAAATGAGTTTGACACTACTGATGTAGAACAATGTAGGATGGTGTGATGCACTGTGTGGGCCCATCTGTGTAATACTTTCACACTACTTGAAGTCCCTTTTCTGCACTCTCCAAGAAATTATTCAAAATTGATTATTTAGCAATATAACTTGACTGATTTTGGCTCTGATTACCAGGTAGCCAGCCCTAAAAAATTCAACTTTTATGCTTGTCTGTGAATATGTTCAGTTGCTATCAGAATAAGACCTAAATATATTATTTGAATTTTCCTATTGTTGTACATATTTCAGAAAGGTATTTACTTTCTTGTTTTCTAAATAATCAAACAAGATAGCTGTGGTATATTGCAATCAGTTCTAAATTTCACACATTTTTGTAAACCAAGATGCTACCATAATCTTGTTAAATAATCTTATCCTTTAACTTTGTTAAAGCAAAGATATAAATTATACATGTATGTTTCCTACATCTGCATAATAATTACATTGAGGTTTAGTATATACATGTATCTGGGCATAGATCCATGAAAATCACTTTGATGTATTTCTTTGAACACAGAAAGATACAGGTACATACATGCTAAAAAACACATTTTATTGAAGGCCAAAATATTTATTACTCAGAAGGTGAGTCCTGTGCTTTATATGCATATACATGTACAAGAAAAATTAAGCAAAAGCTGAGGTACCATATATAATTGCATATAAGTTGGATCCAACTGCAAACTGCAAAGACCCAGATCTGCTGTCACATAATGTGCTGGAAGATCTGGGTCTATGCAGTTTGTTAGGAGTAACCAGTAGAACAAACAACATAGACCCTGATCTGCCAGCGCATTATGTGATGGGAGATCAGGGTCTATAATGTTTGCATTGGGACTCAACATATACCCTCCATGGCTCACCTGTTATGGACAGATGGATGGATGAATGAGGTCATTAAACACCCTCACCCCCTCCAAGTATGGAGATAATAAAATTATTATGATAAAATCATTTTAAATATTTACTGTGCCTATTTTCTTGACAGATGATGAGATCACTGACTTGAATGATCGACTCATAGGATTACAACAAGCTAAAGACAGTGAGAAAGAGAATTACGAGAGTGAACTGCAGAAACTTAGAAATGAATTCCAGGAGACTAAGGATCAGCTGACATCAGAAAACATGATTTTGAGTATGTTTTATTTTACTTTTTGTCCAGTTTTAAAAATTTAGTAATACACTTTTTAATTTCTTATGTGTATGTAAAACTTTCTTCTTTTTTTTTGGAATTATCATAATAGTATTTTTATTATTATAGCAGGGCATAGATTGTTATTATACTTTACCTATGCATTATATGGCAAAAAAAAAAAAAAAATATGTGTTTCCTATTGCACTGGTTTTAAAATTAGGTATTTTTTTTTCTTTTTTTTTCTTTAAACATTATATATAAATCAAATAATATTTCAAGCGCTTCAAATTACTGGGCAAAACCAGCTCAATTAGATGCACAAATCAATTTCGGCAATGTGACTTTTTTTTTTTTTTACCATGGGGGAAATAGTGCTAGGGTCGGCAGTGAGAAACAAGGAAGATCGGCCGACCCGAAACACATATTTTTTTTTGTTGGCCTATACTCTTATTATTAACAGAAAGATGGGTGCAGACAGATTGAAAAGCTTTTTCACTAAAATAACAATATGGATGCTGCTAGGTTAACAATGTGGATGCTTCTATGTTAGATTGCAAGGTACTATCAAAAGAAAAAAGCAATTTTATCATTTTAATTGAAATTCATATGCTGATGTATTTCTTTGACAATATCATGATCATATGATGTGACTATGATATTGTCAATGCAATGTATCATAAATGGAACTCACAGACATTACTTCAACAGATGACATATGTGTACTATCAACTTTTCAGTTTCCTTGTTCAGAAATGTTACTTTCAATCAAAGCCTTCTGAAACAGAGAACCAATCTGTAAATCCCACAGTACATGTGTACTCATTACCAGTCTGTAAATCCCATAGTACCATTGTATGTATACTCATTACCAGTCTGTGAATCGTATAGTATATGTATTACTCATTACCAGTCTGTAAATCCCATCTTTAATGTATATTCATTACCAGTCTGTGAATCCCATGGTGCACATATACTCATTACCAGTCTGTAAATCCCATAGTACCAGTGTATGTATACTCATTACCAGTCTGTGAATCCCATGGTACATGTATACTCATTACCAGTCTGTAAATCTGATAGAATATGTATTACTCATTACCAGTCTGTAAATCCCATCGTAAATGTATACTCATTACCAATCTGTGAATCCCATAGTACATATATAATCATGTCATCCAATGATAGTGAGAGGCAGATAAAGAGTGAGATACAATTTCCATTGTACAGTAATAGTATCTATTCATTTATTTTTATGGGCATACATTTTCATGGTTTAGGTTAGGGTTGTCGAACATATGTCCTGTGGGCCAGAATCCAGCCTATTAAAGGTTTCTATCCAGCCAGCCAACCTTTCATAACTTTTGCTTACTGGTAGTGGAAATGTAATCCAAGTTTATAAACTGCCCCATGAGTGAGAAAAATATTGCAATGCGACCCCTCACACAAAAAGGTTGGACACCCCTGGTTTAGATGCAAGTATCATTTTCATCAAATTCATGGATACATGCCTATGATGGCTAATGGGGTCCTGTTATATTTACATGTACTTCATAGATGGCTTGACTTTAATCTTTTGTTGGGTCATTAAATTTATGGTTTTGAGCAACCATAAAATCCCAAAAAATTGGAACCCACAAATAAGAGTGAACTCACAGGATAGTATTCCTTCACAATAATGCTTTCCATTGGAGTGATAGAGTATACTGCCTTAAAGTGAGAAGTACATGATACATATAATTTTAGTACCACCTAATGAAACGGGGTCCATGATCATGCTTGCCTCATAACAGGAATGGTGTTATAATGAAGGGTCTTTCACTGAGGGAGTTCTGTATCTTGAAAAATCACTGTTCTGACTTTTTCTGGGGTTTTTTCTGTACACCTGATTTAGTAGATTTATGATGTATTTTGACATTACTGCATTATCATTCACATAGAGGGACTGCACCAGTTACTGCATGGAACCATTTGCTGCATAATTGTTAATTTTTCTAAATTCTATGAGGTATTTTTGCTAGTTGCCAACACAATGTATCTTGCATTACATATTAATGTATCCCTCTCCTGGCTGAAAATATACTGCATGTAGTTAGGAGTAAGTAACAAACATGTGGTAACTGGTTCCATGTGGTAACTGGTTCCATGTGGTAACTGGTTCAATGTGGTAACTGGTTCAATGTGGTAACTGGTTCCATGTGGTAACTGGTTCCATGTGGTAACTGGAGAAGACCCTCTATCAAAAGAACCCAGGATTTTATTGTTTGCTTTCATAATGTTAAATAACTCAAACAAGAATTGTGTTTCACAATCTAAGTAATACTGACAATTCACATCTATTCAACATGTACCAATTTTCATAAATATTATGGTGCTTTAAAAACCATGAATTTCAAGTGCTTCTAATCAGTGTTTTGTCTTTATACAAAGAAAATAGACATACCAGTCAAAACCTATTAAGGTACCAACCAAATGATTATTTTCTGCAAAAACCATGAAAATTTATATCCACAAAAATCAATGTATCCACAATAATTTAGTAAAACAAATGATTTGCAATTATTTTCATGGCAATTATAAATACCCCAGATCATTTACATACTTGTGTGGAGGATGTGAACCCAGTGTGAGAGTCTGCTACATTGTTTATGATGCCAGACTTAAGGGACTTAGATTTTGTTATTTTCATTTTCTTTTTTGTTGGGACTTTAAAATTATCAGTCCTGTTAAAAGGTATTAAAGTTTCCTAATGTTTGCTTCTATAAGTTTACAACTTATTAAATTGTATGCATGGAACCCAGTAAAGGTGATTTAAAGTATAACTAATTTGCAACTTATTAAATTGTATGCATGAAGCCCAGTAAAGGTGATTTAAAGTATAACTAATTTACAACATATTAAATTGTATGCATGGAACCCAGTAAAGGTGATTTAAAGTATAACTAATTTCCAACTTATTAAATTGTATGCATGGAACCCTGTAAAGGTGATTTAAAGTATAACTAATTTACAGATCTTTTTTTTATTTCTTTCTTGTTCAAACTTAAAGTTCCGAATTTGTGAATTTTCGCTTCATGTGGCACTTTATTTTCTGGAATATCAGTCAATCTCAGAGATGGGTATTTTGGGAAATTATTATGCATTTGTGAAAAGTTTAAATTAACTTGATTTATGTTTTAATTTATGGTATCTGGTTAGAGTGTTGGAATAACTGCATGATAAAAGTAATGTATAACAAAAAAGAGTGTTAAAACTGAACATATTTTACACTGTACAATAGTCATTTTATACTTGTGCTGTTCAGATTTATTGATTTGGATGAATATTGATCTATTTCATTGAAGTGGTCAGTTAATTGATAATGATTTATGTAATTGATCTTTCTCAAAATTCAGTTCTATGCCATTCCTGTTATTTATTTTGAAAAATAACTTTTGCTTCGTCATGACATAATGGAACACTGATGATTGACAATTAAATTGTATCCAATTCCCAGCACTAGTTTATACCTTTGTATACAGGTGGTAAGCTGGCCTCTTTGGAGGAATTCAAGGTCCAGAAGGAGGAACTGATGGCTAAGTTTGCAGAGATGGAGAAAACATTGGCCAGACAAGAGCAGGAACACAAGGATGAAATCTACAAATTGGAAAGAAAGGCTGTTATCGACAAGGATATGTAAGTCCATTCATGTTTACATTACCTTGATGAAATATAACCTCATAAATGCTAGTTGTAAAAAATTGTGCATAGAGTATTGTATCTAGCAAAATTTTCACAGCATGAAATTTTTGAAATTTTGGCAAGACAAGTAATTTTGCAACAGTTTTCTTCATATAAGAACCAAAGTAAGTATAAATTAAGTCTGCTGCCAAAAAGTAACTTGCAAACTTTCAGGAGCTTTCTGATTTTCCAAAAACAAAATGACGCTTAAATATTCAATGTTTATTGTCCTCAAGATTACTTTGGATGAAACATTTAATGGGAGAGCTATATTGAACAAAAAGTACTCAATTTGGAGGTTGTAGAACCAAATTTTTATTATTACATTAGTAAGACCATAAAATTAATCACAGTAAATGAAAATATGACACAACAGCATAAAAGCCATGTTAATGCAGCAGTAATAGATTCTCTTTGTATTGATGTGGTTCTGAGTTCCCCTCCCAGTCCCATCAGGTGTAATAAGGAGCATTGGCCATTTTTCCAGGTCCGCAGGGGCTTTTCTCTGGCTCCATGTCAGCTGGGGATTTTCTTTGACTCTAGGTCTGCCGGGGCTTTTCTCTGGCTTTCCAAGTGTTTTCTCACATTCTTTCATGTGTAGGACTATTTTCCATTGTGAAACACCCATGCAGGATTTTTTCTATCTTAGTTCTTATGACTTACCCAACCACACGTGATGTCAAAGTAGCATTTTAATTGGTGAATTGCTAGCTTTTGTGAAATGATTGCATCCATGACATCATGGCTATTAGCTATTTATCTACTGGTTTAATTGTTGAATTTAAGAAGTATTTTTGTGTTTCTGAGTTTGCACCAGATTTATTGGTGCAAACCAAGTCTTATACACAGTTTTTAAATATTCAAAACCTTTTAACACTTTACTTGAGCCAAGTGGTGTAATTTATTTCAAGCACACTTTTTCATCAAAGATTGTGAGAAAAATAACCAACCATGTGTAGGAAATCTTATCCAGGGGGTCAAAATTAGTAGGCACAAACTTGTCAAAGCCTCCTTCCTGGCCACAAATTGTAACCCCTTGGATGGGAATTCCCTATCCCACACATCACATATACCACTCCATTGATAACTTGTGCCCGGATAACTCACGAGCCTGCTTATAATGTGGAGTGGTGTGGATCCCATTTTTTTTACTTGAAAATACCCAAAATTCGGCCCCCATTTGTTGAAAATGAAGAAAATTGCAATCAAAATTTGTAAATGAAACCTTGATGGTTAGTACTCGGAAATTTGAATCAACATCATGAAATTATCAACTTTTAATAAGAAGTCATATATTTTGTTACATTTTCTTTCCAAACAATATTTTCAGTACACTGTAAATAAAAATATTGATGAAATTTTGATCAGTGAAAATGTCACTAATGCCTACTGGTGGCAACACTTTAATAAATAAATACCAATTAAATAAGTTTTGTAAAGTGAAATTTGCACTTTAGTTCTATCTTTTAATTGAATTTCAGGGTAATCATCATAAATGCAATATACACTCTTGTATCAAAACATGAAAAATGTCATTCTTCCAAAACAGCTATGTCCACAAGTGTTTCTGTAAGAACCTAAGTAAGTGCCGACTGTTTTGATCTCAGACTTGTGGAAGTATTTGTTGTATGGTTAAACTCAATTAAAAGCAGACCTTCTTTGTATTATCAGGTTAATTATGTCTTTTGTATCAAATCAAATAAAGGGGTGGAATAAGAAAAGTTAAAAGGCATGCAGATCCTACCTGCATAAGAGCTACAGTAGCGGTCACAGTTGCATGTCATGTCAACTCATTTCAATTGATCAATCGAACACCATTATAAATATTATTATGTAAGTAATATAATTAAACTATCTTAAATTAGCCTACTCATTCACAAATGTCATCAAAGATAGCAAGACAACCAAGCGAAATGTACTTGGTGAATAAAAGGCTTTGTTTCACAGATACAGTTCATGATGGAGTAGCGAGTTCCAGAGTTTGTAGTGAACTTAAAATTCCTGAATTGGCACTCCAAGATTTTCTCAAGAATGAAAAGAAGTTTCACTATTGCAATGAAATAACGACATCCATATTTTACTAACAGAACAATTAAAAAATTCGAGTTTCGACATTGATAATTGTTTCATGAAACAAATGTCCCTGGTTTTGGGAAAAAAGGAATCTTGTTTTGTTGTGAATCTAAAACAGGAAAAAGCAGCGATGTAATACACAATGTTTTTGCGTACATGTGAAGATTGTTGAACTCGTATGGAATAATGTTGTTAACGATCTTTGAGAGGTTGTTTATTTTGAAAATAAAGGTAATTTACTCAGAAAAGTGAACAACTTCATCAGAAAAAACTCTTTATCGTCAATTATTCCCAACGTGATTATAAAAAAAGTATTCAGCCATTAAACAGCCCCATTACCCACCCACCCCTTACCCGGTTTTCTCGATGTCCAATATGGACGGCATCCCCTTCTTAATTTTTTTGAGGTCCCTTGGTAACTCGCCCCCTCGCTTATAGTGCGGTCTATGTTTTTGGACCCCGTTGTGCTCGAGTTATCGATGGAGATATGTATTATTAAGCCTTGTTTTTCTTTTTTTTTTTTTTTACAATAGACATAAAATCAGTCAATTTTATTCATTTTTTGGAAAAAATGTCCGGCTGTGAACTAATGTTTAGCCAATATGTGATGATTTAATTGTGATCTATTTCTTTATGTCCTTTTTTTTTATCAGGCTAAAAAAGGAAATGATCACAAGAGTGAACTTAGTTGCATCAGAGTTCCGAAAAGTGTCAAACAAACAGATGGCTGAAACAACAAAGCGAACAATCCGTGAGAATGTGTCCATCAATGCTCAGCTTGTTAAAATGTCCGACAAGACTCAAGAACTGATTCAGGAGAATGATGAATTAAAAGCTAAGGAAAAGAAACAGAAACAACAGATTGAAATGTTGGAGGCTAATGAAAAGGAATTAGCCAAGAAAAATAACAGTAATCAAAAAGTGAGCTATTTAGATAGTTCCTACTAGTGCAAGAGTTTTCTCCCTTTTTATTGGATGTTTGCACCATATTTTTAGGTCAACATTTGTGTTGTATCATTCACGGACAATTTTAATTGTTTCTTCTTAGACGTAAGAAATATTAAAATTTTCATCTTGGCACCTGTGACTGACACTAAGAAAGGTCAATTGCATATTAATTTTACAAAAAGGAAACAAATTTCAGGACTAATTGAAAACCATTATCCAAAAACCTTTTGCATTCCTGCATAACAGTCATATGAGTTGGTCTAACCAATGGAAGGGAGGTAACTAGTACCAGAATAGGTTAATTGAAATTCTATTGAATTTCACAATCAGGAAACTTATTTATGATCAACTACAGTTATTACTTTTTTAGAGTAAAAATTTTCTTTTTCATAAGCTTTTCACATTCTAATCTTAGTCTTCGTCTCATACTGCTGACTAGGTCTCATGACTGGAGCAGTTTTGACTGTACATCCATATGCATGTCCTAAATTTGTTTTAGTGCAATAGCACAAAAAACTATTAAACTTAGAGCCATTAAATTTTGCATACTTTGTTACGGTCATAACTAGATGACCCAATTGGAATTTCTGATCACTGTAGCAATATTTTTTTAAAAATTTCTCATTATTTAACTTTTTGGACTTAGAATATTTTGTTAAAAGACTTGTTAGTATGATTAAATAAAAATCACTTGAGGTAGACAAGTAAAATTTGATAGGCATATTTGCATACATATATAGATTACTTAAGTAGATTTTCAGGCCATGAAAGCAAATCTTCAGCAGTTTACACATCTTTAAATTTCCTGGACTTTTATGACAAAAATCTTTTTAGCATGATTAAGAAAAATACCACTTGAAGTATACAAATAAAATTTGTTAGACATATTTATATTTTCATTTACATGAACTGTTTAGATTTTCAGGCCATTACAGCAATTTTTATTTTTTTGTACACAATAGCAAGCTTGAACATTCTGGACTTTTTTCATAAAATCTTCAGGCTAGGACAGCTTGGACAATTAAGTAATAACCCATGAGACAGATAAAGTTTGGTATGCATGCTTATATGTTTATATGCATATATATATATATTTCTCATTCTATTTCAAAATGTTTAAAATTTTTCAAAATTTTTGAATATTTCGGACTTACGGTGTATACTTGATTATAAGTCGCCCCCCCCCCCCCTTTTTAGGGCTGCAAAAAGTTAATTTCTCTTTGACCCTCCTATAAGTCGGGGTGTATTTTGCAAATCAGATCTGTCCGAAGGGGTGACTTCTTAGTGAGTCAGAAATGCACTTTGGAAATATAAACAAGCCAAACTGGATAGATAGATAAGAAAAATAAAGACAAAACCAGTGTAAAATACAATTATATTATTGAGTGAAATATGTCACAAATAAATTGACAACTTACAATTTGTCCATCTTTGTGTAATAAAGTCTATTGAAATCCATAATGCTTGACATTTTAAATCCATTTATATGATAAATCCATGAATTCAAGTATAGGTCACATACCGGTATATAAATAGAAGATCAGAATGATCCGATTCACAATATCCCGTAATATGTTAGTTCCACACGTTGTACAAATAAACTGAAAGTCAAGTCCACTTTTTTTTTATTCACGGTATCCTATAAATGTCACTGTCTAATGTCATCTGGTACAAAGTCCAAGAATTAATCCTCATTGTCTGATAAAGTTCTGAAATCCTACATCATCATCTAGTCATTGTAAATCGTTGTCATCTAGTCATCGTAAATCTTGTCCGACTCAGATTCCTCGGCTTTACTGTCATATGCGGGTGCTTATGCAGAGACTGAGCTTGGGCTCTGTAAGTAACACTTTGATCATAAAGTCAGAAATCTATTAAAGGCTGCAACTGAACACATGTCAATTGTGCGGCAAGATCACAGGGAGTTCAAATAACCACCCTCTGTTACTTGGCACTGAACAAGTATCAAACTCGCGGCTTGATCAAAGGGTTGTCACATGGGAAAACAAAGAGTGTGGTGCCTTTACAAGCTAAGGGATTAAGGTTAAAGCATATGCACAGGAAGTTGTAGAACTCTACTTGGCACTGAACAAAGTATTTGATTCGCGGCTTGATCAAAAGGATTGTCAGCTTGAAAACAAAGTGAGTGCCTTTACAAGCCAAAGGCTTATCAGCCCAAGTGCACTGGCAGATAACTTGGGAAATATCACTTGGGAATTAAATCTGACTTGTGGAAAAGGAAAATACAAATTAAATCAAAACTTTTATTGCATCAAGCACAGTCTTTATACAGCAAAACACAAATATTAATACAAATACAGGTTGTTCAGACTGGCACGAAAATGGAAGCAATATACTTACTAGTAAACGCCCACGGTAAACATTGATGGACACTTCATTTTGCAGTAGGTAGTATTTAAATTACCGGTAATATTTTCAAATTATTAAAATCCAAATAACTGTAGATACATGTATTGTGTAATGAATACTGTCATGAAACGGATAAACACAGTGCTTACCATATATGCATTACTGCATAGGAATAGTGGCATGAAAGCGTAAAAATATATGAATTGACAGTATTTTTATGTACTGCAAACATTTAGACTTTCCAAGATTACTCCAAGATTTTTTTATTTTTTTTAATGTCGCGCTTATAAGACGACCCCTACTCTGCATGAATCGAATTTTAAGTAAAAAAAGTCGACTTATAAGCGAGTATATACGGTACACTATTTTGGTCTGCAGGAGGGGCATACTCATTTTACAAGCACAAGATCTAGTTTTTTTTTCATTTAAACAAAACTTTTTTTAAAATATTGTTTGCAACTTGTATCAACTCATGTATTATGGGCAGGGGACTCAGTAAAAAAAAGTAATTATGAGCTGCCATCTATAAATAAATGGAACTTTAAAATATTTGTACATGCTAAAAGTCACAGGACTTAGCCAGAGTTATAGTGAAGTAGCTTATAGTGAGTGACAACTACTCAGTATATGCTGAGTAAAGTACTTTTTTATTTCATGAAGTGGCAATTATCAAATTATAATAGTTATTCAACCTTCAATCCTATTGTTATCACAGTACAGATTTCATTTCCAAAGCAACGGGTGGGTAATTTTCTTTTTCTTACTGCAGTCTCAATAAAATGTTCTAACATCAATATAAGTTGAAACTACACATCTGTCAATACTGCCATTGATAACCAAATTTTTCTAGAAATGTTTGTTGTTTCAGGTTTTTCAGAGAAGAAGTGGGGTATATTAAGTTGGGCCATTCTGTTCATTTTTTCTTCCCGTCATTCTGTTCTTCTATCAATTCACCACTCCTTCAATAACTTATGCCCAGATAACTCGCAAACCCACTTATAATGCAGTGTCAGGCATGGATCCCATTTTTTTAACTAGAAAATGCAAAAAAATGGCCCCTATTTGTTGAATGTGAAAAAAATCATGATCAAAATTGGTAAATGAAACCTTAATATATCGCTCGTTTTATCATTGACAATGGTGGTTAGTACCTGGAAATTTGAATCAACATCATGATATTCTCAAGTTTTAATAAGAAGTCGTATATTTTGTTAAATTTTCTTTTCAAACAACATTCTCAGTACACTGTAAATAACAATATTCGAAAAAAATTAGATCAATGAAAATGTCACTAATGCCTACTGGTGGCAACACTTTAATAAATAAACACCAATTCAATAAGTTTTGTCAAGTGAAATTTGTGTTTTAGTTCTATCATTTAATTCAGTTTCAGTGTAATCATCATAAATGCAATATGCCATCTTGTATTCAAACGTGAAAAATGTTTATCTATCATCACAGCTATGTCTGCAAGCATTTCCATGAGAACCTAATTAAGTGCCAACCGTGTTTTGATCTTGAACTTGCAGAAGTATTTGTTGTGTTGTTACACTCAGTTAAAAGCAGACCTGCTTTATTTTATCATGTTAATTACATCTTTTGTATCAAATCAAATAAAGTGGGTGGAATAAAAGAAAAGTTAAAATGCATGCAAATCCTACATGCATAAGAGCTAGCATTCATGGCCGTGTGTCAGGTCAACTCATTTCAGTTGATCAATCGAACACTGTTATAAATATTATTATGTAAGTAATATAATTAAACTACCTTATATTAGCCTACTCATTCACAAATGTGATCAAAGATAATAAGGCAACCAAGCAAAATGAGTACTTGGTGAATAAAAGGCTTTGTTTCACAGATACAGTTCATGATGGAGAAGTTCCACATCTTTTAGTGATAACTTACAATGAAATCACGCATCATTATTTTACTAATAGGGCAATCAAAAAATTGAGTTTCAATGTTGACAGTTGTTTCATGAAATAAATGTCGCTAGCTTTTGAAAAAAAGGAATTTTGTTTTGTTGTGAATCAACAACAAACAAAAAGCAGTGACATAATACACAGTGTTTTCATGTACATGTGATGGTTGTTGAAACTGCTTGGAGTAATATTGTTAATGATCTTTCAGAGGTTGGGTATCTTGAAAATAAAGGTAATTTGTACAAAAAAAACTAACAACTTCATTAGAAAAAAAACTCTTTATTGACAATTACTAGTATTCAAAACGCAACTATAAAATGAGTATTCAGCCATTAAACAGCCCTGTTTCCCCCCCCCCCCCAAGTTTTTTCGATGTCCAGCGGGGATGGCATCCTCTTCTTAATTTGTTTAGGTCCTTCAATAACTCACGTCCTCGCTTATAGTGCAGTCTATGTCTTTGGACCCCATTGTGCGTGAGTTATTGAGGGAGAGGTGTATATTGTCATTCCATCATTCCATCCTTCTTTCAGTATATCCAGCTGTCTCTCCATCCATCGTACCAGTTTGTACATTACCACCTTACACTCTGCTAAAGAGGCTCCTTTTCAAATGAAACTTTTCTCCCCTCTGAAAACTGGAGACATCAATTCCTTAAATGTGCTTATTGTTTGTGAAAGTGCAGTGTTCTCTCTACCGTATGTAACAGCAAGGGTTTATTAAAGCAAAGAATGACTATATTTTTGCTTTCTTATTTTTTTATGGTTAGATCATTCGTATGCTGACGGAAAAATGCCGGAACCAGGAGGCCATGATTGCAGAGTATGAGTTACAGGAACAAGAATACAAGGAACTGGAGTCAGAACTGGAAAGTCTTAGAGAACACCTTGAGAATCAAAAGTAGGTCATACATTTTTTTATAAATTGCAAATTTCAGTTTATTTGAGTCATGAAATTGTAGCTATTTTTAATTTCCAAACTCGGATCATGATATATATTTGTTAATTACTTTATTAGCTCTACTTATCATGGAACAGAAGAGCTTATGGAATGGCCTGTTGTCTGTTGTCCATTAGCTCAAGTTATTGCTACTCCTAAGCTACTTGGAAAATGGCCATGAAACTTTACACGCATATTCATCAAGGTTTAGTTAATCCTAAATGAAAATTATGTTGCACAGACATCTAACAATGCCACCACAGTGGACATTCTGAAAATCTTGTTATCTCTACTCCTCACAATCCATGTATGTCAGTCTTATGATTACCTGTTAATCAAAATATTTGTCATTTTAGAAAATTTTAAGGTAATTAGTTCTACTGGTCATAGACCAGGAGACTTTATGGGTCGGCCTGTTGTCAGTCGTCCATAGTCCATCTATCCATTAGCACAAGTTTTTCATCACTACTTCTCATAAACTATTTGGAGGATTGCCATGAAACTTTACACACACACACACATTCATCCCAGAGTCTAGTTGGTCCTAAATGAAAACGGTGCTGCTCGGACATCTGGTATGATCGCCACAGTTGCCATCTTGAAAATATTGTTATCGCTAATCCTGCCCAGTGGATGGTCATATGAAGATGGGGGTTTCACTACAAGACTTCTTTTGATGTCTACTTGGTCCCAAATGAAAATGGTGTCAATCTGACATCCAATATGGCCCCCATGTCATCCATCTTAAAAATCTTGTTATTGCTACTCTGCCTGAAGGGAAAGTCATATTGGCATGGGGTTTTCATCAAGATTTCTTATGATGTCTTGATGGTCCCAAATGAAAATGGTGCTGCCCAGACATCCAATATGGCCACCACAGCAGCTATCTTGAACATTTTTTTTTATTGCTACTCCTCTGAACAGAAAGTCATATCAGCATGGAGTTTTTGCCAGATGTCTTCTTATGGAGTCTAGTAGGTCTTAAATAAAAATTGCACCTATCTGATATCCATAATGGCCACTACAGTGGCCAACTTGAAAATCTTATCGCCACTCCTCCAAAATGGAAAGTCATATCAACATTGGGTTTTCACTGGAAGACTTCTTATGATGTCTGGTTGGTACTAAATGAAAATGGTGTTGATCTGACATCCAGTATGGCCACCATTGCAGCCATCTTGAAAATCTTGATATTGCTACTCCTCTTAAATGGAAAGTCATATTGACATGGGGTTTTCACCAGAAGACTAATTATAATATCTGAATGAAAATTGTGCCAATCTGACCTTAAATATGGCTGCCACAGTGAACATATTGGAAATCTTGTCACTAATTCTCCTGAATAGATGGTCATATCAACATGGGGTTTCCACCAGAAGTCTTCTATTGGTGTCCAGTTTGTCCTCCATGAAAATGGTGCCAGTCTTAAGTCCATTATGGCTGCCACAGTAGCTAATTTGACAATCTTGTTGCTCAAGAATATCACAGATGTTTTCCACAATCATCAGTTAAAAGAAGAAATGGTGTTATCTTGAATTCCTGGAAATTCCTTTTAGCCAGTGGAGCATCAGACCCTTTGAGGAACTCTTGTTGTGAAATATGGTACAATTAGGGATAATCAATAATTTGTTTTGTTTTGTTTTTTTAAATTTCCAATTACAGAATTGTTGGTAGACTCTTTACTATTATGGATAATTGATATCCAGTTGAGGGCTCACAAATCAATTACTAACATGATATAGTGATAGGTTAGAGGGATACTGAAACTTTAAAAGTGCATCTTGATGTCAAACCTACTGTAAATGCACTTTTTTCATGGAATACCAATTTTGGGGGATTTTGCAGGATTTGGAATACACAGTAGCAAGTGACTAATTTGATACCTATTTTTATGGTTTTGCTACCTGGTGAAAAATCAAATAGAGAACTTTTGCTATCAAGAATTTTGAAAAGATAGAACTCCCAGCAACACTTTTTGCCACTTGGTAGCTATTTTGGTGCCAGATTAAAAAGGTAGACTGAAATATTTGCTACCTACTGCTTCATGTTTAATTTTGCCCCTGCTTCATGGCTACCTGCAACGTAATGTTTAATTCTAACCCTGTTTCATGGCTACCAGCTACTTCATGTTTAATTCTAACCATGTTTCATGGCTACCTGCTACTTCATGTTTAATTCTAACCAAATGTTCATTTACAGTATGTTGTAAATGTATTGCTAAAGTTCAAATCATGTTTAATAAAAAAGGTAACAATTCATTTTATCAATTTGTTTCTATAATTTCTATCAATATTTCAAAGTTCAAAAGTATTTTTGTCCACTTTCATGATGTCGTAAAATCTGCCTTAAACTCAGGTTGTGAAGCTATGAGTATACAACAACATTAAAACAATATTTTTCCCATAAGAGAAATGATAGGAGTTCTGTTATATAGTGTACTTGAATTATAATAATGCACTGATTTCTTAGTGACAAACTATGTTTGATAAAATAGTTTCCATGGGGTTTTTTTATACTGTGGGTTCACTTTAAGTCATATGGTAATTTCATAGATTTTATGGTTGCTACAACCATGAATATAGATATCCAACAAATACTTTCTTGGCCATAAATGCCATTTCTATTTGAGGCTATCCAGACTACATAAATGCAGTTTCTATCTGAGGCCATCCAGACTACATAAATGCCATTTTTATCAGATGCTATCCAGACTACAATAATGCCATTTCTATCTGAGTCTATCCAGACTACATAAATGCCATTTCTATCTGAGTCTATCCAGACTACAAAAATGTCATTTCTATCTGAGTCTATCCAGATTACAAAAATGTCATTTCTATCTGAGTCTATCCAAATTACAAAAATGTCATTTCTATCTGAGTCTATCCAAATTACAAAAATGTCATTTCTATCTGAGTCTATCCATACTGCATAAATGCCATTTCTATCTGATGCTGTTCAGACTACATAAATATCATTTCTATCTGACACTATCCAGACTACATAAATGCCATTTCTATCTGAGTCTATCCAGACTACACAAATTTCTTTTCTATCTGATGCTATCCAGACTAAGTAAATGCCATTTCTGTCTGATGCTATCCAGACTACATAAATGTAATTTCTATCTGACGCTATCCAGACTACACAAATTTCTTTTCTATCTGATGCTATCCAGACTAAATAAATGCCATTTCTGTCTGACGCTATTCAGACTAAATAAATGCCATTTCTGTCTGACGCTATCCAGACTAAATAGCCATTTCTGTCTGACACTATCCAGACTACCATATTTGCCAGCCTATAAGTCAACACTTTTTGACCTGGAAGTCTGGGCTTTGTCTTATATTCTGAATTGACTTATATATGGATTATGTCATTGAAATTGCTTTACCGTATTTCATGTAATGTTTCATATGTGAAAAAATAAATATTTTTTCAAAGTACAAAAAATAATGTGTAAAAAAAGTAATTATCATTTTGGGGAAGAGATCATGTACAAAAATAATAGGACCCAACATTGAGATTGATTTTAAAATATATACATGATCATCTGTATTAAATTCACTTGCATCACACATAATTACGCTAAAGCAGCATGCACTAGTAATATATGTTGTTTAAAGTTTGCTTACATATATATGTATTAGAATAGACTAGTTAGAAAACGAATAACCATGACATGAACATAGGTATTCCATCACACATTTTTCTTCTTGCACCTCATGATCGAAATAAAATATGCCCTGATATGAGAGAGAGATTTCAACCCTTCTTCAGGCTATTCTGCTTAATGCACCTTACTGCCCCTGTTTAGCTGAAGCATTTGTCAAAGAGAGAAAAAAGTAATAAAATAGTAAATGCAAATTTTAAAAATATAAACCACACTTCTTCAGTTTGAAACATATATAATTTATATTTAAATATTCAGAATATTTATGTTCATATAGACTCCATTTAGTTTAAATCCCAAGAATGACCATTTAGCATGCTGTGTTATTTTCTTTGCAAGTACAGTGACCTCTCCATTTCCAGCAAATAAAATTCCCCTTTATCAGTAAGTACATGTACACTTCCTGTAGTTAGGCAGCATTTGGTTTGATCTTTGCTCGTGCTAGTTGTTACTTTGAATTCAAAGCTCTGACACTTCTATCAGCGAGAACAAAAGGTGTCACTGGTTGAGAAACTTACATGAGTACGCACCTTATATTATCTGTCATTACACAGTACCATATACATTAAAATGCATTACAGGATCGATTACAATACCGTATGGGACAGTCTCATTTCCTATTGGTAGCCTCACTAATTTGATCTCATCAGTCAAATCTTGCCCTCAGACAGGTGTCAACTGGAATGACCTGTCCAAAGCTGTGTGACATGTTTAATTAGCATGTAAATAACACTGCAAAGCCATGTGGTTCTTGTGACAATGGATATCATAATTAAAACAAGAATGAACTGTTTATTCAGAGGTATTAATTGATAATGGAATATAGTAGTGCCCTTGTAAGATCACAATTGTCAGGTACGAACAATACAGATTACAATTGCCCTGTAACCTCTCTCTCTCTCTCTCTCTCTCTCTCTCTCTCTCTCCCTCCCCAAAAGGTACAAATAAAACTGCTCTGAATACATATGTTCTTACACACTGACACAGCACTGTTTCCCCCCCTCTCTCTCTTTCTCTCTCTCACACACACATACATACATGCATTCACTAAAAACAACAAGTCTTTATCGAGTTCTTTTATTTTTTATTATACATGTAATTTGATAATGACATTACTGTTGCTGTAAGAATACATGTTGCACTTAACTTTTTGACAACAGGGGTTCATATCATTGCCGATGCTATCTGAGTCGCATTCAGACTACAAAAATGTCATTCTGTGTGACACTATCCAGACTACAAAAATGCCATTTCTGTGTGACACTATCCTGACTACATAAATGCCATTTCTATCCGAGTCTATCCAGATTACAAAAATGTGTACTTAGAATCATAAAATGAACCGGCTTCATACATACTGCACATGAGCATTGAGTACTACTATATATTCTTTCTTACAAGTCAGATCCAACTGCAAATCTCATAGACCCAGGTCTGCTATTGCTTAATGTGCTTGCAGATCTGGGTCTATGTAGTTAGGAGTAATCAGCAGAACAAACAACATAGATCCTGATCTGTTGGGGCAGTGATGACATGAGAGGGGGGTCAGGGGTGTAATTGCCCCCGGGCCATGGATGGGGGGGTGCTGTCGGGAGGTCAGGAACTTTTTTTTTCGCTTAACGCACACACACACCCATCTAAGCCCCCAGTTTCAGGGCTTAGATGGGGGGATTGAAGGTTGGCAACTCACATAGAAACTGTTCTCTGTGGCAAAGTAGGGGATGCCACTAAAGAACATTGCCCTGGGGCACCTCGTGGGGTGGCACCATTAAAGAACATTGCCCCCAAGCGCCTCAAACCCTCACATCTCCACTGTGTTGGCGCATTATGCGATGGCAGATCAAGGTATATGTTGTTTGCAGTTGAACTTGACTTATACATGAAGATATATGGTATTCATTTTTTTAATAATATTTTATGTTATTTGAATATATGGCATTATGTGTTATTTCAGAGAAGAGATAGAAAACAGGATTAAAGATAATGATAATCTGGACCAAGGGCTTAAGACTACAAAGGAAGAATTGGAGAATCAAAAAAGGATGCGCTATAAGCTGGAAAATGTCCTGAATGATACAGCCTATGCTGTTCAAAATGTTCTAAAGGTATTTGTATTTAAATAATATTATTCTTTAATATGATTCTCATTATTTTGAAAAATGTTAAATCATTTGTCTCAGTAATGAAACTGCAATAAATTTTTGTTTTACTATGGTTTAATTTCTTCTCATGCATATTTATTTTCGTAGTTTTGCAAATGAACAACATTTTCATCATTACTTAAATTCATGGTTTAAGGATAAGGGAGTTCAGATGGTGCATTTTTTGTTGGCTCTAGCAACCATCAAATACATACAAATTGGTACCCTGTGAAAATTGGTTCCCTATGAAAACAAGTACCCCATGAAAATTGGTAAGCTACTAAATAAAAGTGAATTCATAGCATCTCAAGTTTATAATTTTTGATAGTTAAGATGCACGCAACAAAAAAAAGTTAGAATTTATAGAATGCAGGATTTTTTTAATTTTTGAAAATTCATATTCAGACTTTCTAATTCAGGTTGTTTTCATTGTTGGAATCCAATGTGTGACCAACTCCGTTATTCTCCATTGATGACACGATAATAGAATTGATCACACATGGATTTCTGACAACAAGTGGTCTTTGCAGTGGAGAAAACTGGTACATCTTTCAGAATATAATCATTGATGTATAGGATAAGTGCTCACCATAATGGCATATTACGGTAAAAGGATTTACCCAAATACACAAGTTAATGCAGACGCTTAGACCCTGTGCCATCCAGGCTTTTTTTCCTGTATATAAAAGTATAAAAAGTGATTATACTGTACAGTTACTGCAGAACAGAGCCTACATAAGCTGATCTTTGTTCTTTTGTAAATGGTTCCAAAGCATATTTGTTGATACAAATTCTGCAAGGCTACAATTTGTTTTGTGACGTAGAGAAAAATTATTATTATTATTATTATTATTATTATTATTATTATAAAATTGAATCATTGGAAATTATTTTCCACAAAACATAGAAGGCAGGCTCTGATGATGAAGAGGAGGATGAGCATCATCACCCAATGGAGAAGCGAGATATGATGCTGGAACATCTGCTGGTAATACTAAATAGTGCTGCTTCCCTGGGCCTTGGTCCATCTCCAGGGGAAATGGGTAAACCACATAAACCACCAGAAAAGAAGAGTGCCCATGAAATCCCACGCAGTCGTGGAAAGCTCAGGAGAGGGTGGGTTTTACAGTTATCGTTACACATGCATGTATTTTGCATCTTTGATGTTGCATTTAATATTTAGTATTAGAACTTGCAATTACAGAAAATTGTCACATTCAAACTCAACTCAAGAGTCTGACATCTGATTGGTCAGTGAGTCTGACATCTGATTGGTCAGTGATTTTACTTTAGCCAATTGTTTACCTATAGAGTTAAGTTTGAGTGTGAGAACGGTTTGTAATCTCAGACAAGAATAAGCCTGTATTCACTGAATTCCTCAACTTCAGCATTTACTTGAACTCAGTTTCTGATATTAAAAATTACTGAAGCCTGTTCCATTGAAATGCACATGGTACCCAGTAAAGGCAGTTTTTTAAAACCTATCCCAGGGTACTCTGATTACTCAAAGAGTTCACATGAAAATTATACAAAATTCTAAATGCATCTATGGGTGACTGATCCACATTCAAGGTACCTTGCCTGGATTTAAAGTGTATTACTGAAACTGCCCTCACATAAAGAGAACTGAAAATGATTGCAATTTATTTAAATTGATTGATATTATTAAATACAAGAATTATTTTTTATGAAACTTTTACCCCAGCAAAATTCTGAGTTTGAGTGTGCCCTCACAATGAGGAGTTTCAAGAATATGGGGTCTGGTCATTTGTTAGAATTCACTTCCTGCTGTAATGTCATGAGGAGTAGCATGACCTCATAATCAAGTCAAAGCTAAAGAAAGTTTTAATTTGATATTACTGCCAATTAGTTTAATACTCTATAAATTAGGTAGCACATTACATTTGCAGATACAGTGGTACCCAACTTAAACATCCCCCACTCCCCCAACCAGTGGCCATGCTTTTTTGGCCAGAATCTCTTGGTCCCATGACACCAATGAGTTTGTGTTCAGTGTTCACAAGTACCCCTCTAGGATGGCCACCCCTCTAATACAGCCAGCAGACAGCATCTTGGTGGGAAAAATGTCAAATGTACCCTTATGAGCAGACACATTTTTGGGTTTACAGATGGCAATTTCAAGAATATTGGTTGATTTCTAAATTCAACACATTGCCATTTGTTCCAACATGCCAATAAAGTACCTAACTTTAATCTGAAATGTATTTGATAGGGTACCTGACTATAACCAGTTGATCACATGACAAGCTCACTTCCTGAGTAAACACAGAGCATTTTGTGTAATAGCTACAAATTAGTCTGACAGTGGTATAGTTGCAAATGAAGGAATAAGATGTTGCAAAAAGTGCACAATGTCATCAGACATTATCAGGTTAGAAGGAAAAGTGAAAGTAATTCAACTAAACAACATGGAGATCCTTTGATCTTTGTGTGAAATTTGACATAAGAAAAATGCAAATAAACAACATCAGTTATACATTCTGCAGCAGTGGGAACATGAAATGGACAGAAAATAATAGTTACAACCAGCTGTTTGTACCCTGATTTTATTGTCAAGGTTTTGTAATGGTTTTGCAACATGTTTTAATAACATTATTATAAGTTTTATCACATTGATTCCATAACATACCAGTGATTTTTAAATGAATCTTTTTAAAAATTAGTTACGCTTTTCCTAATTTATTTTATAATTATTACTCACATGTGTGATTCTTCCTCTAGAAAGGCTACCTCACTTATAAGGCCACTTTCTTACTGCAGAAGGGGTGGCTTATAATACAGAGACCACTGTATTTGTTAGCATAAATAACGTTTTCTAACAAGGCACCAATTCTAAATCCAGATAAAATTTTCTATTGCCGTTTAGAGACATGGAACAATAAATGAAATGAATATGGGTTCTTGGCTTTGTACTGAAAAAATATTTGTGCAGATAAATTGCTTTGGCAGTGGCTGAGAAGCTTGTGAGTCTACACACCATAACAATGAATCAACATGAATATTTTTCAGTACAAATTCAATAAATTCTGTGTTACATATTTTTAAACCAAATAAATACATAAAACTTTATTTTGCAAAACTTTTTTAAAAATCTAAACCAAATGATATCTTAAAAATGTATTTTTCCATCTTCATGTAGATGAATTTAAAAGACCCCACCCCTCGTAATTTGTAATGAATCCCGTTCATGCCTTTTTTGGTTATGATATCACAGAACAGCAGTAACATAAATTAAACTATCATGTCACATTCCTGGTTTTACCTTGGCAGAAATATTTTTACTAATTCCTATTTTGTCGTTGAAGCATATACATTTCTGTAAGTAATAATGTGTTACCAGTTTTCTTTGCACTCAGCTCCATTTCCTTGGCATGATGTAGCCAATAATGTGTTGAAAGTGCAATCAGCCAATAACCAGTCTTTGCATTTAAGTATCCACTGTTGGATCACTGGATTTAAACCAATGTTTAACACAAAATCAACTATAGATTGTACAAAATAGATATGACTATCCTTTTCAAGCAGCGCTTCTACCAATTTCAGCAACATAATTTTCCTCCAAGCCCCACTTAACAAGCATGGGGAATAGGTTAATAATTACGATCAACTCCTCTATTCTTAGGGAGAGTTATACCGACGAATAATATATATGGCCCACACACACACACAATTTTTAGGGATGCAAAAAGCTAATTTCTCTTTGACCCTCCTATAAATCGATGTGTACTTTGCAAATCAAATCCATCTGTAGCGGGCAAAAAAAATAAACAAGCCAAACTGGATGGATAGATAGTTAGATAGGTAGGTAGGTAGTTAGGAAAAATAAAGATAAAGACAAGGTAGGTAGGTAGGTAGGTAGGTAGGAAAAATAGAGATAAAGACACGACCAGTGTAAAATAAATATAATTATATTATTGAGTGTAATATGTCACAAATAAATTGACAGCTTACATTTTGTACATTTTCATGTTATAAATCCATAAAAATCTATAATGCTTGACAAATTAAAACTTTTAACTTGAATGTTCCATTGTAAGCATTACGTTTTCGTTTCCCTATATTGAGGAAACTACCAAAGTTCAGCAATTCAGGATGTACAGTATCCAAGTGACAAGGTACCAGGTAACTGACAGCACACTGACTATTCAGAAATTTGGGCCATTATTTATGTGGAGACAGAGATTGGGCTCTGTTAGTTACACTTTGATGATACAGTCTGTGAAATCTCATTAAAGGATTACTGCAACTGAAAAGGTGTCAGTCGTACAACATGATCACATGGAGTTATAATTAGTACCCACAGACAACTGAATATAGGATTCTACTTGCCACTGAACAATGCTAAAATTCATGGCTTGATCAAAGAATTGTCAACTGAGAAAACAAAGGTGCTGCATTTACAAGCTAAGAGATTAAGGTCAGACATGCAACGGGAGTTGTTAAATTGCTCAAAAGAAGCACCCGCAGTTAACTGAATATAGGACTATACTTGGGCACTGAACATGTATCACATTCACGGCTCTATCAGAGGAGTTGTCAACTGAAAGAACAAAGTGGGTGCTGCCTTTACAAGCTAAAGGCTTATTGTCCCATGTGCACTGGCAGATAACTTTGGAATTATCACTTAGGAATTAGATCATTCTTGTAAAAAAGGCAAATACAAAAGAAAACAAAACTTTTATTGCATCACACACAAACAGTGTTTATACAGCAAACACAAAGTATAATACAAATACAGGTTGTTTGGACTTGCACAAAAATGGAAGCAATATATTAAACACTCACAACAAACAACTTTGATGGACACTTCACTTTGCGATGAGCAATATTTAATTTAATATTTTCAAATGATTAAAATCTAAATGTAGATACAAGTATTGTGTAATGAATACTGTAATAAAGCCCATAAACACAATGCATACTATATATGCATTTCTAGATGGGAATAGTGGAATGAAAACTTAAAAATATTTGAATTGACAGTATTTTGTGCATAATGCAAACATCTACAGTTTCCAGTATTACCCCTAAATTTATCATTTTTTGTATGTCAGTAAAAATACATTGACTTAAAAGCAAGAATATATGGTATGCATGGGATTGAAAATTTCTTCTAAAAGATAAAAAAGATATTATTTTAGGTTACCCTGCCATCATCATTTCCAGTCACCATGTTAATATTTTTAAATAAAAAAAATGTACTCCTAGGTCACATGGTTAGCAACAGTCTGTGAAAATTGAGCAACAATATGATCTGATCTATGTTCAATATGGGAAAATTTTATTACTTAAAGCAATGCAGAATTAATGGGACATGATTTAAAATATATGATCTAATAGAATCTTATTCACTCGAATGCCTTGGATTGCTCACGCTTATTGTTAAGATCCAAAAGAAAGCTTTTAATCATATTAAATCATGTTTACTTGAACTGTGCATCGCATATGTCATACTGATTTTCTAGATCCATTTGTTGTTCAGGCTATTAAGATTCTCTGGTATGCAGATGTAATGGGTTATTGTGATGTTTGAAGATGCAAATGTAATGGGCTATTGGGATGTTTGAAGATGCAGATGTAATGGGCTATTGGGATGTTTGAAGATTCTCTGGTATACAAATGTGATGGGCTATAGTAATGTTTGAAGATGCAAATGTAATGGCCTATTGGGATGTTGAAGATGCAAATGTAATGGGATGTTTGAAGATTCTCTGGTATGCAAATATAATGGGTTATTGTGATGTTTGAAGATTCTCTGGTACGCATATGTAATGGGCTAGTGGAATGTTTGAAGATTCTCTGGTATGCAGATGTAATGAGCTATTGGGATGTTTGAAGATTCTCTGGTATGCAAATCTAATGGGCTATTGTGATGTCTGAAGATTCTCTGGTATGCAGATGTAATGGGATATTGGGATGTTTGAAGATGCAAATGTAATGGGCAATTGGGATGTTTGAAGATTCTCTGGTATGCAGATGTAATGGGATATTGGGATGTTTGAAGATGCAAATTTAATGGGCAATTGGGATGTTTGAAGATTCTCTGGTATGCGAATGTAATGGGTTATTGCGATGTTTGAAGATTCTCTGGTATGCAGATGTAATTGGCTTTTGGGATGTTTGAAGATACTCTGGTATGCAAATGTAATTGGCTTTTGGGATGTTTGAAGATTCTCTGGTATGCAGATGTAATTGGTTATTGTGATGTTTGAAGATTCTCTGGTATGCAGATGTAATTGGTTATTGTGATGTTTGAAGATTCTCTGGTATGCAAATCTAATGGGCTATTGTGATGTCTGAAGATTCTCTGGTATGCAGATGTAATGGGCTATTGGGATGTTTGAAGATGCAAATGTAATGGGCTGTTGTGATGTTGACGATGCAAATCTAATGGACTATTGTGATGTTTGAAGATTCTCTGGTATACAAATGTAATGGGCTTTTGTGATGTTTGAAGATGCAGATGTAATGGGATGTTTGAAGGTTCTGTTTAAAATTTCCATAAATGTGTTAGAGTGGTTTTTGATGTTTTAATGTTTTATGCCACAGCAACAAAAATAGGTTATTTAGTGCTGAGGCAATTGGAGTCAGTGCCTTGACAAGGACATACCACTGTAACTGACCCAGGCCGATTTTATGGTAGGATTCGAACTTGCACCCTTTTGGTCATGAGTTATGCCTGCTGACCACAAAGTCAGCATGGCTCCTGCCTCCATTAGTCACCACTTATAGTATGCAGGAGGTCTTATCATGCCAATTCTACATCCCTGAGCCTGCAACAGGTTGGGATAACTATCTTGTATTTTAGAACCTGTGAACTTTAATGATGGGTTTACTCTTTGCAAATAAACCCAAAATGTATGCTTTACAAAAGCACCACCTTTAAACCTCAAATTCTAAACTGCAGGTTCATCAACCCCTAAGTGACTATGCACATTTCATAGTCATTAGCAATCAGTACAATAAATAACTAAGATAAGTTTCTTTTTTATCCCCCGTTATGTAATACTGGGGGGGCTATAGCTATTAGTATCCATCTGTCTGTCTGCCTATAATCATTGTGGTTTCCAAAGCATAACTCTAAAGCCATTCAATGTATTTCAACCAAACTTTATACACATGCAAAGTTAGTTGCATAGAGATGCCTTTTGATACTTAGAATCTTCCGCATTAAGTATTTTTTTTATGTTAACATGAAAACAGAGTGTTGTATAATTAAGTGTGTACATTGAGAGTAATAGACAATAGGGTACTAGCATAAGTAGTACAAAATGAAAATTTTAGTGATGGACCATAGAGTACATTCAGCAGGAGTTTTTACATAAGCAGGGGACTGAGGAATATGTCATGTATAAATGACTCTTGTTTCACATAATGTTTTAATATAATGCTTACAGACAATGTGAAATGTTTGCACATTTAGTGACTGGACATGCGTGTTTATTGCACGATTCAGTATGTTGTAGTATATACATTAACTTAAGAAGTAAAATACATCATAAACAGTATTCAAATTTTTCATGGTGAAATTACATTCTTTGTTATAAAAAAAAGACCAACAACAAAAATGCATGTTAAAATATGATGAGGTAGTTACTATTGTTGATGGATGTATTCACAAGTAGGTGCATCTTGGTATACTTGTACATGTGTGCATGGAACATGTGTAAATGTGCAGATGTACATGTCTTGTGCAGGCATGTTTGTTTTAGTGTGAATTGCTATGTGTATGAAATGTGAACATGCAGAATGCTCCTATATCTCATCTTGCAGTTGTTCCTTTTCAGTTTTATAAACAAATATAATCATAAAGCTCTGTGTTTCTTCCTTGCAGGCAACCTCCTTTGACTCCCCTTACCACAGGTCAAGCAAGTATTGCACACTATCAGTTGGGTGACCTTGGTTTGATTCCTCGACCCAAACAGCACATACCAACCAGCTTTGACAAGATGAGAGTCCTTTCCGCCACAACAAGATTGGGAGGCCTCAGAAAGGTCTTGACTCGCTCAGTGGCTGTACAGACCGTTAGTGCTCCCAAGGTATGCTTAGATCATTCCTTATTTACACTATATTCCCAAAATGTGACCCCAAATTGGGTGGTATTAGACAGTTTTTGAATTCCAGAAGTGTAATTAAATATTTTTCAATGTTTAATCAGATATTCTTGTTGGAACCAATATGTTTTAAAGGAAGAAATGCACTTTGTTTCTGTATAGACAGCTGTGCTGATCCATGCAATATTTTGATTTTGTATCTGTAGATACGACATTTCAGGGTCTGTTGACAAGGAAGTATTCCATAATTAAGAAGTTGAAGTCAAATTAACTACAACTGATATTACTAATGAATTTATCATGTAGTGTGTCAAATTGCAAAAAAAACATTCATTACAATCTAATTTTTGGTATAGTAATATAGCTCAGGGAGAAAAACACCATTCTTCCGAAGTAATTATACTTAAAATAATGGGAAATTCATATATTGACACAAGATTGAACCTTCTGTGAGTAAGCATTCAGATTCCATCCATTAGAACACTTGTTTTTTAATGTATAACAGTAACATTAAATAAAATAATGACAACTTTAGATTCAGACGTGAACATGTAATGTGCATCAGTTAGATTGGTAGGTAGATAGATATTTATCAAAGGTAGATTCAATTAGTAGATAAGTAATCTGTATGTGAAATGTCATATATAGTTAGATAGATAAAGTTGGTTTTTACCCTCTTTTTTTTTTTTTTTTACTAATTATGTGTTAGAGCGTATACTGACACAAAAATTGATTTATTTTCAGGCAATGTTTTATGCTGATCAGCTTTTGAGTCGAGCCCCTCCATCCACACAAAATGCTGTGCTTCATGAATTTCAGACTATGGAACGAGTACGGACATCACCAATTGTTTTGGGACCAATTCAAACCCCAAAGAAAATGGCAGGAAAAGTTATGTGATTGCACTTACTAAATGTAAACTGTAAATTTGTATTCACATAAGTTTCACTTTGTAATGACAAGTTCAGTGTCACATCATATTTACATATACTCGTATGAAATTTCAGTATTCTATTCGTCTAATACATAGAAAGTCTTGTCAGTCACAAAACGTTTAGTAAGCATAAACCTTTTGCAAGTTTTAGTGATGAATCTGAATTTGCTAAAGCAGTTTTTCATGGCAAAGACTAATGTCAATGAATGTATGTATTACGGTAAAGCAAGAAATAAATTTTAAAAAAGTATTCATCAAGGTCAAACAATAAATCAGAACAAATTTATTTCACGAGTTTGCACAGTCACAGATTGCATGAAAATTTAATGATGCTAACATATCAGTATTTACTGAAATAATTGTTGTCTAAAATCTTCTCTTGTCCTTTGCAGAATAATCACATTAATTATTTAAACATTTTGGAACAGAAATTAAAGCTGCACCAAACAATTTGCTTTTTGAAGATATATTTACATTTTTAAAGTGTGATTCCTATTATTGTGAAACAAAATATCTTTTGATCATGAATCAAGTAATATTAATTTGAGTTGTGTCACAAGTAAAAGTAAAATTTGAAAGTTTTATTTCAAGTTCTGAAATTTAATGCTAAGTTATGCTAATTTTCTTCATGGTGAAAATTATATTTGAAAACTTGCATGGATTGAGGGCTGACTTTTTTAAGTATTGTAAACAATAATGCTAATGTATATATAACAATAATGCTTGGTAGGAGAAGACTGTGTTGTAAATATGCTGTTAATAAAACTGTATGATATCCATCCTGTTTGTTCAAAGCATTCTTACAAGTTTAGATTCTGAAGAAAAAAAATGAGACAGTAGGAAAGAAAAATAATAAGTCACTTATGTGTGGTAGAGACGGGGAATTTCAAACTCCTGGGATATATTTATGTAGTGACCTCAGTAAATCTCAGTCCCAACAAAACAGTTTATCCTTCTGAGATTGGTGATTCTGTTTACACTATATGTAAATTCTCTACGTTACCAATCTAACCAGCATACCATTGTAAGACATTCTATATTCCACCATACCATATGCTGCAACAGCATTTAAAATACACAGGTGCAAAATGCCACTCTCTTTGACTTGGTGCACCCAAAACTTCAGACAGGTGTACTGTGTGCATATAGTAAAATTTCCACAATTACCAATTCATACTCAACACTACAGGCAATTAAATGACAGTGATCCTTTGAACAGTCAGCAAATTATGTTCCAGACAGGCACCATATGGCCCATTTTCATATGTAACAAATATACACAAGACCAGTCTACATATGGCCCATTTTCATATGTAACAAATATACACAAGACCAGTCTACAACATTCAGCATGTCACCTGACTGAAGACTAGCATGACTTTGGGTAAGGAAGTAGCAAACAATTACCTAAAAGGTAATTTTCTTTTTAATGAAACTTTCCATCTCTAGAAATGTGGACACTTCTAATAAATTATTCCCATCTCACTGAGAAACAGAAACAGGTCGCACATCACCTTCCCAGAAAAAGTGAGCTTATAAAATCGATAGCACAGAAATGTCAACATTTATTGTAATGCTAATATAATGAGCAATAACTTAGTAAGACTAAAGTTATCTTATGTACTTGTAATTATAGTAAATCCCTTCCCCCTCAGTCATCAAGTCATCAGTCATCAATCATCAAGTCATCACTGTATGCCTGATTTCCTCAGGATTGTTGGCAAAGGCACTGCAATTGACAATCTAATTGCTATGTTGAAATCAGGAAAGGATTTTTCAAATACTTTTTGTCCTAACTTAATGAAACTTAAAGATTAGATTTTGGAAGTAACAAGATATTTTTGGCAAGAATGGGATGCAGCCATTTTTACTTGTTGATTATCATTGCAACAAATAGGAATTTCAAATAATGTACTTTTTCAAAGTAGAAAATTCAAATGATTTAATATGGTTTTAGGAAAAAAATGGTTTAAATAAAAACATTAAAATTTGTGCAAAACTAACTAATATGACATTTTCAAGTAAATGATATTCTTTTATGTTCTTCGAAGTGTCATGGAAAAGTGATGCAACGAAACCACTAGATACACATAAAAGCATAAATTGCATATCTGTCTCTATCGGTTAATTTTATATTTGAAGCAATTCAAACAATAAGATTAAATATATTACAGCATCATTTAAATACATTGATATAAAATATCATAAAAAAAGTGCCAAGTACATTCATATCCATGGTAACAGCAACTATTTTTACAAATACATTTATTGATACAAAAAGAGACTTGATTAATTTATTTCATTCAAGTGAACTATTTATTTTAGTGTGTCAATTAAAAAATAAATTATATTTTAATGTGCCAGCTTTCACCCATACATTGAAACCCCATATACAGCACACAAGTTGAACCTTTTTCATATTTGTTAAAATGAAATGTGAACGGCATGTAAAATTAAGACTCTTAGTAAAAGTGTAAATTCTATAATTTATACAGCCTCTACATCTGCCATTTTGGATCACTGCTATGCAGCAGGTGGGATATAGCGTGCAGTTCAACCACTTTCTCAGTGGACACATCCTTCAGAAATCTGTTCGTGGTTTTTAGAACAACAGACATTAAAAGAGGTGAAGCATTATAAAAGAAAAAAAAACAAGAAAAGGCTGAAGTTTAAATTTTATTTTTATATTATTTATAGACATACCATGATTACCAATTCATTGGCAATGTACTGTGGTACATATACTGGCAGGAGCCTTACCATGGTGTGTCAATATACTGGTAAAACCACACACCCTTATTAGGAAATACTTTAACATCAATATAAAAGTTAGAGAAATGAAATAAGTGAATAATACATACAAATTTAATCGTGGGCATAAAATACAAAAATATATTACAAAATATTTTATGGATCAAGTCATTTTATTAGCACAGCTTTTTTAAATAAAACTATTATATAAAACATAAATATTTTAAAGTGATCTGTATTATGTGCTGAACTCCAACAGTGTAGACTCAGATATGCAATTGCACCTTGTGCCAAAATATCAGGGCCTGGGCGGTTCCATGAAATTGAAAGTAAAATGAATAATGCAGACCCTCATCTATCAGTGCATTAGAAGATGGCAGCTCTGAGTTTAGACTGTTTACTATTGTGTCTATACTAGTAATAGCAGTACATATGTTATCAAACATCCTTTGGAGTCCATCAGTTTTGCCATACATTGACAATAAAGGAGCATGTCACAAACTGACCCCCAAGTATGATTTTAGACACTGTGCCAAAATTCTGGGTAAATTAATGTCATGTATTGTGACCATATACCATTAACAAAAAATAAAGACCCAAAATACAAAAGAAGTGTTTCATTATAGATATATGGGGCCCCAGGTGGCCAAGCGGTCTAAGAGACGCTCGCCTTTACAGATCACTGACATCTCACCCCTGTCCACATGGGTTCGAGTCTCGGCTCGGCCAACGTGGGTATGTGAGAAAGCTTGCCAGTAGCTTCCCGTGGGTCGATGGTTCTTCCTGGGTTCAACCTCCACCAAAAATTTCTGGCCGCCATGTATAGCCCATCATGTGCTGAAAAATGTTTTAAAAAACCCACAAAACCACAAATAATTCATCATAGATATGAAAATATATGTAATAATTAGATATACTCAAGTGGGATACCAGATATATTATAGGGTGGGGCCACAAAAAGGATATTGGTAGTAAAATTAAGAGCACTTTAGCGCCCAAGATTTCTCTATCAATACATTTTGAGTTCCCTACCCTACAATATATCTGGTATCACACAAGAGAATAATGTCTGATTTATTGTATGACGGCAGATTTCTTTCCTATTTTTATATGATCAGTTCTCTTTCCCACCATGTCATGTTTCCCTTTTGTGCCTCTTTCCCACCATGTCATGTTTCCCTTTTGTGCCTCTTTCCCACCATGTCATGTTTCCCTTTTGTGCCTCTTTCCCACCATGTCATGTTTCCCTTTTGTGCATCTTTCCCACCATGTCACATTTTCCTTTGTGCCTCTTTCCCACCATGTCACATTTCCCTTTTGTGCCTCTTTCCCACCATGTCATGTTTCCCTTTTGTGCCTCTTTCCCACCATGTCACATTTTCCTTTGTGCCTCTTTCCCACCATGTCACATTTCCCTTTTGTGCCTCTTTCCCACCATGTCATGTTTCCCTTTTGTGCATCTTTCCCACTATGTCATGTTTCCCTTTTGTGCCTCTTTCCCACCATGTCACATTTTCCTTTGTGCCTCTTTCCCACCATGTCACATTTCCCTTTTGTGCCTCTTTCCCACCATGTCACGTTTCACTTTTGTGCCTCTTTCCCACCTTGGTGTCTTTTCATGTTTTTTTTTTTTATAAAAATGTTGCATCATCTCTTAAGATAATATGAATGCAGCCAATTATTTTCCAATGCTCATGTGATCATACTCTCTTCTGTTACGAACTCAGCAACATCATCATTGATACATGTATGTCAGACAGTGCTATAACATTACTGGAACAAAACTAGTATACATCATTTTGTTACATGTTTAGGGCCATTTTGAAGGCAGGCAGTGGGGGAATCAATCTTATGGATCTTGTTAAGTGGAAATCAATGCCGTATCTAAGGAAGATTTATGGACAGTCTGACATCTAAATTTTTCTGTTTTTTGACAACTTTCTGCTGCTGAAGAAAAACTGCCATTATTTCAACTACTGAAGGAAAACTGCCTTGAAAATACAGAAGTTTCTAACACTCCAACCTAAATTTACCTGGAAATATTACAATGCTTTATTTTACGGGACATTATCATATAGTGTTAGAATGAGTTAGGTCTGCAGAATTTATACCTGTAAAATCTTGTCAAATTATTATAAACTAAATATGGACAAATAGACTATGAATATCTGGATAATGGTTAAGAAGGTTAGTAGTGTATTTTTGGAGTTTTTTCTCAAGATTCATTTTGATATTCTAACGTGTTGATGTTGTTTTTGTTGTTCATATACAGGATGGCATGATAAATATAAGCAATTTTCAGTGTCTACCATTTTATTTTATTTGCTGAATTCATTTTGAAAATTTACTTTCTCTCTCTCATTATAATCTAGATTTTTCATTGTGTTGATTCATATTTTGTCTTTTCATAATTTCATATTCATTCTTCATATACAGGATGATATGATAGATGTGAACAATTTTCTATGTCTAAATTTCATTTTATTCACTAATTGATTTTAAAAAATGTACCCCCCCCCCTCTCTGTGATCTAGATCTATTTGACCAGAGAAAGGAGATAGCATCTGACATCCTTAATCAATATTGCACTTCATAACATGCATGCATAGAATACCAGCTAAACTCAGAGCACGGTCTAGCTGTAGGTTACCAAAATTTAGAACACATGAAAGATCAAATGAGAAAGCTGCCATCATACAATAAATTAAAGTATAAACCCCTACTTGTGATCACCCCTACTAAGTTTGTTTAGTCCCATTTGCTAAATAAAGGGCATATTTATCCTCTGAAATGGGACCACCTCACAATTAAGACCACTTTTCCCCAGTTCAAACTGTGGTCTTAATTGGAAGGTGTTACTGCATAAATTTCACCCATGGTGTATAGAACCTAATTATGAGTAAACCATGAACAAATAAACAATATTTTAAGTAAATACAATGACACCATAAGTAGATGTCTCCAAAACCATGTGATAAATCTGAACAAGAAACAGGCAGATATGCCCATCCATAGTTCCAGCATGATGCATATGTTTGCAAATGGTAATTCACACTTAAAAATATTTATAATATTTTGAAATGACCAATCAAAACATCAGTGTCCATGTCTCAGCAAAAAACTTAGATCAGAGTCAGGTGGATACTCGACAGGCTCCTTGCCTCTGAAATTAAAAGAAAATGCAAATGAAAGGTCTGAAAACAATGTCATTATTTTGACCTTTGATCTTTTTCTCAAATGGCACATAATATTAATTCATGTTATGCAACAACATCATTTAATAAGTCCATGTTGCAATAATAGCATACATATAACCATTTCATAAGAAATCTGTTCAGAAAACCCAGATGACCCCAACCAGTATGGTATAATTTTAAAATGGAACAATAATTCAAAATTTGACAGAAAAAGTTGAAAATCAAATTTGATCCAGGTCTTCTTGATATTTAGCTCCACACTAAGTTAACAATGATTCACCCCTTCACATTTTTTTTGTTTTTTTGTAGAAATGAAATTTGTGCTGTACAGGAGCTTGCCTGTTATACTAGGCTCCCACTACAAAAAATCAGTAGTCAAAATTCTAGTCTAATCTAATGTTGTTATGTAATCATTAAACCTATCTCTTTTTTTATTTTACAATGCACAAAAGAGGAAAAAGCCGGGGCCCAAAAAATTTTATTTAAAAAAATTTAGTTGCCATCTGAATAAATTACCATATCAGCCAATGGCTCTTTGGCAAATGCTAATAGGAAAATAAATTAATAATAATAAAAATAATAATAATATTTATTTAACGAGGATAACACATTTGGTCATGAAAGACCCATCTGCCATGTGGTGCTCAACTTTTTAACAGGTTATGTTATAAAAAAAAGTTACTTACACACTCAAGTATGCTCAAACAAGTATTCACACATTTAAAATGGATTAAAACATGTAACTGTAGTGGTCAACGGGTACATATTTGAACAGTATACTATACACAGGTATACACATTTCAGCATGTCAGAAGTCATATATATATATAGATAGAATAAAATATGCACATATTACCTCGGATAAATGATAAAATTCAGTATTGGGAGGCTTTTATATATAATTTCAGCTGGTCAAAAAGAATTTCTTTGATGAGGTTTTAAACAAAGCATGTGTATTTGAATTACGTATCCTCAGGGGTAAGGAATTCCAAAAGGTAGGTGCTGATACAGTAAAATAGATTGTTTAATGGTTGGTTTGTGACCACGGAATCTGGAGTTCATTGTTAGTTGTTGATCTGAGATTACACTCAGTATTTGATGATCTTAGTTCAATTAGGTTAGAGATATAATCTGGAGAAAGATCATTTAGAGACTTATATGTCATGATTCCTTTTAAAAAAAAGAATACACTTTTGTATAGGTAGCCACTGTAGACGTGCAAACAAAACATTTGAGGGAGTCATAATAGGAAGTTTCAGCATTATTTGGGTGGCCCTCTTCTGGAGTTTGTCAGTTCTGGATAGATTATAATTGGATATGTTTCACAGCCGTAGTCTATAAGTGGTAGTACATATCCCGAAAAATAAAGTTCAAGTGACTGAGGAGGTAGAAGTTTTGACAGTACTTTTAAGAGAGTTATTCTTCTGAAGACCATTGCACATATGTGATAGATGTGTATATTCCAGCTGAGATGTTGATCAATGTAGATACCAAGAAGTTTTTGATTTTTAACACTGGATACATCTAAGCCATTTAGAGTTAGTAGTAAATCCATGTTAGTGGATAGGAGCTGCCTTGTTCCGATTGTTATACATTTCATTTTAGATGCATTCTGTTTTGTTGACACCAAACTGATATATTGTTGAGGATGATTTGAAGTTTATTTTCAATGGAGTCAAGAGATTTACCAGATGTATACAGTGTAAAATTGTCAGTGAAAAGATCTGTGTTATAGTGCACTGGATACAAGGCTAAATCATTCACTGTAAGGGGGAAGGCCTCCAGCATTGTTATCTGACATCCAACATCTTGCTTATAACATTATAACAGGTGGTATGCTATCATGGTAACGAAAAAATTATGTATCATTAATTGTTCAGCCTTGATAAAAGAAACAATAACCAATCCTTTGAGATATCCTGATCAGGTCCATAAAATTAGGTATCAACCTCATTAAAAGGCAATATAGTATAAGCTCTTTTATCCAAACCTCATTTATTCAGATCAGATTATCTTAGACCACCAGTATTGCACTTTTATGTCCTGAAAACCTGAAGATTCAGTACGAGCAAAACTTGTTCATCCAAACTCTCAGGATCTGAATAATTTTCATGTCACCTGTAATTGTACTATAAATGTACATGTTCAGAATTTCAGACACACCATATAACATGTATTTTTAGTGGTTGAAAAAGTTTGGTGATTTTAGTGGTCTCAGAATATGAGATTATAAAAATATATCCCATCAAAATACATGTATATCCCATCAAAATTTATGTATATGCCATCAAAATACATGTATATGCCATCAAAATACATGTATATGCCATCAAAATACATGTATATCACATCAAAATACATGTATATCCCATCAAAATACATGTATATCCCATCAAAATACATGTATATCGCATCAAAATACATGTATATCCCATCAAAATACATGTATATCCCATAAAAATTCATGTACATCCCATCAAAATACATCACTTATATTATAACCTCCCTAGATCTTCAATTGCTAAAATATAACTTGCCTAAATTTAGAATACACCTTTTGAATGAAATTGTTTAGTTTTATGTCTGATAAAAATACCTACTATATGTTATATACAAATGGACATAAATTAAACCCTGTTACCAACCTTTCAAAAAGTCTGGCATGATGGGGACCCAGTAGTGTGGCCTGATCACCTTCGACATGCAACATGGATCCTTCCCTCAAGCCCTGAAATACATGAAAACATAACATATATGCATGAAGTGACAGTGTTGTCCCCAGACCACTAGTCAGGACATAGTACTTGTTGCCTGTTGGGACATTTTTATGCATGATAAGGTCTCTTCTGAGGGCACTCTCATTACAATAGAGAGCATTTTTATGCACTCCACTGGTGAATTCAAAATAATATTTGCACTGCAAGTGAAAAATAGGAATACATAAATATTCGCTTATAAGTTGAGCCCAACTACAAAATATAGGGCCTATCTGCTATTGCATAATGTGCCAGCAGATCCGGGTCTATATTGTTTGTTGTACTGATTAATCCTAATGAACTGCATAGACCTAGATCTGCCAGTGCATTATGCGATGGCAGATCTGGGACTGTGCAGTTTGCAGTTGGACTCAACTTATAAGTGAGCATAGATGGTAAATGATGCCCAACTCATGCCCAAACTACACAAGTAGAATGTTACTATATGTTATATATTATACTTCAGGAGCTTTAAAACAGGCCAACCCCATGAGGTGGGTATGTTTCAGTGCCCAAGCAGGGCAGGGCACACCCCAGAGAAGGCAAGGGGCCACTTTAGGAGGGCCAGATGCAATGCCATCCTAAAACAGGGTGGGAACAACACTGAACTCAATAATGTACTCTCTAAAAGTTAACACAAAATCTAAACATTGACAAAAATCTACTTGTCAAAGGAAAGGCAATTATTGTTTCACTATCTACTAATGCAGAAGAGGCAATTAAGTAGCAACTGTTACAGGGTAGTCACTTCTGAGTCATTAAATGTAAACAGCACCTCAAGAAAAAGCTAATTTGTAAATACAGTTGGAGCCACTCTGAAGACTGTGTCATGAGGGGAGTTTGATTGGAGTGGTACATCTGTCAAAAGGTACCATTTATACTTGGTTATAAGTAGAGTCCAACTGCAAACTGCAGATCTGGGTCTATGCAGTTTGTTAGGAGTAATCAGTACAACAAACAACAGAGACCTTGATCTGCTGGCACATTATGCAATGGCAGATCAGGGTCTATATTGTTTGCAGCTGGACTAAACTGATAAGAGAGTATATATGGTAATGCAGATATCCTAAGGTGAGCTCAGCAAGGATGGAAACCTTCTTAAGCAAAAAAGCAAAAGCTTACTTGATTCTGATTTTTGGTCTGTTTATTTGAACTGCCAGGGTACATCCATTTAGTTTGGATGTGCAGCCACTTGAATATCAGATTGGGATTGGTTCAGATCAGAGAGCTGTTCATATATTCAGGTTCAGATAAATGGACTTACACTGTATTATTAAAGAAAAGAACATTACAACAAATAAACTAACTGGACTGACACAACCTACATCTATTTTGTCTCATTATGTAAATCTACTGACCTAATATGGGTGTGGTGCCACATACATCCTGATACAGAGTTGCTGAAAACTGCACATTTGGTATAAATTGAAAAACTATTTGCATATGACCAAAACATTTGAGGATCAAGCAACATTGGGTATGCAACACTTTGTTCACTGCTTTCAAACTTCCCCATTGCTGAAAGTATAAAACTGATGGATAGAGTGGCAACAGGGTGTAGAGAGGCTGAGTTCTTTGAAATGTTAACTATTTGAATTTGATTTTAAAAAAGGGCATTTTAATCTAAATTATGTTTCACTGAGAATACTTACCCGATCACATTATCTTTAGGAATTAACTTCCACTACCACTTGAATCAAGCTCTTCCAAAAAGACGAAAAAATTTGAATTTCCTGTCTATATGCAATATAGACTATAAACATGCTATCTATGGGAAGTAACTCTTCCGAGATACTACCATAATTACCTATCCTAGTCACTGCTAGGTAGCTACCCACATTCCAGATGTTCTTCAGGTTAAGCTTGACCAATACATCAATGAGGCTACTTGCATTTGCAGGATGGTGTGGGATGACTTAATCATAATGTGATCAGATAAGTATTCTAAGAGAAACATAATTTATGATAAACAAGGGATCAAACAGTGTTACCCAAGTCCATCCATCGTCTCACATCATGTACTGTATGCCCCAACCATATCCATGGATGAATGATACAGTGTTACCCATGCCCATCTGTCCTCTCACATCATGTACTGCATGCCCAGCCACATCCATGGACGGATCATACAGTGTTACCCATGTCCAGCCATCCTCTCACGTCATGTACTGTCATATCACAACCATTGTGAATTTCATTTCTGCTCAGTAAATTTTGAAGGACTTCATAGACTAAAATCCAATTTAGTGATAGGCTTTACATCATGAAGACCTAGGTTAGGTTTGATTTTCACTCTTTTCTCACAAAATTTAATGGAGTTATGGCCCATTTTGATATAGAACTTTGCCCTTCAATTACATTATATTGGTGAAGGCATCCAAGTTGTATGGGCATATTTCTAGTAACTTGTGAATTTCTGATTTATTATTGTTAAGTAGACAGCATACTTCAATTCGGACATTTGGTTTTATCTTTAACTTGGAAGTAAAGTGAAAACTGTCTATCAAGGACACATAAAGGACAGCAAAAATTTACATTAATGGTTGATAAACCATAAAAATAAACAAAAAGAACAAGAAGTATTTTCACAGAACTCAAATACCCTAACACCCCAGCTTTTTCAACATATGAACTTTCTGCCTCGTTGACTTCAATGAATCACAAAATACAGGTCACAGTGACAAACTTTTGATGAGTACCAAATACAGGTCACAATGACCAACCTTTGATAAAAGAGTGAACTTGATAATGTAGTCAAACTGAGACATGTGCAAACACAAAGTTGCATGACCCTGCAGCCAACTTGCTTGAGAAACTGTACTTAAATTTAAGATTTAACCAAAGTTACGGAAGAATGAAATATAGGTCAAACATTTTGTGGAAGGGTATTGCACTTAATATCAGCATCCACCCTGCAGCTAAAAAATGCATGAGACAAGAAACTGATCTAAATGCTAACTATAATAGAGGTGTGATGGGTGGATGGACAAAAGGATGGAAGCATTGGACAGACTGACAAGTGTAACACTATATGCCCCTCTGTGGCAGGGCATACAAACTTAATTTAAGGCTTTGTGCTGTACTCTTCATGAAAATTTAACAATAATATTAGGTACATTTACCAGAACTGGAGGCATATCTTCAGCTTCATGAAACTGTTTTATTCTTGTTTCTCGAGTTTCCTAAAAAAAAAAAATGGAAAAACATTCCCAAACATCAAATATCAAACTATTTCTCTACTTTCCTGCAACAGGTCAAAACACTGTAATAAAATATAAAAATCATATAATCTTTGACATTTATCTTAAAACTAATCACTTTTCATAAAAATATATTTTTACGAAAATGAGGGCCAACAAATATCTATATATAAATATATATATATATATATATATATATATATATATATATATATATATATATATATATATATATATATATATAGCCTGTAAAGCGATAAAGAAGTAAAACTTTACTGCATGAACAATTCCTCAAAAATTTTAATAAAAAGTTGATATTATCTCAGAAAACTTACATTTATAAGACAAGTTCTTTGTAAACTAAGCTCTTAATTCCCCCCCCCCCCCCCATGAGAGGCCTTCTAAATTTGTTTGAGGGTTTACTTGCTCATGAGCCAATTAATGTTAGATTTATACCTTCCATTCCAACATTTCTACTCTCCCTGTATAAGCATCTAAATATACAAAATTAGCAGAGAGAGAAAGTTACCTTTAGGAAGTATCAGATTTCATCTTTCTCAACATTAAGATAGATGTTTGCTCATGTAAAAACTCACTTGCACCTGTCAATGGATAATAGGGATTTTGAAGGGCTGCATGTAAGTACTGACTGAAATTAGTAAAATATCTGACATTTTGAAGGGCTGCATGTAAGTACTGACTGAAACTGGTAAAATATCTGACATTTTGAAGGGCTGCATGTAAGTACTGACTGAAACTGGCAAAATATCTGACATTTTGAAGGGCTGCATGTAAGTACTGACTGAAACTGGTAAAATATCTGACATTTTGAAGGGCTGCATGTAAGTACTGACTGAAACTGGTAAAATATCTGACATTTTGAAGGGCTGCATGTAAGTACTGACTGAAACTGGTAAAATATCTGACATTTTGAAGGGCTGCATGTAAGTACCGACTGAAACTGGTAAAATATCTGACATTTTGAAGGGCTGCATGTAAGTACTGACTGAAACTGGTAAAATATCTGACATTTTGAAGGGCTGCATGTAAGTACTGACTGAAACTGGTAAAATATCTGACATTTTGAAGGGCTGCATGTAAGTACTGACTGAAACTGGTAAAATATCTGACATTTTGAAGGGCTGCATGTAAGTACTGACTGAAACTGTTAAAATATCTGACATTTCATGCCTATAAATCTAACATTAATTGACTCGTGAGCAAGTAAATTTTCAAACAAATTTAGACAGGTGTCAAGAAACTGCCTTAAGTATCAGTCATAATTGCTCCCTAATCTTGACTTTGTGCTTCCACCAACAAAGCAAATTAAGGCACACACTACCACGCCTAAGTGATCCCATTTATACTAATATGCGTACTGTCAAGCATCAAACATAATTTCCACTTTACATTGTCAGCACTGCTATAACAATAAATACCAATGCATTTTTGTTTCAAATAAAAATAATGACACAGAGTAATAGGACAGTAAAAATAAATGAAGCAAACAATCCATCTATCCAAGTTTTGCTAACTAACTGTTTATAGTAACAACATCCAATCGTAAGTCTGTTATGGTAAATCCCAACTGAACAACTAATAAGTTCATAGGAAAGACATAACATTATCGTTTTCCCCCGATTTATCATTGAGCTTGAAAATATACAACAAGAATTAACCATCATGAATAAGAGACAAGGAAACAATCAGGATGAAAATTTTAACCCAAAGACAGCAATAAGTTTCTATACAACAAATGTTTGGACCAGTTCTTGAGGCTGAGATACAACCAAACACTGAATGTAATGCTTTTGAGTTTTGTCTAAAAAGAAGAATATGTATCCCAGTCAAGGTGTTTCAAAAATTTTTGAATGTCAGCCCTTGTCAGTCATGTAGTATGTAATGAACATATACATTCCTCGAAAGCTGAAAATGCAGCAAAAACAACACTCTTGTTACTATGTTCAACAAAGTGTAAAATGGTGCATATGAAGCTATGACAATGTTAATTTCCAATGCCTACGCTTATGATTGACAAGTATCAGTCCCTGAATGAACTCAGTCTGCTTAATGAATTTTAAATTTATTTACAGAAATGCTTTGACATCCTTACAATGAAGATATAAAGTCTTCCATGGGTCTTGCTTGTAGATATTCTATCACCAACTATTGAGACCCAAAAAAGGGGTCAAAATGCTGTTATATACTCACTTATAAGTTGGATCCAACTGCAAACTGTACAGACCCAAATCTGCCATCACATAATGTGCCAGCAGATCTGGGTCTATGCAGTTTATTTAGGACTAATCAATAAAACAAATAACATAGACCCTGATCTGCTTGCACATTATGTGGCAGAAGATCAGAGTCTATGTTGTTTGCATTTGGATCCGACTTTTAAGCAAGTTCATACGTTAGTTGCTGTTGTCTAAACAAACAAAAAAAAACAACTACATAAAAGACAAAACCCAATTTTGAGCAACACATTATTTCTTACAACATATCAATACATGTGCCTTTTCCCCATCAATTGCACTACTGTATATACTCACTTATAAGTTGACTGCAACTGCTAACAACACAGACCCTGATCTGCCTTTGCATAATGTGCCAGCAGATCAGGGTCTATGTTGTTTGTTCTACTGAATACTCGTAACAAACTGCACAGACCCTGAGTTTCTGGCATATTGTGTGATGGCAGATCTGGTTCTGTGCATTTTGCAGGTGGACTTGACTTATAAGCAAGTATATATTATAATTCTAAACCACATCATGTGTTGGAAGTTTGCCATTCTATAAAACAAATGTCTAATGGTTCACACAGACACAGTGATCTCAACTTTCAACTTTTCAAGTCAAAATATAAGAGATACTACAAGTACATAGTTGTTTACAGACTTATTTCAGCCCTCCATAATAAAATGTCTAACAGCATATCAAAAATGTTAAAAACCTCTGGTATATATAGCATATAAACAACATGTAAGCACGGTATATATAGCATATAACAACATGTAAGCATGGTATATATAGCATATAACAACACGTAAGCATGGTATATATAGCATATAACAACACGTAAGCATGGTATATATAGCATATAACAACACGTAAGCATGGTATATATAGCATATAACAACACGTAAGCATGGTATATATAGCATATAACAACATGTAAGCATGGTATATATAGCATATAACAACATGTAAGCATGGTATATATACCATATAACAACATGTAAGCATGGTGTATATAGCATATAACAACATGTAAGCATGGTATATATAGCATATAACAACACGTAAGCACGGTATATATAGCATATAACAACATGTAAGCATGGTATATATAGCATATAACAACACGTAAGCATGGTATATATAGCATTTAACAACACGTAAGCATGGTATATATAGCATATAACAACACGTAAGCACGTTCGGAACCTCTGGTATATATAGCATATAACAACACGTAAGCACGTTCGGAACCTCTGGTATATATAGCATATAACAACACGTAAGCACGTTCGGAACCTCTGGTATATATAGCATATAACAACACGTAAGCACGTCCAGAACCTCTGGTATATATAGCATATAACAACACGTAAGCACGTTCGGAACCTCTGGTATATATAGCATATAACAACATGTAAGCACGTTCGGAACCTCTGGTATATATAGCATATAACGACACATAAGCACGTTCGGAACCTCTGGTATATATAGCATATAACGACACGTAAGCACGTTCGGAACCTCTGGTATATATAGCCTATAATGACACGTAAGCACATTCGGAACCTCTGGTATATATAGCATTTAACAACATGTAAGCACGGTATATATAGCATTTAACAACATGTAAGCACGGTATATATAGCATTTAACAACACGTAAGCACAATACTGGATTTATGGTGCTGTTTAAAAGTCTAAATGTTGACACCACCAATGCCACCATTGTAGGCAAAATATCAAACCGTAGTATACTAGGATACATACAAACTTCAGACATGGAAACATATTATTCTTAAGTTCCAGTTGAATACCATGACTGATGTAGAAGATACTTTAACACAAAATCTTAACGTTAATGATGTCACTGCCACCGCTGTCACAACCAAGTGAGAAAATACTACTGCAATGCTGCTAGCATCTCTAAACCAACAATCAGCAAAGAAATTTGTCAGAGGTGGGAATTAAAATTAAACATACCCCCATGTGTTTACTGTTAGGATCTGGATCCAGATAATGCGGGTTAATATTAAAAGGCACCAACCCAATGGCCTGGAATGTGGGTGGATACACAATGGGCATATCATTTGTGGTGCTGATACTTATTGTACCCACATTGGTTCCCGCACTTGAACCTATGTATGGCATTCCATCCTGAAAAGAAATAAAAAAAGACCCAAGGCTCTTACCACAGTAATAGAAACTTAATTTTATATGTTCTGAACTATAAAAAATAACATCACTGTAAAATATTTAATTGCAGTGTGATGAACTTCTATATCTGAACCAAGCAAGTTCAATGTTAGTAAATTACTTTGGAAAAATTGTATTTCTCAGTTAACACAATTATTTAATTAGTCAGAGTAAATAAAAATTATATTGTACTGATTTTGGCAGTCACAAAATGTTTCCAAGTGTGATGTCAATAAGTATTTTTTGGTTTCACAGTTTCTAAAATACTCATACTCATAACAATAACTCCACATGAAAGTAGCATATCAATATAAAATTAGGTTGTACAATGTCTAAAAATAATCCATAATAATTGCAAGTTATGTATTTTTTGATAAACTTTTTAAGAAATTTACTGAAATGCAGCATGTCCTCCAGCCTTCAGCAGGTAAATGGTTCTCCCCCCCCCCCTCCCCAACCAAAAAGAAACAAAACATAACAAATGTGCACATCAACAAACCTGCCCAGCCCCTACATGTGATTCTACCGGTGGTAGAATAACAATACTGTTATAAAGACTGTCTATACGGCACATACTGTTTTATAGTTGAAATCGACCACTTTTTAAAAAAAAAAACAATTTAATACAAAACTCAAAAAAAGGAAAATCAAAACGGTATTTTTACACATTCTATCCAAACATTACAGAAACCAGCCAGAACCAGTATATGGGGACCAGAACTGTTCCACCAGTGCAACTACTGGTGCAATTATGCATGCTGAGTAGTCGGATTAAGAATTGTTAAGCAATGGCTAACATGTGTAGACAACAAGCTGTAAATTGATTACCCTTTTGTTGTAATTTGGAGAGTTTAATGCCAAAGGTGGGATTTTTTTGAGGTTTTACAAATAATAAAGGGATCAAAGGTGATCCTTGATGGCTTTTGAGTCTTTCATTAAAAAATCAGCTGACCTTCAGCAGAGGTGAGATAAGAAGAAGAGACTTACCAAAAAATTATTTTGGCAGAAACACTCACACAAGTATTTTTTATCTTTTTTTAAGAGGAATATTTAAGGGCAGCTTGTTTCATGCAACATGGATTTTAAGACAGAATATGGAAGAAGAAATTATATCACCAGACATATACAGACACCACTGCACTGAAGCAATGATTTTTCTGTAACAAACACACCTACTTTGAAGGCCTTGTTTGAGACTGGATCAAAATGGATAAACTGGCACTTGCAGAAACTTTGTTTGCAAATTTTGTGGCAGAGCACAATTTACAATTTCTTCATTCCAGATCATTTTACTAAACTGGTTAAAGTTATATTTCCAGACTCATAGATTGCACAGAAATTTTCATGCCAGCATACAAAGACAACACATACTATCACTTAGGTCCTAGTCCCCATTGGGACAAAAAGTGGAAAATATGTGTAGGAGTGAGAAGTTCAGTGTCATGATTGAGAATAGAATACCGTCTATACTTGCTTATTATCCGATACCAACTGCAAACCGCAGAGACCCAGATCTGCCATCACATAATGCGCCAGCAGATCTAGGTCTATGCAGTCTGTAAGGACAAATCAGTAGAACAAACAATATAGACCCTGATCTGTTTTCGCATTATGCGATGGCAGATCAGGGTCCATGTTGTCTGCATTTGGACTCGGCTCATACACGAGTATATACGGTACATATTATGGCAAATAATGCACTTGTTTTGTTTTGTGTTTAAAACACATACAATTTATGCAGATAAAAAATCTACTGGTTTAAAAGCCAATCTACTGAACAAAATATTGATCTGATGTACTGCTTATGTCACATGTATGCCAGTCATATGTCAAAGCACAAAGTCCCTATTTTACACATGAGAGGTAGCTATGAATGTTAAAAATTTGTTTGGATTAAAATGTTTAACATCAGTTACAAGTTTACAACATATATTGTTTAATGTATTTATAGTATGTCAAATGTTGAACATATATTGACAAAATTAGCACACTGAATCCAAAGGGTAAAGCAGATGGCGCTGCACTCAATTTTTGCAGGTCCACAGGCCATCATTCTCGAGAACTAAAATGGACTGTAACACAGGCTGTCACCATATATTACACATACACAGTACAAGTACTATATATATGTTTAACATAATGGAGGCTACATATGTTGAACACGTTTTACACATGTTAAACAGATGGAGCTAATTTTTCTGTGTAAACTGTGTGAGAGGAATTACTGTCTGTACATGCTTATAACAGCATACAACATAGACTATGATCTGCCATCACATAATGTGCTGGTAGATCAGGGTCTATGTTGTGTGTTGTACTGATTACTCTTAACAAACTGCATAGATCCCGATCTGCTAGCACATTATGCAACAGCAGATCTGGGTCTGTGCAGTTTGCAAATGGACTCAACTTATAAGCCAGTATATACAGTATACATGCTGGCATGCAGGTATCATCATGGTTCTCAATAGATGTGTACCCTTGGGTTTTGATGCTCATAATTTAAATTTGACCCATTTCTGATGCATGGAAATTCCATCCTGTGCATTTTTATGATACACGTTGATTTAGGCCAGAGCATTAGTCTCAATAACCCTTGATTCGACTCCTGCTTAATTACCTACTAAGTGCGCAGTTGCGTTCCTTAACAAATTTACTGCATGCACCAGTGATCGACATTTCCTAGACAACTGTTTACACCTTATTTGCCAATAATATCGCACCTATGTAAAATCGATATGAACTGGGAGAAGCTAACAGGTCACTGATGTCACACTTAGGTGTGCATAATTGAATCAAGATTTGATTGTTTTGAGATTATCTTTGATGTTTATGATAGTCAGAGGAAGAAGGTATCAATTATGACTTGATTGGATTAACTTTTGATGAAAAATCTGTATTTGTTGGATTGCCCATCAAATTATAATCAATTAGACAACTGTGGAAAATATGTTGACTCACGAAGCCAGTTGTCAAAGGTAGATGGACAAACTTTAATTGGGTTTCATTGTTTCATATGTTGACTCACGAAGCCAGTTGTCAAAGGTAGATGGACAAACTTTAATTGGGTTTCATTGCTTCAAACACTTAAAAATTAATTTTAATTACTGTATCATTCAGTAAGAATTTACTGTACAATCATTTCTCTGTATTCAACATGAGACAAGAAATCTTAAACATCAGTTTGCTCCATGAATAACAAACAACGCCAGTGATGAGCTCATGACTGAAAAACAAATGACTCTTGAGATTTCAGTTTCGACTCTTGAGATTATCATTTAAGACTCTTGATATTTTGGGGTCAAGGGTCAAATGACTCTTCAGTTTTTAAATCTATTGAGAACCCTATATCATATTAACCTATGTGTATTTTACATCCAACTTTAAGCACTGAAGACCCAGATCTGTTGTCACATAATGTACCAGCAGATCAAGGTATATATGTTGTCCATGGCAAATCATGAGTACCATACATACTCGCTTAACACACAGAAACAAAACAATACGTTCATTCTCCTAGCTGAGAAATAACAAACCCTTCTTGAAAGCAGTATTAAACCACACTTATTGTAAATGTATCACCACAATTGAGTTTTGGCAGGCTTCACATCCATACCTCAAGCACTCTTTTCCTGATTTCGGATACAATATTTTCATCGTACAATGTTTTTAAGAGACAAAATGTGTTTCCTCCACCTGCAAAATCAAAATTTATATTCATCAGAACTTTTAAATCAGATAGTAATTAAGGTACTTTTAGAATGGTTATTTTCACAGTCTTAATTTAAGAAAGAAAAACTGATTAATGAAGATGTCTTTGTTATCAACTACTAGAGGGGCTGGAGGATTTTGTTATCAACTACTAGAGGGACTGGAGGATTTTGTTATCAACTACTAGAGGGACTGGAGGATTTTGTTATCAACTACTAGAGGGACTGGAGGATTTTGTTATCAACTACTAGAGGGACTGTATGATTTTGTTATCAACTACTAGAAGGACTGGAGGATTTTGTTATCAACTACTAGAGGGACTGGAGGATTTTTTTATCAACTACTAGAGAGACTGGAGGATTTTTTTATCAACTACTAGAGGGACTGGAGGATTTTGTTATCAACTACTAGAGAGACTGGAGGATTTTGTTATCAACTACTAGAGGGGATGGAGGATTTTGTACAATAAAACAATCTGATAAAGTGCATGTCAATGTTAACTTTCTAAAATTAGACTAAGTGTCTGAAGACACAATCAAAGTAATGAGAATACTGATGGATTAAAATGTTGAAATGAAACTAATTTACATAAGATCAGATGGAAGAAGATAACTCCACAGATATTGATATTCATGGTCCTTTTTAATATTATAAATAGACTGCTCTACATAATAAATATAATATTTTTCAAAATGTTTTTTTCCTTATGACACTAGTGAATTTATATTAACATTTGAACATTATTTGGGAAACTATTTGTAATTTTTGAATTTTCCTTTCAAAAGCATTTTGTTCTATTGTTTCAAGTATTACCATCAGTGGAAAAATATCCAAGGAAAGTAACTACTATCAGGTCCAATCAGTTACCTAAATTTAAGTTGCCTCCCTTGACATGTAAAATTTACATGAAAGACCAGTGTATATATATATATATATATATATATATATATATATATATATATATATATATATATATATATATATATATATATATATATATATATATATATATATACACACACACTTTGTTATTAATTTTAGTAAGAGAATAAAGTTTGTTGCCATATTTAGTAATACAAACTATATTTGGTAACACAGATTGGACACGATGTCATGAGCATGGAGGAACTGAAATCCCTCCAAACCAAAAATGTAAGCCTGCATAATACATGACCTCTCATCAAATTTATGCTTATATAATGAAACCTTCATACAAGTATGCATTTGAGAATTTTTTGAAAATTAAAGCTCTATATTTTTTTGTATGTAATAAATTAAAGACAGAAGTAAAAGTTTCTACCCATTATCTACCCCAGTGTTATGCTACACTAAGTATCACATCTGAAGAGCGAAGTGTATATGCATGCAAGAGGTGATGACTTACCGATGAACACAGCCTCTGCTTTATGAACTGCTTCAGCAGGACTTGGCTGTGTGTGGATACTTTCTAACTCAAAGCCTGAAATACATTTAGTCCCTTTTAATCAACATCAGATTATTTCTTGTGGTATTTTCTACTTGCATGGTCATACTAATCAAGGCTTAATCAATCAGGATATGCATCTAGATAAACTAGGATTTTCTTTTTCTTGGGAGATTGCAAATGGGGCATGAGCCTATCAATTTAGGAAACAACATGATCAGTTGGGAAAGTCTGGAGTAAATTGTATAAATTTGGAATTCTGCATGAATTTGAAACATTTTACAATTTGATTTGGGAATCTGTGGATCTATTGTTGGATCCTGATGACCCCCTGAATAAAAACCTGATTTTACATTGGGACTGGGCCCACTGGGATCTGTTGTTGGCTCCTGATGACCCCTGATGATTTGACATTGGGATTGGGGACCACTGGAGTTTATTGTTGACCCCTGATTACCCCTAAAAAAACCTGATTATACACTATTTCTCTTGCTCTCAGATCTCCCTTTATATCTGAATAAAAGTACCATACTCCCTCATTTATAACACTGTCCATTTAAGAAATTAGAGTACCACGCTGTCTTAGTATAACAGTCTCCATGGAAGCCATAGAGTATACCATAATATAGTGAGAGTGCCTTATTGTGAAGGACATTATATACATAATTTCACTTCTAAATAACAGTATCCATGACTAATCCCACCTTATAACAGGAACAGTGTTATAATGAATGGTCTTATAGTGAGGGAGTGCTGTACTGCAAATTCCCTATTATTTGTGGGGTACCAATTTTTGTGGATTTTGTGATTGCTACAAATCAAGAATCAAAAGACCCAATGGACCATGATCATTATGGGGATACATTAGGAGTCCCTCCCATAACACTAATTTCATTAATGACTAACTTGTCATTTTTTTTGCAAAGTCACAATAATTGACACACATGAAAATAAATTAATTTACAGTAGGCTTCCTCCCTCTGCTGAAAAGTAAATAAAAATAATTTGTAATAAAATGCAAGTTATTCAATACTTGATATTTTATACATAGAATATAGTGGTCCCTGTTATAACAATTTTGGGTCAAGATGAGAATTATTTTCACAATAATGTAGGTAGGTAAGTAAACAGACAGACAGACAGACAGACAGATAGATAGATAGATAGATAGATAGATAGATAGATAGATAGATAGATAGATAGATAGATAGATAGCCAGACAATCATCCCACACAGATTCAAAGGCCCACAAATCTTCAAGATTTGATGGTCATCAGTTATAATACAAACCCATCTTTTCAAAGGCTGTCTTGGCAGCCAGTGCATAGTTATCTCTGTCATGTAATGCATATGGAACAAACAGCACCTGCTTCACCTTGCTCCTGAATAATAATAATAATAATAATAATAATAATAATAATAATAATAATAATAATAATAATAACAGAAAGCAATAAAAACAGCAACAGCAGCCCAAACAATAAAACAATATAGCCTTCTTTTGTTATAACATGGAAGTGGACATTGGGATCCACAAATACCAACCACATCATGTACCAAACCCATGGTACAGTGAGTATGACTGAAAATGTAATGAGTGCCTGTATATGTATTGGTGTGTTGGGAGTGGGGTGAAGGGAATAATAATTGTAATTTATGCAAATTAAATATATGTTTGCATTTCATGCTATTTGTGCATTTAATTTTGTCAAACAATGTTTTAAAAAGGAAATAAAGCCATAATACAAAGCTTCATGTTGTTTTCTCTCAACTGTTATACATTTTATTGACCAATTCAAGTACAATGGTTTCATTTTGCTCACGAGTTCCCTAGTGGTACTGTGTTATTTCCAGAATTATGTTATAATGAATAGTTTTAAAATGAGAGAGAATCGAAATAATAATAATAATAATAATCATTAAAATAATAATAGTAATAACAACAACAACAACAAATAGAGCAACTTCTAAAGTTTGCCATTGAAAATCCCAATGTTATGTATATATATATATATATATATATATATATATATATATATATATATATATATATATATATATATATACAGTGAAGAAGAGGCTGCAACTCCAAATATATCATGTATGTTCAATGCCATGACTGTATTTATAAAGCTTTGTCAAAAAATATTTAAAAATTGTCATTGTAATGTCAGTTATCAAAACAGGTGGCATGAAATAACACACTGTACTCCTGGACACTACTAAACAGGTACCTGACAATGGCAGCAGTAATGGAAGATGTGAAATTTAGTGTTACTAAATGTAAAGCTGGCAAAACATGTTTATTACAAACAAAATAAAGGAAGAAAAATGACAAAATGTGAGGACAGATCGAGTAATTTACTGCTGCTGAATAAAACAGTTTGTAAAGTCTAGAAATCTCAGAATATGGAGGGGAGAGGATCATTCACATCCATAACAGGAGTGAAATTCTTATTTTTACCAGCCATTTGTTAGTCTGAAGATAATCATTTCATATATTAACTTAATGATGTTACTGTACATACTCACATATAATCCAATACCAACTGCAAACTGCATAGACACAGATCTGCCATCACATAATGCGCCAGCAGATCTGGGTCTATGCAGTTTGTAGGGAATAATCAGTCGAACAAACAGCAAAGACCCTGTTGTTTGCATTTGGACTCGGATTATATAACAGTATTTTGTTTTCAAACGAAAGTTGTTTATTTCAATTTATATGATAACTACAAAAGTAAGAATTCTGGTTTCACATTATTTATTGAAATTATTTTTATCTATCTCAACCATTTGGATCAAAGACGCTCAATTCTATCTGCCCTCACTGGTTTTGTTTTGGGGCCCTACTTTTAACCCTGGTTTATTTGTTTCACAAGCAGGGTTAAGATAAGTACAGGATATAACATAGTTTGGGTGTTTAATGGAAAAAATAAACATGAGCACAAATAAAGTTTTTCTGATTTTTTTAAACATCCTAAATTACGTTTATGTCATACAGTATTTAACAAACAGCATCAAGAAAATTTAATTTGCTTTAGAATTGTACAAATGTCATTTGAAAACAGCATCAAGACAATTTAATTTGCTTTAGAATTGTACAAATGCCATTTGAAAACAGCATCAAGACAATTTAATTTGCTTTAGAATTGTACAAATGCCATTTGAAAACAGCATCAGGGCAATTTAATTATGCTTTAGAATTGTACAAATGCCATTTAACTGCATTAATGGCCACTATGGCCATCAAAATGGAGGTCTGATCAGGACCATTTTAATTTAGGACCTGCATGTGACCCTTAGGTCCTAACTGGCTTCCCTTCCAAGGAAGGGTGCTGACAGTTTAAGATTTTATCAGGGGCTGCACACTTAATGCTTAGGCACTCTGTCATTCTAAAATTAAGAACCAAGATCAAGGTTTTTTAGAACAATTCTTACTTTAATATTGGTTTGCTAGATATAGATCTAAACATGAGAATTATTTGTTAATACTGTACATGCATGTGTACTTAGGAATCTGCATGGAAAAACAATTTCATGGATCTTGTTCTGCTTTAGACAACTCTCCTAATTCACACAGCACAACTATTACAAATGGATTTTCCTTATCATCGGACAGATTACTTGATCAAGATTTGAGAATGTATGTAGTATGTATGTAGTAGCATTTTACTGCACCTCAGCACAATAGTAGCTATATTGTGCCAACTAAAGGTAAAGATCGATTTTGAACCAGTAGAAGCTGATTGGTGGACAGGTGAATGGACTGAGAAATAGAGAGTATCACAGTATCCCCAATGCTAACTTGTGAGGATAATAATAGTAATAATAATAATAATAATAACAATAGCAACAGTATATACACATGTGAAGATGGCTTAAACTGAGAGAAATAAAGAGACTGAGGCAATCCAAAATGGCAGATGACAGCCAAATGATAGTATTCATTATCAACATCGTGGATGTGAGTTTACAAAACAACAAGTCTTAAGAACGTACAACATGCCAAGTGCAAAGTTTGGCATCAAAGTCCAATAACTCTGTCAACCAAGGCAACACAAGTTAATCTTTCATACTATGGTGCTCCAAGTACGTATCAAAATTTAGTAGCCAAAGGTTGACCGTCTTGAAACTTGTAGTGGCCATTTCAAATTTCAGGCTACTAAGCCCCTTATCATTTGGTCTCCATCAGGCACTGAGAGCAGACATCAATTATGTGGGAAATTAATGGTACAAGATGAGAAAAAACTGGAACACATGATGCATAGTATACTCCAGCAAAAGGTTAATGGTTTATTTCGGGTAAATTAAAGAATAATTATAAAAGCACATGGTTACTTTTAATAATATATCAAGATCTGCCTGTCAGAACTATTAACAGTCATCATCTGCTTCAATCTCAGGCCAGCTAGTGATATTCACTATTCTGAGTTTTTTAAACCATCTCTTTACATATTGCCTGGCATCAGACTCACAGATAAAGGGCCTCAACCCTAATATTAGTAATATATAGTTTATATTAATAAAGCCTTTGCCATATCTGAACTTATGACAGTTTGACACTAAATTCTCCATATTTGTCCAGATCCATACAACTAACTGAAGTTTATTGTACAAGTTCATGTATTAGACTGGCCACTTAAAGGCTGTAAGCCAGACTAGTTCCGGACTTGTGACTGAAAGGGTATGGATTCTAATCCTACCATCAGGCCAGCCCTGGTCAGCTACCGTGGTATGTCCTTGGTCAAGGCACTTTACTCCAATTGCCATAGCATCAAATAACCTACGTGTGTTGCTGTTCCGTAAAGCACCAAACCAAACCCAAATCCAAACCCAGACTAGTCCCATGTATTAGACTGGCCACTTAAGGCTGTAAGCCAGACTAAACCCATGTATTAGACTGGACACTTAAAGGCTGTAAGCCAGACTAGTCCCATGTATTAGAATGGACACTTAAAGGCTGTAAGCCAGACTAGCCCCATGTATTAGACTGGCCACTTAAAGGTTGTAAGCCAGACTAGTCCCATGTATTAGACTGGACACTTAAAGGCTATAAGCCAGACTAGTCTCATGTATTAGACTGGCCACTTAAAGGCTGTAAGCCAGACTAGTCCCATGTATTAGACTGGACACTTAAAGGCTGTAAGCCAGACTAGTCCCCTTGTATTAGACTGGATACTTAAAGGCTGTAAGCCAGACTAGTCCCATGTATTAGACTGGACACTTAAAGGCTGTAAGCCAGACTAGTCCCATGTAAAGACTATGGGTGTCCTTGGGCGAAACATGAGAACAATGTTTTTATGGTTTTTCTTGCCCTAACATCATGAATTTTGTTACAGAATGTCAAAAACTTTGTACTTGTCTTGAGAACTCACCTCACATCTGAAGCGCAAGCGAAGAACAAAGATGCTCAACATGCCAAGTATTGATGTGCCACATTTTTTATTCCAAGATCAACTCTAGCTATTAAGTTGAGCACACTCAGGAACATCTGAGAACATGCACCTGCTATTGAGCGAGAATCCCAAACAGGTCGCCCAAAGACATTGTTTGTTTTAATGTTGGATTTCTCACAATCAAACGACAGATCATGCCGTGAATTAAATCACATCTGCCAAATTGTTTTAGCGGAATGAACGTGGTATATGCTTGTAATTATGTCATTCTCAAATTGCTACATTACTTAAGGTCATGAGTGTAACCACTTACAATTTTCACTCACCACTTCCTAATTTTTAATTGTAAATACAACCATTTTAGTCACAACTTGGATGCTGCACTATTTAGAGAGCACTGGCTAATATTTATCAAAATATGGTAAATATAGGAATATTTTAAGGATCCATAGAGGCCAAAAATTGTGCTCCTGTTCCATTCAGAAAGATTTCAAATCATACAGAAATCACTATTTTAGTAATTCACTTCGAAAAATGTTCTTCCCAACTGGTCTAATTCTTTATAAAAAATGATGGGCCCAGGCCCCATTCGCACTTACCCAGGGTCTATTCTAAGATGTGCAATTCACTCAGTTCTAAAATATTGCACCAAAAAATCAACAGAATCCATGCAAATCATGCATGACATTTTCAAACCCTACTTTAATTAAATCCCTCATACATTCAGACCCCCCCCTTTTTTTTTTCTTCAAATGGAGCGGGGAATTACCCCCTACATTTTCAGTTCTAGAATCAGACCATGCTTACCCAAGAAAATTTCTGAAATATGTGTCAGAGAGTTGCTTATCTTTACAAGGCTGTGTGTGTGGATTTAGATGTTTTTTATAAAAAAAATACTATAAGGGACATAACTCTTTTACAAGGGAAATAATTCTAAACAAATCCTATAAAATTACAGAAGAAAAGGTTAATCTATATTTGTAAACATGCTGGAGTTGGTATTAACATAAGTATATCATTGTTGCTGAGATGTGCTGGATACTGGATGTGCTGGATACTGGATGTGCTGGATACTGAGATGTGCTGGATACTGGAGATGTGCTGGATACTGGAGATGTGCTGGATACTGGAGATGTGCTGGATACTGGATGTGCTGGATACTGGAGATGTGCTGGATACTGGAGATGTGCTGGATACTGAGATGTGCTGGATACTGGTACATGATACATGATACTGATACATGGTACATGTGCTGGATACTGGTACATGATAATGTGTCTATAATTCCAGAGTATAATGACCATGAAAAGACAAACGGCCATAACTCATCAAAAATGGGAATTATGGACATCAAAATTCCAACAGGACCCAACTATGACCTTCAGGACTCTTGGCTTGATTCTCTTTTCTTTTTTCCCTTTTCATAGATTTGAACAGTAGAAATATGGATGTGAGTTTTAACAAGAGTATCGTGAATGGTACATTATACAGTCACCCCATATTTAATAGTTATCTATGTAGGCACTAGTAGAGCATGGTTGACTTAAGATTATTGACCAGTGAGTTTCAATGACTTTCCTCGAAATTGATGCGAGCAAGCTAGCATTTTGCTAGTTATCATTCTGATATTGCTACCTGAAAAAAATGAACCAGATGTTTCTTGCTAGCAATGTTTTTGAAGTGCATTTAAGTTTTCTTTTTAGGGGACTATTAATATTTCAAAATATGAAATTTACTAGTGAACATTGACCTTTTGACCCCATTGACCTTTTGACCCCAAAATTAATAGTCCTCTTCCATACCTCTGCAAACTTTGGTCACTGTACACAGTCAAGAACTAAAGTTATTATTTAATATAGAAAAAAAAAACTATTTTCTTCTTTCAGTCTGTGACCTTGACCTTTGACCCCAAAAATCAATATACTTTTTTCTTACCCAACATGTAAATTATCCACAAACATTGATGAACCATTTTTTCTCTTATAGTCAGTTACCTTGACCTTTGAGCTTTTGACTCCAAACTCTATAGGCTTTTCCTTACCACAACCGCAAGCCATTGCAAAAGTTTGGTCCAGGTCTGTGTTCTAGAACCAATGTTGTGCAGAAACAGTGACCTTTAGTTTTTACTCCCTGACCCGAAAATTAATAGGTTTCTTCCTTACCCCAAGTGCAAACCATCCACAAAGTTTAGCAACTGTGAATGTGGAGAACTCAAGTTACTATGCTGAAACGAAATTGTTAACTGACGGACGACGTGCGTATATAAACGAGATGGAAATAACCTGTAATTACTGGAGATTCCATGATAAGAGACGTGACATTTGAGATTAAAATATCCCAAAAGATTACTGATTATAAGTTACAATAAATATATGTTTCCACTGAAGCAAATACTCGCGTTACTCCATCCATATTACAGATGTATAATGTGTATTCCAGTCAAACTGAAAGTGCATAGAATTCGGATGAAAATGTGGCTAACTTGGTTAGAAACTGTTTAATCTGTTCCGCACAGTGTTCAAGATAACCTCCGCCGTGGATGGCTGAGTTAGAAATCAGCAAAAGTTTTCGCATATTGCCTCCTTCTAGTCAGCTTGTACAAAGTTCAATGGAAGAGGCAACAATCACACGCATTGAGTTGCCTCCCATGATATTATAGGCGTCTGAGCCTTGCATAGAAAGCAAATCTTTTAAAAGTTTTGTACACCAGTCAGATATTAGTGCCGACTGGAACAGCACTCGGCCATTTCCGTCAACTTAATAAATAACCTCGGATGTAGTTGTACACATAAGGTTGGGTGATTCACCTCTGGCAAAGTGCACCACATATATTGTGACAGAAATGGCCAGTTGTTCCGATTGTGATGTTGTCTCCTACCGCCGCCATATTATGCTCCGTTAACAAAAGTAGTTCCAAATATAGTTCTCAATGGCGGCGAAAAAAACCGAGGTTTCTTTATCGACTTCAGAGAAAAGGTCAATGTGTTCCGATTCATATTAGTTCTCTTTACTCTGCACTTACGCCGCTAAGTTTCTCAGAATACGTAACGTACCGACCATTTAATTTTCGGGGTGGAGGTGGGGTGGGGTGGGTACCGACCACTGAACCATTTCCATTTTTTTTTTTTTGGGGGGGGGGGGGAAGAGGGTATACCGACCATTTAATTTTCGGAGTGGGGAATATGGTGGTGCTGATGGGAAGTTACTATAAATAAGAAGATTTTTTTCAAGCTATTTGAGAGCCGGATTTTTTTCCTCCAAAAAATCACAGGTCTCACTTTCCCCCTCCCCACCCCAAAAATTAAATAGTCTGACCCAAATGCAGAAAAAAAAAAAAAAACGCCATTGCCTGCTCCAACCGTTTGATCCCGAAGTCAGTCTAGTTTTAGGTCATTATGAATTGACTTTTAGCGGGGGGAAAAAAAAGCCAGAGGCTTAAAATTTCAATTTTATTTTGTGAATTCATAGAAAAAAATGACTTAGAACAAAACCGGACGTGGTGGTAAAAGAAGTGAAAGCGCTACCTGGAAGACATTTTGCTCTTTTCTTAAGAACGGTTGGTACAGCAAGATGTACCAAAGAGATTTGTTTGAAAAATGTTCCATAAGTATAAAAGCAATTAATGAAATATAAGTGTCATATTAAAATTATTACATTGTTGATGAAAAGTGTCAGATGGGACAGCAATATTTAGAACAATTATGTCGACCTTTCATGTTAATTCGAAGAAGAAGAAAAAAACCATTACTTCAATAAATCCGTTAAAACATTTATTATTATTATTATTATTATTATTATTATTATTATTATTATTATTATTATTATTATTTGGTAAAAATTCATATATGTGGTCAACATGACTCGGTCATGCAGCTTAATATAGAACTTTTGTACAATCCAAGACATAAAAAAAAATTAAATTAATCCAAGTGGTCAGAAAATATCCCGACTGTATTCCAAACAACGTCCTTATGTAAACGAAAGTCTATTCAACTGAATGTACACACTTTTCCCGCTCTAAAACTTCTTGAAATGATTGCACAAAACAAAACAATTAATATTGAAAGCTCCTGTAATGTCCCAAAAATTGTCAAATATTTGTCTGTTCTTTTGTGTTTATGGAGGAATATCTTGGTTTGGTCGAAACGTGGGTAAGCTATTTTTGTTCACCCCGCACTGTTGTCCACACTCGTAACTGAAAGGGCGTGGGTTCGAATCCTACCATTGGATCAGCCTGGGTTGGCTACAGGGGTGTAACGTTCGAGCAGGGCACTTTACTCCAATTGCCTCGGCACTAAATAACCTACTTGTATTGCTGTGCCGTAAAACATGAAACATCACCTACCCACTTATAATATTTCCCCTGTTGCTTTGCATCTTGTTTCATTCCAAATTGTTGGGAATGCGGCACTTCTTACAGCCCACCTCATTGGCTATGTCGGTGTATCATGTGTGTGTGTTGAAAAGCGACAGCTTAACCATCCCATACCTAAAGCTTGAAAGTAGTCACCAATTACTTTGAGCAATATCGATGTAACAGTCCAAATTACCTAGCCACTAAACAGAATTGAATAGAACAGAACACTACATGATAGAGGCTTCTATCGACAATTTCAATGTACATATATTTTTTCGACTTTTGGATTGAGGACACTGTTGTTTGGTCGATTTGCGGTGCAAATGTTATTTTTATCAATTTGACTGAACAATTAAGCAAATTTGACCTCAATATTGTTTATTATACTCTTAAGTAATTAGATGTTTTATTCCGTTCTCACAAATGCTCTTTGTGATTTGTGTATGTGCATGCGCGCGCACCTGTGTGTGTGTGTGTCTGTGTGTGTAGGCAACCTTTCAAATAAAAGTAAAATGTGATAGAAAAAGTTCAAAAATAACGGAAGAAGAAATCTGTTTTGGAAATTCTTCATGTTCTTTTTTCAGATTTCCGGATTTTTCCATGACTGGTGTTGTCACAATGTTTCATGCAAATTCTCTAATATTTTATTGAAGAATTACATTCCTAAAATATGTGTGCAACAAGACTTTCTATTTTATGTTATCATTATTTTGAAAATCTCATAGTTAAAAAAAGCTCTCATTGCCATGTTGCTAGTTTGTATTCAACGATTTATGAGACTCTTTTTATTATCCTCAGGTCTCCCTTTAATTTTTTTTCTTTTTCTGTTGGTATCTTGGTATTTCAATCAGGATATTAGTTTTGCCTGTCTAGACTGTATCTGCACAGAGATTTGCAGATATCAGTCAGAGGAAAACAATGCTAAAATTGCTCTCTTTGCAGATTGTTTACATCAAAACGGATACATTCTAATCCGATCCCTTGAGCAAGTGTTGACATCATCGAGGTTATGACGTCATAATGTGCATGACGTTTGAAATGAGGACATACTAATATACAATTACATAGATCTTGCAACATTCTTGAACTTTACTTTCCTTTATCTTAAAGGTGTGAATTGGCATGATTTGTTTTCATTACTGAATTAGATATTTGCTTTAGTCAACGCTCCCAGGGCCGTCCATCGTCGCAGGCTACGAGAGAGAAGGATCGTAGCGGATTGTCTCCTGTGGCTTGGAACGATAAGGGCCGTCTAGCAACCCAAAATTTGGGGCTAGGGTGTCTCGTTTTCAATTCAATATTTTTTTTAATTTTATTTTTTAATTCTCCCGTACCTTCGTTTGGGTTTCCACTGTATATCGATGAAAGCCAAAGCAGGCCGGGTAACCAGGTCTATCATTCGCAACTTCGAGGTCAATCCTTTTCTGTCGTAACATATGTAGTGCACTCGGCTGGAAGCGAATCACCTATCAAATCGATGTGTATTCCTACAACCACTTCAGATGTTATTTCTGCGCTCGACGGAAACGGCCGAGCGATGTTCCCATCGGCTCTCAAACTGCGTAGTCTGGTACCCTAAGATTTATTCAACTTGCGTCTAATTGTTTTGAAAACCTCAATCAATGGCATGAGGAACTAGTAGAATATGGGTTAGGGTACCAGACTATAGCGGCACATCCGGGAACTTCAAGGAGCAGGTTGCTTGCGGTTGGAAACAATAATTTTCTTCATTCCTAATTTTACTCGAAGGTAAATAGCTTAATTATGCAGAAAAAATACAAAATGATGATAAAGACAAATATATGGATCGGTCACTATCGCGATAATTGTAAGAGAACCGATGATGGATAAGGAAAATGTCGGTCCTCTCTGGCCTGCTCACACCCACCCCGCCCTCGTGAGTAATTTCTCTGATAGTCGTTTTGGCTCACGTATTGAAAATGTTACAGAAATCGAGGTAATAGTGAACTGTGAGGAAGACAAACATTATGTTGGGATATTTTCAGCTCAGTTTCTAGTACCAATCGATGGTACATGCAAAAACCATGTGAATAATAGTTTAAATGGACTTTGTTGGCTATAATGAAAGCATTTGACACTGTTAATCTTTATTCCTTTGCATAAACTTGAACGTTATGCCATTAAGGAAGTGGTTTTGTGAATATCTGTCAGAAAAGGCAATTTTCTGTAATTAAAAACAGGGTTCTTAACCCTTTTCAGACCAAAGCCAGGCAGGTGTGTAGAACTGGAAGTTTTGTCAGTCGGAGGTGTACCAGCTTGAGAGAATGCATTGACGTTCGTCAATCTGGCTTTACTGGACAAGTTTTTCAAATAATTTTTCAAAGTTATATACCATTATAAAAAACATAACATTTTCTTTAAAGTTATATATTTTTTCATTGAAAATTTTCAGATGTAAAAAATTAAGTTGAAAGTAAGGGAAAAAACATGCTTTACATTTTTTTTTATAACTTTCAATGCAATTTTTTTTGTCCTCGATATTCATTTTACCTCCTATATGTAAGTGTGGAATGTGAGGAAGTAAGATGGTGACATAGTTATAAATATCCATCAATTTATTTCAGTTTTATTAAATTTACTAGCATGAGAATTGGAGAGCAGGGAGAACAGATCCTTACTGGAAAGTTAACAAAGCCAGTGCTCAAAGAACATTTTTTTCAGACACAGGCCCAGTGCTGGTGACTTTAAAAAAATCACAAGCCCTGACTCACATTCCACAAGCCCCGACTCAGATTCCATGTGCCCAAAAGGGTCCTATTTTTGTTACCATTATTTGTCACACAACGTTGAAATTGTTGTACTTTAAATATGAAAAGAAATAAACAAAATCGTATTAAATTGACTTGTGTATTTATTCAGATCTCAAAATATTTCACGTAAAGCAATATTTTCCTCCAGCTTCTGATGTCAATCATTGTCCAGTTGTTCTATCCATGTCCTTAATCATTGGATCAGCAGTGTTGATGTTCATTAGCATCTGAAGCATGTCTTGAATTATACAATTTCTCTTTTCACTGGCTGGTTTTTGTAATGTGTGGATAGAATGTGTAAAAATGTCATTTTTTAAACAGTTTTTTCAATTTAAAAAATTTTTTTGTTTACTTTTCAGGGCTAGAATTTAACACAAATTTCTTTGTAGCCAGAAGGACTAGTATACTGAGAAATTTACTAGTCCTGCCAAATCTTTACTAGTCCTGTCCACAAAACAATGTCACACACTCATAATGAGATTAACAACAATTTTATTTCATAAATAGCATTATCATATGAAATGCAGAAGTACAGAAGTATAAATCTTGCTTCAAATCATCAATCAGTCAATTCACATTCCTTGTTTCTCAAGATAATCTGGATCCAATTCCAGAAAGGGATCCAGGTCTCCATTTTCGTCCTCCACCTGCACTCTGGGTCCATATGGGGTTTGTTCTGGTCTCCTTACCAGTCTCCCTGAAACATTCCACATATGTATTGCTGGTGATGGATTATATGTTGGAATGTCATTTGAATGGAACATTATGAAGAGTAGGTCGGACAGACCCCAAGGTCGCAAACACGATCTCCAGTCACTCTTCACCATTTTCATCTCCGAGAAACCCCTCTCAGCATCAGCAGAGTAGAATTATCAGGATAAGGTCAATCAATTCCAGAATATTCTTGCAGTCAGCAGCACATGATTTTGCAACTGTGGGCCAAGTCAAAGCATAGATGTCTTTGTAACTGCAACATAACAGAATACATTAAGAAAATATTAATCTGAATAAATTTACATAATGAAAAATGTAATGTCAATACTTAAATAATGTTTATATTGAATTGTTTTTTTTAAGCTTTCTTTATTTCTTTAAATCTTACATTACTGCTCAGTTCAAAAAATATGGACGAATTAACATATTATGGATAAAAATTAAATAAGCAGTAGTAATAAACTTACTCTTTGCAAATTCTTACATGTACAATTTCCTCCTCCTGAATTGAACTATCAGTACAACCGTCGCACACTACTGCAAGAAACCTTTGCTTCGTTCACACCTTTCACAAATTGCTGCCTTTCACTTTCAGCCATGTAGTGAGTAAATGTAACAACCTGTTTATCATTCCTGTAAATCTCTCCAACATCAACCTCTTTCTTCTCATCCACCTGACACATCCATACAAAATCAGTGAAGGGTCTTCTGTTCTTTACTATAGCATGTGCATTTCTAAACAAATTAATGAGCCGGTCAAACACATTCCGATTTAACTTTCCAAGATCTTACCAGCGGTCGATTCTTCTGGTGGTATCTGCATAGCTGCTCTTCTGTCTGAACTCTTTTTGTGTTGCCCACAGCTTTCATGTGCGTTTACAGATTCAATTTTAAAGTTCGAACAACCCGCAACAAAACTGGATGTTTTCTCTGTTTGTTTTTGCGAATTCAGTACACCAATGACACCACATAACGTTCTTCTCCTCATCATAATTCAGCCATTCCCTGTCTTTTGTTCATGTCTTCTGAAACGTTCGATTACCCTTTTCCCTATCATAAGAATTATTCCTCTCTTTTATGTCATTTTCATTCAACTTTTGCTTTTTTTCCGGTGGCTGAACACCTTCTATAAAATGCCACATTTTGCCTGTCTTGCAAGGAGGGAATTGTGCCTTGTTTTGAAATACGAGATGTTACAGTAGAGCTGACGCGGATTATTTAAAGTAAGAAAAGGAATGGCACAGTGTCATTTATATAACAAAATCAGAGCAAGAAACATGTTTCAAAGCATGTGCTTCTGCCCCCCCCCCCCCCCCCATAAAATTAAATGGCCTCTCCGTAATAAAGCCTTGACTTCAACTGATGTTCTGCAAGATCAAAGCAGTGGCTATTGTAAACACTGTTATAAAATATTAGCATCAGAAGATAATGTTAGTTTCAGCTTGGAAAAGGTGCATTCCTATCAAACGAAGCCATGTGACTCAGCGCGTTGTACTTAACAGCTCCAATTATGGTATCATCATTAATAGCGGACGTTTGGTAATTGTTCCTGATTAATCGGACCTCAATGTATTGTTGAAATTAATAATAAGGTGGAAAATTTTCAAATCTTAGATGCTCAGAGATTTTAATTCCCAACAAATGGACGGCATTCTGCTTGGATATCTCCATGTGTATTCAATTATTTGTTCATTCTTGTAAGGGAAAAATAAAAAAACTTTTTTTATCATCATAGAAAAAAGTAGTTATATGGAAATGATGTTTCAATAATGTAATCGTAACATTGATCTAATTCTTATAATTATTTTGATGCAAATGTAAAATATGCAGTTTCCCATTTGTGACTGTTGGAGCGTTTGGCTAGTGAGCCAAAAAAAAATAATTAAACAAACAAACATGCAAACTTATTTCTTATCAGAATCATTACAAATCTTTCACGGAAGACACATCTTTATGGCTTGGTGTGAGAGAGAGATATGCTTTAAAACAGGTTAATCTCAATTTATATATTATATATACATGTAATATGCAACAGAAAATTGAAGAGAAAAAGAAATCAGTAAAACATAAGTACGATCTTCACTATCCATGTCTAATATAGTGAAGTTCAGCCCCTCTATAACAGCATGCGTTGCAATCAGATGATCCAAAATAAACACAAGAAACAAAATTGTTTTTATTTATGGTTGAGGGGAGAGATTTGAAATGTGAATAACTTTCCGCATATAAAGTTGTAGAATGCCATAAATTTGTTGGAAATAAAAAATCTCTTAACAACTAACATTTGACTATTTCCACGTCATTTTTCATTTCATACGTTATCAGATTAATTAGGATCAATTACCAAACTTCCGCTGTTAATGACGGGACCATAATTGGCGTTGTTAAGCAAAATGCGCAAAATCAGATGGCTTCTTGTTATAGAAACGCACCTTTCCGAGGCAGAAATTGACTTCATCTTCTGATGCTAATATTTTATGACTGTTTACAATGGTCACTGCCTTGATTCTACAGAACATCATCTTAAGTCAAGTCTTTATTAGGGAGAGGCGTAAACAAATGCTGACTGTTGATAACCGAAACTTACTAGCCCATCGGACTATTAAATTATGAAAGTTACTAGTCCGATAGGAAATCTACTAGCCTCTGGCTAGCGGACTACCACTAATTTCGAGCCCTGCTTTTCAAAAGCAGTAGATTTAAACTATGAAACAGAATGAGCTGTATACGGCCTTAAAAACTGTGTTTTTGTTCTACTGCTGGTAGAATCACATGTATGTTAAAGCCAAATGAGCACTAATTATAGGTAACCCAGGCAATCTAATCCCAATTCATAGGTCACATGCTTCGCTTTGTACACAAAATTTAAAGATTTTGATAGAAGTACGGTAAGTAGACGATCTTAATAAGGGTAAGGGGCATACATGGGAATAAATATGAATAATTTACTAGTCTTTCAACAACTTGAAAATAAAATTCCACAATTCGTCAGCAGAATGGAAGTTTTTTCAGGCCAATTAGATTTTTGTGGACAAGCCCGATGTGTACTTAGAATTCAGGAGGGGCCTGATCTGAATGGTGGGTGTCTGGCTATCAGATTTTTTGAGCACTAAAAGCTGTTCATTTTGTTTCAATATTTTTATCCTATAATAAATTATAGCCTAAAAATATTGGGGTCTTGTTGGGTTTATTTTGGTCCATTTCCACGAATGCAGTAAAATTTCATAACATTATGTACAGATCCAACCTCGGTATATGGCTGACCTTTATTAGTAGTGAAGTTCACAAAATGTCCTGCTAGCTTGAAAACCATCAAAGTCTTCTTCGTCGTCAATATCTGAGTAAAAAATATCAATTAACTAGTTATCGTCCACTGCCTAAAATATAAATTTTCCCCCACACAATTGTCTACATTTTCATCAAAATCAACATCCACACCGCTGCCATCACTTGCCGCTTCAGCACTGTCCACCATTTTGATCTCCACGTAAAAATTCAGTTTTGAAATAACATTTTCTACTAACCAGTTATCATCATCTCTATTCATTTTGTCAAAATCAAGATCACTATGTGCACTGCGTAAAACATCATTTTTCCACACAAAATTGTGTAGATTTTCATCAAAATCAACATCCACATCACTGCCATCATTGGCCGCTTCAGTGCTGTCCGCAATGTTGATCTACGTAAGTTAGAACTCAATTTTTAAATCGAATTTTTACCAGTATTGGGTTTTTTTTAAAACTTATTCTGTCACTGCATTTGTGTACCTTCTACCTTTATTTCCTTCTTTTCATAAATCAATGACCCCCCCCCCCTGCCTGAAATGTAAATTTTCCACATAAAATTGTCTGTATTTTCAACTAATTCAGCAAACACATTACTGCCATCACTTGCCTCTTCAGTACTAACCGCCATTTTGATCTCTGCACATTTAAACTCAATTTTTAAATTGAATTTTTACCAGTTTCAGGGGTCTTTTAAACTTGTGCTGATACTGGATTTGTGTACCTTCTACCTTTATTTCCTTCTTTTTAAAAGTGTACACATAAAATAATGACATATTACATGGTTAAATGCACACTTCTGTAAAGTGGTCGATGGAATGTAGTGAACATACGACCGGAATTGTATCAGAAAAGGTCAAATAAACCCAACAAAACTCTGATATTTTTACATTAGAATTTATTGTGGAATAAAAATACTGAAACAAAATAAACAGCTTTGTTGACTATCCAACAAGGATCTGTTCTGCTGCTCTCCAATTCTCATGTGAGTAAATTTAATAAAAATTTTAATAACCTTTGACATTCTTGATGGATTTTTATGGTGTCTAGTTGGTCCTGTATGAAAAGAATAACCCTGAATATGGCCACCATGGTGGCTATCTTGAAAATATCGTTATCTCCACTACTCCCAAATGGATGACTATATCAACATGGGGTTTTCATCAGTAGACTTCTTATGATACCTAGTTGGTCCTAAATGAAAATGGTGCCAGTCGTACATCGATTATGATAGCCATCATGACTATTAATTCTTGCTGTCACTGCTCCGTCTGAATGGATGATCATTTTGACATGGGGTTTTCACCAGAAGACTTGTAATGATGTCTGCTTTGTCCTAAATGAAAACAGTGCCAAGCTGACATCCAATTTGTGCACCACAGCAGCTAATTCCCAAAAAAAATTTATTGCTGAAGAATATCAGAAATGCTTTCAACACTCCACAGTTAAAAGGAAGACATGGTCTTCTCTTGAATTCCTGGAAACTCTTCTCACCCAGTAGTGCATCAGTCCCTTCAAGGTACTCTTGTTTAAATGTAACATTCCTATTTCACATCAGTATATGTTGGCATCCCTGGATTCCCTCGTACATTATGGGTAATGTCATGGATCCTATTTTCCACTTGAATATAGTTTTAATAGTGAATCTACCATAGTATAAAATTACCTCACATATTAAAAAGTACATCAATATTTCTTCTCTGAACAGCATTTTGTGATTTTGATAAAACAGAAAGAAATTTGCTTGACATCGACTTAATGTAACAACTTCTATTTCATTTCAGTTGTTGCAGATTTGTTGGTGCAGGACGTGAATATGATATACTGCAGTCTGAAAGGAATGACAGGTATTTATGAATTGTTAAATTGGGTAGCGATTAAAAACTGAGAATTTTCGTGTTTTTTTTTTTTTTTTAAATATGATAGCGATCACCTTCAGCATATTAGGCTGAGGTGTGTTTGTTCAAATGTGCAATTCTGTTTATTCTGGAATTTAACCTAGCAGTCTAAAATGTGGATGCACTCGTTGAACTATCAGTTTGATCTTAAATTGGAGTATTTATGGCCCATGTCATCTGATATGCAGGTTTAATGGCCAGCATGCAGTTTGCATGCGACTTGATAATCTGTTCCATCAATAGCAATTATACAAAGAGCAGGGACACCACTTCTGTTTTTAGGGTGGATTCTGCATTCCCATTTATGTACTACAGTATGTAATTCACACACTCAAACTGCTGTGTGCATGACTATGCACATGTATGTACAAAAATCAAGGAGCAGTTATATCAAGTAAGCTGTGTATGTATAATTTTTTGGAGGAATCCAATGAACAATTTATTTTCTCACAAATGTTTATGAAGTTCACTTGGTATGTGTATGCAAATCTTTGATGATGATCACCCAGCTGCTTGCCACTTGTAAACCAAGATACTCTGCTGTAACTGTAACATAAACACCCATTGGTTATTGAGGACATTATTATCCAGTCATTTTGGTCTTTAAACCTCTGTACCCTATAAACTAGTCGTTCCCAAACCCCAGGTCTCATAAGCATAAGTTATCCTGCACAAAAGTAAATGGTGTCCGGGTTCATTGTATGGCTCGTAATTAATACTAATCCAAGATCAGTAGGTATGCTGATGGGTCACTAAAACCCTAACCTTTACAAAGCCATATTGGATCAGTAAACATTTCAGAGACAGTCATTATCACAAGTTAACAGGTGGTCTTGTGTTGGATGTATCTAATAAACCGTGATAGCATTCCCTTGCATGTTTAATTTATCAGTTTATTGTATTAATTGAGTACAAGACTCTGTACATGACAGGGTACATGATCAATAAATGTCAACGGCGAAAATGGCCACATGTTCTTCCGTGCATAAACAGTAAGATCATATGCTGAACTAATCTGGCACACTGGCCCAATGCACACATTTTTCAATACAGACAATATAAAATGATTTAGGGTATCAGGCTAGTGCCAAAACTTGGCCAGTCATTTTCAGACCCATGTATGATATACATTTTGAATGGTCTGTAATTACACAGTCCAAAAATCCTAATAGATATTTGTCATATCGTTTCGCATGAAATTAAAAACTGGAAATTGGTTACTATTCTTTGAGAACATAAATAGGTAATTCTGGTAAATACTTGACATGTAACATGTTTTTTGAAAATTGTATGCATCTTCCGGAGTCCCAATCTGTGTTATTTATGCATCCACACAGAAAAATTTGTATTTTTATGCCAATTCCAGTGTAATGGAGAACCGTACTGGTTCATACAATTTTGGTAACAGTTTAAGTCCTTTTTAATTTAAATTTCAGTTTTATAAAAAGCATTTTAGGTTTGTATGACTGTTTTCCAATTGTTCTCTTATTGAGGGTTGAAGTTTATTTATGATGAATAGCCTTTCTTCCAGAGTGGTTGGTAATTTGAATTTTTTAAGCTCATTAACATTATATTAATGACACGATTTTCTGATTTGGAATCGGACTCGGATTACAAAGAAAAATACTATATATATTTGGAATGAAATTGGCAGGAGTACATGTAAGTTGCTAAAATGGGTAATTGTACATGATTTTTAAATATTATATTTTTGTATTGGGGACTTTTTTACCGCTGAGAACTCATTCAAAATTCTTGTGATATGAAATTTGTCCACTGAGGCAGCAAATGTTTTATAGAAGATTGAGAACTTTGACAGGAGCTGTTGTGACTCAGTTGACATGCTGGACTCGCAACTGAACAGGTGTGGGTTTGAATCCTACCATCGGATCAGCCCAGATTGGCTACCGTAGTGTGTCCTTAGGCAAGGCATTTTACTCCAATTGCCTTAGCACTAAATAACTTGCTCATATTGCTGTAAAACACTAAAACAGAACCAAACCAGTCCCATTTATTGATCCAATCTTGGCACTTCAGCACATTTTTGGGCTCAATGCAAATGGTATAAATATATTTAATCTTGCTTTTAATTTCTTCTTTTTTTTTCAGTTTTACCTTACATGATAGCTGGCCCAGCCAGTGACCTTCTTGATGATATATTCTTATTTTCAACAGGTTACTGGTAACCAGCTACGAGTAACGAAGATTGATTCCCGTGACTTGGTAACTTGGCGAATCAAGTCACCGGCATCTGCATCTGCTGTAATCCCCCATCTGCTGAACATCCTGTGACTTGATTTTGTCGAGACACGTCTCAATCAAGTCACCGGGAAAAGCTTAATTGTAAAGCTCGAACATCATTCTCCCCGTGACTTGGCGATTTGAACACCCTAGTCACTGGTTTGGGAAAGGAGTCGAGAGTCAAAAGGTATTTTATTGGATTATCAGAGCTTCATCTGAACTGAAAGCAGGAGCTTTGCCTAGCTTTTCAGGAATGTTACTTTCTATTTGCAAACATTTTAGTTCACAGTATGTGCATATTATGTTTCAGAATTCACAAAGTGTAAGCAAGCATTACAAAAACTGCACGTTTTGCTAGTATGCTAAAAAGGTGTTAATTTTTCCTTCTCTAATAATTGAAACCATAAATGAAATCGATATTTAACAGCTTTACAGAGCTCTAGATAAAGATTTAATAAATTGAGACTAATGCTATTTTTAAAACTGTTGTGGAGTATTTTGTGAACTAAACAAAACAAGCTTACTATTCCAGACTGAGTCTTAATCAGCAAGATGTTAATGATGCCTTTCTGAATGCATCAAACAGCTTGGTGATCAAGACTAAGTCAAGGTACATTCATTTACATGGCTCTATTTAAGATGTGTTCTAACAGTTGTCAGGTACAGGTTCTATTATATCAATGTACAAACATTCAGATCTTGTACCAATAACATAGTCTGTATTGATCAAACATGCCATCATAAAACATGGACTGCTTAAAGCATGGAGCAATATAGGCAGAAAACTAAATAAATGCTTATAGTTGTTTTGCTTAATTTGAATGCATTAAAATTTCCTTCTTAATTTTGAGTCCAATTTTCTTGTTAAAACATATGCAAATAGACTGCTATCTAGAGCTCTGGTATTAGTTTCTCAGTAAAGTAAAATATATTTATGGTGCCTTGGTTTGAAATAAAGCTGGTTGACATGTACAATTTACAGTACTTTATATCTTACTTAATGACACGTACAATTTACAGTACTTCATATCTTAACGACAAGTACAGTTCAGTGTACTTCATATCTTACTTAATGACATACAATTCACAGTACTTCATATCTTAATGACACATACAATTTACAGTACTTCATATCTTAATGACACGTACAATTTACAGTACCTCATATCTTAATGACACCTACAATTTAGTGTGCTTGATATATCTTAATGACGCGTACAATTTACAGTGCTTCATATCTTACGTAATGACATACAATTTGCATTACTTTATATCTTTACTTAATGACGCATACAATTTGTATTTATATCTTTACTTAATGACACGTACAATTTGTATTGATATCTTTACTTAATGACACGTAAAATTTACAGTACTTGATATCTTTACTTAATGACATGTACAATTTACAGTACTTGATATCTTTACTTAATGACATGTACAATTTACAGTACTTGATATCTTTACTTAATGACATGTACAATTTACAGTACTTGAGATCTTTACTTAATGACATGTACAATTTACAGTACTTGAGATCTTTACTTAATGACATGTACAATTTACAGTACTTGAGATCTTTACTTGATGACATGTACAATTTACAGTACTTGAGATCTTTACTTAATGACACGTACAATTTACAGTACTTGATATCTTTACTTAATGACATGTACAATTTACAGTACTTGAGATCTTTACTTAATGACATGTACAATTTACAGTACTTGATATCTTTACTTAATGACATGTACAATTTACAGTACTTGATATCTTTACTTAATGACATGTACAATTTACAGTACTTGATATCTTTACTTAATGACATGTACAATTTACAGTACTTGATATCTTTACTTAATGACATGTACAATTTACAGTACTTGAGATCTTTACTTAATGACATGTACAATTTACAGTACTTGAGATCTTTACTTAATGACACGTACAATTTACAGTACTTGATATCTTTACTTAATGACATGTACAATTTACAGTACTTGAGATCTTTACTTAATGACATGTACAATTTACAGTACTTGAGATCTTTACTTGATGACATGTACAATTTACAGTACTTGAGATCTTTACTTAATGACACGTACAATTTACAGTACTTGAGATCTTTACTTAATGACACATACAATTTACAGTACTTGATATCTTTACTTAATGACATGTACAATTTACAGTACTTGAGATCTTTACTTAATGACATGTACAATTTACAGTACTTGATATCTTTACTTAATGACATGTACAATTTACAGTACTTGAGATCTTTACTTAATGACATGTACAATTTACAGTACTTGTTATCTTTACTTAATGACACATACAATTTACAGTACTTGATATCTTTACTTAATGACACATACAAATTACAGTACTTGAGATCTTTACTTAATGACACATTCAATTTACAGTACTTGAGATCTTTACTTAATAACACATACAATTTGTATTGATATCTTTGCTTAATGACACATACAATTTACAGTACTTGAGATCTTTACTTAATGACACATACAATCTACAGTACTTGAGATCTTTACTTAATGACACGTACAATTTACAGTACTTGAGATCTTTACTTAATGACAAATACTATTTATAGTACTTGAGATCTTTATTTAATGACACATACAATTTGTATTGATATCTTTACTTAATGACACATACAATTTACAGTACTTGATATCTTTAATTAATGACACGTAAAATTTACAGTACTTGATATCTTTGTTTAATTCTTACAATTTCATAACATTTTATACTGCAATGATTATTTTAAGTTAGGTCCATACCTCGAATACTAGCGAATATAAATCTTGAAATTTCATTGGTTGTCTCGAAAGGAAGTAGTCAACTCTTATCACACATGCATCACAGTGACCTATGGGTCGTGCAAGATTAGGATATTTAAAAAGGGAGAAGATTTCTCAGCTGTTTTTCCCAGTGAGTTCATAGAGGGTTAAATGACTTTCTTTCTTATTGTAAGTAAATTGATTGGACCAAAGTTACTCCAGTTTGGATTTTTTTAAAAAAAACTCAAAAAAACTTTGGAAATAATATTTATCTTTTGACACGGTTAGAGAAATTAGTCGCATGCAGAGTTCAGTATAATACATTGCTGTACACGTATAGTACATTTGTGGCCTCTGCAGCTTGAAATTCAGTGAAAAGTACATAGTCAATAATGACTGTGCACCCATATTATGAAAATTGGTGCAAAAATGTGCGTCTGAATAAAAACTAATTTTCAGATCTTGTGCATGATCCAGTGAAACATTGCTTCTTCTTTCAGTTCAGTTACAGATTGCTGAATTTGAACCTTATGGTACCAGCTCCATCATACATTGTATGTTTATGTAGCCGTCTTTGTACCATGAGGTGACTTGAAAAGTTTGTCCAGAGTATGTGCGACATGTGAAATGTGTTTAAAAATAGAATAATTTCATAGTGTTGCAGTAAAATGTCCATTATTCAGGAATTATCATAAGACCGAAGGTTTGTCCATTTGTCACAAATATAAATAGAAGAATTTAGATGGATTGTGTTCTCGATTCCTTGTACCTTTTTTATGCCCATCAACCTTCTCCTAGACCCCCAGCATATTTCATGTGTTTAACTGCAATGACTACAAATGTAAGGTTCTGATAAAAAAAAAATTGACTAAGGTATGTTTTATATTTGATCTTCAGTCACTCAGAAATGGTGGTGGGGGAGCAAAACAATAATGCATATCTTGCAGATTATTGCTGTATATACTCACTCATAAGTCGGGTCCAACTGCAAACAACATAGACCCTGATCTGCTGGCACATTATGCAATGGAAGATCTGGGTCTGTGCAGTTTGCAGTTGGACCCAACTTGTAAGCGAGTGTATATGGTACTTTATGGGCAAGATAACAACCAATTTTGTGAAAAGAAGGAGATCGAGTTACAGACAGAAAGTAGCGTGATACAATTACTAGATGCTAAACTGAGAGGATAATTAAGTAAGGATACAATTTTTGTCTATGAAAATAATTATTCTGAGAGAAAGGATACATTTTTTGTCTGTATGACAACTATTGTGAGGTACAGAGCTCTAGATAAGCATCATATTTGCATATTTTATGCAAACAATATAACTAAAAAAACAGACTTTTTTAAATGTTTAAATTGTGCAAGATATATCTTAAGCATTTATTCCAAAGTTATCAATGTATTGCTCCTGTCGTAAGCAAAGTCTATGTTTTATAATGTTGCCTTTGATCAATACAAACTATGTTGTCTGGGCGAGTTATGGTTGTTCCGTGCACTTTTTAAAATGATAGCACTTGATTCATATAACTGAATGCACCTTGAACTAGTCTTTGTACGAAGCCATTTGAGGCATTCTAAAGACATGATTAATGTCTTGATGAATAAGACTCTCATATTGTCATTTTGTATTTTACAGCATTCACAAAAATACCCCATCAAATTCTAAAACAACACGTAGTTCTAAACCAGAGTAAAATACCCAATTTATTAAACTTTTATTTAGAGCTTTGGAGTCAGAATTTTAAAAAGTACTATATAAACAAGTAAATCTATATTTCACAGTGTACATGAATCTCAATCATATGACTACATTTTGCTTTACCCTGACCTTGCATACCAATTCGATTAAAATGTCAACGCTGGAGGTGAGCTGTACTGTGTAGTGTAAAAATTACAATTATGACGGAGGGTACAGTATACATCTTGTGACTGAGCCTGTAACTTCTATCACGCGCTGTACATTTGTATACCCCGTTGTCATTTTTATACTACTTCATGTTGCAGGTTCTCTTTGGCCTTGGTCCATTATGTGGTGTTGACAATTTTGATGTTTTGAGTGGGCTTTTTTTATTGGTTGCAGATAATTTAAGGTTTGACCCACATTTCCTTCAGTTGTATTTATCCACCATTTATTCATAGGAATGGTTTATGTCAAATTTAAGAGATGTGACTCTATGTGTTTACCATGATTGCCAAGTGTTGGTCTTTTCTGTTTGCAAATAAACCCAGTTTTTAATACTTTAAGGATTGACCAGCATACCAGATTCCCCATGCTGGGTTTATAATGAAATCAGTCGCAATCGACTGCCCTCAAAAGATGTACCTTGTATGCTCGAATCCAACGACAAACAACATAGACTCTGAGTTGCTGTTGCAAAATGCCACAGCAGATCAGGGTCTGTTTTTTGTTCTACTGATTACTCCTAACAAACTGCATAAACCCCGATCTGACAGCACATTATGCGACATCAGATATGGGTCTGTGCATTTTGCAGTTGGAATTGACTTAATTTTCGTTATGGCAATACAATGAAAACTCCTTTTTTTTTCCCATACCCTCATATGGCAGTGATCTCGCAGATCCATACTGCAAGTGGTCTTGTTTAATGAGTCTACATGTTTTAACATGCCAAATATAAGCGTTAACAACAAATCAACTTTTAATTGGCATATATCATAATTTAAATTTTATGACATTTTCCAGGCGCAAGATACTGCCAAAATGATGAGGGGAGGTGCTGCCCGTGGTGGAGGATGGGGAGGGGGTATGGTGACCCAGAAACGGTCCTTTGCTGGGGAAAACCAAATGCAGGGATCCTATCCCAAAAAGCCAGCAACAAGCACTGCATATGTTGGTATGGAGAATACAGTTGCCCAATCGGATATGTATGGAGCTGGAGCAAACCAATATGCCGGTTATGGTGGAGATGTGCAGATGACAGATTATGACACTTCTGGTGGCTATGGCAACATGACAGCCAGCAACTTTGGTGACAAAAGTGTAAGCTATGCCAATACAGGGGCTGGAAATATTGGAAACAACAATATGGGTGATACTAGTGGCTATGGTAACAGTGTAGGAGATGGTAACTATGCAGGTGGCTATGATAATGGTAACTATAGTAATGTGAACTACAAAAGCTTTGACATGCAGCAAGAAGCCAGTCCGGACTTCACTGATGACAATATTATATATGAGCAGGCTTATGGCCAAGGTAATCGAGGTCGAGGAGGGAGAGGGGGTCGTGGGGGTAACAGAGGTCGTGGAAATCGGGGCCGAGGTGCCACCTGGGGACAAGGGACAACTGAAACATCAGGACAGGAGCAAACAGGGGGACAAGGCCAGTGGATTCCAAGAGGCAGAGGTAGGATGTGCCAAATTTTATGAGTTTGTACAGTACCAGTAGTCTGGATTTCCATCTATACATGTTTGATTTGTATAGTTTATAGTAAACCTGTACAGACCCCCATACAATTACTTCATTATATTCATAAATTTATAATTCAACATATCCATGTTATATGTGTGTGTGTGTGTGTGTGTGTGTGTGCATATACATACACACACTATATATATATATATAGTCAAACCTGTTAATAGCAGCCACCCATTGAAAAATTCAAAACTGCCCTTTTTACACAGGTGACCTATGTACACAGGTTCATCTTTTAAAATTGGTTTTTAAACATACCATGCACCAAATATTATTATTATTATTATTGTTTCTATTCATTTTATTATTATTATTATTATTATTATTATTATTATGATTATTATTATTATTATTATTATTACTATTGTTATATTGGGATTTTTTATGTGCACTATTCTACAAAATCATAAAATACATGTATATGTTGTTCTGTGTTCAGCTCACTTTAATCCTTCCTTTAAATTAAATCATCACTGACTTCAAATAATCAAAGGTTTTTAGTTTGATTTGTGCACCATGACAAAACGCTAATTTCAAGCTAGAGATGACACGCACGAAAGATGTCTCATTTGCACAAAAAGTGTTTTTCATCCTCGACCTGCAATGTTGTGTGCACATTATGGTCAGAAAATATCAGGTGCACTGTGTTTCGTAAAAGTATGAAAAGCAAGGAGAAGCTTGTCACACCTCATACTGAGCAGTGCGATCTCTTGAGCCTTCACCAGCAGATAATATCCATTGCTAAGCATGGTGGTGGTGGTGAACATCATATTGGTTCTTCCCCCCACCCCCACCCCACCCCCCCTCGTGGGTGGAAAATTAAATGTACGCTGCAGACTGTGACAGTCACATCTGGTGAATTGGAGGAATGAGGAGTTGCATGTGGAATTGCCATCCTTGGATTCTTACCAGATGCTATTAGTGCTGCAGATGTGTTGACTAGTATCTTGACAGCCCAGTAGGCACAAGTACCCCCACATGTCATAGCATGTCCTTTTGGGCTCTAAGTCCAAGCGGATGGGGTTTTTCTCAGATTTTGATGATCCATTTCAACATTCTTTCATGCTGTATGACATTGTTAAGGCTGCTGACCATCCAGTCCCGCTGGCCATACCTGTTTACTGACGAGAGATTTGTCACTTTGGTGAGCTGTGACACGTACTGGCCAATAGTGCCATGGTATGTGGAACCATATAGGGATCAGACTGACCTATCATTCTGTCTCTCTGCACTTTCTGAACAGGTGGTTCTGCAACCAGCTGTCCAAGCAACTGCCCAGCCAACAGCCATGTGTACCGCAGAGATGCTGCCAGGGTGTGCAAATTGTGCAAAAATTTTACTAATTTGCACACTTGGAAAGCAGTGAAGTGTGAGATCTCCTGCAAATTAGTTCGAAGTTACAAGTAAGGATATTTATTTTGACCAAAATAACTCTCTATGCAGATGTAGGTTACTACAGAAGGATGCTTGGAAATCCCACTAATTATTTATAACAGAAAAACGTGTACTAGACGTGTTCTACAATTGATGCCATTTCCTCATATCTGCACATGCATTAACTTTGGGTCCACTTCCAGTAGTCAGGCATGGCTGGATGGAAAAATGTGGATTCTTTTCAACTGCTGGCTTGATTTGTGCAAAGTGAATGATAGAATGAATAAAGTGATGGATGAAGTCGAGTTACTCGCCAGATGGGTGTCAGATGCCGGTTTAGATGAACCACCAAAAAAGAAACCATCATCATATAGGGATGATGGCAATGCTGGGGATGTTTTATAATGGATATGGATGTATGCCCTGATGAGGATGACCCACACAGTAAGTGTCGTGATAACCATGATGCTTTAACACTCACATTTCCAACTGTGGAACAGAGTTCAGTTTCAGAGTTGCTTTCAAAGAAATTTACCATGTGTTGCTGGCTTCTGTGTGCCCGCTAACTGCCTGGCAGGTCTACTGGTTAGCACCAGACTCCTTCATTTCCGTCAGCATTGGATTGACCTATTTTTTCAAAGCGAGTGTACAATCCAGGTTGTTTCAGAGGGGCTTCAGATTTCATTTATCCAACCCCATCCTATTTTGGCGTCTTCCCCTTTCATGATGGACATAACATCAGATTTAGAGAGAGCTGAAATTATACAGAAGGAGAGATTGTTCTGAAACCGAACTCTCCGGTGTTTTATTCTAAGATTTTTTTAGTGTCTAAGGTCAACAGAAAACTCTGTGATCATCAACCTACGCCATTTTAACAAATACATTCCAATGCCAAAGTTCAAGATGGAAATGGCTCAATCAATCAGATTTTCAATCAAAAAGGGATGAATTTGCAATCAGTCTAGATTTGACTGATGCATATTTCCATGTCCCTATTCACCTGGCCAAGCACAAGTTCCTTCACTTTACCTCCCAAAGAAAAATATATCGGTTTCGTGCGATACATATTGGTCTCACCCTAAGTCCATGAGCGTTAAAAAAATTATCAACTGTATTGTCACTGTGTTCCTGTCGACTTTGTCAACAGTAACTGCAGCGTATCTGGATGACATCCTCCAAAAACACATTGTAAGTTCTATTCTGGTGGAGGACAGGAACTACAAATTGCCTAGGTTTTGTAGTGAACTGGGAAAAGTCAGATTTCGACAAATCCCAGCATTTTGGCCATCTGTGCATGGATTTTATCACAGATCTCAACATCATCCGTCTCCCTCATATTATTGAACTCGTAGAGTTGATTTCCAACAGGGAGTGGATCACTGAGAGAGAGAGTTTCTGCAGCTTCTTGGTGTGCTCAGTGTGGCAGGGAATATAATTCCACTTAGACACCTTTTCATGCATCCCTTGCAAATGGCCCAGTGGAGCCCCTTTTCCAGTCTACTTTATCACAAAATCAAGATCACAACCAAAGTAGTAGTATTCCTACACCAGTGGTGCAGCTAAGGTTTTCTCATGGCAGGAATCATTCTGGAAAAGCCCCATCCAGAAATTACAGTATGTACTGACGCCAGTTCATACTGTTGGGGAGCACACTTGTTGCCATGCTTCAACACAGTCAGGTGCAAGTGGGGTCTGGAGGAATTATCTCCTCATATCAACCTTCTGGAATTGAAGGCTATAATCAGTGCTTTTTATATCTGAAGGGACTTACTTGATGGGAAAGTAGTCGTTATCATGTTGGACAACTTGGTGGTGGTGGCCTACCTCCTCGAACAAGGGGGACCAAATCATACGACCTATGGAATGTGGTTTGGAAATTTTGGCACTGGTGCTCCCAGCTTAAATATATTCGTACAAGTCAGACACTTTCCCAGAAGGCTCATTGTCCTGGCTGCGGGCGTCTAGCTCAGTGTGATTACCTACTTCAATCTCCATACAAGTGTTAGTGTAGGAAAATTCATGTCGGAACAGGGAAAGGGCAAAAATACTTAATTTGGGCAATTTGGAAGCATTATTGTTGATTGACAAGCAGGATTGAAACAGGTGCAGAATAAAAGTCTGACTTTAAAAAAATGATACACCAATAGAGAATTTTATTTTTGATCATATGTGTCAGAAAGTGAAATTTAGTGAAAATTGAGCAGTGTAATAATAGGTGCTCAGATTTTAGTAGTTGGTGGAACAATCTGGGAGAGAATGGGGAAATGTTTTTTTTTAAACACTATACTTTGTCATACCTTGAAATCTACAGTACAAATTGCCAAATATCCTTTCATTTTAGGAAACTTTGTATCCAGAGGTGGAGGCAGGGGTGATGGGAGAGGGGATGGCTTCCAGAAGAGAGGAGGCAAAAGAGGGCGTGGTGGTTTTGGTGTAGATGACAATACAGACTTTATTGCTGGTGGTGTCCTTGGTGCTCCTGGTTATGCTGGTGCTATTAATCGAGGAGGGAAGGTCCCACCTGTCCATACTCTTTCCAAGATCAGAGATGTTGATTTATCGCAGATGTCAGTGGCTGAAAAGGTAATACTGTTTGGAGCAGTAAGTTTTATTTGTTGTGTCTTAGTAACATGAGTTGTGTCAGTGGATAACCAGATGTTTTACTTTTCTGGTACCAGTGTTTAGTGATGTTATCATATATCACCATCACAACGCATCATCAATGGATTTGGCACAATGACTATATTGGCAAAGAATATAGATTGACATTATCGTATAGATTTGAGATACACCCCTGCCCCCCCTCTCACCCATGTAAATTCATTTCCAATTCAATGCAATACTGATACAGAGTTGAATGTTTACTGTAATTAGATGTGACCTCGGCATTAGTACATTTAAATTGATACATGTTTGTCATACATAAATAGGAACAGTCCACAATCAGTGGTCAGTAGAAAAAGCAATGGAATTTCTGCAAGTTGTAACTTTTGGCTGTGGCACTTGGCCAAGCATGTGTCTTCAGTGTGCCATGTAGAAGATGATTCCATGCTAATTTTATTGATCAGAAATAGTATAAACATCATGATGTTGTCTTGATAATATAGTAAAAAATGGCAATATCATGATGTAACTTACGGCTCACAATAACATCTTAGTTGTCATCTGTGTTAAGATTTAATGTGAATATGTTGAGTTGACATTTTTGAAAGTCGTGCACAGCAAAGGGTATATATTGGTTCACAGGCGAGACAGATTGTTCCATTGTATCATTCTGTTTCTGTATTTCTTAATTTTAATCTATTTTAAACTTTGATTGGATGTAAATGTTGTTTGTTTTTTTTGTGACTCGTCATAACTTTGAAGTATATAGTATCATCCTTGTTATCTGGTGTTCACAAAATACCCTATCAATTTTTTTTTTTAAATGCAGTTCCAAACCATGAGTAAAATACCCAGTTCATTAAATGCTTATCCAAAGCTTTGATCTATAATCATGTTTCTTTAAATCTTTCAGATTCGCCGATTTTGCCTGTTTTTGCAAAATGACACCAAGAAGGTCAATGCCATCCAGACTATTGAGAACGGTCTAACGGGCAGCAAGCTTGGATTGAAGACAGAATATCATGTTCAAGAGCTAATACGGCTCAATGGGAAGCCGATGTACACTGGAGACCTCAAACTTAGTTCCGTTTTCCTTGTGCGTTCTGTTGGAGCAAACAAGAAGGAGGTAAAACATGAGGTGTACCAGAAGGCATTAGATATCCTGACAGCTAAGAGTGTGGCAGAAATCTTTAATCTCAAAGATCCAGGAATTGAAGCAATAAGGTAGGTTTGAAATGCCACATTCCATGAGTAATACCCATAGTGTAAGGATTTGAGATATCCCCCTGCGAGCTCATGATATGGAATAGGCGTGATGCCCCCCCCCCCCCATATGTCGTAACAAACAACTGATAGAAATGGGAGCTGCTGTGGTTAGCTTGCTGGACTCGCAACTGAAAGAGTGCAGGTTGAAATCCTGAAATCCTATCATTGGATCATCCCAGGTCCACTACCATGGTGTTCCCTTGGGTCTGGAAACGGGAGCTGTGGTGGTACTGTGGTTAGCTTGCTGGACTCGCAACTGAAAGGGTGCAGGTTGAAATCCTAGCATTGGATAAGCCCAGGTCTGCTACCATGATGGTGTTTCCTGGGCAAGGTAGTTTACTTCAGTTTCCTTGGCACTAATTAACCAATTTGTGTTGCTGTGCCATAAAATACCAAACCAATACAGATATTTTAATTGTTAGCAGTTTTACTGCTTACAGCCTGGACAGGCAACAAATGAAATTTTAGATACCATCTTGCATGTAAAATTGAGACTGGAAGCTGTTCATTGGCAATAAGCATTAGCAGCACAGCAGGTTTTTGTTATTCTACTACACAGGTTTTACTTGAGCTGGCCTTGAATTTCTAATCTCAGCTGAGACTTTTTTTGTTTTAACATTTGTTCTTTTAATACTTCCCTTTGTTTAGAATATTTGTCCAGTTCATACATCCCTTTTTTTGAAGGACATTTGTCCTGTTAATACATCCCTTTGTTTTGAAAAAAATTAAAATGTTAGGAATCATGAAAGTGTTAAGCTTTAAATGAGATACTTTATTGAGACTATAAAATGAATTCTTTTTCCCTTTTTTAATCGTGATCAACCGAATGTGCCTAATAATACATTCAAATGGAATAGAATCTATGTACATGAACAGTGAAAAATGGTTTAGGCCAAATATTCAATTTAGTTTACAGTTTTGCATATTGAAGATGAAAGGAAACTATATATTGGCAGTAACATCTTTCTGTTTGTTTTTTCTTTTCAGACTTGAATTGCAAAACTCTATGGATCAAAAGAAAGCAGCAGTTCCAAGTGGTTCTGACAAACTTGCACAAGAGGCCTTGTCAAATGTTACTGCCAAGATGACCAGCAATCTGCGCAGTGGGCTGGAAAAACTTGTTTTTCATATCCAGTCAGCAAAGAATCTCCCAGAAAATGTCATCTCCTTAGTGGAGCAGGCAATAACAGCTTCTCACTGCAACTTAAAACACAAGTATGAGGTAGATGAGACGCGTATGCCAAATGGCAAATTTTTCTTCCGAGGCGCTTTAAAATTTGAAGATGTAGTTATTGCAAGGGGCAAGGGTTTCAAGAAAAAGGAGACAAAAACTGATACATACAACCAAGGAATGGAAGCTCTGAAAACGAAACCACTGGATGATCTGATGGTTGGAGTCAAACAGGAAATAGAACCAGAGATGCAGGTTAGGCAACACAGAAAGAAATTCTTCTTTTCCTTTATTGTCGGTTGGGGTCTATAGCCTTTCACAGTTGCAACATTATATCTTTAAATTTGAATTTTTTAACAACCACGCAATCATTGAATATTAGATTCCCACAACGAAACACAAATTCACAGTATTGTTCATAAATTGACATCTTCATCTTCATTTATGAGCAGAATTTAGCTTTTACAATTTCCTACAAAAACTAGATTCTGCCCTTAGTAAATCCCAGTAGTTTATTCGCTGTAAGATGTTGTATTACCTCATAAACAAAATCCTAGGAATATGATTGGTCAATTTTTGAGATCTATAATCCTGTGTTTCTGTTGAAAATTCAATCTTGCTGCTATACTCCAACATGGTCATAACCAGATCATGTGACTTGTAAGTGGAGTATAAGTAAAGAAGAAGATGACTGGCAGGACACAACTGGGTAAAACAAAATAGCAGATAACCTATACATTAAAAGTTAAAGTGCAATATTTAATTTGCAATCCAAATATATGAAATAATTTTATTATAAATAAAAATGATTTGCTGTGTGGATTATTACCAATGGATATTATCCCACGAAAGAAGGCTTGATTATAATAAAACTATGCTGATTCATCAGTTGTTCAGCTGGGGTTTTTCCTGCCCAAGAACTGCTACAACTTACTCACTGTTTGTAAACAATTGTCTGCATATCCAAAAAAGGCAGCTAAGAGATTCGTGTGTGTTATTATGTCAACAAATAAGTTATGTAAGTTTATTAGGAAATAAATTAATTCTATATTAGTGTACCAGGGTGTACAGAATATCAAGTCTGTCTTTTACCCCACACACCCTGAGCCTTACCTTCAGCTCGGGGTATATGGGAATATGACTGTGTAATATTAAGTACACCCCAGTATACTCTCGTTTAACTAATAACATATGCAGTGTAAAGAATGTGAACAGTTTTTATTTATTTGATATTAGTGTAGTCTTTTTGGCAAGCTTTTAAGGTGTGTTCATGTGTAGCAGTGTGTGATTTTGTGTTATTAGATTTAGGGAGAGGTTGGAGTGTCCGCAATTGATAAGAACTTTGTAACATTCTTCAAAGTAGATATGTATTTCAGAATTAGGACTAGAATAATTGCTTGTTCTGCAGCCCTTGATACATGAACAATTTTGCAAGGGAAGTTAAAGACGTTTCTTGCCAAGAATTGTTGTAGAATACAAGAAAAAATCCTTTTTTGTTTTTTTATTTTTTTTGCATTGTCATTCTATTATCATTTCCAGCCAGGTAGAAATATTAAAGGATTCTTTTTGCCTTTGAAATGTTATAAATATTTCTATCTTTTTAATCTGAATACAATTTTGTTTCCCATTTAGGGAATGGATGCTAAGGGATCGGGGCAATTAGGGAACAAGGATAAACCGCAGGATGTTAAATTTGAGGAGCTAATCAAGCAGATATCGGCCATGCCATTTCGAGAGAACAACATCAACATTATCGATCAGACAGCCATGCATCTGGGGCTGACACCAACGTGTATCTACAAGAAACTTGACAGAACATCACTTACCTGTGAACTGTATCTGGACAATATTCTTATTGCTACAGGTAGGATATCTTACAGCTTAATTTAAACATATGGATAACTTGTGCTGAAGATTTGTTTTAGCTTATTTTTTTCATAAATTTTCATACAATGGGGATATGGTAAAGTTCATTCTAATAATGCCACACTCGTTTGATGGATATAGAGGGAAATTTGAACCTGAGGAATGATTTCTTTCTGTCCCTACTGATGTTGACCAAGATGTGAACAGAAACTTTCCTAATACTTATGTCAGAGATGTAAAGCTATAGTTTGAGTTTCCTCTGATCCTTCCCACCCCATTTTAGATATTTTGACATTTATGTTGGGTGTGGGGTCAGAGCCCATTGCCTATCAAAAGTTGGAATTTGCTAACAGTGCAGTGTCGACATAGGGTAGCCATTTACTACCGTGCTTAGCAAACTTAAATGACCTTTCATTGATCCATACCTGCATGAAATTGATAGGAAGATGATTTATCTTCTCAGAAATTGTGAATGTAACATTCGTTATGTCTTGAATCCACTGACAGATGAGACGAAACTACAGCGTTGATGAAATTAGACCTGGTACTTGCCATTTGCATTGCTATTCACATGACTAGCCAAATCTCGCAGCCTACATGTCCATGACATGAGAGGTCCAGGAGTCACGTGATACCAACAAAAAAAACTTTCCAATGTTGTACAAAAAATTTGCAAATATTAAACGAGTCGTGTCATGTTTGTAAAAAAAACAAAAGGACACATAATTCTCAACATATTTATTCTGAGAAAAACTACCAGAAACCTGTAGTCACAGCAACCTGGAGAAAACCAGATTCATCAAGCAGAGCACATTTCGATAGGCAATGCACTCTCATCCCACACCCCAACGTAATTGTCAAAATATCTAAAATGGGATGGGTGGGGTCAGAGGAAACTCGGACTAGTCAAGCTATAGCTATGTCTGTCTGCTAATCTATCATAACTTAAATTCTACAATACAAATCAAAGACTGTGTTCCCGTTTGATTAATTCTGAGATGTAACTGACATGTCTGTTTAAAGTGTTAAAACACCTCTTGCATTTTTAGTAAGCTTCAGATTATCTGGCATTAAAGAAATAACATCTCATAACAAAAAAAGAGACAGAATCATCATCAAGTTTTGTCCTCAAGACTTTTATGACCTGGTGAGAAATTGCAGTAATTTGTCCTTGTATAAAATAAAATCATGTGTACAAGCATCATACATTGAACCTGCGATAGCAGTCACCTCAATATAGCAGCCACCTGTGTATAAAGGTCATGTACAACAAGTCCCATTTAAACATAACATAGTGCATATTTGCTTATATATAAAAGTCCCTTGCTCATTTCCACCAGCCCCATGGGTGACCCTTGTAGACCGGTTTTAACTGTATATTGCTATGACAGATGTCATGACTCATTTCCAAACTTCCTGCACGTTGATACAGGCGAAGGAGAGAAGAGGAAGGAGAGTCAGATAGAGGCTTACAACAAGGCATGGGAGGTACTGACAACATCAGATGCCAAGACCATCATCACTGAACACAAAAAGTTGAGCCCTGAGGATTCATCCAATACTGATGCCAACATTTGTGATGTCATGGTGAAGGGGGCGGGTAGGCATGGAGAATCCAACATCGCTGGTTTGCGACGTTACCGATTTGACCCTAACGATGCAAACAAGACTGTGAAGCTGCTAGTTATCATGGAGCATCCTGACTGGGCATTTGATCGAAAGCGTCATGCTTTTTGTATACTTCAGTACAGTTCCACACTGAATGGCATGTTGCTGCAGTGGCGTATCGAAGGAAATGCACAAAACTTCAGGTAAATTCTTATTATAATTTTCTGGAAATGGTCCATTTTATTACAGATGAGAATATTTAGGTATTGAGTCAAATTCAGATACTTCAGTTGACTTCAACATTTCACAATCATCAGATTTTACATATTTAAGTTTTTTTATATGCTATTTCTGCAATTATTAAAATGTGTAAATGTTATGTTAAACTGGGAATGTTTTCTCCAGGCAGTAAATATTTGAAGGGTAAAATCACAGTAAAATTTGAAATGGTGCTGACTTGTGCTCAGTCCTGACAATTAGGAAAGTCCAGACCTGCCAACCCTTATGATTTTACCTTAAGTCTTGCTGAAATGACCCTTAAATTATGGACTTGTGGAATTATAGGAAATAATACGAAAATACTATCGTTGCCCATGTTTTTCATGCAAAACACGTGCATGATCATGCTGTTGTTTATAGCATTTTCTTAAAATGTCATCCAACAAAGGAAAGCACATTGAAGACAAAAGTTACAGTCAGCCTCTTAAAAAGTTCAGACAATCGGTGCAGAAGTATAAAAAGGAATGTTCACATTCTTGATAAAAAGCAGGAAAGTCAACAATGATGTTTATTGGACATCATGTGTTTATTTTAGTGTTTCTCATGATGGGAGAGATGACTGGTGTCTCTACTTGAATTCGAATAGAAAAAAAACCTCAGAAGATGACATCAGGTTGAGAGATCTAGAAAGAAGTTGTTGAACTCCATGGGATTAAGAACTGTAGTTTCTGAAACTGTACTGGAGGTAACTAAGGTCTAAGTGTACTTTACCAACATTTTAGTTGAACTTAATGTTTTCCTTCACTGCATCAGATCACACTTCTGATCTTTTCTTGTGCATGTTTTCCAAGCTGACAATAGCAGTACATGATATTTCGTTACACCTTACTGAAAATTGATCTAACTTATGGAAAAATGTGAACTACCTTACTGAGAAGGTCTTGTTAGGGTTGGCAGGTGTGAAAGTGCACTACGTCAAGATGTACGATTTTTCACTCGGTCAATGTGGCAAGCTTATCATTGTTCAATATTACTTCCTGCTTTGATTGAGTTCTTAAGTGAGCGAATTGTAAAGAATTAAAGAATATCTCCCTTTTTCACGTCAAATACTTATGTCATTAAAGGTGATAATGTCTAATGATATAAATGCAAGTACTGTGAATTCTGAGATCATAGGAAATGATTTAATTGAAATTATTGATAATGAGGACTTTCCCTCATCTGATATCAGTTCCAGGAGTGATAGTTTGGTCGATCAGGCATAAAGAATGCAGAAGAAACTGGAATAATCACACTGCCTATATCACATATAACAAGGTGGGCTACAAAATATCCAGATTGTTTTTGTTAACAATTGTGCAGCACTTGAAAGGAAAAAACGCCCTTGATCGGGTTGTACTACAGAAATTCTTATATTGAATAAGAACATGATAATAATTTAACAATAATTTAGTATCGTCCAGGAGAATTTTTAATATGAATTTACAGCAGTTATTTAGAGGAACTTCATGTAAATAAAAGCTGCAAAGTGCATGCATAGGTTCATTTGATATAAGCCCTAAAAACATGTCAGTCATTTTTAGCTTATCTCGTGGTAAGGCCAGGTATGGTATTTTATGTGCATTAGCCCATCAGCAATTGCTTCTTATCACTCCAGTCCATATTTCTGATCTAATTTTGTGTGAGTTTGATAATGAGCAAGATCCATGCATATTAATAAAGTGATCTTACGTGTGATTGGCTAACCTTATTACCTATCTGGAGGCCATATTTCTGATCTGATTTTGATGAGACCTGGAATATATGCTTTTATTACACATCTATCAATTTTTTACTCAAGAAAGAGCTAGAATTTTACCGTCATTTTCTAAAAGTCTGAAAACAATACTCTTGTTTTCCAAATCCCTATCACCATGCTCTCAAACGAAGCTGGAACTACTTCCTGCTTACAACTGAACAAGTGTGAACAACTGTGCTATAGCCTCTCTTGACATGCAAAAGTTCCAACAATTTGTCCAATTCCGTTGTAAGTAACTGTCAGAATAATGCTGTCATTCCCATGCCAAGTCCCCATCAGAACCTCTCACACCGCTTTTAGCCTAGCCTTGGGAGAGAGACTTTCAGAGTCATTCAGCTGTTGAAATCTTCCATGATGCAAAATTTGAAAACTGCACGATAACTGTAAATCACATATATGCGTCTGCTGCCCCCGTGCATCTAAGAATTTGTGTTACTAACAGTGATCATAGTGAAAATGACTGACTGTTATTTGACCCAATAAACTGTGATATTCATGCACATATCAGCTGATCAATATGTAATTCAGGTCATGATTTAGGATGAAGTTCGTATTGAAAATGTTGAAATGTTAAGCAGTTTCCTTTGTTTTTCAGTTAAGTATAGCGGTTTTATTAAATTATCTGAAAATTGCTAGGTATGAACAAAAATATCATTATCATAGTAATTCAATCTTGTTTTCAGTCTCGTAATGATCCAGATTTTCTAATGCTGACAACTAAACGAGATCAAGCAATCAAGATCACATTACTATGATTATATATATATATATCATCAAGATCTTGGAAAGTTAAATAGTGAGCGAGATCCGCATAAAATAATGATGTGATTTTGCATCTGATTGGCTGAGTTTGTTGCCACTCTGGAGACTGTATTCTGATTCAGTTTTGATCAAACTTTGAATATATGCTTATATTGTTAAGATCTCAAATGAGTTCAATAATGAGCAGGATCGCTGCATACTAATAAGGTGATCTTGCATCAGATTGGTTGAGCTTGTTACCATTCTGGAGGAGCCCCAGGTAGCCTCCGTCTGCATGGGTTCGAGTCTCGATATCTCACCTCTGTCCGCGTGGGTTCGAGTCTTGGGCTCGGCCAACGTGGGTATGTGAGAAAGCTTGCCAATAGCTTCCCGTGGGTCAGTGGTTCTTCCGGGGGTTTTCTCTGGTTCTTCCTCCACCAAATATACTGGCCGCCATGTATAGCCTATCATGTGCTGAAAAATGGCATTAAACCCATAACAACCAACCAACCATATTAATGAAGTGACCTTGCATCTGATTGGCTGAGCTTGCAACAATATATTCGATCATATTTTAATCACACATTTTACATAGTCTTATATTATCAAGATGTTGGATGAGTTTTATTATGAGGAAGATAAATGCATATTAATAAGATAATCTTGTATCTGATTGGCTAAGCTTGTTACCACTCTGGACACTGTATTCCAGTCTGAGTTTTCTCCATCTTAAGCTTAAGGTTCTATAATAAATGAGATCGTGGAATGACTTCAGTTATGAACATGTTGTAGAGTTAGGGAGATGGTTTACACAGGTTGTGTACTTACAGTACTACATAAGCCTGCTAAGGGAAATGGTGAACTGTTCAGTTATGTAAGCAAGGTAAGCGATATCAGACCCACCTGGACTTCTTGTGGTTGTAAATGAAAATGGTGCCTGTCCGACTTGTCTGAGCAACACCCTTTTCCGTTAGCACCAACCAGACATGAAAAGAAATCTTCTGGTCAAAACCCCTGTCTGACTTGCATAATGATGGTCTACTTGGTCCTTAATGAAAAAGGTGCCTCTCAGACATCCAATATGACCACCACAGCAGCTATCTTGAAAATCTTGTATCTACTCCTCCTGAATGGATGGTCATATCAACATGGGATTTTCACTAAAAGACTTTTTATGATGTCAAGTTGGTCCTGAATCAAAATGGTACCAATCTGACTTCCAATATGGCCACCACAGCAGCCATCTTTAAAATCTTCCTAAGCCTGCTTAAGGAAATGGTGAACTGTTCAGTTATGTAAGCAAGGTAAGCGATATCAGACCCACCTGGACTTCTTGCTCTAAAAATTGTTTTATTTCATAATATATTGAAAATGGCAATGTAAATGAGGAGTAAATAGAGTGATACTTATCTACAGTATTTTAGTGTCGTTATGTTTTAGCAGATCTTACCGTATATACTCGCATAAGGCTAGGACCAAATGCAAACAACATAGACCCTGATCTGCCTTTGCATAATGCGCCGGCAAATCAAGGTCTGTTATTTGTTCTACAGATTAGTCCTTACAAACTGCATATACCCAGATCTGCCGATGCATTATGCAATGGCAGATTTGGGTCTACGTAGTTTGCAGTTGGTGTCGGCTTATATGCAAGTATACAGTACATTTCAGCATATTAGCGGTGCAAAATTGAGCAAATTACTGATCAGCAAAAGTATACATTTGTGGGTGGTAATAGTTTTAAGCCTTCATTACTAAAGCAGTACATACTTGCATACTAAGTAAATACAAACAATGATATGCATTTGCTGTATTCCAATCATAAATGACATGAATTGCTGCTGACCGTAAGGGGTGTTCATATACAATTACACTCGAGACAAAATTGCAGTATTTTTTAAAGATGTCATCTACTGTTTACTTGTGATTAGTAGAACATGGTGCTGATAAAAATGGTGGCTATTAATATTTATCCCAGGTTCAGGAACCATCTGACCGGATAGTTGTCAGTGTCTGTAGTGTGTGCATTATGCTCTTTTTATCACAAAATTATTATAGTAAAATTTGAAGAAGAAAAGTTTGTTCTTGCTAAAATTGTACACCTAATATTTTGTGATTTACAATATCAAGGACATTTGAAGAACCACAAGAGTATGTCCTTTGCTGACAGGTGTCCTTTATATAGAAGTGAAATGTTAGTAAACAAAGGAAATGATTGATATTTTGTTGTTTATGATCAAGCATCCAGTATAAAGTATCCACGTGGGCAGATTTCGCAGTATACAGGAAATTAGGTGTTCTGTTTTAGTGAATGTATGTTGGTGACACCAGATTTCTGTGTCACTGCATTTTGCTCCCCCCCCAAAAAAAAAAAACAAAACAAACTGCAGCAAACAATACCATGTACCTCATCATTAGACATGTGCTCAGTAATGTTTCTGAATCAGTGAGAAGCTTATTATATGTGTTGGTTATATGCGTGCCTTTTTTTGAAAACAATGTTAGATACAGGAAGCATGATGTCGTCTGCTGTCAGCATCAGTGGTGAAGTTTTTTTCGAAGCCAATTTTAAAGCTTTTGTGCACGTGCATAATTCAAAAAAAGGTGAGATATTGCATTCCACAGAACCTTTGTATGTTCAAGTCGTTATTCTAAAATTAGTTGAAGTCTCTACTAGTGGTGATTTTTTTTCAGGTGTACAATTCACCTACAGGGACAGTACATAGGAGAATCTTTTGGAATGAGCAAAAGTGCTGCACGAAATCTTGCAGCTGCTGATGCCCTTTTCAAGCTCTATGAGACACACGATGTCATTTTGGTAAGTACAGTAATTATAAGAGTTGGTCATCATGTGGATTATTGTTTGTGTTATTTATTTGTCTTCAGAAGCTAGCAAGACATAGGACTGATATTGTTGACATCAGCTTTTTAGTTCTTCTGGTCATAGAGCAGAAGAGCTTATGGGATGGTCTGTTGTCCATCATATGTCCGTCAATTAGCACAAGATTATTATCCCTACTCCTTCAAAACTACTTGGAGAATTGCCATGAAACTTTACACGCACATTCATCTGATGGTCTACTTGGTCCTAAATGAAAAAGGTGCCTCTCGGACATCCAATATGACCACCACAGCAGCAATCTTGAAAATCTTGTATCTACTCCTCCTGAATGGATGGTCATATCAACATGGGATTTTCACTAAAAGACTTTTTATGATGTCAAGTTGGTCCTGAATCAAAATATGGCCACCACAGCAGCCATCTTTAAAATCTTCCTATCGCTACTCCTCCTGAACGTAAAGTCATATTGACATGGTTTTCACCTGAAGACTTTTTATGATGTCTAGTTGGTCCTAAATTAAAATGGTGCTGATCTGGTGCCTAATATGGCTGCTATAGTGGCCAGCTTGAAAATCTTGCTATTGCTACTTGTCCTGAATGGATGGTCATATCAACATGGGGTGTTCACTGAAAGACTTACATTGATGTCTAGTTGGCCCTAAATCAAAATGGTGCTGGTCTGATGGCCAATATAGTGGCCATCTTGAAAATCTTGTTATTGCTACTCCTCCTGAATGAAAAGAAATATTGTCACGGGGTTTTGACCAGAAGATTTCTTTTCATGTCTGGTTGGTGCTAAAGGAAAAGGGTGTTGCTCAGACCTCCAATATGGCCACCACAGTGGCCATCTTGAAAATCTTATTATCACTACTCCTGAATCAATTGACATATCAGCATGGTGTTTTCACTAGAAACACTTCTTGTAAATGAAAATGGTGCCTGTCTGACTTACAAAATGACTGCTGCAACAACCAGCTTTAAAATCTTGTTATAGCTACATCTCCTAGATGGCTGGTCATCATGATATTATGCTTTCACCAAATACTTCTTATAATATCTAGTTGGTCCTAAATGGAAATGGTGCCAATCTGATATCCAATATGGCCACCATGGCACCTATCTTGAAAATCTTGTCATGGTCTCTTTTCCAAAATGGAAAATTTTATCAAAATTGGGTTTCCACCAGAAGACTTCTCATGATGTATTGTTGGAGCTAAATGAAAATGGTGACAATATGTCATACACAACAGCTAATTTGAAAATCTTGTAATTGCTAAAGAATATCAGAGATGGTTTCAACACTCCGCAGTTAAAAGGAAGAAATGGTCTTGTCTTGAATTACTGGAAGTTTTTTTTGGCCAGTAGAGCATAAGTCCCTTTGAGGGACTCTTGTTTGTAATTCAGCAGGTTCATATTTGATTCTGATTCCTTATTTAACACATTTTGATTAGACAACAAATTTAAGTCATTTAATATGTTTTACGGTTTCATCTCTAAAATGGAGGGTATGTGACATATCATTCATATTCTGGCACTTTGGATTGTCCAATGTCTGTATAATGGTGGTTCCCTGTTATGACGCATCTGGACAAAAATGCAGATGAGTTTTTCTTATTTAACCTTTTTTTCATACTTATTTAATGACCCATTATTTGAAGATTGTACTAAGTATGCATTAATATTTGACACTGACAGGTAGTAGCAATGCTTTTCATCAGAAAGAACAGCCTTTCGATGAACCTGTAAAGTCAGATTTATTACATTAGACCTATATTAGACTGTAAATGGTTATAAATACCAGTTGTGATTTTTGCATTAAACTGAGATGGTAACAGTTGTATCGCTGAGACTACTGAATGTAACACATTTTTCTGAGCACCCTATTCCACATTCAGCCAACTATTACTGAGTTAAGAAATAATGACTTGAAAAAGGTATCAGGCTAGCATGGGAGGTTATCAAACCCATGACCTTTGGATGATTAGTCTGATCCTCCACCTACTGTCCTGAACAGTGGAAATGGATTAAGTTAGACCAAGCTGTTGATTCATTCTTTCTCCATTACTTGACCATTGGTTGCACACTCCAGCAATGATGTTGCAATCTTATAATATATGAACATCGCTGTTGGTAATGCTTGTATCTAAAGGAGCTATCTATTATGCAAGATAAATACCTCTTTTTCTCGAGTTGTATACGGAGATGAAATGGGGTCATGTTAGAATTCGGCATAGGGTTACAATCCTTATTTGAATGTGTTTTGTCCCATACTGTCTCTGTCTTTGTCAAATGTGATATAGCTGTTAACATCTCTGTTGAATTTGAAAATCCCATATTGGTAATTACCTTGTGGTAAAAGCAGGGAAAGGCAGTATCACACTGTCTGTACTTTTTACTGTATGTGGAAATCGAGATAAAAAAATCAATAGAGTTATTTTCATACAGATAATTTTTTTTTACTGATATCTGATTCTTGTTTAACTTTAGATTACAAAGCTTGATGATTCCAAACACTGGATTCCATGGTCTACTATTGAAGCCGAGGGAGAGTCGCTTCAGAAAGCTAGTGGAGAGGCAAAACGGGAACCTGAAACAGATTTAGATGGTAAACCTAAGGCCAACAAGTGGATACTAAAAGCTGTTGAAAAGAGATTAGACGAGTTTTCAAAGAAATATGTGCTAGAGGAACTGATATTTGGTCCAGGGATGCAGATGGCTGAGAGCAAGGAAATCCGCAACTTGGCCAAGGAGAAAAATCTGCGTTACGACAATCGACAACACCAGGGGCAAATGTATATGGTGATTTACACTCGGATGAGCCCACCAGAGATGGCGACATGCCTGAAAAGCTGTGAGGGCAAGAGTGGAAAATATTCACTCACCCCAAGAGATGAGTTGCCTAAACATTCAGATGTCGTAGAGTACCTGAAAACAGCCACTTCATCTGTTATAATGGCCAACAGAGCCCGAGAGCCTGAGATAGATTTTAAACAGGATGTAGATTTCTCTTTTTAATTGTCTTATGTGCAACTGATTAATTTGTTTTGAAACTAGGGAGAGAAAATATCTTGATCATGAGTATTGTCATGCTAATTTGAATTACTTTTGTTTCAAATTCTCAGAAATTATGACATAACATTTGTAATATATATCTCTAAGCTTTTAAGGGTATTTTGTCCTTTTTTTATTTACCTTTTGCACATTTCAAAGAAGATCACATGTAGAAGTGGGTAAGTTCAAAGACAAGATTTATCTCCTAGGAGAATGTGCTTATCACAGTGGACAAAAAATAAAGGAAAAAAAAATTCCAAATGCCTGTGTAAATTTGTCATTTGTATTTTGTCATTTATCACAGTTCTACTCTCAGAGATGATTTGCTAGTTGCTGTATGTTTCGTAATGTATATCATAGAGATAATTCAACAGGATAGAAAAACTTCATCTAAGCTAACTTTCACACCATTCTTGCCACACTTTTCTCAAACATATTTACTAATGTTTAAGACAAACCTAATTGCAAACAGTTTGGACCTGGCTCTTCCATTGACTTGGGCACTTCCAGATCAGGCTCTTGCTTTTTGTTCTACTTTTGATTTCACTCAAAGAGTATAGACTCAGATCTGCCAGCTCATCATGGGATAGCAAATCTGGGTCTTTTCTGTTCACGGAATCCATGGTAGTTCAGTTGGTAGAGCATTGGGCTTCTAATCCAAGGGTCACGGGTGTGATTCCTGCCCAGGTTGGCTCCCTCAGAGTATCCTTGGAAAACGTATTTAGCTCTCATTTCTTGGTGTGAAACTAATAATGTGCTCAAAGTTAAAAACCAACCAGTCAACCAACCAATCAACTTTCTGACCATGGTTTTGTACACTATATACTATACAAGTAAAAGCAGTGTTCATTGTTGTGTTTTTTCTTTTGATTTGAAATGAACATGTCATTATGTGAGAATTATTGTATAGTACTCTTAAATTCAAAAGGGGCTAAAAATGGGGCTAGAAAATAATTTTGTTACTTTTTAAAGAGCTTTGGTTTTAAGATGTATGAAACTGTCCTTCTGAGTTAGCAGACATCATCCAATTATTGTTTGCCATTTAATTTCATGCTGTACTTTAATTCCCAAAATTGCAGTTTACCTAAGTTAGTAGGTCATTTAGGGCTTTTGGGGATATTCTTGGAGTGGTGGAATCCAAACATTTTTGTTTCCAATGGAACTGAGAGTGAAGATGAAGAAATGGGGAGAGGGTATATAGATGGTTAGAAGAGGGGCTCTTTCGACATAATTGTATTATATGGACAAAATCCATAATTAGAGAACTTTTTTTTATAGACTATTGGGAAGATTAACTCAAATAGTGCATGAAAAGATCTAGTCGTATATTTTGAGGATATATGGAAATAAAAAAGAGGACTAGGTCTATTAAAATATAATTCTGGTTGTTGAATAGGGTTTGGAAATTATGATTAACTTATGGGACCTGCATCAAGTGCAGGAACCCTGTAGTAATCGCCTTTCCATCTGTTCATCCATTCACACAGCTTGTAACTGCCAAAGCTCTGGAACACTTCCACATGAGTGAAATGTCATTTGATAGGTGAATGGCCCATGACACATAGATGTGTCTTTTAAAGGTTTCATCTTTTGGGGTCCAATATTGTAGGAGTTCTTGCCCTTCGATCAATTGTACCTCTTCTCAACAGCAGATTCTCGTAACTAGCATAGCTTGTGAACCATTGAACATGTTCTGATTCAATTTGGTGTACGCATTGTCTTGTAGACCTAGATGTGCCTTGTATGGGTTTTGTCTTGTCAACTCCAGTTGAACAGATTCTGTTGCAGTTTTGGTGTGTGCAATGTCTTGTAGACCTAGATGTGCCTTGTATTGGGTTTGTTTTGTTAACTCCTTTTGAACAGATTCTGATGCAGTTTTGGTGTGGACATTGTCTCATAGACCTAGGTGTGTTTTTATGTGTTTTGTTTGGTTGGCTCTATTTTGTATAGAGTTATGGCCCTTGATAGTAAACTTCATATCTTCACATGGTGTGTTGCTTGTAACAGGCATAGCTGAAGAACCATTCTGATGCAGTTTGGTATGAATATTGACTTGCATACTTGAATGTGCCTTTTATGGCTTTTGTTGCATCTAGTCCAATTTGGACAGAGTTATGGTCCTTGTTGAGCATATTCTGATTGAATTTGGTAAGAATATTGACTCTTAGACCTAGAGGCGTGTTTTATGGGTTTTGACTCAACTGCACCATTTTGGACTGAGTTATGGTCCTTGTCAGTCAACTTCTCTTTACATGGAATGTTGCCTGTAATCAGCATAGATCAAGAACCATTCAACATTCCGATGAAGTTTGATGTAAATGTTGTTTAATGGGCCTGTGTGTCTTGTCTACTCCATTTTGCACTGAGTTAGGGCCCATGTCGATTAACTTTATATCTTTATCTTTACATGGGATGTGGTTTGTATTGATGAGACCTTGAAGATGGAATTGTTTTTTAAGTATTGCATATCATCGTTTAAAGGAATTGTGGCCCCAGAATGCCCATCTTCTCCTGACTTTGGTTTCCCAACACAAGTTGTTCTCTCTAAACCTTTGGAGTGAACTGTTTGTGAAATGGGGGTGGGGGCCTTTGTGATACGTCTATTACCAATAGCTCAAGCTTTACAATATGCACTTTAGTTCACAAAGTATTGAAATATTTGTGAAATTTATCGAGAAAATTTCAGTGTAATCTTCAAAACCGAGGTTGCTTTACATCAAAATGCTGTGTTGCTCTTAATCGTTCGTTTCTTCATCATTTGTTTTAAAAGTGACATGTTATCTCTCTGTGTAACTTTCTTTAAGTACCATCCTGGAGCAGACTGTTTAGGTTTTAAGTGTATGTATATCATCAGTTAATTACATTCATTAGTAGCATTTGTACAGTATGTCTAATTTGTATTGATGCCATTAAAATAAATTTGTCATTGTCTTAATTGTGTTCTTTCATTTTACAAATATTTAAAGTCATCTACTTAACTTTACTGTCTTAATGAAATTCAAGCATAGGTTTATTAAGTCTTGCTACTTCAGTTCATTCCCCTTATTATATTGAATTTTAAATTGTCTATTAATTATGTATTGTAAAAAATATCACAGTTATCACAAAATATTAATTGTACCTTGAAGGCATGATTTACATCAGAATTTCATCTAAGAAAATAGAAACAATTGACATTTTTGCTGTTTGAATTTTTGTTTCCTAAGACTTTACTTACTTGATAGGATTGGGATCATACTTTATGAAGGATGTATATTAGACAGAGACTGAAATTTCTTAAGTAGTTGTCACATTGTTTGCTGAAAAATAATGACACATTTGATTATCTAGTGTATCATGAAAGCTTCTATGCAACCTATGTTAGGGCCTGCAATTGAGATGCAATGTCTATAGTAATCACCTTTTCTGTATGTCCATCTGTTCACACTTGTAACCAGCATAGCTCTGCAACCCTTACACATAATTGAATGCCATTTGGTAGGTGAATTCTATATTATAGATTTGTGAATCCTGATTGCCTGTCCTCCTACTTTTGATTTTCAAAGTATGACTTTTAAAAGAATATTACATTTGAGGCAAAGTTATCATGCGCCTTTATATTAATGAGACATTGAACGAGTTGGATTTCCAGTGTTTCATGTCATCATTTAGAAGAGTTGTAACCCCTGATTTCCCATTGTAGCCATATTTTTGGATTTCCCAACAGAAGTTCATCCATTTAAGGTCCCGCCAAGCAAATTATAGAGGGCAGTGCCCTCTGTGATGCACCTATCACTACTAGCTCAAGTTATTACCTGTTATTAACACCATTGTTTTCTTTCATAATCCACCTCTTTCCTCTATAATTTTTATCATTTCAGACTAATAAAAGTTTAATTTACTGCCAAGTTATACATTTCAAAGTCATTATACAACCTCAACAATACATTACACTATCGTATATCGGGTGACTTCAAGGCAACATCTGCTGACAAAAGCACAAATCCTCAAAATTTTCAGTTGCCAGTTGTATTGCTTTATTCAAATGAATCGCCGTATGAAAATTTTGCGACGTTTTTGGTGAATACTGGTACTAATGTATATAATGTAAGAATCCCCATACCCCAGTTCTGTATTTTTCTCCTTTATTGTATTTGTTTCCATTGTCCTCCGCATATGGATAAAGAGGAAATTATTGGTGAGAGGGTTGTATATAAAATGAAAAATCTCACATTGAAGGTCATGCTAACCTTATGCTGATTTCTCTCTTATTCTTATAGTGTATTTATTATTATAGTTGTGACAACCCAAATCTTTGAATACCACACTCTTTAAATACAGACCAATATAACATTTTTTATGCCACGGTGATGAACTTTGGTTAAAACCTCATTTCTAAGGCTGTTACAACAACAAAAAATTCCAACTTGTGAAGGGCAGCAGCTCTAATAGTGCTTTAATATCCTCCTAAATGTTGGTAACTGTGACATGCAGTTTCTCCAGCCTGAGTGACGTTGGTGCTGTTAACAGATTTCACCATTTACCATCTCAAATGCTTGTTACAGTGACCTGAATGTTGTGCTTCAGGATTTTTTCTCACATGTTAGACTGATGGTGTTGGCATCAACAATGCTAAACTTCAGCATTAACGTTTTGTGGTAAATCTTTTTGGAAGTCATATATAAGGGAATACATCGAGACACGGATGCAAGACTGGGCTTTGTGGAATACTTGTTTGCAGTCAGCTGATGACCTGAGTCCTCTTTTATCCATTAGCACATGGATTATTATTGCTACTACTCCTGAACGTCTTGTCAGATTATGGGGAATCTTGACACGTTTTTTCTCTAGGTAAAGTTTTGCCTAAATACAAACGGTGTCTCTCCTACATTAAGTATGACTTTGTGGCCATCATGAAAGTCTTGTTAGTGACGAGATGCTAGAACCCTGTAGTAATTACCTATTCTGTCTGTCCGTCCGTTTGCACTTTTTTCATGAAGTGACATTCTTCTAAAAAGACCTTTCTCTTTTTTTTGGCCAGTAGAGTGTTGGTGTCGTATGTCTTGCCCAGAGACACACCACGAACCCGCACCTTTCTGGTCGCGAGATCGACACTTATCACAACCACCGTGAGTTTTGAAATGGTTTATGAAAATGAGTACTGGTAATAATGGATTTTTACAAAACACGGTGTGCACGGTCTGTTATCTATGACCCAAGGTTCCATGTCAGAAACCGTGGTCCTTGCACTACAAATAACTTATGGACACGGTAATTCAAGCATGTCACCATAGATCTGGAGCAGATAGTGTATATCATGATAATTGTAGATTATAAAAAGATTTATTCGTCACCAGGTATGTCACTTTAACTGGGTTATGTGAGAAATCAGCGGTTTTCCTACTCGTAATCATAAGCGTCTCAAAAAGATAGTATTTGTTGACTTTCAAGAATAAAGGACTGTTAGCGTAAAGATCAAAGATATGAAGACATTGATTTTGGAAACATTTTTTAATTACTTTTTTACAAAAATTACTTGCGCGAAGTTTCGCACTTGATATGCAGTTTGTCATGCTTCTTTACGGATAATATTAAACAAGCTTAAGCCAAACTTGACAGTATTCTGCCATGAAGATCATTCAAGTTTGCAAAAATTATGTAAATTCGCCTTCAGATATGGCCGCCGATACTAAAAAGAGAGACACATTAAAACTACTTCTAAATAACATCTGCACAGAATGTCTCCAAATTTGACACAAAGCGTCCTGGAATAGAATATTTTCAAGTTTGTACAAATGTCGATCTGCTATCAAATTTGGCCACCATTCGCTCAAATACATCTCAAAACCCGCTTAACAGAATTATAATTTTTTTTACAGAAAGCATCATGTACCAACAGCTTTTAAATTGTTCAAATTAATTATTCCGACCCGCCATCAACTACGGCTGCCGTTACTACAAGTATAAAAACCTTTAAACGACTTCACAAAAACAGCTGTCCAGTATTTGACCAGATTTTTGCAGAAAGCACCCTAACATGAAGTGCTTTCAGTTTTTTTGCCAATAAGGTCGATACGCCATAAAAAATAGCTGTCGTTACTAAAAATATATAAACCAAACGACGACTTTTCAAAAACCACTCAACAGAACTGAATCAAATTTGGCAGAAAGCATCCTGGAATAAAGGGATTTCCAATTGCAATTCCATTCTAGACGAATCGCTAATCACCTTTGTGGCGATTTTTCAGTCGCTATTGCTGTTTTTCTTTTCTTTCCCTATAAGTAGAAAATAATCGTTGATCAACTGCCTTGCATCTTAGAAGCATTTACATATTCCTAGCAGCCATAATCTACATGAGTAAATCACTCGATCCTTGAAGCTTAAAATATAGGTGAACAGTGACTTTCACTTGTGTCCAAACAGTAGATCACACAGAGATGGATCAAAACATCAAGTTTCATTGCCCTACCAGTAATCATACTTGAAATATCAATTTTAGACAACAATGGACCAAAATCAGGGAATTATTAGATATGTCACATGGACCATTTTGGTAAGCATAGCGTGCAGTGACATTCATCCACTTGAAAGTTTTGATATGTTATTGGGATAAGATTTAATTGCGGTAAAAATATGCTTTCATGTCTACAGTATAAAAAATAAAACTTTAGCCACATGTGGATCAGTGTAAATACTCTTATACTGGTATACAGAAATGCAAACTCTAACCTCTAGATTTGATTGCAGAAAGTAATTAATTCATTCATCAAAGAAACATATCACCTCAATGAATTATACCAGAAAGTTTCCAACGCTTTTCATACAAGTTATCATTTTTATCAGAAGTTTGGGTTAAAAAAAATCACCAAATTTAGGTTGCCAAGGTAAATATAAAGTGCCTCTGTCATCTGGATGAGTTCGAGCAAATAGACGAAACACTTTGTCCAAATTATTTCAATATTGAGTAACCACATCTTGTGCTATTAAGTTTTAATTTAATAAATCAAGTGTGATTGATCTGCTCTCAAGGAAATCACTATCGGATCTGCTAAAATTGTAGTACGATTGCTGTTCAAGTTTAAGACATTGTTTAGTGCTTGACTTTGTGCTTCATCATTTATATCTTTCATTATGAATTTAAAACTAACATCACTAGGACCTCTTAAAGATAATTCTGTTGTTAATTTAACACGAATCGGCAAAATAATGTGTCTGATGTATTCTAAAGATATACATATGTAATGGGCGTACCTTTAAAATATATTACTTTCGAGTCTTCATCTTTAACTCTGATATTTAATCTGTTTATATGGATTATACTTATCGTACGAGATGAAATCAACGTGAAATATACAAGTTTTAAGCTTAAAAAATCCACGAACTATTTCTGATTCTGATTCTCTAACTATTAAATCCTAATTAATTTAGAGTTGCAGCTTGTTATATACACTGTGCACCTATTATCACAACTTTATAGTTATGTTTCTGGCATTCAGTATCTACGCTTTCTTCATTGTCCCCATTAGCAGCCATTCCTTCTTTGACTTTTTTCATGTACATTTCAAGATTATAAAAACCATCAGCTTTGGGTATTGTCTTGTTTCATTCTTATCGGTCATATTGTAGAATATATTGTTTTTTTGTTGTTTTTTTTTTTTTTTGGGGGGGGGGGCTGTTGTTGTTGTTATCATTTGAAATATTGTAATAACCAAGTATAAAATCTATTCGTTGTAACCAAATGTATAATTTACCATCTCTGTTATCAATGGGATCTGAAAAATATATTTCTTTTTCAGACTGTTCTTCCAGAGTGATGCAGACTGGCTTTGCCAATTAAGTAACGAGAATCCTTGTGAAACTGCCCGTCCCTGTTACGCTCTTCCAACAATTTGTTGTATCCCCTAACTATAATATTGAATTCATAGTGACTTATTTCATCATCACTTATTGCTTTACTACACATTTCATATTGACTTATTTCATCATCACTCATTGCTTTACTACACATTTCATAGTGACTTATTTCATTATCACATTGTTTTACTACACATTTCATAAATAGTATTCAGCTTGGTTATAGCAGAAGTTAACATCTTAAAGTGTTTTAACACTTTATTATATACCACCCTGTCTTTTAAAGCCTTTGCAACAAACCATAGTAAAGTAGTACCCACCCATGTTATAACTCGAGATATAATAAGTCCTATGGCACAGGCCACCGCAACTGCTAAACTAGCAGCTGCAACACCTATTTCACAACAAACAAATGGCCATACCAACCTCAATGAAGTTTAAAAACTTGCATACTGTTTCATACATTTTCCTTACACTTCTATAATATTCCATCTATTTAGCTAAATCGTTCTTCATAAGCCTAAAATTAATTACATGGTAGTTAGGTAATTCCATTTAATTAATTAATTAATTATTTTGGTGGCACTATTTCTTTTGTTGTTATATTGGGTGGTAGTATCGTTTGTGCTATTAGATAGTCAATCGTAAACTGATTCAAAGAAATTGGAATCACCAATTTTAGTGCTTCTTCTATACCCATATTACTTGGAGAATATATTTTAAAATCAAATATCCTCTTTAAAAGCATAATGTAACTTTCTGTAAGAGCTGAGTTAATGTTAATTATGTTGTTCGTTTTGCGTGCCATTTATTAATTAACATTTTTATTAAATTCACTACTGACTCCGCTATTAATCTACAGCATTTCTGGAAATGGGTTTACTTTATTTGACTCTTTGGAGGATATATTAGTAGTCGCCGACACTGATTTTTCTTTATAGGTATTTGGTTTATAATTATATAACACATAACTGCGCTAGCTATAAAATAATAAATAGTGTAGTTTCCATCTAAATCCTAAGAAGCAGTCCTAGCAAAGCAGTCCTGACTCTGTTTTCTCAGTAGACATACAATTTTTAAATTTGTTTCTGCTCTGACTTTTTAAAATTCTTGGGAACGTTTTCCAAGTTGTTTATCAAATTCAACTTTTCGAGGATCTTTTATCTTTTGTGAAGTTACCTTCTCTAGTGATTTAGGAACCTTTAAGTTTTCTTCAGTTTTACTTTCAAGAACATGTTCGTTTCCCTTTATTTTGTAAATAAATATAAGTTTTCTAAATAACTCTTCACTTTATTTTCAGGTTATCTTCCAGTTATTTTGAAGTTACTTTAAAGTTATATATATATATATAAAATAGTTAATAACTTTCTAACGTAGCTAGGGCCTGGTTTTCTAAAATTTGGTAGCTTTCGTTTTTAAAATTAATGTGCCTACAAGTTATCTAGCTAACTCTTGATGCTGAAATTGGTAATCCAAACCTAAAAGATAAAAACCCACTAAATAAATCCGTATGCTGTTAAGTAGTCTTCATTCAACTCTAATGTAATTCGTTTAAGTTATCAATTGGAATAAATGTTCTTATGAAGGATGTTATTCCTGAAATTATTTCATCTAAGAATGACATTATAACAGATCTAGCATTTACAAAAATTTCATCTTGATCTGTTTTAAATACTTTTATCCAACTCTTCTTCAGTTAAGTGTTTCCAATTTTTGTTCCTTTTATCATCCATTTGGTATACTTATTTTTAATTCTTGTCTGTGGGTTTCTGTTATTTCACTTTCATATTCGTTTCCCCCACCCCCGTTATATCTTTTTTAGATTCTAAAAAGAACATTCTTTTCCAAGTTGATTTTAAATAATATAAAAAGGCTAAAAGTTGCTCTTTTAAAGAGATTATAAATCATATTTATGAAGAAGATTTATGACTATTTTGAAGAGGATATTTTTCGTGACGAACATAGATTGGATTAACGAAATATTTGATCCTCATGAAAATTTAACAATTGATGGAGCTCGAACCTATGAACCATTAATTACCCAAGTAGCGATAACTAAAAAGAATTTATCATTCATAGATTAGATATTGATACAACAGTATATTAGATGCTTAAAACAAATAGAGATTAAAGATAACACATTGTATTACAAAGAAGTTGGTGTGCCTTATATTGGACTTTCTCACAAGATAAAAACAGAAACAGTAGTATCAAGAGGCTATATAGGTATTAGTGAAATTGGGGAAGTGACGTCTTGATCACATTAGGTTGGAAAACAAAAGATAATAAGATGGTGTCCACCAACAAAAAACATTCCTACAGTATTACAACTGCCAACAGGGCAGAAGTTACAGTTCCTGAGGAAATAGAATTGCAGGAAATAAATCATTTGATGAGAAAGTTAAAGAAGCAAAAACTGTGATTAGAAGAACAGTTCGAAAACATGATAGTGAAGAACCTGCTTGATTATTTAATCTACAAGAAGAAAGAATCAAGAGGTCGTGCATTTGCAGTGGAAGTAGTTAATTCAAAAATTCAATCAATGATAACAGACCTTAAATTGTTTGATAAAGAGGTAGAAGATTTGTTTTTAAATGGCAGTACTGATAAATAAGATCCATCTAAGAATGCTAACTTGAAAGAACTTTTGATAAAAAAAATGAAATCAAAAGAGCACAAGTAGTTGGGTATATAAGAGATATGGTAAGTTCAGGATAACTGTCTGCCGTCAAAGTTGTAGAAAAGGTACCATTAGGTGAAAGGCTTAACGGCTGTTTGAAAAAACGGTGGAACACTTATTAGTGGCTTGTTTTTTTTTTTTTGTTTTTGTTTTTTTTTTTTTGTTGTTGTTGCAACTACTGGTTTTATAGTAAAAACTCTTCGTCTAACCATAGCAAATTTTGTAAAAGGATTAGTAGGAGGCGTGGAGCAGGCTGATGGTGGCGACAGCGATGACAGCACGTTTGTTGATAAATTTAACAAAAGGTATGAAAACTATTGAGTAATATTTGCTTAACTTGGGTGAAAAGGCAGCAGCAGCATTGCCTGATATCATTAGTAGTGCAATAAGCTTGCTTTTAACATCGTCCGTAAAAATTATATTTTTAATAGCTGATAATGCTATTTTGTTAATTCTTGCATTAATTAGCTTGTTATTTGCATTTGTTCTAAACTCTTTATTTGTAGTAGCAAAAAGGATTAAAGATTAGCTAATTTATTAACTATCTAGTTAATGTATTAATCTATTTTTTTTAAAAATTCCACCAGCTCCTGCAACCATGAAATTAATCATAAATGCTTGCTTATTTGTTTCATGTTTGTATTTGTAGTCTCGCCAGTGGATGGTATTGTAAACTTGCCAGTGGTTGGTATTTGTAGTCTTGCCAGTGGTTGGTTTTTGAAGTTTTGTCTATATTATCCTTATCCATATTATTGTCTGTCTTTTGAACAACAACAACAACAATAATAATAATAATAATAATATGTCCTCATATAATAGAATATTAAAACTATAAATACAACGTATATGTACAAATAAAACTCAGTTTTTACAGTTTCTGACACTTACATGTAATCATAAATTATACATACACACATGCATACACACATTGATTTAAAACATATAAAAGATATACATGTAGGTTTGGAAGGTGCGAAAGTAGTGGGGGTATCCAAGTTATGTATCTCAATTTGTTTGAGGTATGGTATAAACAGACAGTATAAATTTGTGAAGCGCGTTTTTAAAAGAGGAGAATGTTTGGGTTTTTTGTTTTATATCATTGGGAATGATATTCTACAACACTGATACAGAAAATGTAGAAGATATTTTGCACAGAGTCGTTTTGAATTGAGGCAAATGAAGAGTAGAGTTTGAAATAGACTGTAGAGTGTATGAAAGAATATTGGAATCTGTAATTAGGAAACCATTGACACATTGTGGAGCCATGTTATGAAAAGATTTATTTGTCAAAATAGCTTTACAGTACTTTACTTTATGACTAAAAGGTAACCACTGTAAATTAACTAATTAGGATGGATAGTCTCTTCTTGTGATAATTCTAGCGGCTCGTTTTTATCTGATTAAGATTAGTAGTATTGTAATTCCTCCACATGGTGCAACCATAATAAAGTGAAGGCAATATATATCCATTATAAAACATTTTTAGCATAGATTCTGGCACATACGAAGAAAGTCTCACCAACAAGGATATTCTTGGAGGATAGTGTAGAATTCGTGCCCTTTTTATAAAACTTTCCCCACGATAAATGCCTGTCAATAATCACACATAAAAATTTTTGATTTTCTATGTTATTGAATTTAGTTCCCTGAACAAATATATTGATATCCTCTAACTTCTTCATTCTTTGCCTTGATCCAGTTATCAAACAGTTTTTTGTTCTGTGTTTAATTGCATTTTGTTCACTTCCTTTCACTGTAAAACAGCTTCAATGTCCTGCAGTAAAGTTTGTTCAAAGGAAGGGATTGTATCACTCACGCCATGTAAGGTTGTGTCATCTGGAAAAAGATCAGTTTCAGCTACTTTCATATGAAATAGTAAATCATTGAGAAATAAAAAGAAAGAGCTATGGCCGAAGAATAGAGCCTCGAGGGATTCCAAAGTATTGTAAAGAAGATGTAACACTGGCTATATAAACGCACTATTCCCTTCCTGTTAGGTAAGAATCAAACCAAGCAAGCGAATTGTCACAGAATTTATATGCCTTTTTTTCATAAATATTTCATGATCAACTAAATCAAATGCTTTTTTAAAAAATAAATTTGCTCCGATTATTTTTCCGCCATCTATAGCTCTTAGTCATGAATCAACCAACTTTGTGAGGGCAGTTTGATGTGAATGCTTTTCTCTGAAACTTGATTGTCAGTTATGTAGAAGATTATATTTCTGTAAAACTCGGCGAAGATGAAGGGCGATGTGCTTTTCAAACAATTTAGATAAAGCTGGTAAAATTAATATAGGTCGATAATTGTTTGCTGACGATATATCGCCTTGCATAACCTAGCCTAACTTTTGATTCTGTGATACATTTTTGAAATCTTTTTGTAAGGTTTTCATCTGATTCTTTTTTATGGTGTCTTGAACAATAGATCCAGACTGTATAATACTCATTTAATTTTGTTCTTGAGCACCTACAATAGAATTCACATATTATCTAATACTCTGATTTAGTATTCTAATCCTTTATTTGTTAGTTTGTTGCTATCTAGAAGAAACAAATAAGTCCATCCTTCTGCTCCAATGGGTGATTTTATTTTATTAATTTCTTCAACTGACATTTGTCTCCAATATTCAAATGTTCCAGCTCTGTGATCATAATATCGTTTGCAAGCAAGTAACACAGCAGTTGGTGAAGGTTCTCCTAGCCTTGAGGTACAGTTTTATGTTCTACAGGCTCATTAGCAATAGGATATTTATTTTCTTCACTTATATCAGTCTAAATATGTTGTGGTGGGTTTTTAAGTTACTATAAATTAATTCAGATTGTTTTAAATCTATATTGTTGTTTGTTGTATTAAATCCTTGATCATATGGTAATATTATTGAACATTCAGACAGTAGTGTTCTTATCTGAAAGTATACACGAAGCCAATATATTAATGCTACTTAATTTGGTATACGGTAACCCCCCACCCCCCAAAAAAAATTCTACCAATGTATTCCACATCCCAATGTTGCCTTCCATACTGCCCAGTTTAATTGACTTTGCCAAAGTTTCATATCACAACTGTGCTGCAGAACTATTGCTTGGATCGTCACTGTCAAATTTTTAAAATGTAATTATAAGAAAAGAAAATATAAATGTCCAGTGGCTTGTATTCAAAATAATAATTTTCTGCATGATATATATGTTTCTATCGTGAAATTGACTTTTTATAATATATTGTTCCTCAATTAATGTTAGAGTATATTGCAGGGCATGGGTAAGGAGCATTACTTGGTTGTTTTTTTAAATCCGGATTCCATGTGATTTATTTATATAAAATTTGTCATAGTTAATTATTTAGTTATATAAAGCTGTGGGCGGGGGGAAATACACAGTGGTTTTGTGATGTGTGTGGTGAGCCTGTTAAAAAATTACTTTAAAGGTCGGTGGACCAGTCCAGTGACTACAGAGTCGTAAAATTTAGAAGACCAGTGGTCCCAAACGAAGGCCATAGGTTAGGTGGCCCAGGTTCTAATGGTCAGAGGAGACGTACAATTTAAAAGACCAGTTGCCTTACACAAAGGCCAGATTAGATGGCCCCCGGTTTTTTAGCAAAATTTTGAAGACATTTGACCTCATTCTTTTTGGTAAATTTTGACCAATCATTTCAGGTTTTTTAGTAACATTTTGGCGACTAGTGGCCTTAGGTATTTTAGTAAAATTTTGAAGACCAGTGGCCTCAAGCTTTTGTTAGTATAACAACTATTTTGATAAAATCACTGGGCTACTAACACTCCAAAATTTAGTAAAATAGTTCAGATTTAAACACCAAAAGTTAGAAATTTGGCGAAAATGCTTTAAAATGTGGTTTTAGTATAAAAAAAAGTATTTTAAAACAGTTAATAATTTTGGCAAATAGGACAAAAAGCTAAGATTGTATGGTAAAAAGTACAAATTTAATCGAAAAGTGCTTGAAAACTGTGTTTTAGGCAAATGTTTAAAAAAATCAACCAAAAAGAGCACAAAAAAACCCCAAAAGGGTCAAAACTTCAGCAACTGGTCTCGTTTGAAGATTTTTCCTACCACTAACTTAATGCTATGTCTCTCCTGCTAAGGTGGAGAATATTCCAAATACATGGCAAAGTCACTAGAGCAAGGAAATATAGAATTTACTAAGTGTGAATTTTGGTCCTAAAATAAAAATGCTCTCATTTATTTTAATGACTGGGCAAGTTTGTGTCAGAGAAATGGAGTTCTACACAATAACAAAATTAATTAATGAAACTTAAAAAGTATGTCACTATGACAACACTTGCCATTGCCAGGTAGTACTCTTTAAGGTGAATTTCGTGGCTATATACAGGACTGTCTGAGGAACGGTGCCAAATGGATACAATTAAAGTACTTAGTAGAGAGTGAAAAGTGGGCTGTTATGACCTGCTTTTGTCCATGGTGATTTTAGTACCCATTAAGTTTCATAACTGTACATAAAATAGTCAGAAAAACTGATCTCTAAGCAAACAGTTAATGCTGACACCTGCGCCACCGCAAGAACCAATGACGATAACAACAACTCTGTAAAAAAAGTTGTATTTATGTCTCAACTATACTTCCCAGGAGAGACAAATCTTTTTAGAGTAGTGGTCCCGTTATGGTGCTCTTGCTTTTGAGGATGATAATTTTTAAAACTTGGAGAGAGAGGACGCATTTTAAAGAGTCATCGGCGTCTTAGCTTAACTGAAAGGTTGTAATTAAACAGGAAAGCTATGAAATCTTTTGACAGCTTTTGTAAAAAAAATTCTTTTAATAAAATCTTTACATACTTGTTTATAGATATCCAGATAAGTACACTGGCAACTCAATTGATCACCTTTGAACCTTTCTACCAAAAGTTAGTTTGTGACATACTATCAACCTGTGATGAAAATGGAGGAAATTGCCAGATACATTGCAGAGAACTTTGTGCAATATAAATTTGTGACATTCACAAAGCATGACTTTGTACAATAACTTATGCATGGAAATTACCTCCTATAGAGGTTTAAGTTTCAATTGAAACATAAATAAATCTAATCCAATACGAATTTGTCTCAACAATGTAGGAACAAGTGGCGTCATCTGTCCGAAGATAATTCATTAGCACCCATTTTTTACTTTCTTTTCTAAAAGTTAGAAGTATTTAATATATTTCTAGCAGTCATTATTTACAACTAAATTCACCAAAAACGTGAATTCTTAAATATAGGTCACAGCGACCTACAATATATATGGTTCAAAATATGCTTGCATATTTACAGTGAAAAATCTGTAAACACTGGCCAATCAATATAATACCAAAAGGAAGTTCCTCAACCATTTCCCCCTAGTTAGATCCCTCAGCTCTTCACCTTGAAAAGTATGAAAGATTGAAAGGTAAATGTAAATATTCTTACATTGGTAGACCGAGACACAGACATTAAAACCTCACCCATCCCCCAATTCTAGTGGTTGGAAACAATATGGATATTTTATACTAGTAATATGCATCTACTCCAACATACATGTGAAGAATCAATGTTCACTAATCCCAACTAAAAAAACTTGATTGATTTCGAGATAGCCTTTGTAATGGTAATCCCTTGTAATTGTATCAAGTTGTGCACATGTCCTGTTATTAAATTCACTGCATTAGTTTACTTTGGAATTTTATAAAAGAAACATCAGTTCCCGACTTGGTTTACAAAAGGTAGTGGCTGAAGAATATCTCTGAATATTCCAATACCCATCAGTAAATGAGAGAGAGAGAGAGAGAGATGACGAAAAAAAGGGACTATAAATGACCTACCCAAAACATCATCTCAGCCACTAGAGCATCAATCCCTTCAAGGGACTCTTGATTTTGATGTTGATGATTTTTAAAACTCACAGATAGAATGCATCTTTGTTTGAGTCATCACTATCTTGGCTTAAAAAAAAACAGAAAAAAAACAGTCATCTAGAGATTACACATCCCCCATGGTCCCTGGCTTATGTAAAGTCACCTGTAAAAATTACCCTATGGTCTATAACTCTCAATTTTGATACTACTTATGCCATACATAGTTTCCATGATAAATAGAAATATATTAAAAACGGAAAATTATAAGTATCAAAAGGAACCTCTATGCAATTTGCTTGAAATATCTTGAACAGTTTGAGTTATGCTCTGGAACCAAAAATGTGTCGTCAGACAGATGGACAGAGATAGCTATATCCCCATGTATTACATACTGCAGAGTATGGAAAGCTGTGATTGGTGTTTATACTGGAAAGCTACACTGTTAGCTCAATCAAACACCTCTGGGTCATTCTACGTAATCTTCAACTTGTAAAAATACTATTAACCTTTGAAACTGCATAAAATAGAGGAACTTGCCAGATAACAGCAGAAAACTACAAGCATGATAAATTAGTGCCATTCTCGAAGCACAATGCTAACTTTGTGGAATTACATGTGCATGGGAAGCAATTATTTTACTTCCTCTTGAATTTGAAGGTTCAATAGAAACATAAACATATCTTTGCTGAAGGATGAACTTGCCTCAGCTAACAATTAATTGCTGATGGTATTTTTTTGTTGATACTTAATACCAGATTACATGATCTGGCAAGTCAAGATACATATACTTCTACTGGCAACTTTCTAAATATATCTGTACTAGCTGTGCTCAGTAAAAATATGTATATGCACTACTCTTCATGAAAGATACTGTATATACTCGCATGTAAGCCAATACCAACCGCAAACTGCATAGACCCAGATCTGCCATCACATAATGCACCGGCACATCTGAGTCTATGCAGTTTGTAAGGACTAATCAGTAGAACAAACAACATAGACCCTGATCTGCTGGCACATTATGCAACGGCAGATCAGGGTCTATGTTGTTTACATTTGGACCCAGCTTATACGTGAGTATATATGGCAGTTAGATTCTATTGAATAGCCTGTCATTTATAGCAATTTTTTATATGGTTGACAAATGCTCAGCTAGAATTGCCTAGCACTGAAAATTGTTTCATTATCAAACTGGGTTCTTCATTGATTAAGAAACATTACTTGCCACTGCAAAATGTATACTGAGATACAGTAATATCATTGTGTAAAGTTTTAAATGCATGTCATGATATTAACGGAACACGGCCTACAGTATTATCTGATGCTATCCTTACAGAACAAAGGTCCCGAGTTTTAAACATATTTCTTTCAAAAATGGAAAAGGCACATTGTGTTCAGATTCACTCTTCGGTACTACAGTAATGATTCACAAACTTTGAGTATTCAATACTTATCTATGTTTCAAATCAAACTTACCGTATATACTCACATATAAGCTAATACCAACTGCGAACTGCATAGACCCAGATATGCTGTCGCTTAATGCACCGGCAAATCTGGGTCTATGCAGTTTGTAAGAACTAATCAGTAGAACAAACAACATAGACCCTGATCTGCCGGTGCATTATACAATGGCAGATCAGGGTCTATGGTGTTTGCATTTGGACCCATATTATACATCAGTATATATGGTACTAAACAATTGTAAAGTAATTTTTCACCTTGCATCTACGCTAACAGTACGCTAAACTTGATCAAAGAAAAAGTCAAGAAAATTTCTGGATGGCTTTATTCATAAAATACTAAAATTTGCTATAGGGATGAAAATGTCCTAATGCCAAACTTTTACAAATATCAAATCAATAAGGCCAAATGATGGTCAGGTATGACTAGGCACATTTCCTACCAATGCATGCCATACAAAGTTAAAATACATGTACATGAAATATGAAAGAAAATTTTCTTTTAATGAAAGTTCTTTGATATTTAACAAAGCAGATTTCTCCATGTTAGTGCTCGATAAAAAATTAGTTTGGAAAAGGTTACATGTATTTCATTATTATATAGATAAAGCCAAATCACTGAAAATGATTTGTACAGTCTTCAATAAGAGTCATGTACATTTGAACAGTCTTCAACAAGAGTCATGTACATTTGTACTGTCTTCAACAAGAGTCGTATACATTTGTACAGTCTTCGACTAGAGTCATGTACATTTGTAGTCTTCCACTAGTCATGTACATTTGTAGTCTTCGACAAAGAGTCATGTACATTTATACAATCTTCCACAAGATTCATGTACACCTGTACAGTCTTCCACAAGTCATGTACATTTGTAGTCTTCCACAAAAGTCATTATATTTAACTAATAAAATGAGTCATTCTTACATTTTAAAAACTAGTTAAATCACAACAATAATGAACCTCTCCAAATTAGAAAGTATGATTTACATGAACTGCCTAGAAATCTGTTGCTAATGATAATTTAAAAAATGATTTGCCTTTGAATGACTTTCACAACAAGAGCTACAGTATGAAAAGTATAACATTAATCAACATCAGCATATTGATATACCATAATGGTTATTTATTATGATAAGATTAATAAATGGTTTGCAAAGAATTTTGCATTACACAGCAATAAAACACTTTTTGGGTGCTTTATTAATGATTTCAACTTATTTTCCATCCTTAAATATGCTTATGTTATATAAAAAATTTGAAAATCTTTTGCCAATATCCAATAGACAAAAAAAAAAAAAAAAAAAAAAATCCTCCTCAGTTACATGAGAAAAAGAATGGAAAGACCTGTGCATAGGGTTGCTGAAACACATTTAACAAAGTACAAAACTTGTACACATAGAGAATATAAGAAGATAAACACTGAAATTATCACAAGTATAAATATGATTTTTTGGCACTTTCTCTAAATGAGATTACACATAAATACAGTTTTTGTTAAAACTAATGTAGTATAATTGTGAATACATTTAATCTGAATGGGCAAGATATAAATATCAATATGGATAAAGCTACGTATACACACGAAGAAATCAATCTACCCAGGAATTTTGTGCATGTCTTTTATTTCTGTTTGGATATAATTATCCTGGTATATACTGTTCAAGGCTTCCAAAAACCAGTCGGAATTACAGGACGAGTATGGAATTTTTAAAACAAAAATTCCTGGAGCAAAGCTGGTTTGCAAGACAAATAAAAATAAAAAAATCATACTGTACGTTATGAATGTAATTTCCCTTGTTAAGTTTTCAGCAGCTTCAGCCAAGCAAGGATGTAGTCTATTCAGTACAGTAGAAGTATCTGCATATACATGTATATCAATTCCTAATACACAACAGATCTAGATGGATTTACTGCCATATATAATCCAGTACCTTGCACTAATATCCATGTGGAAATTATGCAACTATACACACAACCACATCAAACGCTGCTGGTCTACTCCTCGTCTGAATGAGTGATGTATTTTTTTACTTGTAATTTTGAAGGTCTTAAACCTATGGCTGCTACTCCAAGCCAACTCTTTGGACAGCCAAGTAGTCTGGGTTATGGGATTTTATCAGTCCTGCATTTATGTTTCCGTGTTCAGTTCACTACAGACATTACTGTCATAATGTAACTTCTTAGAAATTGGTTTTAAAATTCTGCACGTCTAGCATTGTGCCAAAGATGATGGAAAAGATAACCAGTCTCCTGTGCAAAAGGCTCCTGATCATTTAAAAGAAAATGAGCCATCAGTTCTACAGTTCACTCAGGTGTGGAGTTGTGCTTACAGCATTTAAAAAATGAAGCAGGCAAGGACATTACAAGTTGTTTTGCTAGCTAAAACTTAAAACCAAATTGGGTGTTCATGTTTGTTTATATAAAAAAAGGCATATTAATGTTGTCCCCCAAAAAGGTGACTAAAAATTCATATCAACAGCTGGAGTTGTGGGGGAGGGGAAGGAGACGGTGGTGGTAAAATGTCCAGCAGAGGTTAAGAAATTGTTGGCATTCCAATACTGACAGTACCATAAATTAATTTTAACTTAAAACTACAACATCATAAATTCTTGCTGAAAATCAAATTAGGCACTTATTGAGTAATCTGTTCGTGCCATTCATTTGTTCATGTTTTACCCATTATGTTTTCATGTTTTAATCAGTAATTTTTCTGTTTTGTATTTACTACAAACAAAAGAGAAGTTGACTCTAACTGAAAATTTACCCACCCTACTGAATCTGATCAAAGTGAGCCGAGTTATCAACAACTGTCAATCAATTATTGCTTGTTTGTGATCAATTAGATTGCAAGCCAAATGACAGTAGTTGCACAATTACTTCTGTACAAGTTGTTTGTCCTAGTCCTTGCTGACTGAGCTCTGGCACCTAGACATTTTGCCTATATAAATTGCAACTTTTGGCGCAATTTTGTTGACGTTTTAAGTAACGAGTCAGTACTGCTGTTGAATCATGTATGAAAATCTTGAAAACAAAATCTTTCATGTAAAAGAAGTTGACATGTTGACAAGTAGGAAGACCACAGTCATTAGAGACAGAGAATAGTCAGTAGAAGCAGACCATAGACAACAGAGATGGTGCATAGTCAATAGGTCAACTGGCATCAAGTTAGTTAAGGACCTTTGGGTAATAATGTAACTGCCAGACTGTGCACAATTTATATGTATTTTTTAATGACATGGTAAGTACTGTACAAGTGACTAATTCTATAAATAAATTTTGTAAATATAGAATGTACTCATCATTGTGTGAAGGGAATTGGTGCATTTTTAAAGCTTGCTTAATTTTAGCTTTGGTGATTAGGTTTATTTGATACAGTTTTATGCATCTTTAATTGTACTTTTGTATGTATAAAATCAAGCATTGAAGGAGATGAATAACTTCTTGAAGATTATGATGAAGCACCATTTCAGTAAACCTGTAACATAAATGCCCTAGGAATTAATTATATTGGTAACATAATGAGTAAACACTTTACTAAATGTACTAGCTACTATACAGACTACAAACTGAATGAATATATGTATGTAGAAAGTATTGGGACTGAACCAATAAATGCATGGAAGACCATATATAGATGTAGTTATTACACAACCAATCAAAGAATATACATACACAGGGCTAGAAGTAAACATGAAATGGCACGTAGGAAACTGTTGTTACCTTTTTTTAAAACTGGTAGCAAAATGGCTTACCAAGATGCAAAGGTCACTTGGGGTATTTTCTCATCAAAATTCTTGGTAGCATCAAGTTTCTACCAGATTTTTCACAAAGCAGCAAAATCATCAAACATGTAGCAAATCTGGAACTTGCTACTATATATTTTGAACATTGATACATACCATCTGTACTCATTTATAAGTCGAGTCCAACTGCTAACTGCACAAACCCAGATCTGCTGTCACATAATGCGCTGGCAGATCAGGCCTCTGCAGTTTGATAGGAATAATCAGTGATTGCAAATCAGGGTCTATTTTGTTTTCAGTTGGACTTGACTTATACACTAGTACACATGGTACCTGAAACTAAAATCATGTACCATGGATGCTCAATGGTTATTTTCTAACTGAATCCTCTATTTAATCTGAGGATCTTTTTTTCACCAATAAAATTAAAGAAAAACAGGAATATACATTAAAAACATGTACAAAAGTCAATTTCCTTCAAATGCAATGACAGCTTCTTCAACAGATCTATGACAAATGGTCCTTCAAACATAGTCATCAAAAGATGCTAAATTAGCACAAGAAGCAAACACATGGTACATTTTCTTCTCATACAAATTTGTACCAGAACATACAGGCCTCAAGTTTTATTGCCATGCCTGAAGAAAGGAGACTGTTCAAATGGCGTGAGAAGAAATCAAGTAGATGTACAATGCCAAGTATACAGAAAACAACTAAACCAGCACATGAAAAATGTCAGCACACTTACGAAGATAACTCTGTGCCAATACTTTTTCAGCGTCTTCTTAAACATGCTATTCTTTCCCACAGAATGCATATTTTTTGTTTGTTAAATTAACACATGCACTTACATTAATCTGTGCTAAAAGGTCTGAGCTGTGAAAGCACTTAAGTTTAGAGGTGCTAATATTAATTGCTGAACGGCATTTGACAATGAACAGAAGCCTTTATAAAAGTATTTAACGTTACAAGATATTTAACAGGAAATGTATGTTATTCGTATGAAACTGCTATCTCCTTACATGGCAAAAGGGATGTAACTTCATAAAAGACTGAATTCTCCTCTTGGTATTTGAATACTATCAAGACGTTAAGCATAAAAAGTACTCATGAATCGGATATAGTGTTCCCTCATTACAAAGCACCTCAGTATAACATGGTCCCTTTTACACAGTAGGTGTGGTCATGGATCCTATTACATTATGTAACTCATAATATGTATTGCCATATATACTCACTTATAAGTTGAGTCCAACTGCAAACAATGTAGACCCTCATCTGCCATTGCACAATGCACCGACAGATCAGGGTCTACATTGTTTGTTCTACTGATAACTCCTAACAAACTGCATACACCCAGATCTGCCAGCACATGATGCAACAGCAGATCTGGGACTGTGTAGTCTGCTGTTGGACTTGACTTATAAGCAGGTATATATGATCTGTACCTCAGCATAAAGCAACCTCACAAGTAATACGGTACATGCTTTAATATTTTTATTGTGATCAGCATCATAGTAAGTGAACACTGTATTTATAACCATGTACTAATTTCATTTGGCATATTTCATTGAAACTGAACACTGTATTTATAACCATGTACTAATTTCATTCGGTATATTTCATTGAAACTGAACTGGGAGGTGTGTGCTACTGTCATTATATTGCCCAAGGTGGGAGTGATACACCAAGAAACCCTTACAAAACAAAGATATCTGCACACCTTCATTGTGTGTGTGCAAGAAGTGACATTCTACTACTGCCAAGTCTTCTTTAAATGGAATACCATTACAATCTCTGAAAAAATAAAATACAGTTCTGCTTTCTCTAAATAACAATTCTGTTAAAATCTAGCAACATGGGAAGCAATTAAATATTCCTTATGTCTTATTTGAAATTTAGACACTTTGTACAATCCATCTGATCGCTGAGAAGATGATTCAGTGATCTTACAAATGATCATATAATGTTTTGCATCATGAACTTTCAAATGAGTGCAAAGTGGGTAAACAACAGTTAAACTATGTTACGAAACATAAAGGACATGGCACAATGTATTAATATGTAATTAGGGACATGGGGAATATTTATAAAATGTAAAAAACAAACAGCACCATATGGAAAAACACATTTAATTTTTAGCCTAAGTAATCTAAATATGATCATGCGCATGATGTATGAAAGAAATTCACACCAACCCCTTTTCAATCTGCCAATGATACAGATAAAAAAAAATTAAATGAAAAGAAAAAAAAATTGAACTGACATGTCTAGCATCGGGACATTATCTTTAGTTATAAAAAAAAACATGTTCTAATATAAAAGTAGTCAAACTATCTAGCTCTATGGAATACTACATAAAGATAAAATAATATTTACAATATTATAAAAGCTGCTGATGAGTGATAGAGTTATCAATACATTAAGTATTAAGATGCTGTGAGGTTTAACGAGGTCTCAAAATGAGTCTTATCCTGATAACTGAGGTACAAAATCGGAGGTCAACACTACCTTCCAAAATATCTGCACTGGACCATGCTTGCAATAAAAGCATGTTATTGTCAAAAAGGGACCTGTCATAAAAGCCACTTAATGTGACCCATAATGGGATATATTTTCCATGACACATAATGGGATATATTTCCCATGACCCATAATGGGATATATTTCCCACTGACTCTTGTATAATTTGGCAATGGTCCATACTTGTTTGGCACAAAGAAAAAGAGGTAAAATGACAAGTTTTAGTTTGGGGTGGGTGGGGTGGGACACTAATTTCATTTTTAACTAATTTTTGTCCACAAGTTTATGAGCTGTGAAAAATATGAACTGTATACCGTATATACTCGCTTATGAATCAAGTGCAAATGCAAACAACACAGACCCTGATCTGCCGTTGCATAATGCACCGACAGATCGGGGGTCTATGTTATTTGTTCTACTGACTGCTCCTAACAAACTGTATAGACCCAGATCTGTCAGTGTATTATGTGATGGCAGATCTGGTTCTGTGCAGTTTGCAGTTGGACTCAACTTATAAGCAAGTATACATGGTAAACATGTGAGAAAAATAATACACTATTTTCCTTTATATGGCATTCTACAAAAGATGCATTTTTTTCCTAAACTCTTTTTACAGATTTTAAGATGATACTGATTACTGTCCAATGTTCAATGTAAACTGAAAAATATTACAAACTCTACAAACAAATTTTCTACAAGACTTTATCAAAATAAAAACTTTCATAACTTTTATAACTTCGAAAAGAAAGCAGGAAAAGAATATCAAGGCCTATTTCTGAGCTTGCTGATGAATTAATAAATTAAAGAAAATTTACTCTTCTATCAGTTGGGATTCCAAATTAAAGAGTTTCAATTATTAATGAAAATTATTAGAATTTCAAAATAAAATTCCTTAATACAGCCTATCATTAACTGATGGAAGCCGAGTCGAACACCTTATACTTTTACAAATTGTTACATTATAGCCATTACTTTTAGAAGGCTATAAAATATTCTGTTATATTGGTACACTGACTCAGCCTTGTACTTTTAATTTTTTGCTGGCTATATTAGGTGCCCATTGGTGTCAAGATCTATTGAATTATGATCACCAAATACAAAAAGAAAAAAGAACAGAATATTTACAAACAGATTTACAAATTGGGCTTTTCTCTTTCAAAAAGCCAACAGTTTCTCACCAACAACTACCATCAAAAATAATGTTAACAACTGACAACATAAGACAATTTGGTCACTTGATTTCTGCATTGTACACAGTCTATCATCATAAATTGATCTGTTTGTAAAAACTGTTGAAGAAAACATCATTTTTAATTAAAAATGTATTTGTTCTCAACATAGGTTAACATTAGGCAGATCTAACATGTTTATTCTATTATGCTAAAAGGTAAACTCCCATTTGTTCATTTTGCGTGAATTGCTAATATGCTGTATACTAAACAACTTTTACAACTAAATAATGCCTAAATTCAAGAAATCCTATTTAATAGTTTAGATTCCAACCCCAAACATTATCAAATAACTTGTCTTAGGAGTAATTTCAACATCAAAACTGAGGGAACTAATGCTAAAGGATTTAATGGTAACTACATCTGGCAATAAAACAATTTTCACAGCTTCAGTGAATAATTTCAACTTAAGATATGGTGAGGTACTATGGAGAGAGTTGCCAATGTTCATTGCTAATAAAATAAAAATTGCTTTGTTCAAATAAATACCGTATATACTCATTTATAAGTCACATCCAACTGCAAACAATATAGACCCTGATCTGCCGTCGCATAATGCGCCAGCAGATCAGGGTCTATGTTGCTTGTTCTACTGAATACTTCTAACAAACTGCATAGACCCAAATCCACAAGCACATTATTTGATGGCAGATCTGGGTCTGTGCAGTTGGCAGTAGGACTCCTCTTATAAGGGAGTATATACGGTAGGGGAGGTAAATGCATAGCTTTTAGAGTTCTTGATTCTATAAACTTAATAAGAACAAAACTGTCAAACTTGGCAAATGTTCGAGAAAACCAAAGACACCTCCCTTCAAACTACATGAATACATTCCACAACATACATTTGTTTCGAAGTTTATCAATAACTTCATATGGATCTATTTTCACCGTTTGCATGTAAACAATGGTAATTGTTAATATGTTGAAAAATCCTACAATACTATCATGTTAAGCTATCTGATTACTCATTGTTCTAATACAATAATTTTGATACAAATCTACCAACTAAGAATTTTCTTGTACATGTACCAATTAGTTCCAGTTTAAATTTTGAAATCAGTTTTAGTATTCTTAAATATAACTTTTTTTGAAATGAGTATACATGAACTCTATAGTCATCTTTTTGGGGCAGTGGCTTCATTCTGGCTATATTGGCACAAAAATATAGGTGCCAAAATTAAAGATTGCTAAAAACAATTAAAACATTTACAGCAAACCATCGAGACCAAATCCAATATATGTTACATACAGTCTCTGTCAAAAATTCACTTTTTTAAAAAAAAACTGCCAAATTCTGGCACCAAAATCTAAAGTGCTTACAATAAAATGTCCCTGGTACATGATACAATAAAAAGATGTATGAAAACCATTTTTTAAACAGTCTTCTCATCTTGCAACCAAAAGTGTTGTGATAAACAAAACCCAACCCCTCCCAGCCACAGTCCCTTTTCATCAAACAAAATGGCACAATCATAACTGATTTCTTCGAAGAGAAGATTCAAATATCACAAAGAAACTGTACACATGAGCGAGCAATAAGACTGGCAGCGACATCCCAATTTCATTCTGTCACACAATTCCTCACTTCCCTACATTTTCCAGCTCGATATTTTTAAAGCAGCCATCAGGAAGGGCCTCCTTAATTTCTCGCACATTTTTTACATCAGCCTCAAGCTGTTTAATGTCTATCATGTATTCATTGACCCAGTTCTTGACCTGTTCATTTGCTGTGGAGAGTCGTGATAACTGGGTATCAAGATTGGCACTTTGGAGAGCTTCTTCTGCTCCTGTGAGTTCCTGCTCCAATCTGTCAAGCTCCTCTGTGTCCAGGTCATACAGTGAAGCTAAAATAAAGATAGCAAGTGGTAAAGACTACATATGTGAGGAATAGAGGTGAAACGATTCATCGATATATCGATGCATCAATACTTTTACCATATCGATACAAAAGAGGTGAAGAATCTATACAAAACGATATCTACCCTATAGAAGTTACTTTAATCTTCAGCAGTCATGAATAATTATTAGTCGTTTGCCTTCTTATTATTTAAACTGAGAATCGATAATGTATCGTATTTTAGGCTGTGTATCGTGAATTGTATCGATGCGCAGTACAGGTGTACTGTTTCACCCCTAGTGAGGAAGTAGCAAACTGCATTGTCATAAGAAGTCTTAAAGTGAAAACCCCATGTCACTATGACTCTCTGCTCAGGAGAAGTAGCAATAACAAACTTTTTAAAATGGCCAGCATAGCAGCCACATTAGAGGTCTAACCATCATTATTTTCATTTAGGAACAACTACATACGAGGTCTTTTAGGAAAAGTTGTGATAACATGATTTGGCAGTCATGTTGGAGGTCAGATTGGCACCATTTTCATTTGGTACCATCTAGACATCATAAAAGAAACCCCATATCAACATGACCATCAATTCAGGAAGAGTAGCAATAGGAAGATTTTCAAGATGGCCACTGTGACATTTATGACCAACTAGACGTCAAAAGAAGTCTTTTGGTGAACACTTCATGTAGATATGGCCATCCATTCAGGAGAAGTGATAATATTTTCAACATGACCACAGTCTGAAGGGCATCATATTCATTTCGGACCAACCAGACATCAGAAGTCTTTTAGTATTAAAAAAAAAAAAAACTATGACATTACGACACTCAATTCAAAAGAGTAGATAGAACAAGATTCACCAAGGCAGTTATGTTGGTTGTGAGATCAGCACCATTTTTATTTCGAATCAACAAGACATTGTAAAAAGTCTTTTAGTGGAGAAAAAAAAACAACATGTCAATATGATCAACCATTCTGAAGGAGTAGCGATAACAAGATTTTCTAGATGGCCATCATGGTGGCCATATTTGCTGTCTAAAAAGCTTCACTTTCATTTAGGATTAACTTGAAATCATAAGAAGTCTTGTAGTGAAAACCCCATGTTGACATAACCATCCCTTTAAAAATAGTAGCCATAACAAGATGTTCAAGATGGCCACAGTGGTGGCCATATCGGATACCTAAAGGGGCACCATTCTCATTTAGTAAGAATTAGACATCAAAAGAAGTCTTTTTGTTGAAAATGCAATGTCATTATAACCATCCATTCAGGAAATGTAACAGTTAAGAAAAATTTCAAGTTGGCTACCACAGTGGTAATATTGGATGTCCGAGTAGTACCAGTTTTGTTTAGGTACAACTATACCTTGGGATGAAAGTGTGTGTAAAGTTTCATGCCAATCTTACGACTAGTTTAGGAGAAGTAGTAATACACAAACTTGTGCTAACAGACAGATGACAGATGTCAGCAAAGCTAATAAAATTAAATTTACCAAATATAAGCATGGTAATCTCAAAGTCAAATATCAGTGTGGTAATCTAGTATCACAGTTATGCCTGAATATTCTCTAATTTTAGCACAAAAGAAGGTAACGTTTATCACTGTAGTTTTTTTTATGGTCATGTATTCCTGAAGATGAAAAGCATTAAATAAAAAACCCTAATGTTAGCAATGATAGGTATAGTGCTGTTGCTAATGATGTCAACATAAGTGATATAAGAACAGGTGGGCTCAATGTTGCTTACCCAGCTGATACCTGCCTCATAGCAAAATGCTATAGCAGTTAACCAAAACAACAGTAGGATGCTTCTGAATGAATTTCTTCCAATGCTGTTCCTTGTTTTCAGGTTTCTGTTTCATCCATATTTCATGGCAAATCATTTGTCCAATAATGAGAAGCCTTTATATGCTAGACACTAGGAGGCTTTCTGCCAAAGTTAGTCAAATTCCGCTGAGCAGCTTTTATGAGATAAATGTTTTTCTATTTATAGTAACAGTGGCCATATTTGACGTTCGATTACCATCATTTGAATACAATTGAAAACACTTCATGTCGCAGTGCTTTCTGTCAAATTTGGTCAAATTCTGTTGGGGTTTTTTAAGAAAGAGTTATTTCAATGTTATTTTTAGTAACAGTGGCCATATTTGATGGCAGATTGGCATCATTTGAATCAAACTGAAATCTCCTAATGCCTGAACACTTTTTGTCAAATTTGGTTTAGTTCTGTTCAGGGGTTTAGGAGAAGAAAACATTGAAAGTTTGTATTTTTAGTAATGGCTGCCGTTTTTATCATGGATTGGCATCATTTGTACAAACCTCAAAGCCCTTTAAACCTATATGCTTTCTGTCAAATTTGGTTCAATTCTGTTGAGCGCTTTTTGAGAAGTTGCTGTTTAAAGGTTTTTCTAACTTTAGTAATGGCTGCCATACTCGATATAGGATAAGCATTATTTGTACAAATTTGAAAGTCCTTCATGCAAAAATGCTTTTATTACATATGGTCAAATTCTGCTCAGCATTTTTTTAGAAGTCATTTAAAGGTTTTTATATTCTTAACAATGGTAGCCATATCTGGTGGTAGATCAGCATCATTTGTAGAAATATGAAAGCCCTTTATTCCTGGATGCTTTTTGTCAAATTTGGCTAAATTCTATTGAGTGGTTTTTGAAAATAAGTTGTTTAAAGAATTTTCTATTTTTAGCAATGGTGGCCATATATGATGGTGGATCAGCTTCATTGTTGCAAGAATGCTGTCAAACTTGTTCAAATTCTGTTGAGTGGTTTCAGAGATGATGTCGTTCAAAGTTTTCTATTTTTAGTAATGGTGGCCATATTTGATCGTAAATCATTATCATTTGTACATACTAGAGTATGCAAGGATGCTCAAATTGGTCAATTTCTATTCTGTGGCTTTTGAAAAGCCATTTAGTGTTGTTTTTTTTTTATTGGTAGTTACAACTGCAAAATTTGATGGTGGATTGGCATAATTTGAACAAATTTGAAAATCCTCTATGCTTCTGGAAAATTTGGTCAAATTCTAAAGATCTGTTTTTGTGAAGATATTGTTTAGAGGTTTTTCTATTTTTAGTTATGGTGGTAATTTTGGATGATGGATCATTATCAAATGAACAAATCTGAAGGGGCTCAATGCCAGAATGCTCCCTGTAAAATTATGTGCAAATTGGTCAAGCAGTGTTTTGAAAAAGAAGTTGTAAATAACAACTTTGAACAGATGATGAATGATGCATGATGGACAACACAAGACAAGATGATGGACCATACCATAAGCTCGCATGGTCTTATGGCCAGGTGAATTAAAAAAAAGCCCTCTAAAAATGTGCTCACAGAGCACGAATGCCAGTCCACACTCTCTAGTACAACTCCAAATCATAAGTGACTCAAAGTCAAAGAAGCATGAAATTTAGGTTCCAGTGACCTACTTTTCATAAGATGGTATTGTTGTCAACAAGAGAAATCCTCACAGCAAGCTGTAAGCCTCTGTGGCCAAAAATGCCAGAGAAACTAACCTAAATGCAAGACTCAACCACAGTTGCTGAAGCTTGAAATTAAGGTCAGAGTGACCTACTTGTGGTAAGACGGTACTCACAGAGATACTTGACTATGAAGCTAACAATGCCTTAAAAAGTAAGTTTTGTAGTAAATTATGTTTCTCCAAGAACGCTTACATGGTCATATTAACATTAGGAACAAAGCCCCGCTATCTTCCGAATCCAGCCCTTCCAAAATGATGACAAACATCTTTTCCATCTGTATACATATAGACCAAGAGAAGAAACTCTTATAAACTACCCCCCATAGCCTCACTAGGTTGCCACCCATTGACAGGATGTTTACCAGTTTTAAACTTAAGCAAAACCAAAAACGGGAACAGGATGCTCACATTTGCACGAAGGGTGTGAGGGATTGATAGTAATGTGATCTGGTAAATATTCTGGGAGAAACATAATTTACCACAAAATTAGCTTCTCCATCACATACACTACCTGATCACATTAACATTTTGAGAATAGGTAAGAGGAGGAAATGCAACAGCTTTCCAAGCTCCATTACTGTCACTCATCAGGGCAGCAGTACTGTGCCCTCAGAAAAGGGATGAATTTTCTCCATACTTATGTCAGCACAACTGTAAAAATATTAGGAATCAACTCCACTATCTTCCAAATCCAGCCCTCCCGAAATGAAGACCAACATCTTTTCCATATATATATATATATATATATATATATATATATATATATATATATATATATATATATATATATACACACACACACGGATAGACGAAGGGAAGCAACTCTTATAAATTACCTCCCCCTCAGCTGCACTAGGTTGCCACCCCCAGACTGGATGTTGACCAGATGTATTCAAAACCAAAAACAGGAACAGTATGCTCGTATTTGCAGGAAAGGTGGGAAGGATTGATAGTAATATGATCTGGTGAGTATTCTTGAAGAAGCAAAATTTACCACAAAATTTGCTTTCTCCATCACATACATTATCTGATCACATTAACATTTTGAGAATAGGTAAGAGGAAATACAAGAGCATTCCAACCTCTATTATTGTCACTCCTCAGGGCAACATGACTGTGCCTTCAGAAAAGGGATGAATTTTCTCCTAACTTGATGTTAGCACAACTGACCTCTTATAAATTACCCCTCTCCCTCCCCCCCCCCCCCCCCCCCTCAGCTTCGCTAAGAGACCACCCATAGACTGGATGTTAACCAGCTTTAAGCTTAAGCAAAGCCAACAACAGGAACAGGATGCTCGCATTTGTGGGCAGGGTGGGAGGGATTGAGAGTAATGTGATCTGGTCACTATTCGTGGAGAAATATAATTTACCACAAAATCTGCTTTCTCCATCACATACTTGATCACACTAACATCTGGAGAATATGTAAGAGGAGGAAATGCAGGAGCATCCCAACCTCTATTATTGTCACTCCTCAGGAAAGGGATGATTTTTCTCCTAACTTGATGCCAGCACAACTGTAAAAATATAATGGTATTGTGCAGGTCGCTCTGTGTGGTTCTGCAATAAGGTGTTGCCATAGTTTCCCAGGCAAATCCATCAAAAGCTACAAATCCTATGCCAGGAACGAAGGATCTGCTGTTATGAACGAGGCCAGATGACCATTTTGGCAGCCACTACAAGCTTTACAAGGAGATATGGTAATGTGAACACCAGCAAAGGAATTCCCATATTATCACTACAGAGTTGTCTGACAAAATCGGGATCATCCTTCCATGTATCTGATCTTTCCAAGCATGGACCGAGTAGACAATGGCCTTTATTTCCAAGAGACTGATACAAAAAGCATTCTCTAATGCCATCCACTCCATGTTGACTGTGGTCAAGCCAGGCAGCAACTGGGTCCCACAAACTGACAAACTTGCATCAGTACAGATCATGATTTCTGGTTGGCGGTGTTAGGGGTATTCCTACCGCTAACCACTGCCTATTTTCCATTTAGCCAGGAAGTGGCAAATTTTGAACAAGCTCATAATCTGATCATCTAACAAACCTAAGATCATTGTCACTGTGCCAGAAGAGCCATCTGCAGAGGGTGCATATATAGACAGCCAAGACATACCAGGTCCACAGAGGGTGCATATATAGACAGCCAAGACAGACCAGGTCCATCACAGATTGAGGAGACTGAGGACTGAAGAATCTCTCTCACTGAAATAGATGTCTTGGTACAAATCAGCTCAGACACATGGAAGATTTGATGTGATCTGTTTGATAGGAAGTTGGACAAGGTTGATACAAGTTAGGAACTTCATGCCAAGATGAACACAGTGCTGAGAGGGGACTAAGTCCAACTTGTCCCCGTTTACTACCCTGCCTGAACTGTGAAGGAGGATGAGAAGGTGATTCATATCCTGAACTAAAACCAAAATTACCAAGTGTTTCTGCAGAATGTATCACCCTGGTATGCCACTGTTGTCATGGAGGGTGACGTCCTGAATTGGGAAATTACGCATTTCAGGTGTTTAGGGGAATGCCAAGGGTTGATGTTCAAGCCAAATGGAAGGATACGAAACTGATACACCAGCCCAGGGTAACAAAAGTGAAGGTACTTTCTAGATATTGGATGTATGGGTACATGGAAATATGCATCAGTCAGATCAAGGCTGATCATGTATTCTTTGTATTGCACTGACAGCCACATCAACTTTGCTATCTCCAATTTGAACTTTTGAGCAGAAATGAACTGACTGAACCAGCTCAGGTCTATGATTGGCCTCAGTTTCCCATTTGATTTCATGACCAAAATGACTCTCAAAAGCCTGGTGAATCCAGTTTCCATACTATTTTCACTACCCACTTCACAAGCATAAGCTCCATCTCCTTCTGTGAAACATCCACCCTTATGGAACTGCTTGAGGCATCCATCATGAAAGAGTTGGGGCCTGGATAAACGAAATTTGCAGCCCCGCCAAAACAACGTGGATCACCCAATCATTCTTTGGGAAGAGGCTGATCCAAGTCTGTTGAAAGAGGAGTCTGGCACTCAGAGGAGGGTTGCCAGTGGATGGGAGGGATGGGAACTTATTGTTGAGCACTGAGAGGATTGGGAAAGGAAAAACTAGGTTTTCTCTCCCCCTCCTGGCATGCCTGCGAGAGGGCATCTCTTCTCACTAGATCTAAATTACTGTGGTTATCTTCCATCAATGTTGGGGTACAGTATACCTGCTTGATACATGGTATGGAACCTACTCAATAGATTAGCCAGTAAAGCTTGGCTGACTGTATTCAAGATGGAATGAGGGCCTAATGCTCTGGTTGAGGTGAGGTACACAAAAGTCATGGTGAATGTAGCTGGTGTAGTGTGAAAGACCAGCAATATGTGTCAAGTTGGGACAGCCAGCTGGATGGACCTGGCAGTTGAAAAATCATAACTGGCCTGCATACAAGGATCTGTTGACCATATAGAGGTACAACAGTATGGCAACAATAACCTTTGATCGGCACACCCATATACAGGTTGGATGGTCTGCAGCCAGGACAGCACAAGATAACTAGTACAGGAGATTTAGATTATAGCAGCCAGTGGAATCAGATTGATACCCCATGTGTCCATTCTAACTGGCACTCAAGTCCAAGCAGGGGCAGTGGAAGGGACTTATGCCCAGTGTGCTGTCCAGAAGGGGAGAAATCTTCCCCATTGTTTTCCATTTTGCCTGTACATAGGCACGATGATAACATCGAAGCAAACTCACTCATCACTTGTATAAAATGGCGCATTTGTGACTGCAGTCATTGGTGCCACACGTGGAATATTTACAGGGATGGGGGAGCCATCACCTGATCCCCCATGATACTCGCCAGTGATTCCGAATTAGGATGGATGCTAAAGACATTCATGCATTCTTTTTTTCTTGCCCCCTGAGCAGTTTTCTCAAGGCGCTATACTGCAACCCTTCAGACCATGTACTGAAGAAACTGCATTGAGCTGTAGAATGCACATTATACATGCAAGACATGTTTTGTGCACTTCTTTTTCGTGACCTGAAACTTCTGCACTTCTTGCATTTAAATGTCATTCTACCTAAAAAGACAGAAAATAAAGACCAAAATGCAATAAACTGACACTAATTATGTGCAACACACTGGCAATATTAACAGTGCAAAACACAAATACTGAATCTGGAAGTCCAGAAAAAATCACAAACTGTGATGGATTCTGGGAGTCCTATTTAATATTGTTTGCCATTCGGGTGAAAGATTAAAATAGCTAAACCTCCAGTATACAGGTGGCCAGTTAGAGGGGTTAAAGCAAGGTAATTTGTAAGAGTTGCTTCCCTTCGTTAATATGCATATAGATGGAAAAGACACTTTCCATCTTTTTGGGAGGAATGGATTTCAGCGGTAAGCGAGTTTATCCCTAATGTTAATGTGATCGGGTAATAAAGTCACTGACAGATGAAATTTACCTCAAAGTGACCTACTTTTGGTAGAATGGTGTTGCACTAAGAAAGATACGCCTACATGCCAAGCTGCTTGAGTCTGGGGCTTTATACGCCAAAGAAACTAACCTAAACAGAAAACTTTACCAAAGTGTGATGGATGTACAGGGTAACACTATTTGCCCCATTCCATATTCATGGCAATGCATCAAAAAGAAAATCATAAATCTGATATAATGCTTGCTTACCCAGAATGCTGCTTATGTTCTCCACTTTGGATAAGGCATCTGCCACTTTGTTGGCAGCATCCCGTGATGACTGCTTGGCCTCTCCTGCTTTTTTCAGGGCCTGAAAACACAAAACAATATTAACATGGAAATCCCAAACATTTTGTTTCAGGATTTAGAGATTTTTCAAGGGTCGCCCTCTTATATGGCCTCTCTCAAGGGAGGCCACCTATCCAAAACATCTTGTCTCTTCTCACTCAAGGTTACTCCTCTTACTCACTCAAGGTTACTCCTCTTTTAAGGCCATCTTTTTCACTGTATTGCATAAGAAGCAGTCTCATAATTGGAGACCACTGTAATTAGGAACGGTCTCGAGTCCTTCATTTTCACAAGATACGACCATACATGGTTATAATTTAGCAAGTGCAATAAATTCCACAATATCGCGACTTCAAACTTGTGCAGTGTACTAACTGGTCATGGACATTTTATAAGTTTTATTATCTTATAAGTCCCCCACCCCACCCAAGATTGGAACCTTTCTTTGTGATCTCCTAATCCTTCTTGAAAATCATTTCAAATATGGCTACTCTCTCTCAATTTGTGTGAAAAAAGCTTAGTCAGTGTAAAATATATTTCTGTCTGTAAACACTCAACTAATGGATGGAAAGGTTTAAGCACAGACAGATGCACAGGCAGCAATGTGTGATCACATCATATGAAAGTGCAGACATGAAAATGGGGAGGCAACTCACGTCCATGGACAGTTTCTCATCAGCATCAGCCTTAAGATTGTAGTTATCAATTTGCTCCTTGGTGTCCTGCACTTCGTCCTCTAGTTTATCTGTCTCATCTTTTAAATCCACGGCACGCTGCTTGGTCTTTGTTGCATCCTGGAGAATATTGCTGGCCTCCTACAAAATAATTAACACTATTTTAGAAAACAGTTCCAAAATTTTCTTCAAAAAGCAAAATGTGAAATGAAAAGAAAAGAGCAAGGGGAGCTGTTGGTGAGGCTGCTTCCAATCTAATCAGTCAATGAATGGCTGTAATCTCATTTATTTTATGCTAGGCAGTGAATTACTGGATTTTCCGAGTGAAATAATTGTGATATTTCACTGCAGTGAAAAATTATATTTTTTCACTGGGGTAAATAGACATTGATAACATTATAAGTAAGAAATTTCAAACTTTTTGTAAGATGCTTGCGTGGTGTAAAGATAAAGATGGCCGCTTCGCATCCAGGCGAACTGGGTTCAAATCCAGGAATAGGCAATTTTTTCTTTTTTTTCATTTTCTTTTTATCTGCTGTTTTACTTTGAATTGGGAAGGAGCATTATGTAACTAATGATATTTTATGTGTAAATATACACAAAACAGAGCAGAATATAAACGGTAAACTGCTGACATCATTGCGAAGGATACAGTAAGAAATCAGCTACTTCAGTGTGTTATACAAATTGCTAGACAATACGCTTGAGCATAAAATAAAAAGAATATTTGCTTGCTCAGACTGAATAATGGGTATATAAGTATTTTCACCCACTCGATGAAATATATCCGTTATTCACTCGTTTCAAGCAAATATCCTCTCTGTAACCTCTTAGCTTACAAGGGGGAGGGGGATGCAAAACTATGGACTTCAGTGACATGGTTACCAACCTGATGCACATTATTTAAAACAGTTATTACATATTTAATATTTATTTTTTTGGCAGAGAACCATTCATTGGTACATACATACACATGTATAACAAAACTGGCAACTGATGTAAGCTCGAAATAAATAACCAGCCAGCTTAACCTTTACCCACACTCAACAGAGTGGATACGAATGAAACAGTCTTTCAAAAGGCCAGAAAAAATCTTGGGTAAATCATTCACAAATAAAGAACTGGATTGCAATATAAGTTGTACTATTTGCGATAAAATGAAAAAATCCAAAGTGTTTAAAAGTACTTATACAAACTTCAAATATATTTCAAATCAGAGATCACTGCACCATGCACAACATTGTTTATTTACTCACCTGCTACATATGCAACAAATAATATGTAGGTGAAACCAAAGGGAATTTCAAGTGAAAAACAAAGACCACCTCAGGGACATCAGTAAAAAGAAGAATACCCCATTTTCAAAACAAAGACTGTTCAGTAATCAGATAATAACAATTATTTTGTCTGACGCAGATTTTTTAGTAGCTACAGTGAGCTTAGAAATAGAGAATAATTTTGGACACACCAATAACACTCTCTGCAACATCTCTGTTTAAATCAGAGTCCAGACATTTTAAAACTGAATTTATTATTTTTTCTCCCATGAGACCTCAGTTTAGGCCCCAATGTCTTTTGCTAGAATTCTCCAATCTCTCACATTCCTCCCATTACTGTCCTTGTTTTATGAGACTAATATCATATACCATGATGTCATCTTTTTACATAACGACCACACCACATTAGAAATGGCCCACTGATGTGTCACATGTGAAGCAAAATACAAACACTGCCAATTTCTGGAGTGACATACAAATATTGTACATACTGGTTTAAAAGTATGTTTTGTAATTCAAAGTTTAGCTATTTTTGTTTTTAAAAAAACAGGATAATAATCCCTTTTAATTATTTAATAAATAATTCAAGAATGCTGTCTAGCCATAGCTTCTTTTAACCCCATTTTTACTTAAAAACATATTTGTTTTTGTGTTCAACAACTACTCAAGTCAAATCCCGGCTGCATTAAAAAACAATAATTTCATTCAAATCCTGGCTGCATTAAACATTAATGTCATTTGAATATAGTGCACCAGCTTCAAACATGAGGTTATGGCCCACCATTAACCAGGGTGCTAATATCACATGATGCTAAAAGCGGCTGTGCCAGCTGCAAGGGGGTATATAAACCCTACACCAACAAGACACGGCACTCAGCTGAAGTTTTCCGTCTTACGAGTTACAAGGATAATGAAACCAGTCAGGGAAGGGTGACTGGACCACCCCATCAGATGGGAGGAAATGCCTCCACATTTCTTCAGGCAGTACCTTCTTCTATGTGTACTCACCAGCTGATCTCATTGTATTCATAATAGTAATTCCATTGAAAATGTGCACAAAGAAGCATAATTTCTAAACAAATTCTGCAACAATCCATTCAAATCCATATACTTAATTTCTTGCTAATACCCTCACACTAACTTAAGAAACACTCTATTTCCTGAATCATTCATATTTACTAGACATGTCCAAAGGGTCTGATTTTTTACCAACAATAAAATGCATAGATCAGATATTGGGAGTTTCTGAAAAGAAACTTGTATTTAGGCTTGAATAATACTTTAACTGAAATTCATACAGAAGGTCAAGGGTTTTGACCTCGTAATGTACTTAAGATGAACAATTCAAGATGTGTGTATAACTTCCAGATGAAGTTTGGGAGTAAACAATTCAATTTCATGGGTAAAGAGTGATCTCCATAAAAACAGCTGAGTCATTCGCTAAAAGACAAATGAAAACCTATATTCATTGAAACTTATGGTTTATAATTATGATTTTGCACTACTACAGAGCAAAAACAGGGAGTAGTACATTTGATTATAATAGCAAATCCCTCGACCTACAACTTAAATGGTTCTGTTCCAGTCATTGGTCGACAACAGTACAGCTATACATGTAACTTTAGCATTACAATGACAAGCCTGCATTTCTGACTATAAAATAAAAAGGCTAAAGTTGTTAGCTTCTTATAAAGGTGATGGTTCAATAATAATTAGATTAAGAGTTATCAGCTATTTAAGGAGCAAACATCTTTCAAAAATAAGCAAGAAGCAATGATATTTTTCTTCTTCAAGAATGCAACACATCATGCTAAATTATTATATAAAACTCTTGTTTATTTTGGCATTAAAGCTTAGTAGTACTTCAAGAAATGTGTGAAATTATTGTAAAATTTCAGCAGCCACGCCATGACCATGGTATATCCAATTTATGCTATTACGAAATGTGTTATAGTGGGGTTTCACTGCATTAAAACAAGAGTCCCTCGAAGGGACTAATGCTCTACTGGGCAAAAAGAATTTCCAGAAATTCAAGATAAGACCATTTCTTCCCTTCAATTGTCAAGCATTGAAACCATCTCAGATATTCATCAGCAATAACAAGATTTTCAAATTAGCTGCTGTGGTACACATATTGGATGTCAGGTTGGCACCATTTTCATTTAGAACAAAGTAGACATCATTGGAAGTCTTTTGGTGAAAACCCCATGTCATAATGATTATCCAGTCAGGAGGAGTAGTAACAACAAGATTTTTAAGGAAGTCGTCATGGCAGCCATATTAGATGTACGACTGGCACCATTTTCATTAGGATCAACTTGGTATCATAAGAAGTCTATTGGTGAAAACCCCATGTTGATATAGCAATCCATTTGGAGAGGAATAGAGATAACAATATTTTCAAGATATGATTTTCCATTCAGGAGAAGTAGCACTAACAAGATTTTCAAGATGACTGCTGTGGCAGCCATATTGGACATCAGATCAGTACCATTTTCATTTAAGACCAACTGGACATCATAAGAAGTCTTCAGGTGAAAATCCCACATCAATATGACTTTCTGTTTAAGTATTGTGATAACAAGATTTATAAGATGGCTGCCATGGCAGCCATATTGGGTGTTAGATCGGCACCATTTTCATTTAGGACCAGCTAGACATCATAAGAAGTCTTTTAGTGAAAAACCCATGTTGATGTGACTATCCATTCAGGAGCAGTAGCAATAACAAGATGTTCAAGATGTCTGCCATGGCAGCCATATTAGAAGTCAGAATGGCACCATTTTCATTTAGAACCAAGTAGACATCGTAAGAAGTCTTTTAGTGAAAACCCCATATTGATATGACCATCCATTCACGGGGAGTTTTCAAGATGGCTGCCATGGTGGCCATATTGGATGTCAGATCGGCACCATTTTCATTTAGGACCAACTAGACATCAGAAGAAGTCTTTTAGTGAAAATCACATGTTGATATGAGCATCCATTAAGGAGGAGTAACAATAACAAGATTTTCAAGATGGCCACTATAGCAGCCATATTGGATGTCCGAGCAGCACCATTTTCATTCAGGACCAACTAGACCATGGGATGAATGTGTGTGTAAAGTTTCACGGCAATCCTCCAAGCAGTTTATGAGGAGTAGCGATAACAAACTTGTGCTAACGGACAATGGACAACAGACCATCCCATAAGCTCTTCTGATCTATGACCAGTAGAGCTAAAAAACCATGTATGAATATTAATGATATTAGACACGAAGGATTACATTTTTGGTCAGCTGTTCTTGCATATCACTTGCAATGGATCCAAAATGTTCTTCACACATTGGGCCAGAATTTTTTACAAATAAATTAATGCATAACAATTATACTGAACACAACAAACCTTTGAAAATGAACCTGAAAATGGTCTTAACTTTCTTCTTGTTTAGGGTCATTTAAATTCAGTTTACATCCCATTGCTAATTTTGTACTCCAACCAGCAGAAGTCTGCAAGATGAGTAAGGGACCCAAAAGTCACGTAACTGTCTCAGTAAAAACTCTGAACTCAGAATAAAGACTGAACTAGAAGTGTATCTGTATAATATGGTGCAATTGAAGAATGTTTGGCTTAGTATGCAAAGGCAAAGTTTCGTGTCAAACAGGGTCCATAACTTGTTAAAAATTTGTCAGAAATTTTGATTAAATTGACCCAGGTGATCTTAATATAAGGAATCATACCAAATTTGGTTTCAAGTCATCAAGTCCTTGAAATGTTACAGAGCAGCAATAAATTTGTGAGATTGACAGATGAAGCAATGGACAGTCAGGACAGGAAGGGATGGATATCTTAATAGTTGACCATTTCACGAAGCAGGCTTGTGTAGCACTGTAAGAAGATAACCCTATGTAAACTATTACATCATGTTGAATTGATCCATTTTACTATAGTCTGATACAAATTCTTTCCAAAGATAAAACCTTAATTTGCATAGTCATAATAAAAATAATCCAAGAGGTTGATGATATAAACCTATTTTGCCAAGTTTTATAAAAATCAGAAGAGAAATATTGTCTCTAGCTCTAAAGAGGTAACAAGCTCATCCAACCAGATTAAAGATCATCTCATTAATATCCACATATCTCAGTTTTTACAATGATGATATATGCTTATTTACCAAGATGTACCAAAAAATCTGATTGAATATTTGCCTCCAGAAGGATAACAAGATCAGCCAATGAGATAAAAGATTATCTCATAAATATGCACAGATCTTGCTCATGAACAGAATCATCTAACATCTTGATGATGTAAGACTATTTAGCAAGTTGGATCAAAATTTGATCAGGAATATAGTTGCTCAAGTGTTGACAAGCTCAGTGAATCAGATGCAAGATTATATCAGAAGTATAAATGAACTGTGATCATAATAATACTCAACCGAGATCTTGATAAAATAAGCCTATTTACCAAGTTTGAATAAAATTCCCCAATACAGTCCTTAGAATGGCAACATTTCGGCCTATTAGATGCAAGATCACCTCATAAATATGCATCGGTCTTGCTCATAATATAACTCAACCAACATCTAGATATAAACCTATTTGCCAAGTTTGATCACTAGAGTGGTAAGAAGCTTAGACAATTAGATGCAAGAAAACCATATTAATATGTGTAGATCTCACTCACAATAAAACTTATTGTATATTTCGATCACATAAACCTATTTACCAATTTTGATAAAAATCGAATCAGAAAAAGGGTTGCTTAAAGTGCTGACAATCCCAGCAAATCAGATGCAAGATCCCCTGGTTATTATGCATGGATTTTTCTGCTAACTGTAATCATCCAATATCTTGATGATTTAAGTCTATTTACCAAGTCTATTTACAAAATCAGATCAGGAATACAGTCTCTAGAGTGGTAATAAGCTCTGCCAATCAGATGCAAGGTCACATGGATAATATGAGTGGATGTTGCTCATGCAAGATCTTGATCACATAAGCATATGTTTCAGGTTGGATGAAAACCAGATCAGAAATATGACTTTCAGAGTGGTAACAAGCTCAGTCAATCAGATGCAAAATCATTTTATTAATATGCATAGATCTAGCTCATTATCGAAATCTTTGAGATCTTGATGATATTGGTCCATATTCCATGTCTGATAAAAATCAGATCAGAGACATGGCCTCCAGAGTGGTAAAAGACTGAGTTAATATGCAAGATCACCTGATTAATATGATCTTGATGATATAGGCCCATAATCAAAGTCTGATAAAAACTGGATCAGAAATAACTCAGCCAAGCAGATGCAATATCATCTCATTACTATGCATGGACTATCAATCTTGTCCATGATCTTGATGATATATACCCAGATTCCAAGTCTGATCAAAATCAGATCTGTAATAAGGCCTACAGAGTGATAACAAGCAATTGCTGATGGATCAATAACACACAATGCTAGACGGTTTCAGAGCCATACTATAAGCTCACTTGGCAATACGACCAGGTGAGCTAATTAAAAACCATATTCTAAGTTTTTTAAAACAAGCAAGATGGTGAAAATATAATAGGCAAATGAAATTATACTAATTCTGAAATGTTGGTAATTCAAAATTTATTCTGATTAATGGCAATGACAAGAGTTTAGTTGGACACTGTCTTGCCTGTTCACCAACTTATCACTGATTATAACGCTTTTGCCACTAGAAAAGTGATACCCATTTCTCACCATTTCTTAAAAAAGGCCAGAAAGAAAATATATCCATTAATAGACAGTATTAAAATGTTGTGCTCAAGACTTTTTGTGACTATGGGGCTGGAGTCACACATAAAATAAAACGTCAATAAAATGTAGCTTTTGGGGAGGGGGGAAACTAATTTTAATGATGTAATACCTGTTGCTACTGTGTAGCTTACCTTTTCCGGGATGGAATTAACCTCAACCACATAATAAAAATTCATCCTCCCATAGATGAACCATTCTAGAATGTTCCCCCATGTCACTGACCCATGTGTAGTAGCCATCATCTTTTTTAGGGCAAGACTACTCGTGGGACATCCGAGCAGTGTGGGAGAAGGGAATCTGGCAATAGCAACAGGTAAGTATTACATCATTAAAATTAGTTGTACCCCCCCCCCCCACTACATTTTAATATCAGTAATACGGTACCTATCACTATTGCATAGCTGAATTTGCTAGTTTTGAGGGAGGCTGATGGTCTCAAAAAATTGGTATGAACAATGAAATACTCACCCTTACTATAGGAATGTCCACTACTGTATGTTCGTATCCGCTTGGGCCACTTTTTGTGCCGCAACTATGGGCCCTAGAGAACATATGCCTTCACTCTTGTGAGCTAAAGAATGAAGGTTGAAGGAGAAGTTAGTGTGTGACTGTCAAAATGCAGCCTTCATAAATCCTCCAATGACGAATGAGTCAGATAGGCCCATGAGGTAGCAATGGCTCAGACTTCATGTACACCAACCTTCATGAATGAAAGGTCCCTCTCAGTAAAGGATTGATAAGCTCTCTTGATCATTAGTACAGTCCACCTAGAAATAGTGGATGCTGAAATATAAGTAGAGCCCTTTAAGGGAAGAAAAAGATGCTTCCTACCCTTTCTTCTCTCTTTAAAAGCAGCCAAATAGAATCATAAAACCCTAACTGGGCACAAGAGTCAATCTTGATCATCCCCAACACAGCTACGACTGAGACTGGGGATCTATGTAGGGAGTGGAGCTACCAACGGAAGCTGGTTTCTTTGCTAAGAAACCAAGTTGGCAAAGGAGAGACACCAATTTGTAATTGCCATTGAACCACAGACAACCCTGTTATATAGACAAGGCATGTGGCTCGCTCCTTTGTCTCGCTGATACTAAGGAGAGCAAGAAAACAGTTTTAAGGGTAAGGTTCTCAAATGGGGGTTTTGTTAAAAACCACACGACATTCCATCTAGGCATCAGAGAGAGAGAAACCAGTCTCTGCAGCTCGAAATAGCTTTGAAAATCTGAGTGTGTTGGATAAGGCTGCCCTATAGCCCTTAATAGTAGAAACTAAGCATTGCCTCTCTTCAAAAAGGAAGAGAAGACAATCAGCCACTGTGCTCAGAGTGGGACAGCTAGGATTAACACGTTTCCTAATGCACCAATCACAAAAAATTCTCCACTTTTCATCATAGATTCTAGATGTGGAGTGTCTCCTGGCCTGAACGATGCAGTTGGCAACTTTACTCAGAAACTTGTCCAGGCAGATAGATCATTTGAGATGAGCCAAGCATGAAGGTGGAGAATCTGTGGACTGTTGTGTAGGAAAGAACCCCTTAGAGTGACAGAAGGTCCTCTGAGGCAATCAATGAACCATGATCATTGGGGCCACAGAGAGGCTATCAAAATGCACTGAACAGTGGAGGTCCTGACTTTTTGGAGCACTTGCAGAATCATCCTGAAGGGTGGGAAGGCATAAGCGAACAGACAATTCCACTTCAAGATGAAAGTGTCCACTGCCAAGGCTCTCTGGTCTGGGAGTGGGGAGACATAAAAGGTGAGCTTGTTGTTCAGTCTTGTCACAAACAAGTTCTCCAAAGGTCTGCCCCCCAGTCTGAACAGGGAGTCTACTATGAATTGGTGCAGAGACCATTCCACGAGGACCACCTTGCCTATCCTGAAGAGACTGTCTGCTAAAATATTGTTCTTGCCAGGGATGTGACGAATTCATAGGTAATCCCTAAACTCTTAGGGTACTCCCTACCAAGGTTGCCCAGAGGAGGAGGTTCCAGACCTTTATACACAGAGAAAGGGCATGTATGCCTCCTTGTCACCTGAGGTACCATACCACTGATGTGTTGTCTGAGGAGACCAACATACAGTGACTCCTTTTTTTGTCAACACATCTCTGTATAGCTAGAAATACTGCCCTCATTTATAAATTATTCATTTGGAGGGTGGCTTCTTCTTAGGACCATGAGTTCTGAAGAACTAGCCCTTCTGGCTCCAAGTGAGTACCCCGCCCCAAATCTGCTGCATCTATGAACAGATAGGATTGTGGTTTGGGGATGTGCATGGGGCATCCGGTCAGAACTGCTCCCAATTTGTCCACATTTGTCAAGTGGTGATAATAATCCAGTTCTAGAGAAATCTGAGCTGTCAGGGAAACCCTGTGTGGTTTCCAGTTCACCAGAAGGAGAAACTGGAGGGGATGCAAGTGCAGTCTTCCTAGGGGAACCAGGTCTGCCACAGAGTTTAAGGTCTCCAGAAGAGATAGATATAGGCGAGCTGGCAATGAGTTCTTTGTTCTCAGTACCTCAAACAAGGTGAGGATTCTGTCTATACTGTCCCCCGGGACACTATGGACCAGCAGCAAGACAAAGTCTAAGGGACTCAAAAAGGCCATTGTGGATCAACCAGTCATTGAAATATTGGAGGATATGAATACCCAGTGACTCTAGAAGGATGGCGACTACTTCCATTCTCTAGTAAAAGCTCTGAGTGTGGAGGCTAGGCCAAATGGCAGAGCACAGAATCGGAAAAACCTCCAGTCCAAGCAAAAAACTGGAGGTACTTCCTGTGAGGAGGAAAAAAAGGGATGTAAGGGTACACATCCTGGAGATCGATGGAGACTCCCCAGTCACCAGGCCTTATGGCATTCCTGACTAATTTTGAATGGTTTTTCCTGCAGAAACTTGTTTAAGGTGGAAAGTTCTGTAATTTGCTGAAAATTCCCACCTTTTTTTTTTGGTACCAGGAAAATCCAGGAGTAGAAAGCCAGAGTCTGGTCAATTAACACCCTCTCTACTGCACCCTTCTGCAGTAAGGAGTGCACATCTTTCTTTAACCACACCAGGTTCGACTGGTGGAAATGCATGGGGGTCCTTGCTAGAGGAGGATATTCCCATACCTGAAGACTGGTGGAATGTTATCGTACATATATATAGTTCTAAAGTGAGGTTTGTACAAAACCATTTACCAAGCCATGCAACTCGCATTATTTTCACTCTGTACAACTCTGCCCACTGCAAATATCCTATTGGTACTGTTTCTTATTGAATTCTATGTACATTCAATTAATTAATTCTATGTACATTCAATTAATTAATTCTATGTACATTCAATTAAGTTTATTACCTGCAGCTGCTGAATTATGCACCAAGGCTGTTTAGATTTACCTCCATTTCAGTTTGTAGCCAATTGGGTCATCATTCGGATACATTGTTCTTTCCGTATACACCAAATGCTATAAAACACAAAATCCAAATGCATTTGGTCCATATTGTTACTGGTCGTTTGGTTTCTATGGGTATATAAAAGGACGCGTAATGACCGTTCCGGCAGTTGTGTCCTGGGCCGTCCATCCGTGAACATCTAAAAGCCATGGAATCCACCAGTTGTCTATAGATTTAACAGTAGTGTTATTATCCAGTTCCTGCATCATTATAAGATAGTCACAGTGCCAGAGTTTTGTTAATATTAAAGATGATTGATTCCCATTTAGCGTTATGATAGTCTGCTTACTAGGGCAGGTAAACTCCAAGTACAATTACACTAAAGTTCCAGCTTCTCCTCTTTCCAGTTGGGCACTTACATCGAACCAAATATCTATATTTACTTAAATACTGGAAGGAGCGACCACATTATTTCCCCCTTTATGATAGTTTTTTAAGTATAATAAGGGTGTATCATTTATATTACTTTTCCACTCTCTGTCTATCTAACTGTCTGCCTACCCATCTTTCCCAAACTACCTAGTAACATTAGATAATTTGATACTTTCACGGTAATTATTCATTAACTTATTAGCTGTTAACTATTTAATAAAGTTATTTGTTGAGTTATCTGGAGTCCAATTGATAAATAATCGTAGATTCATTTCTTTCTCTCCACTTTCATTGCATTCACACGTTAATATTTGACACTAGTCTCACAAACTGTGCTTCTGATATTCATATTCTTTTTTTTCTTCTCTCTCTCTCAAGCTTTTCCACATTTGTAATACTACACAAAACTCGACATTTAAATCAGAATTCATAATAGAGGACATTGCTGACAGCCCCTGGGGGCAGACAGGATGACCCTGCTTCTTGACCAGTTTTGACAGGCCAGGAGCAGATGCAAGGGAAGAGTGTTGTTGGTCCTTCGGGTCCTGGGAAGCCATGGAGGAAATGAGCCTCTGCCTCCATGGGAGCTGCATGAAGAAGGTTCTTACTGTGCTCCAGTAAGATCTTCAAAGTGTCCAGCGCAACATCCCTGCAGAGGTGGAGCAGCTCTGCTGATAGTGCCATGGACATGGATAACGCATGCCTAGATGTTTTGGCAACTAGCAAGCCCTGTAATGCAGTTGGAGACTGGGATTCCTCCTTCAGCAGGCTGAAAAAGGCTGCCAAGAAAAAAGATCTGCCATAAGAGGTTATGGTGACCTAGCCTTAAGTTCTAAGGCCTTTGGTGCCTTAACTTCAAAGTAGGCCCAGTTACTCATGGAAATGCCCACTTGTGATGCCCTAGTGTCCAAAGTGGGAGGCTTAAGGAACCAAGCAGGAGCATGTACCCTGTACCTAGCTACCAAGACCAGAGGTCTCAACATAGAGGGGGGACTGCCTAGCAAACCCTTGGCCCTTACTAACTCTCTGACCATGGCTAAGTGAGGGAGCAACAAGAGATCTGGGCGAGAGGTAGCCCCAGACAGCCTATCCAAGCTGGAGAGAATTTTCATGTCTTCCGAGCCTGAGGGCTTGGAAAGGGTGCTGCTCCTCTCTCAAAAGGAGGGGAGGGGACTCGTTCTCTGCCATGTTATTTCCTCGGGGAGGTGACTCGTTCTCTGCCCCGTTATTTCCTCCCTTGGAAGGTGCCCTGGACCTGACTAGCTCTGACTGGATTGAATCAACCATCGGGGGTCCACAGGCCTTGTGTGTCTGTTATGACTGATCCCACATGCTCCTGGGATCGAGGAGTGTCCTTCTGTGTCTAAGAGCTTATCTTTCCTCTCTGAGACCCTCGGGTGTTGGAAGCACCTTTCCTCCTCCCCTTACAGGTGTGTCTGCTCTCAGTGAGGTCCCAAACCTCGTCTGACCAAAGGTAGTAGATCAGACACCCCTCTGTCCATCTGCAATTGGTACAATAAAGGCAGATGGGGTGAGTGTCCCAAGGGGCCTTCCTATGCCACATTTACCCACACTCTGTTTCAACGTATTGTTCTGCACAGAAAATGTCTGAAAACAAGAACAATAATAAAAAATTGATGATTATAATGATTATTTATTAACAGCAATAATGTATTTGTCTGTAGGGTATAATGATAATGATTGAGTGCTGTGAGACCTGTAATCAAACACTATCTAAAAATCTAATACTGTACCTGAGTATTGAAGACAAACCTCAATTATATATAAAAAGAAGGGAGTGCAAGTCTGACTCACTCTAGTTATGAAATGGATGTGTGTGCTATCTGTGGTCAAGCACGATTTGCTAACACAGCAATACTTACCCTGTGTACTGGCTGCAAAATATAATAAAATAACAAGGAATAAAAATGGGTGGAGTGCTATCCTGACTCACTATAAGTGAAAGGAATGGTGTAAAACCACCTTAACACACAAACAGAATAATCAGTTTGGTGTGTGACCCCCTTCTGCAAGTCTAAAACTCAACATACCATATAATCAATTAATCATTGTTTTCACCCCGATTATTCATTTAAATAAAACAACTGAAATGGAGGTCACAATCAATTCTGGGAATGAATGGGAGGTAACACCTACCCATGAGTCCGGAAAAAAAAAATAATAACAATATAATATAGATCACAGGATCACTGGGGTGGGGGTGACATTTAAAGGACAATGCTGAAAATTTTAACACTTGTCTATAAACTCTCAAGAGAGCTAATTTCAATGAACAATAATTTAATGGACCAAGGGTATAACACTCTAGAATACTGAAAAGCATAGTTTGATGCTTGATGCATATTTTAGACACAAGCTGAAGGAAAAATATTCCACTGAGCATTTGAATAGAATCAATACAAATGGCATTGTCCAAAAAAAGATGATGTCTACTGCACATGGGCCAGTGACATAGGGGAACAGACTGGGTCTATGTTCTCACAGTCTTAAGCCTTCAGCACGATCTGGAATGGCTCATCTATGGGAGTATGAATTTGTATTATGTGGACAAGGGTACTTCCATCTTGGAAAAAGTAAGCTATGTAATAGTGACAGAAATTGTATTACTGATATTAAATTTAAACACCAATCACTCAAATGATCAGCATCAGTCAAATCACTAAATCAATTCTGGCATAAAACCTTTTGTATTCTGTAGCCTCAAAAAAAACCCACAAATAAAACAACACCTCGAACAAAAGTTTTGTGCCCTCAGCACTGAGTTTTCAGAGTAAATCTGTACTAACTCTTGAGGCATCTTGAGCTGTCTTTTGAGCCTGCTGAGCAATACTCAGGGCATTGTTAGCATCACTCTCGGCCCCGCTAAGCGCAGTCCTGGCCTCCTGGGTCCGTTCCTCAGCCTCTTTGATCTTGCCCTCTATCCCTTCAGCCTTACCAAGAGCCTCATCTGCCTTGCCCTTACTCTCCTTCACCAACTGGTTAAACCCTTTAGAGAGATAAGGAAGAAATATTACATGTACAATAACATTATATTCTCAGTTTTATTAATGTTACAAAGGTTCATATTACAAATATATCAAATGGGAAATGACCTTTAATATGCAACTCAAGATAAAATATTTATATGCATAATACAGTTTCAAAAATAAAAATCTTGCCGGCATATTTATGACCATTCACATTCATAAGGACCTGTTTTTGAACAACTCTATTGATAACACATTGTGGCAGCAGTTATAACAATGTTTCGCTATAAGCATGGGCAGGATGAGAGCCAAATCTCAAGAACACATTTACAGCTGAAAGATGGTGCAATTTTTTCAAGTTTGTACCTTGTAAGGTCTGTAAGGTCTCATTGGCCTCCTTAAGGGTCCTCTCTCCCATTCTGACAGCCTTTACTGCCTGTGCCCTGGCAGCATCTACCTCTGCTAGCAGTTCATCTGCCCTCTGAAAGCAATCAAAGTACTGAGAGTACTGATAGTCTCGTGCAGATATTTCTAGAGGAAATATTTCATAACAAGAGACTTTAGAAGAGCATTACTAACTCCACTTCTCAACATTCATGAACCCTGGGTACATTTCAAGATACACTGGCAGACTCATGAATAATTCAAGAAGCATTTAAATGATTTGATTGGCTCCAATACAAACTTCTTGGAAAATTCTAATTCCCCCTGTGACTGCTTGGTGGTGCTATAATGAGATCAGAGAACAAATTAGCTAATCAAAATTGTTCTTTAGATGTTAATTTCATCATGTAATACTGCCATCTTTGTCTATCTAGATGCAACAGTATTTTCTCATTGAAAAAACAACACTGAGTTTGCTATGAAAGATCTGATCAACTCATTGGTTTTCAAAGAATATTTATGTAAACCTAATTAAGTCAAGACTTAACACATCTGATTGGTCAATTTTAAGTCAGACTTAAATTTCAGCCAATCAGATTTCTGGATTGTAAACTCAACATTAAGCTAAATTCTCTTGGTGAAATTCAGGTAAATGAAGAGGAGAAGAGTTCATCAGTCCTGGGTATCTGAGGACCATCAGATACACGATATGAATTCCATACTAGTTTTGTCCACAGCCAAATTTATATAAAGTGACAGAAAGAAATAAAGACAGTTAAATACATTATGATGGACCAAACAAAGTTCAACAAGTCTCTCAGCAATGCCTACCTGATCCCTCAAATCAAATGACAAATAGACAGAGACAGGCAGACACCTGTTAATTTATTTTGTCAGATTAAGAAAGTCTCTCAGCTATGCCTCCCTGATTTTTAGTGTCAGACAAGATGATGAATAGTTAGAAACAAAACATAAATGTATGCTTAAATTAAGATAGAGCAAACAGACAGACAAACAATGAAAGTCAGACACCAATTCCTTCTAACACACAGACAGACACAAACAAAAATAAAAAGAGACGAAGTGACTTATACCTGCTGCTGAGTATAGCCAGACTCAAGGAGTTTCTCAGCAACACCTTCTTGGTTCTTGACATCAGATAACAGCTGCTCATTCTGCTCCATTAAACGCTTTGCCTCGGCCTTAATATCAGCTGCCTGTTAAAATTAAGATATCACAAAAGAAAAATTACTCTTACAACCACTGCACAGATATTTAAATTGTTTCTGTTGGGGAAAGAAAAAAACATTACAAGAGGGTCAGGGCCTATATGTTGAGCCCGTGATCAAAGCACAGTTGTAAATCATATGACTTTGACCCCAAGGTCAAAAGATTGAGCATTCATGTTGCAGAATGAATGGTATTAGCTTCATAATACATCCTAAGTTTGAAGAAAATCCATCAAGGGGTTTAGGAAATAAAACCAAAGGAAAAAACTTCGACCAAAACTTTATGGCAAATTTTCTAGGACCGTGACCTTGATCCCAAGTGTGAAGAAAATCCATCAAGAGGTTTAGCAGATATAAGCAAATAAATAAAAAAAAACGAACTGAAACCTTGACACAAATTTTCTATGGCCATGACCTTGGCCACAAGGTCAAAGAGGCAAGTGTATATGTCACTGACTGAATTTGCGTCATAATGATTCATCCCAAATATGAAAAGTCTATCAAGTGGTTTAGAAAATATAAAATGAAAAAACTTGAACCAAAATCTTAATGCAACATTTCTGTCACTGGAACTTTGACAGAATGAATTGTCTCAGCTTCATATAGATTCATGCTAAATATGAGAATCTTTTAAAAGGGTGTAGGAAAGCAAACCAAAAAGCCAAAGCCTTAATGCAAATTTTCTATCAGCATGAATTAATTTATAATTATTTACATCCAAAATCTTTTATAAAAAATAATAAACAGTGCATTCTCTTTTTTTAACAAATCTATAAATTCATTACTCACACTCAGTTCTCATCTTCATAACCAAAATTAAAAATTCCTGCTAAAAGATGAAACCAGAATTATCTCCCTTTGCTATTTACATATGACAGCATTTACAATAATACATCAAAACAAGTATAAACAGTTTTCATTTTGTTCTGAGTAATTTTTAGATTTGTAAATAAAGAAAGATTGCACTGTATATTATTTTTCATAAAACATTTAGGATTTAAATAATAAGCAAATATTGTGCAGCATACAAACACGACCATGCCCTTGTTAATGTAGTCATGATGAATTTTCTCAGTTGTTTCAACAGTGATTTCTTCTCGATTTTGAACTATCATCCTTACGGTATATGCTACAATGGAGGATGGATGACTAGCGCTCATTCTTTTAGACAAGGTAGGATTTTTAAAATATTTTGAATGGAATTGAAAAAATTGATTGAATTATTATTCTGCATACCCACCCAACCTTTCCGTATTATATATATATATATACACACACACGTATATATATATTAAAGTTTTGTGTTTTTTCTCAGATATTGACATTTTCTTACTACAGTGACAGAATTTCAAAAGCCTGTGATGGGATCAATAAAAAAATAATACTGCAAGCAGGATTTATTCTTGTAAAGCATGTAACTCCCCATTTTATAAGAAGTCCAAAAAGTTCAAATGTGTAAAACAATTGAAAATTTGCAATAATGGAATTTAAATATTCTGATCAGGTCATCTAAATAAGCATGTAAAATTTCATTTGTCTACCTCAAGTGCTTTTTGCTTCATCTTGCTAACAATCTAGAGTTAAAAAGTGTGAAAATCAAATTAGGTTATCTACATATAAATACAAATATGCCTAAGGGGTTTTTGTTGTTACAATTGTTTATGCCACAATTTGTATTTTTTGGCACAACTGACAGTTTACATTTCACTGCATAGTATTGATTGAGAATTTGCAAATGAAAAATAGTTCAATGCATTCATAACTTCTCTGTCAATCCTTGTTTCGTAAATAGCTGAGGTGGTTCAAATGGCAGCTTTTGACATACATTCAAAGTATTGTCCATAGAATCGACTTCAAAGCTGCAAATGGAGTAGTAATAACATGATTTTCAAGATGGCCACCTTAGCATCATTTTCATTTAGGCCCTACTAGAAAGGAAATTTTCTGGTCTTGTAAACCTAATGTCGATAAGACTTTCCATTTGGGACAAGTAGCAATAACAGGATTTTCAAGATGGCTGGCATGGTGGTCATAATAGATGTCAGATCGGCACCATTTTCACTTAGGACCAACTAGACGTCATCAGAAGTTGTCTCATAAAAACACCATGTTGATATGATAGGCACAATTTTTATTTAGGACCAACAAGACATCGCAAGAAGTCTTTTGGTGGAAACTCAAGGTCAATATGACGATCCATTTAGGAGTAATGATAACAAGATTTTCAAGATGGCCACTGTCATGACCATATTGGACGTCAGATCGACACCATTTTCATTTTGGACCAAGCAGACATCATAAGAAATCTTTAAATAAAAACCTCATGTTGATATGATTTCTAATCAGGAGGAGTAGCAATAACAAGATTTTCAAAATAACCGCTGAGGTGGTTATATTGGATGTCTGAGTGGCACAATTTTCATTTAAGACCAACTAGATATCACAAGAAATCTTCTGGTGAAAACTCCATGTCAATATGACTTTCTGTTCAGAAGAAGAAGCAATAACAAGATTTTCAAGATGAACCTTGTGTCAGTCAAATTTGATGTCTGAATAGCACCATTTTCACTAATATGATAAACTAGACATCATAAACAATCTGGTAAAAGCCCATGCTGATTTGACTTTCTGATGAGAAAAAAAAAGCAATAAGATTTTTCAAGACTGCTGCCATGGCAGCCATACTGGACATCAGATAGGCACCATTTTCATTCAGGACCAAGTAGACATCATAAAAAGTCTTTTTGTGAAAATTCCATGTTGATATGACCTTCCATTCTGGAGTAAGAAGATTTTAAGATGGCAACTGAGGCAGCCATTTTGGATGTCAGAGTGGCACCATTTTCATTTAGGATCAACTAAATCAAAGGATGAATGTGTGTGTCAAGTTTCATGGCAATCCTCCAAGTAGTTTAGGAGTAGCAATAACGAACTTATGCTAACAGATGGACAACAGATGATGGATGGACAATGGACTTCAGGCCGTCACACAAGCTCTTCTTGTCTATGATCAGTGTAGCTAAAAATTACCTATCATGCATTTTCAATTTGGAAATTTCAAGAACAGTGCACTAGTATGCCATACAAACACTAACCAGCATTCAAATGCTTATAGGACTTTGAAGCACAAGGAGAATGTCCCTTTTAAATGTGGTCAAACTACACAGAAGGTCATAGAAAAACTCAAGGTCTCTGTAACCCTCCAGTGAGAGGTTTGATACCTGCCCAAGCCATTTCAGGTCAGTTTACTCTGTGTCCTTGGAAAAAGCACCTTAGCTCCCATTTCCTCTGCATGATATAATCAATAATGTGCTCAAAGTGCCATTAAACAAGAGTCCCTGAAAGGGACTAACACTCTACTGGGTGAAAAGAATTTCCCAAAATTCAAGATAAGACCATTTCTTCCTTTTTTACTGTCGAGTGTTGCAACCATCTCTGATATTCTTCAGTGATAACAAGATTTTCAAATTAGCTGCTGTGGTACACATATTGGATGTCAGCTTCGCACCATTTTCATTTAAGACAAAGTAGATATCATCAGAAGTCTTTTGTTGAAAAGCCCATGTTGATATGACCATCCATTCAGGAGAAGTAGTTATAAAAGATTTTCAAGATGGCTATCAAGGTGGCCATATTGGATGTCAGATCAGCACCATTTTCATTTTGGACCAACCAGACATCATAAGAAGTCTTTTAGTAAAAAAAAAACATGTTGATACCACCATCCATTCAGGAGGAGTAGCAATAACAAGATTTTCAAGATGGCCACTGTGGCAGCCATATTCGATATCGGAGCAGCACCATTTTCATTGAGGACCAACTAGACATTGGGATGAATGTGTGTGTAAAGTTTTTCAAGGCAATCCTTCAAGTAGTTTAGGAGGAGTAACGATAACAAACTTGTGTTAATGGACAAACAGATGATGGATGACAGACCATCCCATAAGCTCTTTTGGTCTATGTCCAGTAGAGCAAATAAAAACCAACTGCAACTGGTCAAGACAATAAACTGCAACAAAATAAACAACTATATATTATAACCTCCTTAGATCTAAAATTGCTCAAATATAACGTGCCAAAATTTAAAATATGCTTCTTTAGACAAAATTTAGCATCTGTTACAACAACAACAACAAAAAAACGCTATACCATAACAGGCTTCCTTTCACAGCCTACCTCTTTCTTAATTTGAGCTGCTTCCGCCATTAGTCGATCAACATCCACTCCAGGAATCTGGATGGATGTGGCTTCAGTGTACAGGTCCAGTGCCTCCTGATATGCCAAGATTGATGCATTTCTAGCCTTATCTGCAAGGAATTGAACGGTCTCATACAACCTCTGGGCATTCGCAGCCCTGAAAGCATACAAAATATTGAGATGAATTTTAGATCCTGAAATACCTGAAATAGTGTCATGAATTTAATTTAATGCAGTGAAACTTCCTGAACCTAACCCCACCTGCTCTGCAGACTGGTCTAACCCTTCTGTAACCCTACCTCCTCTGCAGACTGGACCTAACCCATCTGAAACCCAACCACCTCTGCCCATCTGTAACCCTATGTCCTCTGTAGATTGGTTCAAAAGAGGCATTTCCCCTTCTGAATACAGACAACCTCAATCAAAGTATTGACAATACTCATGGCTTAGAGATATGAAGTGATACTAATCAAGATAAGATGGATGAACATAACTCCAGATATATCGTTATTCAGGGTCCTTTATTATTATTGTAAACATACTGTTCTAAATAACCTTTCTAATTTTTTCTTAATTTCCTTTACTTTATATGTCAGCATTCGAAATTTATATTAACATTTAAAACACAATTTGAAGAATTATTATAGTGATTTCCTTATAAATGCATTTTATACTTTGTTTAAAGAATTACCATTAAGTGGAATACAATATTGAAGGGAGATAACTGTAATCAGATCCAATCATTTATTTAAATCTGAGTTGCTTCCACTGACATATATAACTGACCCAAGAGGCCAGTGGACCTATGCTTTGTTACTGATGTGAGTAAGACCCTAAAGTTTTTAACTGTTATTAGTAATACAAACTCTACGTTGTAGAAGAAAATGGACATCATGCCATAGTCATAGTAGGAATTCAAATCTCTTGAAGTCAATAAAATGGCCCAACATTTTGATTCGAAGAGTATCCAGTTGAGGAAAGTTTTTATATATGCAGTATGTGCAAGTTATTAAAAAATCTACAAAAGTTCAATAATAACTGTTCTCCACAAAATATGTTTACTTATCTTTTTAAAGTCAAAGAATTCCTAAGCCTACTAGTGGCTTACAGTGCCAGAGTTTAATCTAGTTTCCATGGCAGGAAGCGACTAATGAAAATATCTGCCCCCGGACGTGACAAAAGTCCACTGCATCTTAATCAAAAGTTGATGATGGTCACCAGGTAAAGTTGAGCATGATGGGTACCAGAAAGCAAGTGTAAGAGTACAAGTGCAGCAGACTCAAATCAATAACCTTCTGACCCAGAGTACACAATGTGAACCAATAACCTATTGACCCAGAGTACACATTGTCAACCAATAACCCATTGACCCAGAGTAAACAGTGTGAACCAATAACCCACTGACTCAGAGTAGGATGATCCAATAACCCAATTACCTAGAGTACAGTGTGAATCAAACACCCATAGACTCAGGGTACACAGTGTGAACCAATAACCCATTGACCCTGAGCACAGTGTGAACCAATAACTCATTGACCCAGAGCACAGTGTGAACCAATAACCCATTGACCCTGAGTATACAGTGTGAACCATTAGTCCATTCTGCCTCTACACATGAGCTTATATATTGTTTCATTAATTTTTGTCTTAACCCCAGAAATTAAGAAATAAATATAAAGCACACAAATGGAACCTTACTTTTGCCTGAGGACCTGTATCTCCTGCATGACACCTCCAGGCATGTTAAGCGTTTCCCTTGCCAACTGTAGTGCCTCACGGGATGTATTTAGGGCCTTCCCTGCCTCTGCATGGATTCGCTTGGCCTCCTCAACTTGCCTGTATAAAATTTAAACAGTGAACTGACTCTTCTTATAGAAATAATCATCCAGCAAACTACTGCTTATGTGCAATAGCACCAAGCTCAGACCATATCGACAGATTTTTCTGCAATGTGCAGTCTTAAATTAAGTGGCTCTTGTAAAGTTGTGAGGAATTACAAATTTTACATTCAACAAGAGTACTGCAGAACATTGTTTCACCTGCAAACCATATAATAATGCACCCCAATGTATCTGACAACACAAACCTTTAACACATCTTTAATCTAAGTGATGATGCCATTGCCAGAAAAGAGACACCTACAGCTTAACATCTGGTAATGCAGGTGAGACAAAAATGCTCATTTCACATGCCCATATATTAGCTTGATCTCACAAATTAGTTTGACAGATTATTTTATGATACTCACCGTTCTGAAATAGAGATGCCTAAAAATTTCCATGAAAAGAAACTTTTGCTTAAAGGCAATGCTTAACACTTTTTCATGCAAATGAATGTTATAAAGAACATGCAAGCAAATAAGCCAGTCTTATGAAGACTTTCACATCCAAAATTGGTTTTAATGCAACTATCTGTCAAATAAATGATGTCTTCTTGAGATATTACCAATTAGCATAAATTGTTATAAAAGTCCATATACAGTGTACTTCTATGAAATCTTATGATTTTCCAACATACATGAATTTTCAAGCACAATGTTTTAACTACAGCTCAGTCAATTAACATAGGATTCTGTAACTTCGATCAGAATTGGGAAAGAATCATAGACTTTTCAAGATCTATGTACCTTTGGTTCATTTCCCATTTTCTAATTTTCACCAATACATACTGTATATAATCAATTATAAGTTAAAGTTAAACTGCAAACTGCACAGAACATAATGTGCTGGCAGATCTAGGTCTACACAGTCTGTTAGGAGTAATCAGTAGAACAAACAACGTAAACCCTGATCTGCTGGCACATTATGCAACGGCTAACCAGGGTCTATGTTGTTTGCAGTTGGACTCGACTTATATGCAAGTATATACAGCATATATACTAAATATCAGATCTCTTTGGTGGTTTTTGAGCTTATGTTTACTTCTCATGCTCCAAATGTTCTGAGAATACTGGACCTCGACTTCAAATGAATGTGAGAACCTGTAATTTTCACTGGAACAAAATCAGCTATACCTTCTAGAAATCTCCTTGGCTTGATTGGCAATGTCTGTCATTTGCTTTGATTGTTGCCCAAAGCTATCCAGAGCCTGTTTCGCTCTCTGAAGTGCAGTCTGACCTTCTATATCAATGTAATTTTTCGCTGCTTTAAGTGCCTGTTCTGCACGCTCTATCGCCTCCTCTGCAGTCATAATGTCATTCAAGCTGCTTCCAGAGGTTTCCTTGGCCATGAGAATGTTACGGGTAATTATGGCACATCGCTGTAGCACATCCTCAATGCTCTTTCTCAACATCTGAAGCTGCTGTCCCAGGCTGCCACCTCCAGCTGAAATTTTGATGTTATGTACATGAGAGCAGGATATCAACACAATTAAAACATCTGTGCTAATACAACTGTATGGGTAAATCTTCACACTTCTTGAGCAAGCTATGATAGAGTTTAGATTCCTTTTCAAGTAAAAATTGGACCATGAGTATAAATATATTTGGATGAAACTTTTATTTCACAGGTAGAAAATGTAACATAAATGAACATAACATTAAAGATGTTCCTAAACTGACTAGTGAAGGAAAAACTACACTCTTTCAAGACAAAAACTTACAAGATGCACCCCTAGCCTCATCCAACAAAATGTTAACAGAATCATTTACGGCATTCATCTGATTAAGGAAGGCTGTATCATTGAAGACAGTTGGGTCGTTGCCAATGTTAATGATGAGGTTGTTGAGTTCCCTCAATTTCCCACGATGAATGCTTACTCGCTCTTGCACGAGGCTGTAGCAGGGAGGACAATCTGAAATTAAAGGCAAGAAAATTCAAAACTACTACATCAATCACAATTGTATTTTATGCAAACAAGACTTATAAAGTTGAACTGTATGATAATACACATGTAAATCCTGTAACATGTCATCAGTGTGACACAAGTTACTTCAATGCATCATTAACTTATTTTAAAATGTAAAAGAAATGTACCACAATGTGCACTTTTGACTATATAAATATAGAAAATCAAAAACAGAAGTAATTAGATTTGTGCTTGGAAAAGATGTATGCCCATTGTTATGTCTAAAAAACATATATGTCCCCTGCTATGTGCAAGTCCAAAAACCTCAAGAATATAGAAACATTTGAAAATTGCTATAATTACATGAAAATCTAATTAGGTCATTTACCTGTGCATACAAACATGAATACCAAATTTCACTTGTCTACCTCAAGTGATTTTTGCTTAATCATGCCAACAAAGTTTTTGTTACAGAAGTCTAAGCTCCAAAGGTTCAATAATTTGTATTAAAAAAAAATTGAAAACTTACTATAATTGCCTTAAATTCTAATCAGGTCGTTTACTTATGACCATGATAATGTGTTTTAAATTTCATGGTGCTAAAGTTAATCATTTTTGTCCTACCACACTAAAACAGACATGGGACATACAACAGCAAAACAATATACCCCCTCTGCAATCACAATTGGGACAAAAATCATTCACTGAATCTACACTAGTTAAAACAACTGCATGAATGTTTAAGTTTGTATGGACATTACTTTCCAGTTTGTTTTTGCTCAAGGTTAAACTTTCTCTTGAAACTAACTTAACAGATGTATTCTTCCTGGTTCAATAATGTGTACAAAATATTGCTGATTAAGATTTTTATGTAATTAATCAATTGAGCAAACTCCCCAAAATTATCACCTACTCACATTTTTGAAATAAGTTTTGGATTTTGCATTATTTCAGGGATGAGAATGGTAAATTGGAAAACTCCCCGATTATTTGGCCACATGGCCCCCACTGGAGTCCAGTGCAATGCCTCAGTGGAGGTCCTGGGACATGGGAGAGTAGGAAAAAAAGTTTCACTGGCTAAAATGAATTTTAACAATTTCAGACCCTTAAAAAAAATGCTCTTTGTAGCATCTTTTAGAACTTGCACTGTCATCTTAAAATCATAATGATCACAAAGTACACCTCCAAATCAGGCTGCTGTTTATTACACTTTATAAATCCTTAAAACATACACTAAGATTGGACACAGACTAAAAATGTTCTTCATCTTTTGATTATCTTCACCCATTAAATGCAATTGTATGCATGTTCATACTGTAATAGAAAGATTTACCAGAAGTTGTTACCTGTTTTTTCTCAAAGATCCACATATCTTATGCACCTCTTTAAATATACAAAATGTAAACTCTACTTTTCTAACAAGTTTCTTGTTCATATATACCGACTTACATGTCTCTCTCACTCAGTATGTACAATAATGCTTTAACTCTTTACTGCATGATGATGCCTTTTGACGCCTTTCATGACAAATCTGATTTCATACCCAGAACTACCAAAATTAAGTCTTTTTACCCATAAATATCACTTATATGGCCAGAGAATGAATCTAGAAAATAAATATGAAGCAAATCATTAGTTTATTCACAGGGTTAAAGCAACTGCGCAGTTCAATCTACACGCATCAGTTGTATGTAACAGTGTATCTGCCATTTGTAAACATGTGCTCTGTATCGTGCAGTTGCAATGTGAAGTCATTTGAAATTCTGAATATTACAGTGGAAAGATTTTTTATAATATACACGAGAATATGCCATTCTTTGAACAATTCCAGTTTATTATTATCAAGGTTTCACCAAAAAAGAGAAATATTAGAGCAAACTTCAAACTTTGGAAAGAGGCTAAACACTAAAAATAAGTTACTGCTAAGTGTTCACTTCTTAAGTTCATATCTGTCATTTCAGCAAAAAGATATGACCAAGAATCACCAATTTCTCAAAAATATGAATCTTCGATATTTAAAAGACATTTATTCACTAATTGTAATACTAATCAGCACGAAAAATATACAAATGAAGTCCTCGAATATTTATCTATTTTTAGAAACACGGAAAAACCATTAGACACATGGCATGGCAAATTCTGCTCAACTTCACTAATCGATAGCGTGTGTTTATCGGGGTAAAATTTAGGATTTGCCATTAGAGAAACATGTTTCATTACAGCTCATAATTTGCTGAATTTCACAAGAAAGTTGATGCACGATAGCGAGTACCTCAATGAGTGAATCGAGCACTTTACATTTCGAAAACCATTAAAATCGTTAAATATACTAAATACTGCACATCAATACTGATTTCATTTTCGATTGCCACCCCCACCCCCCGGGGTTTCAAAGATCTGCTAGAAACTTTGTTTTTAATCAGCAGAAATTTCATTACTGCTCCCAAGAGTGCATTTCAAGTTGCTTTCTGGATTGATAACTAGAGAGTAGGATGGTGGGTTTTACGATTCTGAAACTTCGACAACCATTTTTGGCAAAGAGAAAATTAACGGAAGTAAAAAACTAAGCTAACATCATACTTTTTCATTAATAAGGGATACAGAGAAGGGAAAAATTAATTTCATATTGGTCTCTGAATAACTTAACAACAATAATGATCATAGTACATGGGTATAAAACTATAGTGAGGTATATACGATACATTATCATTTAAGTTTCAGTTTCATGATTTTGCTAAACAGAAAATGTGTCTGGTTTTAAAGTTACAGATACAGTACATAATATATAATAAAATATATAATACAGAGCATAATACATACAAGTAATTTTAAACAATCCAATTGGGAAAGCTTGAGAATTGAAAAAGACAATAGACTGATCTGTGCAATCAAGAGATATCATTTCGGTATCAAGCGAAACATAATTTGGTCACTGAATCTAAATTTTATTTAAAGGGGACACAATTAAAGTAATGATTTTCCATCTGTCACAGATGTTACAGGGTACATACTAACAAGGTAACCATTGAAATAGTTTGAGGCAAATAAAATAATTTATCCACTCATTATTTGGCTTCATTTTATAAAGTTATTGTTGGTGATTATTTCAAGATACATGCATCATTATTATGTCCAATTCATTCAAGCTTTACTTCACAGAATTTCCAATAATTTGTTATTTATGCAAGCCTGTTGACTGTGAAATATAATTCTTTTGTACAATATTTTAGATTTAATTAAATACTTGTTTCAAGACATCCAATTATGTGCCTTTTTGTCATTCTTTTCATTAATGTGATAAGTTAAAAAAAATAGTGATACGGTTACAAACTGAATGCATTTCATAAGGCTATTATATTAGACATTTTTATTCCACACACATTTTGGCTGTCATGATTTCAGAGACATATATTCCCACTACCATTCAGTCTCCAGTTAAACTATTCTACCTCTTAATGTTAATTTTGATTGAAAATTATTTAATGATGTTTATTCCATGTGTAAGTAATGATGATATTCATCCTCTTTATTATTTTTTCATAATAAAATGTTTAATGATTCCCAATAAGCAAAACATCTAATATGCTAAATTAATCATATGATAAATACATGTCTTAATTTTCTTCTTAATCCACAAAATGACATGGTGAAATGAAAGATCATTACTTCTGAGTAGTGTGATTCAGACATTGATCTTTGGGAATATTTCATGGTTTATGAAGACATTTTTTAAAATAAATTTGTATACAGCAGTTCATTTTTTTAAATAATCCTTAAAGATCTGACATCTTTGGCACTCAGTACACAAACAAGATATAAAGAAAGGGATGCTCCTACCATATTTGCCTATAATGCCCTCCCTCTGCCCTTTCTAGCATCCATCCCACATTGTCCAGATTACTAAAAAAACCTACTTAAAACTGTGCTATCTTCAAATAATTTCATATATTTTTATGTTTTATTTAATATAAGTGGAAACTTCTTTGTTCTTTATTGTTTATCCTAAATACTGTGACCAAAAATGTGTTCCTGGGTTGAGAAATACTTATGCCCTTTTTGTTATGTTCCAAAAATTACACCTTTGCCCCAAAAATGTGCCACATTTGTAACAGGTGCCCCTCTTGCATACCCCTCCAAAATATGAATTTCATATAATTTTATTTTTATATGACTTAAATATTCAGTTTTAAATAAGCCAGCTTTAAGGAGATTCTTTCCATATATATATATATATATATATATATATATATATATATATATATATATATATATATATATATATATATATATATAACTGATGCAAGTCAAGTTCTTTCTTTCTTTTGACAACTGTTTGTTTTTAGGGTTTTGTAACATCCTAAAGTAAAAAAAGTACATGATTAATTATTTTCTGATTATGTTCTCTGACACACAAATATTGAAACCATGTGCTTCCAAACAAACTACAGATAACTGTATCTTAGGATAAAAGAGCTCGTTTTATCATCAGTGGTCATCATGGTATATCCCTTGATTGAGATTGATTATATTACTTTTATCTTCATGGTTTTTGTGAATTATTTGTCATTCTTTAGCTTTCTTTCAACATCTTTTGAATTTGAACACAGGCATTCATATTTTGGAGATATGGTATAAAATCAGCTGTAATATCTTAATATTACTGCTACATTTTTTAATTCTTACCATAGTAGCAAAGTTATTTGGTATAAATTTCAAAAAATTCAATGTTAGACCAAAATACTTTTTTATATTTGAAATGTTTAAGACCATGTGAGTCCATTAATAAAAATATATAAGCACAGAATATATATCCAAAACTTTATTGACTTCCAGTGTTCAATCTTAACACTTCACTGTTGTGCCAATATTTGGTGGAACTTGGACAATACAAGCCAAATAAACAGAAAATCTTGCTTTTCTCCAAAAAAATATTGAAAGCATGACTGATTTGGCAAGAAAATAGTAAGCTCAATATAAATTGAATATTGAAAAATATGTAATTTTGTCATGATTTGTACACATTTTAGGCTGGATTTGGCTGCCATGGTAACCAACCATTTCATCCCCTGTATGCTGAAATAAAGTATAACCAATACCCATCCAATGTCCACGACAAATTTCCCACTATAAAGAAACTTATTATTGCACAAGAAGTAAACTCAAAATTGATGCCAAATTATTGAATTAATGGATAAATCCTGTGCAAAAGAATGCACCTGTTGTGCCTATATTTAGTGAAACGTGGACAATCCAAGCTAAATAATTAGAAATTCTCACTTTTCTCAATCAAATTTTAAAAAATTCCAAGCATGACTGATTTTGCAAGAAAATAGTAATCCTAATATAAATGAATATTGAAAAATATGCAATTTTGTCATGATTTGTACACATTCTAGGCTTGTTTTGGTTGCCATGGCAACCAACCATTTCATCCACTGTATGCTGAAATAAAGTATACCCAATATCCATCCAGTGTCCACAACAAATTTCCCACTATAAATAAACTTATTATTGCACAAGAAAAAAACTCAAAAGTGATGCCAAATTATTGAATTAATGGATAAATTCTGTGTAAAACAAAACACTTCTTGTGCCTATATTTGGTGGAACTTGGACAATACAAGCCAAATAATTAGAAAATCTCACTTTTCTCAATCAAAAATTTAAAAAAATTCAAAGCATGACTGATTTGCAAGAAAATAGTAAGCTTAATATAGATGAATACTGATAAATATGCAATTTTGTCATGATTTGTACAGATTTTAGGCTGGATTAGGTTGCCATGGCAACCAACCATTCCATCCCCTGTATGCTGAAATACAGTATACCCAATATCCATCCAATGTCCACAACAAATTTCCCACTATAAAGAAAATTATTGTACAAAAAGTAAACTCAAAAGTGATGCCAAATCATTGAATTAATGGATAAATTCTGTGCAAAACAAAACACTTGTTGTGCCTATATTTGGTTGAACTTGGACAATCCAAGCCAAATAATTAGGAAATCTCACTTTTCTCAATCAAAAATGTAAAAAATTCAAAGCATGACTGATTTGGTAAGAAAATGGTAAGCTTAATATAGATGAATACTGATAAATATGCAATTTTGTCATGATTTGCACACATTCTCATCTGGATTTGGTTGCCATGGAAACCAACCATTTCATCCCCTGTATGCTGAAATAAAGTATACCCAATATCCATCCAATGTCCACAACAAATTTCCCACTATAAAGAAAATTATTATTGTACAAGAAGTAAACTCAAAAGTGATGCCAAATTATTGAATCAATGGATAAATCCTGTGCAAATCAGGCAGTTTGGCCTCCAGACTGATGCACAGTAAAGGGTTACATGTCAAAGAAAGTTTATTCAAAAGTCAATTGGCTAACAAATGTGTAACCTGTGATATCTGTACATTAAATTGATTGAATCCCAAATGAATCCTATGTTTGACAACTATCTAAATGGATGGAGTGAGGAATCTATATTTAATGTTCAGTAAGAGGTCTTTAAACATTTCCATTAAAGAGTTTGTTTTTTCATATGCTTTTCCACCAACTGCTCAAGTGCTCTTTTTCTGGTTCTTTTTTTCATTCATCTCTTCAAATGATCCTTACTTTATTTTTCTCTTACCATATCCACACAAATTTATTGCTCACAGCACTGTCTACTTTGCATACTTTGCTATTGTCTACCTGAGAAAGAATGCATACTCTTATGTCTCAAGTACCAGTCCAGTTCTTTTCCCATTAAGCACAAAGCACTGTGTTTTTAACCACAACATGCAAGATTTCTGAAACACCAATTTCCAGCTATTATAATAATTTGATAGGTTATATGCCACAGATCTTGCCAAGATAAAATCTCCAGTATTGCACTGATCTGCATTTAACCCATCAAAAGAGCTGTGTCATGGTAAATTTACATCCGTTTAATTGGTGTTATGGTACTTTCCTATTGTAAAGTGTGATGACACCATTGATTCTTAATTCTTGTCTAAAGGCCTTTCTTCTTGAATTTACACTTATCTGTTCAACCCCAAAAATCATGGAAATCTGCAAATCGACTGAAAATTCTCATTCCTGACTATTTGTAATGATAGCAATTTTAGTGAATAACAAAGTGGACAAACAATATATTGCTAGTGACCTAGAATGCACAGCATCTAACTGGGGAATGGCTCACCTATACAGCCTGCTGTAATGTTGTACTTGTTTTCTTGACACCTGTCACAACGTTTTCCTTCCACTCCTTCCCGACATGGACAGAATCCATACTCATCACACTGCATGTCCAGTGATCCCTCAGGGTCACAATTACATGCTGGAGAAAAATCAAAGTATTGTGAATACTGAAGGATTGGAAAGTTCATATAACATGGTACACATTAAAAAGGATCAAAGGGATGAACATAAATTGTGAGATATTGATAATCAAGTTCCTTTTTATGATAATAAGCAAATACAAAATGTCTTTTCTTCTCTTTACCTTTTAGCAGAGAATTTATTGTAAACATTCTTCAAATATTTGTCTAGAAATATTTAAGAAGCTTCCATTGTATTGTTTTAAGTACTGCGCTGAACCTGTCAAGCTTCATCAAGGGAGGTGACCACTGAGTCTAATCAATCCCTCTTAGTATCAGAATGAGTTATTGCCCTTTACATAACTTCATTGACTTTTTCAAAGCCAAAAGGCCTCTAAAACTAAATATATAAAATGCCTACTATTAAAATCACAACTATTCTTAGTAAAGAACATTAAACAGCATGCCATAGGTTTTGGAGTGGCTGAAATCCCTCAAAGTAAAAAATGGATAGATAATATTCATTTACAGTCAATCATTATCTCCAGTCAGTAATGATAAGCAGTAGCGTGTTTCAATCATGACATCATTTTATATATGCATAGCCTAATCATGTGACATTACCTAAGACAAACATTTCTGTCGTTATCTTTTATTATAGAGTACAATGGCATTGAGCCATTCGATACATATTCTACATTAATCTAAAGAATAAATAAAAAATATTGGTTGAATAACTTACTCAAATTTGTGTAACATTTTACTGTTACATACGTCTGAAAGTTAGAGTATTTATCACTCTCTAATCGGATGAGTTAATATATTGCTTCTCCATTTGGGCAAATGCCGGTAATCTTTTATACCTGGTATTGAACGTTGTTTCCTTTTTGCATTCAAGCAGAGAGAGAGAGAGAGAGAGAGAGAGGAAAAAACTGCAGACTACGATACTCCAACATGAATTATATTCACCGTTTAATGCATACTAACCCATTAGATATCGACATGAGATATCATTGCGTGTTTCGATCATGACATCACTTTATATATGCATAGCCTAGTCATGTGACATTACCTCAGACAAACATTTCAGTCATTACCTTTTATTATAGAGTATAACGTTATCGAGCCATTCAATTTATATTTTAATGATTTGTCTTTACTAACAACATGATCTACATACCAGAGTGCACTATAATGTTTGTTATAAGAAGCCAACCACTTGTCTGACATCCAAGTCACTGACCTTTCCATCATACTAGTGTTCCAAAAATAGCTCCATTGAATAATGCTATTTTACAATGCTAAGCATGTTTGCAAAAATAATTTTCATGGTTTGCTCAATGGCAATATCCACTGTGGAAAATGTTATGTCCATGAAATGTTTGCAATTAATGCGCTTGTGTCAATTACTATAAGTCTAGTCCTTGCCGGACTTGAGTGATAGTCCATATCAACTTGAGTGATAGTCCATATCAACTTGAGTGATAGTCCATATCAACTTGAGTGATAGTCCATATCAACTTATTACAGCGATGTCCAACGTAAATATAACAGAACTCTGGGGTGGAGGGAGTGATGGTGTTGGTGTGTGTGTGTGAATCAAAAATAAACTCAAACAATCAATTTAAAGCATTATTTATAATTACTAAATGACAATTTACAAGAAGTTGAATAATAGTGCTTAATGATTTTTGAGTTGCTTTTTTATTGGCACTTTCAGCAGTTTAGTGACTATATCATGCCAAGGAAATTGGAGCTAAGTGCCTTTCAAAAGGACACACTGAAGCAGCTTACCAGGGCTGGCATTGAACCAGCAACTCTTGAATTACAAGTCTCATACTCTAGCTACTGAGCTACCACAATTCCCAACTATTAACAAACTAGAGCAACAGTCTTTCATTTTTACAATGTAGGTCCATCAACTCAAAACAACCATACTAATAACCCCGAGGACTGAAACTCCGTGACAAATATGCAAACTGTTTGGTAAATTTTTTTATCTGATTCTGTGGGATACATTACCACTGTCTGAATAATATACATACATTTATCTTTGCTTTAAAAAACTGTATACATCTATTGTAAATGTTTCTACTAGGGCACTGTAATGCTGATGAATTGAAAATGTCAGTTTAAAGATAGGCATAATGTAAGCCTTTCAAAATTAAACACATTTTTAAAAGCGAACCTTCTCTTGGTATGTTTAAGCAATGGTTTATTCTTGAATATACTGTTTATACGCGCTTATAAGTAGAGTCCAACTGCAAACTGCACAGATCCAGATCTGCAATTGCATAATGCACTGGCAGATCTGGGTCTATGCAGTTTGTTAGGAGTAATCACTAGAACTAACAATATGTACCCTGATCGGCTGATGCATTATGCAACAGCAGATCAGGGTCTATGTTGTTTTCAGTTGGGTTTGACTTATAAGTGAGTATATATGGTAATTAAAGAAAAAGAAGAATATGTATGCATTAGTGTTTTAGTGCACATCAGCACAATACTGACCATATGGTGCCGATTAAAAGTAAAGTTCTAAAAATCTAAAAATAAAGAATTGCACAAAAAACTTTTGGAAGATAAACCCTTCGAAATAAATGCAAACATGAAGTACTGCAAGATAAATGATAAAAGATTAAGATGCTAAAATTTTGTAACATGTATATAACATAAAAGATAAAGGCAAAAATATAAAATGTTTCAAATATATGATCAAATTATTTTTTTCTTCATCTAAACAGCATTTCCACAAAGTGTTCAAGATTTTCTTAGGTCGTACATCATCATAAAGTTCCTTCATTAAGTAACAATGAAAGAAATGACTTCACATCTGGATATACTGTATAAATCCTGTATTTAGTTCCAAATTGCTGAAATATGAATTTTCTCAAAGAAAGTTTATATTACCTTGACAACCAGTCTGGGAGAATCCATAAAAGAATCTCTGACACTGGTCACATTTAAGCCCTGTTATCCCAGGTTTGCAGAGGCACTGACCAGTCTGCTCATTACATGTGGAGTTCAGGGACCCAGTGGGATCACACAGACATGCTTCACAACCTGAAGTTAAAAACAACAATTAACAAATCTACAGTTTTATCAGTTATCCCCACCTGACCCTCTTAAGACTGTTGGCAGTGAACTATCTGCTGGTAAATGATAAAAAATTCAGTTCTTATGACACAAATGGGTCAGAGAAAAGCTTCCCACCTTTTTTGGGGAATCTGAAAGTATTCTGATAAGATGATAATAATGGCATATCAAAGAACAGGAAGAGTTTCTTTTGAGAGAATAAGAGTACTCAAGACAGCAGAATTCAGAATGTCTAGCATCATGACTATGCTGCACAAAATATGGAGATCATGACTATGCTGCACAAAACTGTGAATAAGTCAGATCTAACTGCAAACTGCATACAGCCAGATCTATGTTGTTTGTTCTTCTGATTACTCCTAACAAACTGCACAGATCCAGATCTGCCATTGCATTGTGCAATGGCAGATCTGGGTATAAGCTGTTTTCAGTTTAATCCAACTTATATGCGAGTATATACAGTACTATTTAACTTTAAATCTAAAGTTGTTGCAGGGGAATTGTAACATCCTGACAATTTGTAGATCAATGAAAAAAAAAAAAAAACTTAAGATCTACCATGTAAACATAAACAAAGGTGAAATAGCACCTACATATATACTTCTGGTTAGTGTAATTTGTGAATCCAGAATTCCAAGTTAATCCAGCAAATTTCACTCTAACCTTGCCCACTCTCCTTATTCCCTGTGACAAAAAATACACTGAAACAATGCCCTAATTAGAATAGTTAAAGCACCCTTGGGATTTATCTCTTGCACCACCATTGGAAAACTTGCATGTAATCAAATGAATGTAATACAAGTGTTTTCTGGAAGTTCATTTTGTGTGTAAATCGATATTGCAAAAAATTAAATTGTCATTGGGACTTAAATTCGCTGAATGGGAGATATCCTATTGTTTGGGGGACACTTCCTATTGCCTAGGGGAAGCTTCCTATTGTTTGGGGGAGACATCCTATTGTTCGGGTGAGGCATCCTATTTTTGGGTGAGGCATCCTATTGTTTGGGGGAGACATCCTATTATTGGGGGAGACATCCTATTGTTGAGGGAGGCTTCCTATTGCTTGGGGGAGACATCCTATTGTTTGGGGGGAAGCATCCTATTGTTTGGGGAGGCATCCTATTGTTTCTACAAAAGGATCATTTTAAGTTTAGTGTTTAAATTTGTGGTTTGTGGAAACAATGAAATCCACAAAAATAGATACCCCACGAAAAACAGGGATTTCAGAGTCAATCCAGATTGAGCCAGGAAATTATCATGGCTGAATTTATATTGTCCATTATTCAGATTCCAGGTTCTTTGCACACACAAATTAAAGTATTCCATCATTAAGACAATAGTTGATTTACCTGTTGGCTGAGCACCGACTACTGCACACACTTGCTGACAAGTTGGATCCAACAACAAAGCACAGAGACCTAGATCTGCCATCGCATAATGTGCTGACAGATTAGGGTCTTCGCAGTTTATTAAGAGTAATCAGTAGAACAAACAACACAGGCCCTAATCTGCTGGCGCATTATACGATTACAAATCAGGGTCTATGTTGTTTGCAGTTGGACTTCACTTATACACTAGTATATAAAAATTAACTACTGCATCACATAAATCCCAAGAAACTGCCTGATGACAAGGTAGGTGTAAAGGTGTAAATGTTTACCAAACTGCATTTTTACAGGTACAGTTTGGTGGTCAGACAAGAGTTTGTCTAACCAAGTGGGTCATCCAGACAATTATGACTATATAACATGTAACAATTTCAAATCTTTTTAAAGCCAAATTTCTTTGACCAATTTTTATCAAATTTTCACCAAAATATATTCTATCACCACAATTATTATATTTTTTTCTGGGAGAAAAATGACGATTTTAAATAAACAGCTATGCTAATTAGAAGACAGAGCATTCTCTGCAAATCTGAGCTCAATTCTCAGCAATACAATTCTGCAAATGACAGGAGAACTTGAAGACTCATCATGCACAAAAACAAATCAGTGTAATCTTAGGTAGTATCATGCAGCGATGTCCAACATAAATATAACAGAATACTTTTCTTGTACTTGATTCAGTATGTGAATAAAAATGTTTAAATCATTCCTCAAAATCTGGATGACTGAACCAACACTGTTGACTTAGAAGTCTATCATTAGTGTGCCAAGGTCCTGGCCATAATTTTAGTCATCTGTTTGTATTCTGTCAACGCAATACTGGTAGCCATCTAAGCTTATGCAAAATAAACAGCTTTTTAGTACCTCCTTGACTATCATTGTGACTATTCCTAATAGAACCTATTCACTACATGATGCAAATATCCACTGTTACTTATTTAGATTATCTCGTCTTTCACTTAGAGTGATAGGGCAGTATGCAGGTCAAGAATTCATTTACAAGGGTCATGATGGCCCATTGGTTGGTGAAGTGAGGGGTAATTTTCTCCAGTGGGGCCAGTGATTTTACAGTAGGAAATAATGAAGTAAATACTAAATAAGGTCAATATACATGAATGTATATCATTTTATTGCATGATTACTTGAACAAATTGGCACATATTCATTGCCACCACCACCCCAACCACCACCAAAAACTGCCACAACCAGTGTTCATTCCAGAAATTTAAAAAAAGGGCACCTAAGGGCTTCTACCAGGTCAAAAATTGGGTTATTTAGAATAACAGCTGGTCACAAATATCCTGAACTGTTTTATCTTGTTTTAAGACAATTCAAACAAATTTCATTATCAGCCTCCCCTGCCATAAGCATTCCATACTGGCAATTTAATTTCTCATGCATAAGTCACCATTACCATGTAGAATTTTATTTTCGACACTTGAGTTTACATTTTTCACTCCCTGTATGCTGCTTATAAAATACATGGAGAAGAGTTTTTGCTGAAGATTTCATCTCTTTTTTTGTTTTCTATCCATGATCATCAGCCATGTCCTCCTTGAATAGTGCCCAAGGGGTAATGAAAATCAGTAAAACATTTCTGTCAGCTAATGAAATTGATTGCCTTATGCTTCTTCAGCAAGAAGTGCACTCTATTCAGTAAGCCAGCTTCGGGTGCACTCAATTCAATCAGTCTATAATCAGATATATATTCTTGCAAAATCTTTATATTCTGTCTTTACAGGTACCATAAAAGCAATTTTCTTGAACCAAGAATGAAAAATAAGGGTCAATGGCACAGTCTAGAATGAACACTGAAATATACCTCAGTTTTGCAATAAAAATAAACATGCTATCAAACTCCTCCCCAGCTATGCTATTTGGTCAGTGCTCCCCAGAAATGCTATTGGGTCAGTGCTCTCCAGAAATGCTATTTGCTTACCTGCCAACCCCTACAGAGGTATAAGCATAACCTAAGTGGCAAAAAAGCATAATCTGTGCATAAAAAGTGTAATCTATATACTTAATGCCATAATTATAATAAACTGTATGAAAAATATACATTTAGTTTTGCTACTAACCTGGATCTGCAGCTGGTTAAAGTTTTTGTCACAAATGGGCAAAATCCTGGTGAATTAGTATCAGAATATAAACCAAAAAACATATTGGCAAATTATATAAATACAACACTCACTTTAACTAGTCCACGTGTCTAACTTTCGTTGAATGATCATAAAGTCAAATCCACAAATTCTGCAATGATCATTACCATATGCTCAACCTTAGTGTTGTATTACCCCTCTCATGTTAATCCTTCTAAATTTGTAAAGCACTACTGATTTGTCTTTTTTCTGATCCGACATGTTTTAAAGTTTAAAAAGATCCATCTTCTCTAACATTTATCAGTCATATATATTAATATAATGAATCTGTGAGAAATTTTTTTTTACTTAAGAAACCTATCTGTTTTCTTGGAAATGGGTCACCTACAGCTGCTATAAATAGAAAATAAGGAAAGTACACGGAGGTCTATAGCAAATGTATTACTACATTATTCTTATGCAGCAGTCTTCTTTTTTTAGAATATTCTCAGATTTATATGATGTGTGGGATTAAAGAGATGATAATAAAAATGACAAACACAATGTTTTATTGCTGTATTATTAATTTGTTTTAATGTACCAGAAAAGTGTAATCCATATACAGGCAAGCATAAGACATAATTAGGTGAAAAAAAGTGTAATGATTACACCAAAAGCGTAATGGCTGGCAGGTATGTATTTGATCAGTGCTCCCCAGAAATGCTATTTAGTCAGTTCTCAATACTTGTTGTCAGAAAGTCTGTAACTGACTAATTGTACAAAAACGAGTCAAAAGCATTTAAATATCAACATTACTAATGACCCCATGCACAAGAAACTGCAGCCATTTTTTTTGGCTACTTGGTGGCCTTTGGAAAAAAACCTAAAACTGGTGTAGAACATTGTAGCAAAAAAGCCGGCCACTGCTATGATGTGCTATATCTGTTTTTGTTTCCCTTAAGTACAAGTCTGACCAGTTTTCGATGTTACCAATCATTTGACTGTCATGAATGTAAGTGTGGCATAAAATCACTTAAATATACAAGCCAATGAATGCAAAATGACCAAGCAAAAGATCATGTACAAATGAGCAAATATGCATATATGATTTCAAAGCATTGATTTGACACAAAATAATCGAGCAAAAGGAGGTCCAACTGTCATTTACCCTCAAAAACAAAGAGTCTATAATGAATACTTCAGAAATATTGCTGTTTCAATTCACAAAATGGCTTAATTTTTACAACCCATTAGGGAAATCTTATTTAGACTAATGAAGCAAGTCGCTTATAAAATAAAGAGAAAATAATTCTTCTCACCTGAATGAAGCGCTCCTCAGAACATGCACATGCCATATTGCAAGAAATACAAATAATGTTGTCAGTCACATGCCATATTGCAAGAAATCTGAATAACGCTGTCAGTCACATGCCATATTGCAAGAAATCTGAATAACGCTGTCAGTCAGTACACTGTGTGGACACAATGTAAGTCTGAATTAGTTTTCATCTCTGCTATCAGTTTTCTGTCTATTTAATAAGCAACAATTTAGTAAGATGTATGTGAAAGTTTTATGTGATATTTGTAAACGTTTTAAAACAGCACGATACACACCAAAAGTCAACTAATTCTCCACAGTAATTAAAATGTAAACTGAAATTTTATGAATCTGCATATGAAAGAGTACAAACTTTTTCAGCTTTGCTGCTTTTTTCATGTTGTGAACATAATTTGCATTGTCTGCTGAGGTAAGAAATTGGGACCTAGGTTTTACTGAATTGCATTTAGCAGATCTGTAAAGGGAAATATAATAGCAAGAATAGACTGATCTTCCCAGAAATTGTATTTGCTTGTGTACACATGGATGGTTAATACCTGTAGTTCATGGAAATTCCATCAAACAATGTTGTGATATTTGGATTCCCTGATAAGACGATAAATATTAGAAATTAAGAAAAATGTATTATGTGTTATTTATGACCCATTTAGGTTAATGAAGAGGGTTAATGAAATATTGAAAATAAAACTATGCATTTGGCACAGGGGTGTGACCTGGACCAAACACTTGACCACAGCTCATTATAACTCCAAACTTGCAGGCTTGATATGATCAGTGTCCTCACCTACAGTCACACAGAAACTTGGATTTGGTACATTATAGCAAGATAAGCACTTCAGTGATAGACTGCATTAGATTAATGGATGGATAGTGCTCTGGCATGCTACATCACTGCGGAAAATTACTACCTGTAAAATCAATACCTTGAAATGTGGTCCATATTTTTGTGGAATTTTTCGTAGAAAATTCAGCAAAAATGTAGAAGTAAACAGCTTTGCTGAACTCACCCTGCCCACTGTTCAGATTCCAGTAGCCTGGCTGACACTGGTTGCATGTTCTCCCTATGATACTGGGCTTACATGGACACTGACCCGATGTTGGGTCACAGGACAGGATGCCAGCACTGATAGTACCAGGTGGGTAGCACAGACAGGCTGTAAAAGAAAAGTTTGTGTATTTTAATTCAATGATCCAATTCAACAATATAATGCAAGCATCTCCTACTGAACTACTGTATTTGACTAGAGGCAAGTGATACTCAGCTGGTTAGTGCCATATGTTACAATGAACTGTGTGTGTCTGTGTGTATGTGTAGGATTTAATGGGACATCAGCACAATAATGGCTATATGGTGTCGATTAAAAGCTGAGTTCTAAAAATGTAGAGCTAAAGAATTGCAAAAGAATTTAGAGAGATAAAGCCTTACAAATAAGTGTGAACAAGTATTACGACAAGATAAAGCCTTACAAATTAGTGTGAACATGTAGTACTACAAGATAAAGCCTTACAAATTAGTGTGAACATGTAGTACTACAAGATACAGCGTTACAAATTAGTGTGAACATGTAGTACTACAAGATACAGCTTACATATTAGTGTGAAGATGTAGTACTACAAGATACAGCCTTACAAATTAGTGTGAACATGTAGTACTACAAGATACAGCCTTACAAATTAGTGTGAACATGTAGTACTACAAGATAAAGCCTTACATATTAGTGTGAACATGTAGTACTACAAGATACAGCTTACATATTAGTGTGAACATGTAGTACTACAAGATACAGCCTTATAAATTAGTGTGAACATGTAGTACTACAAGATACAGCCTTACAAATTAGTGTGAACATGTAGTACTACAAGATACAGCCTTACAAATTAGTGTGAACATGTAGTACTACAAGATACAGCCTTACAAATTAGTGTGAACATGTAGTACTACAAGATACAGCGTTACATATTAGTGTGAACATGTAGTACTACAAGATACAGCCTTACAAATTAGTGTGAACATGTAGTACTACAAGATACAGCTTTACAAATTAGTGTAAACATGTAGTACTACAAGATAAAGCCTTACAAATTAGTGTGAACATGTAGTATTACAAGATAAAGCCTTACAAATTAGAGTGAACATGTAGTACTACAAGATAAAGCCTTACAAATTAGTGTGAACATGTAGTACTACAAGATACAGCGTTACAAATTAGTGTAAACATGTAGTACTACAAGATAAAGCCTTACAAATTAGTGTGAACATGTAGTACTACAAGATAAAGCCTTACAAATTAGTGTGAACATGTAGTACTACAAGATACAGCCTTACAAATTAGTGTGAACATGTAGTACTACAAGATACAGCCTTACAAATTAGTGTGAACATGTAGTACTACAAGATACAGCCTTACATATTAGTGTGAACATGTAGTACTACAAGATAAAGCCTTACAAATTAGTGTGAACATGTAGTACTACAAGATAAAGCCTTACAAATTAGTGTGAACATGTAGTACTACAAGATAAAGCCTTACAAATTAGTGTGAACATGTAGTACTACAAGATACAGCGTTACAAATTAGTGTGAACATGTAGTACTACAAGATAAAGCCTTACATATTAGTGTGAAGATGTAGTACTACCAGATACAGCCTTACAAATAAGTGTGAACATGTAGTACTACAAGATAAAGCCTTACAAATTAGTGTGAACATGTAGTACTACATGATACAGCCTTACATATTAGTGTGAACATGTAGTACTACAAGATACAGCCTTACAAATTAGTGTGAACATGTAGTACTACAAGATACAGCCTTACAAATTAGTGTGAACATGTAGTACTACAAGATACAGCGTTACATATTAGTGTGAACATGTAGTACTACAAGATACAGCCTTACAAATTAGTGTGAACATGTAGTACTACAAGATACAGCCTTACATATTAGTGTGAACATGTAGTACTACAAAATACAGCCTTACAAATTAGTGTGAACATGTAGTACTACAAGATACAGCTTACATATTAGTGTGAACATGTAGTACTACAAGATACAGCCTTACAAATAAGTGTGAACATGTAGTACTACAAGATAAAGCCTTACAAATAAGTGTGAACATGTAGTACTACAAGATAAAGCCTTACATATTAGTGTGAACATGTAGTACTACAAGATAAAGCCTTACATATTAGTGTGAACATGTAGTACTACAAGATAAAGCCTTACAAATAAGTGTGAACATGTAGTACTACAAGATAAAGCCTTACATATTAGTGTGAACATGTAGTACTACAAGATAAAGCCTTACATATTAGTGTGAACATGTAGTACTACAAGATACAGCTTACATATTAGTGTAAACATGTAGTACTACAAGATAAAGCCTTACAAATTAGTGTGAACATGTAGTACTACAAGATACAGCCTTACATATTAGTGTGAACATGTAGTACTACAAGATACAGCCTTACAAATTAGTGTGAACATGTAGTACTACAAGATACAGCCTTACAAATTAGTGTGAACATGTAGTACTACAAGATACAGCGTTACATATTAGTGTGAACATGTAGTACTACAAGATACAGCCTTACAAATTAGTGTGAACATGTAGTACTACAAGATACAGCCTTACAAATTAGTGTGAACATGTAGTACTACAAGATACAGCCTTACATATTAGTGTGAACATGTAGTACTACCAGATACAGCCTTACAAATAAGTGTGAACATGTAGTAGTACAAGATAAAGCCTTACAAATAAGTGTGAACATGTAGTACTACAAGATAAAGCCTTACAAATTAGTGTGAACATGTAGTACTACAAGATACAGCCTTACATATTAGAGTGAACATGTAGTACAACAAGATACAGCCTTACATATTAGAGTGAACATGTAGTACTACAAGATACAGCCTTACATATTAGTGTGAACATGTAGTACAAGATACACCCTTACATATTAGTGTGAACATGTAGAACTACAAGATACAGCTTTACATATTAGTGTGAACATGTAGTACAACAAGATACAGCCTTACATATTAGTGTGAACATGTAGCACTACCAGATACAGCCTTACATATTAGTGTGAACATGCAGTACTACTAGATACAGCCTTACATATTGGTGTGAACATGTAGTACTACTAGATACAGCCTTACATATTGGTGTGAACATGTAGTACTTACTACCAGATACAGCCTTACATATTAGTGTGAACATGTAGTACTACCAGATACAGCCTTACATATTAGTGTGAACATGTAGTACAAGATACAGCCTTACATATTAGTGTGAACATGTAGTACTACCAGATACAGCCTTATAAATTAGTGTGAACATGTAGTACTACTAGATACAGCCTTACATATTAGTGTGAACATGTAGTACTACCAGATACAGCCTTACATATTAGTGTGAACATGTAGTACTACAAGATAAAGCCTTACAAATTAGTGTGAACATGTATTACTACAAGATAAAGCCTTACAAATTAGTGTGAACATGTAGTACTACAAGATACAGCCTTACAAATTAGTGTGAACATGTAGTACTACAAGATATAGCTTACATATTAGTGTGAACATGTAGTACTACAAGATAAAGCCTTACATATTAGTGTGAACATGTAGTACTACCAGATACAGCCTTACATATTAGTGTGAACATGTAGTACTACCAGATACAGCCTTACATATTAGTGTGAACATGTAGTACTACCAGATACAGCCTTACATATTAGTGTGAACATGTAGTACTACAAGATACAGCCTTACATATTAGTGTGAACATGCAGTACTACAAGATACAGCCTTACAAATTAGTGTGAACATGTAGTACTACAAGATAGTCTTACATATTAGTGTGAACATGTAGTACTACAAGATACAGCCTTACATATTAGTGTGAACATGTAGTACTACAAGATACAGCCTTACATATTAGTGTGAACATGTAGTACAAGATACAGCCTTACAAATTAGTGTGAACATGTAGTACTACAAGATACAGCCTTACAAATTAGTGTGAACATGTAGTACTACAAGATAAAGCCTTACAAATAAGTGTGAACATGTCGTCCTACAAGAAAAAGCCTTGCAAATAAGTGTGAACATGTTGTCCTACAAGAAAAAGCCTTGCAAATAAGTGTGAAAATGTACTATGAACATGACATCCTTTGCCCAACAATGTTAAACATGGCACTTATAGAAAGGTGGCTATTAATGTCTATCCCCACTACAAACTTTCCAAACTGTCTGTATGAATAGACGTCAGCATTTCTATCATACACAAAAGGGTGGATCCAAAAATGCATGAACCCTGCATGTAAAAATAAATTAAACCAAGCTACATATAAGAAACTCCTGCATAATTTGTCTACATCATTTCTGAACATATCTGTAAAATGTTATAAGAATATCACATATAATTTATGAACAACATTAATTTCCTTATGATAAGGTAAGGAAACCCAGAGCATCTATACATGTCGTGATTCATGCCACAGTGCGATGAAATTGTTAAATGGTCCTTAAATCATTATAACAACACAACTCATTTCAATTTCCTTGTTCAAGCTTCTAAGGACTACTCCATTTACAAGATTCTGCATTTAGTAATGCAAGGATCCTCGTCAGTCTTTGACTTTACCAACACTATGTTGTTCACCAGTTGCTTCTCTTGACCTCCAACTTCGCACCAAGTTACAGCAGTCCCTTCTGAAATCACCTATGTCTCTTGTACTTAGAGCTAATATAATATGTTATGCTTTGCTGAAACAATTTTAACCATCTTCGTAGTTTTACTTGGCAATTTCCCAAAGATTACGCTAAATTGCACGATGATCCACTGTGCCATTTTACTTCTGACATCGTGTTTTCGCATGGGTATGGTTTTGTATTTCACTTTTTTAATGATACATGCAATGGTATCTGTCCAATCAAATTTGAATAATTTCAAACAGAATGAAGTCAGTATACAGGCGCATTATCCTGTAATGCAAAAGAGCAATTTCAAAAGGATTTTATTTATCTAAACAATATTTATACATGAACAAATATTAACATTGAAACATTTATTTCAAGCTGCTCTTGGCCATCCTATGTAACCTCAAAGAAATGTACTTAAAAAAGTTGAAAGATTATTTTCACAAAAGATTTGTGCTGTTGTTTGTAAATGGGGTGAAGTTTGATTTATATAGTTCATGATATTTCATTTTTATATAGTGTCCACACATTTTTTGATCAATCATTGTATTTTTCATCATATAATTTTTAGTGATCATAAGATTATAGTTAAAACAATTGATCTCTTTACATTCATTAAAAAAATAAATATTTACAGTTGACAATTCCATGTTAAACAATTTATGACGAACACATTAACCATTGGATTTACCTTTACACTGTCCCCTGGGGATGGTCAGGGCATCACCATAGTAGTTGGGAAGACAACTCTCACAGTGGAGCCCTCCTGTGTTGTGAATACATTTCCTGCATTCACCAGTGACCCTGCGTATACAACAGCACAAAGTGCAACTTAAAAAAATTTACACACATTTGATAGCCTAACAATATGCATGAGAAATTCATCTAAATTGTTTAAATTATCCTTTAAGCATTTGTTAACTGTAAAACTCCGATATGTTAAATTTTTCAAGAATATTGGATAAATCAACTCATGTATTCAAACAAATATTTCTGCCAAAACCACAATTTGTACTACAGAACAACAGCTCTGACTTATTATTAAATTGGCCCCTGCAATAAAAACTATTTTTGGGTCAATACACATTTATTTGTGAAAAAGATTTTGTCATAATGAATTGTTTTATGTGTCCATGCATCTTGGGATTTAAACAATAGCAGTACTGTAGTATTGGCTATATGGTGCCAATTAAAAGTAGTATAACTGTAGTACTGGCTATATGGTGCCAATTAAAAATAGCAGAACTGTGGTACTGGCCATATGGTGCCAATTGAAAGTATCAGAACTGTGGTACTGGCCATATGGTGCCAATTAAAAGTAGCAGTACTGTAGTACTGGCCATATGGTGCCAATTAAAAATAGCAGTACTGTAGTACTGGCCATATGGTGCCAATTAAAAGTAGCAGTACTGTAGTACTGGCCATATGGTGCCAATTAAAAATAGCAGTACTGTAGTACTGGCCATATGGTGCCAATTAAAAGTAGCAGTACTGTAGTACTGGCTATATAGTGCCAATTAAAAGTAGCAGTACTGTAGTAGTGGCTATATGGTGCCAATTGAACATAGTAGAACTGTAGTACTGGCTATATGGTGCCAATTAAAAATAGCAGTACTGTAGTACTGGCTATATGGTGCCAATTAAAAATAGCAGTACTGTAGAACTGGCTATATGGTGCCAATTAAAAGGAGCAGTACTGTAGTACTGGCTATATGGTGCCAATTGAACATAGCAGAACTGTAGTACTGGCCATATGGTGCCAATTAAAAATAGCAGTACTGTAGTACTGGCCATATGGTGCCAATTAAAAGTAGCAGTACTGTAGTACTGGCTATATGGTGCCAATTAAAAGTAGCAGTACTGTAGTAGTGGCTATATGGTGCCAATTGAACATAGTAGAACTGTAGTACTGGCTATATGGTGCCAATTAAAAATAGCAGTACTGTAGTACTGGCTATATGGTGCCAATTAAAAATAGCAGTACTGTAGAACTGGCTATATGGTGCCAATTAAAAGGAGCAGTACTGTAGTACTGGCTATATGGTGCCAATTGAACATAGTAGAACTGTAGTACTGGCTATATGGTGCCAATTAAAAGTAGCAGAACTGTAGTACTGGCAATATGGTGCCAATTAAAAGTAGTAGAACTATAGTACTGGCTATATGGTGCCAATTGAACATAGTAGAACTGTAGTACTGGCCATATGGTGCCAATTAAAAGTAGTGGAACTGTAGTACTGGCTATATGGTGCCAATTAAAAGTAGTAGAACTTTAGTACTGGCTATATGGTGCCAATTAAAAATAGCAGTACTGTAGAACTGGCTATATGGTGCCAATTAAAAGTAGCAGTACTGGCTATATGGTGCCAATTGAACATAGTAGAACTGTAGTACTGGCTATATGGTGCCAATTAAAAGTAGCAGAACTGTAGTACTGGCTATATGGTGCCAATTAAAAGTAGTAGAACTGTAGTACTGGCTATATGGTGCCAACTGAACATAGTAGAACTGTAGTACTGGCCATATGGTGCCAATTAAAAGTAGTGGAACTGTAGTACTGGCTATATGGTGCCAATTAAAAGTAGTAGAACTGTAGTACTGGCTATATGGTGCCAATTAAAAGTAAAGTTGTAAATATATAAATACTAAGAAGATATAACCTTCATAAATAACATAAACATTAAGTATTAAACGATATAACTTAAAAGAGAATGATGTTGAAATCCTGTAGAAAGTCTTGGGGAATGATGTTAAAATCCTGTTGAAGTCATGGGGAAAGATGTGAAAATCCTGTAGAAGTCTTGGGATTCAAGTGAGTACTTTACTTAGGACTGTCCCATTTAAACATACATGGTATGCAGGGAAGGCGTTTTTTGTAAAAATATATCCCAGGGTACTCCGAGTACTCAAAGAGTTCATATGAAAATTACACACAATTCTAAACTACGTATATGGCTGACAACTCAATGTTGAAAGTGCCTTCCTTGGGTCCCAAGTATATTTTGCTGGAACAGCCCTTAGCAGAGAATTTATAAGAGCAAGTATTTTTTTTGTTTCTTTAAAGTCAATGACCACTGTGCTTTCACTTTGTTTATTTATCAAGCTACATGCTTACCAGTCAGGCAAATACCTGGGAAACAAACTTCTTCAAAGAACATGACCAAATGACAGGAATTTATAAACTCAAAATGTTTGCTTATTCAGCATTTTTCTTGATACAGTTAATTTTCATTCATTTATTATAAACTTTACAGCAAGAACTATTGAGCAGATTTCCTATAGGTCTGTAATGTTTGTTTCTTAATTGCTATTAGTCCAGGAATATCTTGCCATAACAAACTGAATGATACTGTGCTAGGTCTCAGATATTGAATTTCAAGTACGATAAAGCTTAATGGTTTGGTTTGGACTTACAGCGCAGCAAAACAAGTAGGTTATTTAGTGCCAAGGCAATTGGAGTAAAATCCCTTGCCAAAGGACAAACCACCATAGCAGACCTAGGCTGATCCAATGGTAGGATTAGAGCAAGCACCCTTTTGATCACATGTCCGGCACACAAACCACTGAGCAACTGCATCTCCTGAAATTGAACTCTTAATAATACTGTATAATGCGAATTCATTTAATTTCTTGGGTATGAATTTTCATTGTTTTGCAAGAAAGAACATTTTTGTTGCTACTTAAATTTGTGACTTGGTGAAAAAGCCCAATTATTTGTACAGAAAAATCCTTGTTTGCTGGGTGTTTAAATTTGTGGCTTGTAACAACCACGAAATCCACGAAAATCAGTTCCCCACGAAATAAAGTAATACTGGGACCAGCAGTAGTGTACCTGTCACAGTTCCCCACAGCATTGGGGTCGATGTTATCATTGCAGTTACAACGCAGGCAGGGTCGTTCATCTCCATACCAGCCCTTTGGATCTCCATAGTAACCATCAAGACAAAGGTCACAGAGGCTACCTGGAGAAAAAAATAATTGTCATTAGGAATTTTGTGCATAAGCAAGCAACATAATTATAATTCACTGGACTTGTGCTTCTCTCCACACTACCATATTTTGTTGTGTACAATGTGCACAAATGTATAGCATGCACCCAATTTTCCAAGTAAAATCAAGGACAAAAATACCACTTTTGCCATATAACACACGATATCATTGGTTTCAAAATTTTGACATAGTGGTATTTCTTTGCTTTATCCTGTTACTGAGGTCAACAATTTTGATTGACAATCTGATTATCATTTTTTTGGCAAAATCTGGTTCATAACACTCCCTATGTTTGACTGTGTCCCTGTTGTTGCCTAATGTTTTTCAAGGATAATGTGTGGCACCAGAAAAATTTCTATAAAACTGGACTTGAAAATAATGTATGTGAATTTTTTATTTTATTTTTCAAATACTGGAAACAATTCTTAAAATTTATAATATACTATTATCAGGCAGAAATGACAAGTGAACGAAAGAGAAATGAACAGAGGAACTTGTATATAGCTGAAATTAAAGGAAAAGTCCAAGCTGCATTGTATTTATTACATATAGTAAGTAGGCGACATGTTTTATATAATCTCCTCACCTGAGGGGAAATATTTTATATTTTTATGAACTAAATTGCTTGAAATGTAATATCACTGTCATTGATGGCTGCCATTAAAGACTGCCCATGACATCACAAAGTTCAGTTTGTGTTTACAATGGCTACATGTACTACACAGTTGAAAGTCATGATTACAAAACTTCCATGCCAAATATAACAAACTATTTACTTATAAGTCAAACATACCTGATGCTGAAGCTAAAATAGGAAGTGATACTTTTAATTTTCAGCCAAGATAAAGCATGATTAATCTGTTTTCAAATAATGGTTGACATGATCACAGGATCATCTTTCTACTTCCATTTGGGTAGGAAATTGTCACAAACTCAAGCCGTAAAATATTGACTGAACAGCCGATTATCTGCTGATGTAGGCTGGTAATTGAAATGGTGACAGGAGGTAGGGTTGTATTATTCCACATGGATTTAAAATTTTTCCTCGAAGGGACTGACCCTCTACTGGTAACAAATAGTACATGTTCTACACAACTAAATATGGTACCCTCACTATCGTATAAAGATGATAAAATCTGTCTTTACATCAACACATTGGATCCAAATTTGCATGAAAAGAAATAGTCCCCAATTCTTTTCTCATTAACATCCTCTTACAACATGAATATCAATCTTTTTTCAATAAAGGTATCTGCTATAATGTCTACGACATTCTTAAAAAATATTAGCAAAATTATTCTATACTCAACAATAACAATTAAATTCCTCAAAGTACATAGGGATGTTTATGCAAAAGGAGAAAGAGGATGTCACCAAATTATAACTATAAACTTTTACAATGCCTTTAGAACAGGCATTTGGATTGATTAAAATTGCATCATGTGACTCAGAAAAATGGAAGTTATTAGTTGATAACACCTACTTATGTATTCATGTGCCCTTCAGGTATAGTTGGACAATATTTGTCAACAAATTTTGAAATATATTTTTGTTATTTATTGAAATTTTTTATTGTTTTTAATACTTTCATAATTACAAGAATTGAACTTCATATTTTACGAGATTCATGAAGTCATGAAGCTTCAAAATCAACTGCACACAAAACATGAACATCCTTCACATCGCCATGTCTGTTCATGCAGTGTGTCATCAATTTTTCAAGTTGCATGACTTCATGAATCATGTTAAATATGAAATTCAATTCTTATATATCACAGTTACAACATGGGGATGTGGTCAGTATGAAATTCAATTCTTATATATCACAGTTACAACATGGGGATGTGGTCAGTTTTAAATGCCTGACATAAAGCACAGAGGCATAAATCAATAAAAGGATTATGATCCCTGCTGGAACTGGCATACCTCCTGATCCTTCTGGACACTGGGTGCAGACAACCTCTTTGTCAGGAAGCTGTATACAGGGACCCTGGTTGGGGCAAGGACATGGTCTACAGTCATTAGTGGTACCAATTCGTGCATTACCATAGTAACCCTCTGCACATCTCTCACAGTTATCTCCTACTGTGTTGTCCTTACATATACAGCGACCTAAAGACAAAAAATTTAATGAACAATTATTTCTGGAATTTTATGATTATAATTAAAGCAAAAAAACTTTAAAGTTATAAGCAGATTAACATATTTCACTTTCACGGAGTACAATAATACCAATAATATTTATGTATTGATGCTTGCATTCAATATAAAATTACCATTAAATTGACATAACAGTGATAACAAGTTACCTTGTTTTTCTGTGAATGAATGCATGGACATAATATCACAATTATGTTGATTTTTGTCCGTCTTCTACCTGGACAGAGTATCTAATACAAATGAATCATTTTTTAAAGGAAAAAAGTCCTCAAGTTTTAAACTGATCAATGAATTCAATATATACGTGCTTATATGTTGAGTCTAACTGCACACAGCATAGATCTTGATCAGCCATCACACAATGTGCCAGCAGATGAGGGTCTATGTTCTTTGTTCTACTGATTATTCATAACAAACTGCACAGACCCAGATCTGCCAGTGCATTATGCAATGGCAGATCTGAGTCTGTGCAGTTTGCAGTTGGATCTGACTTATATGCGAGTAAAGATGGTAGATTACAGGATGAAGGGGTTGACACTGACTTCAAGCTGGTGGACAGGTAGGTGCATTTATAAAATAATATGAGAGGATATTAAAATGGAATGGAATCAGGCAGGTGGAAAGGGTAGATAAACAGACAGATATATATATATATATATATATATATATATATATATATATATATAACCAAATTGTTTTGACCTAATTTCAGCCAAAGGATATATATATATATATAACCAAATTGTTTTGACCTAATTTCAGCCAAAGGATATATATATATATATATATATATATATATATATATATATATATATATATATATATATATATATATATATATATATACACACACACACACAGTGAAATCCCACAATAACGCGCCCCGCGATAATGCGAATTCGGTAATAACACGATCGTGGCATGGCTCCCAAAATTTCATATATTCATTCACACATGAAAATTTTTGTTTTTCAAAGTACGAGAAATAGCGTATAAAATGTGTATATTATCATTTTGGGGAAGAGTTTGCGTATGAATTCGAGTATAATATGTTCGTGGCATGGTTCCTGTAATTTTATATACATGTATTTTTCTCGTACACGGAAAAAATGGGGTTTTTTTTAAGTACGAGAAATAGTGTATAAAAAGTTTATTACTATATCATTTTGGGGAATGTTTCTTCTTTAACTGCATACACAACCAAGCACCAGACAATGCGGTGGTTGATCAAAGATTGCCATATGTGGGTGCTTATGTAGAGACTGAGCTTGGGCGGCAAGATCACAGGGAGTTCAAATAACCACTCTGTTACTTGGCACTGAACAAGTATCAAACTTGCGGCTCGATCAAAGGGTTGTCATGTGGGAAAGCAAAGACGGATTGATATCAGATAGTAAACGGTGTTGATACCCTATTCAAGCTATACATTAGACGTGTATACGTTGTTCTCTGAATAAAGTACAATATAGTAAAACCCCGCAATAACGCGACTGCTTTTTCCGCAATAGAATTTTATGGACCCCAATTATCGCGTTATTGCGGGGTTTCACTGTATATAAAACTACACTATATATGTAGAATGATATACATGAAGATTGAACAAGAACCAAAGGTAAATACATAACTACATACATGCATCCCTTCATTCATTCATTTATCCATCTATCCATACATACATACAAAACTGCTTTAGCAAAAAACTGCATGTAAGGACCACACGTGCATAAAGACCAAGTTTCATAGATTCCATTTATAAAAAAATCAAAATTTTACCTATAACCACTAGCTCATCAAGACCACTTCTAGATGATCCCATGTGGTCATTATATACATGTTTGCCTGTATACATACCTACCAACCTACCTGCAGACACACATGCCTACCTACCCACATACCTAGCTAACTACCTGGTTACCAACCTACCTACATACATGCATACATGGGCAGGCAGGCTGGCAGATAATAATGTTAACTGACACACTGGTAGATATGTGAGCAGCATGATAACTCGATATTAAACAATGACAATTATTGAACTGTCAATATTACCTGATTGAGGGTCACACTGATCTGAGTGGTTGTAACACTGACAGGGTATGCACATAGCAAAAGGCCCTCCAAATGATGGGTCTCTCCGGTAGCCAGGTGCACAGGACTCACAGAACTGACCCACATAGCCCTCAGGACATGTACACTGCTCCACCCATGATGCTGCACTGCCTCCATTAAGTCCACGCCTGGTCGTCTCCAACTTAATATCATCAATGAAACCCACGCCTTGAAATAAAAAAGCAAACATGTAGTACTACCATACATACTTGCTTATAAGTAGAATCCAACTACAAACTGCACAGACCCAGATCTGCCATTGTATAATGCGCCAGCAGATCTGGGTCGATGCAGTTTGTTAGGAGTAATCAGTAAAACAAACAACAGAGACCCTGATCTACCGGTGCATTATGGGATGACAGATTGGGTCTATGTTGTTTGCAGTTGGATTAGACTTTTAAGTGAATATAGATGGTATATCATATAGAAAACTATTCATTTCTTTCAACAACAAAAAAAGTAGTGCTCTCAATAAATGTAGTAAGCAGTGTTCCCCATTAATTCTTAAGGGTAAAAATTTAGAAATCAACAAATAATCATCCATGTATGAGACAAATGATGCCAAGTTTCAAATTATGACTTAATTGATAAGAAAGCAATATAACAGACACATACAAGTGCAACATCTACATAAACACACAAACACAATACACAAATACAGGTACACAGATATCCAATAAAATATGCACATATGTACATACGTACATGACAATTTTTATTTTTTCTTTGCGTTTTTTCACAATGGCTGAGAATGTCTGCAGTATTGATGAATTAACAATGTTTTTTGACACAGGTGGCAATACCATCATTATTGTAAAACAGCATAGTTATTTATCATCATTTTTCTATGTGGTCACATATACTTCTTCAAAACTTACCCTCATTGCTGTAAGTGGCCCTTATTTTAATGGCAGTAATATTAGACAAGATGGAGATGAAACCTTCTGATGTCAACCGAGGGTACCACTGGTACTCTGGGTGCTCGTGTAACCTGAATCGGTACTCCTGAATTTTGATGCCAGGCTTTGGGTTATTCTGGGCATAATATGGTGCAGAAATGACTTGTCCACCACTCTGAATGACAATATCCGCAATGGTTGGTCTATCTCCCTCTTCTCCAACACGAAGCTTGTAGGTTAGGTATTGGTTGTAGCTGAACTTTTGGTCACCCAAGTAACGAGCTAAAATGAAATAAACAGAATTCAGACATTACTGTCTTGTTTGCAAAGAGTGTCACAAAACGTGGCCTTGATATTCCACCCCTCTGGTTCTTTGTTAACCAGCAATTTTCTATCTCAGTCAACTTCTGTGCCAGATTAAATGAAGGAGTGAAGATTACCATGAACAGTTCATTAAATGCACACCATGTTCAATATTCCTCTATGTAGGCACTAGTAGTGCATCGTTTACTCTGGTGATTATTGACCAAAAAGTCTCAATGACCATGACCTTTGCTCAAGGTATGCAGTCTTGAAATGAACTTGCTGTGCAAAAACCAATACTTTCTTATTAGGCTTACCATGACTTTGACCTCATACCTTTCAACTCAAAATCAATAGGTTTCTTTCTTACCACAAGTGCAATCCATCCACAAAGTTTACTCATCAAACCTATTCTAGAGTGAACGTTTTTTCTGTAAAACAAATTTTCTTTGAGTGACAATGACCATGACCCTTTGTAATTTTGACCCCGAAAGAAATACACCACTTTTCCTACCTTAAGTGAATGTCCTCCACAATATTTGGTCAAGGTATGTGGTCTAGAACTAAAGATATTATGCAAACACCTTGTTTCTTTTCGGTCACACTGATCTTGACCTTTGACCTTTTGACCCCAAAATATATAGGCTTCTTTCTTACCCATAGTGTAAGCCATCCACAAACTTTGTTGTAGGTACATGGTTTAAAACTTTAGTTTTTGTGCAGAAGTCATTTTTCATGCTTCAGCATTGAACTTGATCTAGACCTTTGACCTATTGACACCAAAATCAACAAACTTGTTCCTTACTACAAGTTCATGCCATCTAAAGTTTGGTCAAGGCCTGTGATGCTGAACTAACATTATTGTGCAAAACACATTTTTCTTCTTTCAGTCACAACGACCTCAACTTTTTTTAATTCTGACCCCAAATCAATAGGCTTCTCCTAATCCAAAGTGCAAGCAATCCACAAAATCTGATCAAGGTAGATTGTTTAAAATTGAAGTTATTGAGCAGAAATGAAAAAGGTAATAGGTGGATGAATGTACAGATGGACAACATCATAACATTGTATGCTCTGCCTTTCGGCAGGTATACAGAAATGAATAACAATAATTTATGCTGGACTGACAGAAACTGACATTCTGGATAACTAGGCCTGCACTTTTATTACAATCAAACTTGCCCCTTATTGTAAAAGTGAAACAAAATTTTCATGTTTATTGTTAATTTTATTCTTTCTTAATCACAAGTTACATGACCTGTAATATACTGCTTAAGTTCAAGAAAGCAAATTTTAAGTAAATTATGTTTCTCCGAGTAACTTACCCAAGCACATTAATGTTAGGAATATAAGCCTGCTACCTCCCAAATCGAGCCCTACTTAAAGATGAAAATTTGTCTTTTCTGTCTATATCATATAGACAAAGGGCAATCATTTTTGCCCATTACCTACCCTTGCCACCACTAGGTGTCACTAGTTTTCAACTTGAGTGAATACCAATGAGGATCCTCGCAGAGTGGAGTGGTTGGGAGGCTTTTTAAGCAATGTGATCAGTTAAGTATTCTTGGAGAAACATAATTTACTTAAAAATTTGCTTTCTCCTTCAAATACGTTCCCCGATCACATTAACGTTAGGAGAATAAGTAATAGGAGCAGGGAATGCTGAGCATCTGACCTCTACCTCACGTATCCTCTAGGGCAGGGGTCCCCAACCTTTTTGTGTCTATGGGCGCATTTGTGAGTTTATGAGAGAGTGGTGGGCACCAACCAATTAACTTGACCCATTTTTTCTTCTTTTTATTATTCATTATAACCTCTTCTGCGGGCACACAAAAAACTTTGGTGGGCGCCATGGCGCTTAACAGGCACCGCGTTGGGGACCACTGCTCTAGGGAATAATGGCTGGATTCCCCATGTGAACGATAACCCGTTCTTCTAATTTGATAAGCAACACCGCCTTGGGGAACATGATCTGTTACCCTTATATCCGGTTAAGAAGATGATTATTGAAACATTCTTACTGACCAATTTCACTGGCGAATCCAGCAAAGCTAATAGGCTATGTTGACTTTTAACTGGGTCTGGTGGTCATCTGGGCTGCCACCACGGACCCACCAGATTCCAAGTTTGTCTCTGCAAAGCTAAATCTCTGAGATAAAAACCTGAGAAGGTTGACTTGGCATGGCAGCCAACAGCTTCTAATATGTCTCGTATCGAAACATTATGTTCAAACACAAGGCTCACAGAGATCGCTCTAATGTCATGAGCAGAAATCTTCAAGAGGTGACTCTGATCTTATGAGACCTCAGACAATGCCGATTATATCACCCACTTAAGCCAAGAAGATAGGGCTTGAAGGGTGATATCCTGCTTCCCAGCTTTCACCAGGAGAAAGAGACATTTGTCCGAGCCACAACTTGCCTCTGTGCGCTTCAAGTAGTGATTGAGGGCATGAACAGGGTCTTGTATGGCCACTGCTCGAAATGTGTACGAGAGAGAACATATGACAAAGATAGTTTGGGTCCACGTAAAGGCAATTTAACTCGCTCACCCTGCATGCTGAAGCTATGGCTATCAGGAAACATGTTTTATAGGATAGGAGCTTCAGTGAAGTGCGGGTTAAGGCTTGAATTTATTTGAACTGAACCATGTTAAAGCCCAGGACAGATTCCATTTTGGAAACTGGGCGAGGGATTTTTGGCTGAATCAAATCAAAATTGGCTACAAGATCCGACAGATCTTTATTATGACTGATAGCATGTCTGCCATGATGTCGGAATGTGTCAGATATCATGGAGCAGCAGCCTTTGACAGTAATTGGGGCCAACTGTTTCTCATCAAAGAGACATATATATATAAAAAAGTCGGCCAGTTGAGGGATTGAGTCACTCAAAGGGACGATGTTATTGATTTGGTATCTGTCCTGAAAACACGCCACTTTCCCTCATAAGCCTTCACAATCCAATGTTTAAATTCTTTGTGTCGCAAGGCTGTCCAGACAAGAGCCAGGCATGAAGAAGAAGACGGTTCGGGCAGGGGTGGAACGGCCATGACCACGGTGGTTTGAGAAGATTCGGTTTGGTCGGAATCTTCCTGGGTAGATCTATCGCGACATCAAGTAGATTGGTGACCCAGGACTTGTCCCATCTGAAAGGGGCTATCAGAATCATTTTACAGTTCTGACCCCGCAACTTCTGGTTTATTTCTGATACCAAGACCGTAGGAGGGCAGATGAAGACCCACAAACCCTCCCAGCCAATTGACAGTGCATCCACAGCCCACGCTTCAGGGTCTGGAACTGGAGAGGTGAAGGTGGGCAACTTGTGATTCCACCTTGTCGCAAAAAGATCAATCATTGGATGACCCCAAAGTGCGCTAATCTGAAGAAAGACTGATTGATGGATAGACCATTCCATGTGAATTACTTGACCATTTCTGGATAGAGTGTCGGTCACGAACGTGTATGATTTGTACGTTGATACTGAATTGTCATATCAATGTAGAAACTGCCAAATCAGAACGCACCACTTGGGTGATTTGGTGCCCCCATTTGAAAAAGTAGGTCGCCACTTCTAGTTGTCCGACATAATTAGGACAGTTTTGCCAGAGTCAATCCTTCCAGAACTGAAAGGCGTTTTGATGACAGCCTTCATTTCTAGAAGGTTGATGGGAAGAGGCCAATTTCCAGGCTCCCATGAGCAGCTTACAAGTAGCAAAGTCCGGCAATGTGTGGGCAATCCAACCATACACACTGGCATCGGTACATAACATCATTTCCAATGGGGCTTCTCAAGAGGGACCCCCATTGTCAGCCAACCTGGGTTGCACCACCGATGCAGGAATGATCATACCTCGCGCATGATGATGACTTTTGATTGACTTGAAAAAGGGGTGCAATTGCAATAGCAACGTCATCTGTAAGGGGTGCATAAATAGATGGCCGAGTGGGATAAATCTGCTGCCACACTGAATAATCCAAAGAGTTGCAAGAAATCCACGTCCTGTTAGAAATGGACTCTGAATTAGACAATCCGTATGATGCAAACATGATGGACAGATTGAGACTGTTTATAAACTCCATAGCCAGGTGGACAAAACACTGGGATGGGTGAAGGTCAGATTTTTCCCAATTCACGAGAAAACCGAGATTATTCAAAAGGGATAGAAGATCATTTCTGCCCTTGAGAATAAAAACTTGCCATATGTTTCTGGAGATCGTCCAGATATGCCGCTATTGCCATAGAGGAAGTCAAATGAAACAGGGCGATGATGCAATCCATAATTTGGTAAAGACCCATGGGTTGATATTAGACCGAACAGAAGTACTCGAAATTGGTAAACTTGTTGCAGTAAGCAAACCAAAGAGACTTTCACAACGCTGGGTGAATAGGGATATTAAACTAGGCAGCTGTGAGATCAAGACTGATGGATCTGTTAAAAAAAACCACAGGCCCAGACTTACAGGTCTGGAGGCCATGCTCAGACATGCGGGGGTACTTACGCCACCTGGGCTGCCTAAAAAAATGGGGGTACACTCCCCCAATGTATCGTGATTACTTGTAGTTGTCATCACCCTCTTTCTTTCTTTCTTTGCCTTGGTCGATTTTTGCAAAACCATAATCCATACATTCTCGGACCATATGGTGCACACGCTGCATGGTACTGATGAAGTACATTTTATACACACAAGGCAAGACTCATGCGTATCTTCCTTTGCCATGAATTTGTTGCATTTATTACAATTTGTCGACAGGTTTCGCTAAAACGACAAGCTAAAACAAAACACAACAAAATTTTATAAATTTATGATGCAGTGTGTTAATCAGTCGCTAATACAACACCCATTACTAACCAGGTGAGCATGTAAAAGGCAGTGTGGACAAAACCATGAATAACAACATGCATCAATGATAGCTTGTTGTATCATATTTGTCGCTACTGTTCTTTAAGTCTGTAGTTTATGGGTCATTTCAGTAAGACTTATGGTAAAAGCATGTCTGAAATGGGATCCATGACCATACTTGGTATTAGACTGCAGGAGTTCTATACACGGCATGACATTTTGACATTAACAGACCTGCCAACCCTAACAAGACCTTCTCAGTAAGGCAGTCAATACTTTTCTGTAAGTCAGACCAATTTTCAGTAAGGTGTAATAAAATATCATGTACTGATATTGTCAAGTTGGAAAACATCCACTTAAAAAGTTCAGAAGTGTAATCAGAGACTGATGCAGCGACGGTAAACATTATGTTCAACTAAAAAGTTTGTAAAGCACCTTAAGACCTAAAAATTACCTCCAGTAGAGTTTCACAAACTGCAGTTCCAAATCCTATGTATCTCAATTGCTTCTTGTTATCTCTCAACTTGATGTAATACTTTGCTTTTTTTTTCAATTTCACACGGCAATGGCAATCATCTCTCCCGCCATGAGAAATACTCAAATCAACACATGATGTCCAATTAACATACTTATTACCATCCAGGCTTTTTCCCCTAAGAATTCTGAATATTCCTTTTTTTTTTCTGTGATGACTATTTACACTTTTTAAGAGGCTTACTGTCCCTTTCATGAATCGTTTGTTGGATGCCATTTTAAAAAAATTCTGTAAGCAAAAGCTTGATCATGCAGATGTTTTGCATGAACAAATTAGTGCAATTTAAAGCATCTGAGGTACTCCTGTACAGTTAGTCTGGTTCCCTGAGCAACTCCATTGATTCTAATATGAAACCCGGATCCAAACCAAACATGGACAAGCCAGTATCTGGATTTTACCGCAACAATCATATTTCCATAATATTTGCTATTATTCCGTAAGTCCGTATTTTAAGGGTCATTTCTGTAAGAATTACGGTCAAATCATAAGGGTTGGCAGGTTTGCACTAATATGCACAATATGTGACAAAGGTTCAAGAAAGAATCAGATTAAAAACTTGTAACTTCTTTAGGTTTAGAATCAATTTAGAATAAAATACAGTATTTCTGAAATTTAAGACAGCAAGAAATTTCTGAGAAATTGAACAAAAAGCTATTTTGCTTTAATATGTACAAAGAATGGCTACTAAAGAAAGAAGAATTATGACAAAGGAAAGACTTTAGCTTAGCACTTGATCTTGGGGAAAATGTATCTTTCCTCTAAATGTCAGAAATTCAAAATACTGCCAAAAACTGATGTTGATGACAAAGCAGTGTAATTTGTGATACTTGTGACAAAACTGTTTTTAGAAACACACCTGGTGCGACAAAGTACACCATATCTGTTCCAGGTGGCGCTGAGACGCCAAGGTTCTGCAGAATTCCATTGTACTGAGTTTCAACTGCCCTGTTAGAGCGGTCTTCAGCTGTCCACCGCTGCTTGCCTGAAAGGTATGAAAAGTATATGTTATCAAAGATACCAAAAAACCTTACACCATGAAATTTTTAAGTGGTTTTAATTTTTAACCTTTCACATTAGAGTAAAAAATAATGAAAATGTAACCTCCAAGAAATTTAGGGAGTTAAACGATTTGTGCCAACAAAAGTATGAAAATTAAACATGCAAAGTATTCCACAATTATAAAGTTGTGACAATTTGACAACATGTAGATCTTCCCATATATATATTCATCATATTTTCATTTATATGGCCATTTCATGTAAATAATACAATGATGGGAACACAAGTTATTACAGTTTAATCAAAAGCTTACCTGTTTGTCTGACATTTGCTTTAAATGAATGCTTGTGACAGAGATGGTTAACCTTTACCCATGCACATGCCCATTTGGATGTCCCTACCTCACTTCAGGGGAAGCACATTTTGATGCTCCCGCCATATCTACATACAAAGACCCCCAGTAAACAACCACCATTTGCATGGTCAATTCTTAATATCCCTCTAGTAAAACAGGTTTTCTGGAAATTTCTACAACTTTGTAGCATGTACTAGTGTATTAGATGAATCCAAAATAGCCAATCAGAGATAAAAGGATGTTGAAATTCTCCAAAAATGCAAATAGCTGCCATCATTGCAGGTTGAATCAAGAAATCCAGATTAGATCCATTCTTGAGGATGAAATTGATCTCAAGACCATGCCAGTAATCAGGAAAATCAGTTTTATAAACAAAAACGAACAAACAAGCCCCAATAGCCTACACAGCATTGACAATGATGACCAATTTTGAAGCCCAACATTGAGCAGAATCTATTTACAGCATACTAACCTGGGACTTGCTGCTTGATGTACAAGTAAGCTGGAATGTGGATGTTTATTGTTTTACACTTTAGACAGAAGCAATAGGCTATAAATATTAATTTTCAAGCTTTAAATATGCATATACTAATGTGCAGTTTTTCCCAGCCAGCTGTATTGTGAAACTACTGGCTGGTGTCATGCTGTTCTATTCATATTGAACAATGTAGAAACAGACATGTATATTGAGCTGTAGTTCTGTGGTAATTCAGGGTTAACTGCAGCAGACAAACAAAAATACACTGCACATATTAGAACTGTCAACCCATGTACATGCTTAACAGGAATTCTGGAGTAAATTTTGCAGAATCAAGGCAACCTGTCCAGAATGAATAACATATTTGTTACAAGGAACAAACTTTTTTATACAACAGACTCCCATTTTCGTTAGCCCCATTTCTATTATCGAGAAAATACCCATCTAAAAACGGATCATATAACCCTGGAATTTTATTCAAGGACTTCCAAATTTTCAAGGAGTATTCTTTCTTATGGTAACTGAACTAGTCATCCATTTATAAATGTGATTAGCATGCCATTACAGCGATGGGACACTACTTCGTCATTTGAACCATCCAATTTTGTGTATTTGTTATTTTGTAAAAATGCATTTTTAACAAGACTACTAAATTTAAAAGTGATATATTTTACTCAGTTTTAATGTTCTGCATTCCCAAAGATAAATACAATGAGTTTCTGGCCAAATTCAAGGAGATTTTCAACAAATTCACGGATTTTTCAAGCAAAAATCAAATTTGTACAAATTCAAGCACTTTTCAAGGAAACCCTTCGAATTCAATGATTTTTTGAGGTTGTATGAACCGTGTTACAAGAAAAGAAAAAAAGTTTAACATTAAGGTTGATCTAGGGAACTTAACATTAAGGTTAATCTAGGGAACTGATGGATGGATTGATAGACAGACATGCATACAGATGCCAAAGTGATTCTTATTTTGAGCTTCCACCAGAGCTGGCACAACCAAGATTATATAAACCCTTTCATGCACTATGTAACAATTTTCAATAACTCTGAAAAATCCAGAATGGTTGCTATCTCTGTAATTTTGTTTAATAATTCTTTTTCTATTCTTTATTGTCCTCATAAGCAATCAAGTGCCATGGACGAAGAGCAAAGAATTCAATTTGCAAATTATGCAACAGGTTACAGTAATTACAGAAATACACCTGGGATTCCATTAATTTTTCAAATTTGGAAGTTCTGGAGCCCTTCATGAATTTTTTTTCTTCAAATTTAATTTCATACTCCAGAATTAGGTTTCAAAGAATGCAAACTTTAAAAAAAAAGTTTTTTTAAAAAGAAAATGTTCTTAAAAGAGCACCAAACCAAAAATTTTATTGTGCAGTATTTGTGAACTGCATCCGTTTCCTATCATTGAGATCTATTTAGATTCCACTTTATTCATATACATGTAGTGAATCAAATCTTCAATAATGTTACTATATATATATATATGTGCTAGTTTCAGTACAACTTTCCAAGATCCATTTAATTTGTTCATACTATAACTCTGTATTTTTGTAAGTTTCTCAGTTACATGTACCAACACAGCCTTGTACAGTTGAGACCAATTCATTGCTAAAATAAGAGAGATAGTTTTACATGGGTATGTATGGTATTCTGCCAGTCTGAGCAGTGCCAGTCTCAGCAGTGATGATAGTGACTACTGTACCCTTTGAAATCTGCCACCCAGTATAGTTCTGAAATGTGCATCTTTAGTTTCCAACACTCATTTTCAATCACACTTCTACTTTTGAGTTTTGAGGTTCAGTACACATGTTCGTTTAGCAAGATGCTGGTAGTGATTCTTTTGAGTGCCGATAGCAGTAGATATGCTAGTTCGAAATAAACATATGTTTTAAATACAATTTGCTAAGATACACCTTAATAAATGACTAACACCTTAGACTCAGTGATACCCTTATCAATGTTCACACATAGTAATAGTAACTAACAAAGGTAATGACACACAGTTCAACTATATTTTCTTTGTTTGACATTGTAAATCAACTAATTGTCACAATTAACTGGCTCGGGTGGCAGAGAGCAGTTGTATTTAAGAACAGTTGGGACAGCATAGGTATATTATTTTGGAATATGGGTAGAAGAAAGGAAAGTCCTTGAACTGTCCAGATATAAAATTCTGGACATCCTAGAGAAGTTGGACATATAATGAGCTAAAACATTTGCTGATGGTAACCCCAATACACTAGTTACTTATATAAAGCTTTTAATGGTTTCTGACTGATTATGTGCTTTTAAAACAAAAAATAATGACTTTATTAGGAAATTTCCCACATAATTAATGAATCTATAAAATGAAAGAACAAGAGTCCCTTGAAGGGGCTGGTGCTCTACAGAGCTTAAAGAATTTTCAGGAATTCAAGATAAGACCATTTCTTCCTTTTAACTGCTGAATGTTGAAACCAACTCTGATATTCTTCAGCGATAACAAGCTTTTCAAATTAGCTGCTGTGGTGACCCACACCATTTTCATTTAGCACCATGTAGACATCATTAGAAGTCTTTTCGTGAAAACCCCAGATCAATATGACCATCCATTCAGGAGAAGTAGCGACAGCATGATTTTCACGACAACCATCATGGCAACCATATTGGATGTATGTTTGACACCATTTTTGTTTAGGACCAACTAGTTTCATAAGTCCATTGGTGAAAACCCCATGTTGATATAGTCATCCATCTGGGAGTAGTAGAGATAATATTTTTAAGATGGTCACCATGGTGGCCATTTTGAGGGTCAATTTGCATCATTTTTATTTAGTACCAACTAGACACCAAAGAACTCTTCTGATGAAAACCCCATGTGAAAATGATTTTTCATTTAAGGCGAATAGCAATAACAAGATTTTCAAGTTGGCCACCATGGTGGCCATACTGGATGTCAGATGTGAACCATTGTCATTTAGAACCAATTGGACATCGTAAGAAGTCTTCTGGAGAAAGCACCATGTCAATATGACCAGCCATCTAGGAGAAGTAGTGATAAGATTTTCCAAATGGCCATTGTCGTGGCTATATTGGAGGACAGATTGGCAGCATTGTCATTTAGGACCAACTAAACGTATTAAGTAATTCAGTGAAAACCCCATTCTGATATGATCATTCATTCAGGAGAAGTAGTGAAAAGATTTTTAAAACGGCCACTGTGTTGGCCATATTGAATGTCTGAGTGGCACCATTTTGATTTAGTACCAACCAGAAATCACAAGTCTTTTAGTAAAAACCCAATGCTGATATAACCATCTATTCAGGAGTAGCAGCAATAACAAGATTCTCAAAATGACAGCAGTGGCACCCATACTGGATGTGCGAGTAGCACCATTTTCATTTAGGACAAACTAGACATCATAAGTCTTCTGGTGAAAACCCCATGTCAATATGACTTTTTGTTCAAGATGAGATGACTGCTGTGGTGGCCATATTGGGCATCAGATTAGCACCATTTTCATTTAGGACCAACCAAAAATCATATAAAGTCTTTCAGTGAAAGCCCCATGTTGATATGACCAACCATTCAGGAGTAGCAATAACAAGATTTTATCAGACATCAGATCAGCACCATTTTGATTTAGAACCAACTAGTCATCCATAAGAGGTCTTCTGGTGAAAACCCCATGTGAATATGAATTTTTGTCTAGGAGAAGTCGCAATATGACTTCTTGTTCAGGACGAGTAGCGATAACAAGATTGTCAAGATGACTGCTCTGGCAGCCATACTTTACATCAGATCAGTAGCATTTTCATTTTTGGACCAACTAGACATCATAAGGAGTCTTCTACTGAAAACCCCATGTCAATATGACTTCCATTCAGGAGGAGTAGCAATAACAAAAATTTCCAACATGGCTGCTGTGATGGCCATACTGGATGTCAGATCAGCACAATTTTCATTTAGGATCAACTAGAGCATGGGATAAATGTGTGTGTAGTATGGTTTCATGGCAATCCTCCAAGTAGTTTAGGAGGAGTAGCAATAACAAACTTGTGCTAACGGATGGAATTGGTAACAAAAGGACGAATGGACAGACATCACAGCATGCTATGTTTTGCCTTATGACAGGCGTTATAACAAAAAGTGTTCTGTGGATGGTGTTGTCTTGACTGTGAAGAGCATTATGATAATGTTGGCAAGACATGAATTCTGGTATAACTGGTTACAAAATTTAGAAATCCAGCAGTATGTGTACCCAAGTTCTAGTCAAATACAGAAATTGGTCAAAAACTTTAACCCTGGATCTTCACAATGCAACTGGAACATACTCAGAACTTTCAGCCAAAGATTGGAAAAGCAGCTCAGAAATACTACAGTAGTCGCCATTAAATATACATGTACCTTGTTTACCAAAATGACATCATCTGCACATCACACACTTCATAGTGTTCGTTACAGGTGACTCAACTGAGATGACTTATTTTTGTCCGAATCATTCCCAAGTTTCTTTTGTTAAGCATGAACTCACTAGAGAACTTTTTAGTGCAAGTAACTCTATAAAGGTATCATAATGCTTTTGACACGATTCTGTTTTGCCAAGCATCCAACAGCATGTAACTGAGTTTTCTGCCATTTTCCAGCAACTTCTATGCTGTATCACTCCATCAAAGATGGAAGTTTGCAGGAAAGCAACAAGATGTTCCAATTGCTTCTAATTGCTGATGCTGCTGCCATAACTGCCAGAAAAATGATTCCTAAGTCACCATTCAAGTTTGAGACATATATACCTGTTTCAAAGTCAGTAGTGATGACATGGGTGTAATAGCCAGTAGCACTGTTACAAATGGAGGAATGTCCATAACAAAAACATGCAATACAGCCATAGGGGTTGTTCCGATCCAGACCAAAGTAACCAGGCTTGCATCTGCAAAAGAGATTAATGGCACATTGTAAAAGCATCTATCTTATTCAACTTGACTTGATTAGTAAGTAAAACACTGTGCTGCAAAACATTGATTTCTTATTTCTCAACAACTCTTCCATCCAAAAAGTGAAAACCAAAATCCACCCCTAGAAAAATGATCTTAGTTCCAGGTATTCCATCAATACGTACTGTGGATTCATTTATTTTTATATGGATCAATTTGTATGCTCTTGCAAAAAAAACAGGAGTCCCTCAAACAGACTGATGCTCTACAGGTTGAAAAGAATTTCCAGGAAAACAAGATAAGATCATTTCATCCTTTCAACTGCTGAGTGTTGAAAGTATCTCTGATATTCTTCACTGATAACACCATTTTCAAATTAGCTGCTGTGGTGGCCATATTGGATGTCAGATTGGCACCCTTTTCATTTAGGACCAAGCAGACAACATTAGAAGTCTTTTGGTGAAAACCCCAAGTCATTATGACCATCCATTCAGAGGCAGTAATGACAAACATGATTTTCAAAATGTATGTCATGGCAGCCATATTAGATGTATGATTGGCACCATTTTCATTTAGGGCCAACTAGGTATCATAAGAATTCTAGTGGTGAAAACTCCATGTTGATATGGCCATCCGTTTGGGAGAAGCAGAGATAACATTTTTTGAAGATGTCCAAGCAACACCATCTTCATTTAAGACAAACTAGAGCATGGGAAAAATGTATGTGTAAAGTTTCATGGCAATCCTCCAAGTAGTTTAGAAGAAGCAGTGATAATAAACTTCTAATGGCGAGACAGATTACAGACAACAGATCATCCCATTAGCTCTCTTGGTTTATGACCAGTAGTGGAGGTAAAAATAACATTGTTGTCAGTAGTTAAATTCATGAATTGGGGATGGGTTACTAAGGTTATTTCACAGATTGATTATTGTTTACTGGGACTTCAAATCCATAAAATTAACACAAATTGGTACCCCATGAATATGAGTGCATTCACAGTACCATTGCATGAATCTGCATGCATAATGTTGACATCTAAATGCTGATGATTCTCCTACTTGAAAACATGGGCAAAGGTTCTCAGCCAATATTAAAGAATGTTAGTCGTTTTTTTTGTTTTTGTAATGGCACTTTCAACACAATATTGTCATATCATTCCAAGGAAATGGGAGCAAAGTGCCTTACCTAAGGACACAGAGAGGCAGCTGGTCCAGTTGGCTTTGGAGGGTATCAAACCCATGACCCTTGCACTATGAGTACAATGCTCCACCAAATGAGCTACTGCAGCTCCCCCAATATTAAAAAAATAAATACTCATTACAGAGTACAGACTATATATGCATAAATATAAGGGCTGTTCCAGTAAAATATACATGGGACATAGGGAAGGTACTTTTGATGTGGAATAGTCACCCATTGAATTTTGTATCATTTTCATATGAACTCTTCTAGTAATCAGAGTAGCCCTGGCATATATTTAAAAAAATGCCTTCCATGGGTACCATGTACATTTAAACAGAACAGCCTTAAATTCCTTGGTAATATGTAGGTTTTTTGTGGGGTGGGGACTAATTTTAACTATGCAATACTTACCCGTCCCTAATGTGCAACTTTCACTTTTTAGGGTCAAAAAAACCTCGTCCGTTTGATGTGAATACATCCTCCCACAGAGTGGAAAATTGTAAATAAGACACAATCCACTCGTGCACCTCACATGCACTTGTGCAGAACAGTCATCTTTTTCATAGACAACGATTATGCATCAGAGCGGGCTGCGAGGAGGGCATTTGGCAATAGCTATGGGCAAGTATTGCATAATTAAAATTAGTTTTACCCCCCACACACACATTTTAATAGCAGCAATATCTTACCCATCGCTATTGTGCAACTTAACTTGTCAGTTAGGTGGGTAGGCTGATATGTTAAACTGATCAAAAATATAGAAAAATGGAAAGTACTCACCATTAAGGGAGATATCCACTTTACAGAATGTTGGTGTCTCTCTGGGCCACATGTTGTGCCACAACGATGGATCCCAGAGAAAAAATGCCTGCACTTTGTTGTGCTAACAAGCAGAAGTAGAAGGAGAAGGTATGGGATCGCCAAAATGCTGCCTTCAGGACATACTCCAAGGAAGAATGATCCAGATAAGTCCATGAGGCAACAATGGCTCGAACCTCATGGGCTTTTTGTTTCATAAAGGAAAGGTCTCTATCAGTAAGGGACTGATAAGCTTGTTGTTTATGATTACAATCCACCATGAGAGAGTGAGAGCTGAAATATCAACAGAGTCCTTAAGATTGAGGAAAAGACACTTCCTACCCTTCCTTTTTCCCTTTGGAGGCATTAAAATAGAAACGTAATGCCCTAACTGGGCATAAAAACCTATCTTGATTATCCCCAACACAGATTCGACTGAGACTGGGGATCTCTATAGATAGTGGAGCTACCGAAGGTAACTGATATTTTGCTAAAAATCTTGGTTCACAAAAGAGAGAAACGGATTCAACATTCCCATTAAAACGGAGACAACCAGTGTCAACAGACAATGCATGAATCTCACTGCATCTTCTTGCAGATGGCAATGTGAGTAAAAACACAGTCTTGAGTGTTGGGTCCTGAAAGTAAGCCTCACTCATTGGTTCAAAGGAGGCTTTGGTTAAAAACTATAAAACACAAGATATATTCTATCTGGGCATAAGAAAGTGGGAGACAGGTCTCTGTAGCTCAAAATACTTAATGAGATCTGCAAAGTGCCAATCTGAACCAATTGCCATGCCCTGAGAGAATTTAAGTGCATTGGAAATGGCAGCTCTATAGCCCTTGATAGTCGATACTGAACAACTTTTGTTCTTGAAAAGGAACAATAGGAAGTCAGCAACAGAAGTTACAGAGGGACAGCTAGAATCAACATGTTTTCTACTGCACAAACCACATAAGATTCTCCACCTGGCATCATAGACCCTGGGTCTGCAAGCTCTCCTGGCCTGAATGATGCAACTGGCAAAGCCAGCCCGAAAACTTATGGCGGATAGATTGCTTGAGATGAGCCAATCATAAAGGTGCTGTTGTGTAGGAGGGAGCCATTGTGTTGTGACAGAAGATCCCTCCTGTGAGGTAGAGACCTGGGTTGACAGGTCTGATATGAGCAGTGAAGTTCTGATTTTTGCAGAACTTGGGGTAGCAGTCAGAATGGTGTGAAGCCATATACAAACAGCTGAATGCGTCCACTGCCCATGCTCTCTGGTCCGGGACTGGAGAAATGTAAAAGGGAAGTTTGTTGTTGAGCCTGGTTGCAAACAAGTCCACCAGAGGCTTTCCCCATAGTGAGAAAAGGATTCTGTTATGGAGTGGTTTTGAGACTATTCTGTGAGGATTGTTCTGCCCGACATGGACAGGCTGTTTGCTAATACATTCTTCTTCCCCAGAATGTGACTGGCTCAGAGGGTTATCCCTTCCAAGGCATGCGGCAAAGTAGGTTTAAAACCACCATACAAAGAGAAGAGGCATGAGAGCCTCATTGACGTTGGAGATATTCTACGACAGACACGTTGTCAGTGGAGACCATGACACATCAGCCCCTTACTCTGTTGATGTACCCTTGCAAAGCTTTCATTTCTGGATTGTTGATGTGGAGGGATGATTCAACCCAAGTCCAATCACCCTGGAGAATTATGCCCTCCGGCTCTAATGAAGGCCCCAACTGTGATCTGATGCATCATCGAACAGATAGGAATGGGGGTCAGTTGCATACATAGAGACCCCAGTCAGTAGTCTGTCCTCATTCAGCACAAATGGTGATTAAAATCTGGTCCTGGAGGAATCAGAGCTGATAAAGACTTTGTGTGGTTTCCACCTTGCGAGAAGGAGAAACTGTAGAGGGCGCATATGCAGACATCCTAAGGGAGCCAGACTGGCAGCATCATTCAAGGATGAGAGCCAGACTGGCAGCGTCATTCAAGATTCCAAAAAGGGATAGGTAAAGGCGAGCAGACCATTATGTTTTTGCTCATAGCACCTCTAGATGTGCCAGGATTCGATCTATGTGGAGGTACTTTTGAAGTGGAGAAAATATCAGGATGTGCAAATAGGCATCCTGAAGGTCAATGGAGACCGCCCAATCTTATGGACGCATTGCATTCCAGATTGAGGAAGTGGTCTCCATCTTGAAATATTTCTCCAGAAGAAACCAGTTTAATGGGGAGAGATTGATTATGATGCAAGATTTCCCGCTTGGTGACCAGGAATATTCGGAAGTAGAAGGCGGAGACTGATCATTCAGGACCCTCTCAACTGCTCCTTTCTGCAAAAGGATGGGCACCTCTTCCCTTAATTTCACCAGATTGGACTGGTGAAAGATCATTGGAGTCCTTGATTGAGGGGGTTGTTCCTGAAACTGAAGTCGGTAACCCTCGCTCACAATAGAAAAGACCCACCCATCATCCATGATGCTTGACCAAGCCTCCGCATTTGGAAGAGAACTGCACAGCAGGGGAGGGTACAAGTCCCTATGACTGTCCCCCCCCCTTCCTTGGGAAAGGAAGGCGGGTTTGAGAACTTCCTCCTAAAGGCTATTCGGTGATTTCCACATGTGAACCCGATTGACGAGGAGGTCTCATTGAGGTTGCACATTGGACTGTAGCTGCATCTGTTTGAAAAATTTAGCGGATGACCCCTTGTGGCAATTCACATTAGTATGCTTCCTGGCTGATTGCAATGGACCAAGAGTGGATGCAAAGGACCTATGTTGATGATCCTTCAAATTTTGCGAAGAGGGACTCGGCTTCCAACAGAGCACCATAGAAGGTCTTTACTGTGATTAAGTAAGACTTTTGAGGAGTCCACCGCAACGTCATAGTGGATGTGCAGAAGTTCCGCAGATAAAGCCATTGCGACAGAAAGTGAATGCCAGGATGAATTGGCCACAGCTTCCAGCATGCAGTGTAATGTGGCTGGGTTCAGAGCGACCTACTTCAACATACTAAACGTAGCTGAGAAAAGGTCAGTATGGGAAACTATGGCGACCAGAAGCTGGTCTTTCTGCTCAATATCTTCAACTGCTTTAATGGGAAGGTGTACCCAGGCTCCAGTTGAATTACCCACTTGGGATGCACCTGTGTCCTACTGGCGAGGTTTAATGGGCCACAAAACCTCTATGATAATTTCCTCAACCATAGAGGAATGAGGAAGAAGCAGGAGATCTGGTTGTGGTTGAGTCTCAGAGATCTTTTCCAAAATGCAAAGGATCTTCTTGGACTGTGCACCAGATGCTTTCAGGCACAAGTCCATGGCCATGGGTAAGAGGCGGTAAACTTCATTTAGCACCTTATCAAAGGACCAGATCTCCTCCTCATCCAATTGCAAGGAGTTTGTGGGCCTGATAGGAGGCGTCAAATGAGCTGTTTCTACCTCGAACTCATTGGAGTCAATGAGGATAGATAAGGCATCATCATCAAGAATACTCCGTGCAGGAGAGTGGCTGGGCATCAGCATGTCCTTCAGAGGAAGTGAAATAGGAGCACTCTGCGCCATTTCCTATACTTGTTTGTCACGGTGAGTAGGGGCTCTATGTGTTCTAGAAGTTCCAGGATGAAGACAAGACCGCTTGTCTTTCCTAGATGATGCTATGCTACCAGCCTTCCTAGTGGATGCCACTTGATGAGGAGGTGATGGAGGGACACGAGCCATGGCATCACCTTTACTCTGGGTCCATGGTCCAGTAGCCCAAGGGGGCATAAGGGACCAATTATCCTGAGTTGGAGTGTCCCACATGCCATACCGATTCATTGGGTAAATAGGAAAAGGGGGGATACCAATCCAGTCCCATTCCCATGTCCGGACCCGCTGGGCAGACTCCCAATCCTGCACCAGGTGTGATGGTAAAGTGTGGAGAGGGTTAACTCTGTCCGATCCTTATCCCTGTACAATGACGCATCTGAGTAATGACCAGTGTAAAGTTGGCGACTGGTACAATCTGACAGGTGGCTGGTGACCAGTACAATCTGACTAGGCTTCTTACAGTGGGCTTCTTGGGGCTCTGTAAGAGAAAAACCTGAAAATTCAGATGATAAGGGGGATTGTTTTACATTTCATCTGCCCTCTATGCATACGTGTGGAATCAGCTAGATTCCAGATTTCATTAGTCCATTGTTGTGCAAAACGTACAACGATCTTTACGTGTGCACTTTGAACGTGCGAGGCAGTCTGGGTGAGTGTCCCAAGGGCCCTTCTTGTGCTCCCACATTTCCCACAGACTGTCCCAATATTGTTCTCTGAAATAAAAAATACCTGAAAGAGAACAGTAATAATAACAATACAATACTAATAACAATACTGTATTATTTTCGCACTTGAAAATCACATGTTTGTAAGTACTGCATGCTATATACACCCCAGGGTATTTGTACAAGGTAAACAATGATTCACTCAAGATGAATTTCCTTTCTTTAACAAGATGTTCAGTTATTAACAATGATTGTTAATTTAGGAGCAATGCAGACACACACAATAACAATGTGATGCAACACGTGTATTTAAAATACAATGGTGAAATAGAAAAAAACACTAAACTGATGTTTAATCAATTATTTAATTAGGGGTATTACGAAGTCCTATTAATTTCGGTAGGGGTGTACCCTAACCCCTAAAGGGCAGGATACAAAGTGGTAACCTAAGAGGCCCCTTAACAAACCAATTCCAAAAGAAAGCAGGGCTTAACCGGCATGTTAAATAGTATACAGAGAAGATACATGTAACACTGAGATATCTGCTGAAGGAAGACTGCAATGCAGTGAAGCACTAACAATATAGAAATTTTCTCTGGTCACAGATTTGACACAAATCCATTTGGCATTCTTGAAAAAGACGACTGTTCTGTGCATTGGCATGCGAGGTGCATGAGTGGACCATGTCTTATTGACAATTCTCCACTCTGTGGAAGGATGTATTCACATCGACAGATGAGGTTTTTTCGACACGAAAAAGTAAAAGCTGCACAATAGTGACGGGAAAGATATTGCTGCTATTAAAATTGATTTCAGCATAAATACTGGCAACCTCCGTCCCTTTTGAAAATTTGCCATTTACCTTAAAATGAGGCATGCAGGCATTTGAAGTCAATTGCATGTAAATGTAAAATATACACAACAAAAATTAAGGCTTACAGTACGGTGGGCTCTCTCTGATGAGGTAACACCTTCAGCAATGAAAAGGTGGCCATGTAAGAAAGGTGACCTCTCACAAGGGGGAATTTTTTTTACTAGTTTCCCTTCTTCAATGAAAGGTGGTTATATTAGAGGTGACCTCTCACAAGGGGAAAAAAATATAAACATTTTCCTTCTTCAATGAAAAGGTGGTCATATTCCCTTCTTCAATGAAAAGGTAGATATGTAAGAAAGGTGACCTCTCACAAGGGGGAAAAAAATGTACTAGTTTTCCTTCATCAGTGAAAAGGTGGCTATGTTAGAGGTGACTTCTCACAAGAGGGAAATAATGTACTAGTTTCCCTTCTTTAATGAAAAGGTGGCTTTATTAGAGGTGACCTCTCACAAGGAGGAACTAGGTATGTGTTTGTAAAACACATATGCCCCCACTCCAGACCAAAAAAGTCCAAGTCCAATAAAATTCAAAACTGAAACAAAATTAGAAAAATTGCTATAATGGCGTGAAAATCTAATCAGGTCACCTAGTATATGCATACAAACATGCAGAGCAAATTTAATTTATCTACCTGACATGATTTTTACAAATTTTGCTCACTAAGTTTTTGTTTAAAAAAGTCCACAAAGTTTAAAAAAAAGGTTTAACAACAATTTTTACATGTGAATACACATATGCCTACCAACTTTCATCTGTCTACCTCAACTGGTTTTGCTTAATTGTACTAACAAGGTTTTTTGTCAAAAAAGCTTATCATCATTTATCCTATTTTATCCTATTTTTCAAACATTAAAAAATAATTAGTTTTCTCACTGTCCAAATGATTTATGTACAAATGAAAATTATAATTTTTCCCAAATATTTGGTCTGGAAAATATCTCTATTGTGTACTGATGTGCCCAGTACATTCAATGCTGGTCAGAGGTGAGCTAGATAAACTGTTGCATTATATCCTTGCTTGCAAATAAAGAACAATTAATAATGTTTTCGTGTTTTCTTTTACAAATAAGAAATACTGGTTGCTGTTCAGTAGTTTGCTTTCTTTTTGTTTATGTTGATATACTGCCATTTCAGATAAGTGTGCACAAAGGTCAAGTTGTGTTAGATGCATGTTTCCAACTAAGTTATCTTTCTCAGCTTTTTCGCACATGCATTCATCAAGCTAAAACAATGGCAATGGTAAACAGAACCAATCTGCCTCAGTACTGAAAACTGGATGACCTTAACAAAGGAAAAGAAGTATAGTTTGACTTTTAATGCAGAATGCACTGAAAGCAAATTTATTTTGACCCTCTCCACATGATAGTTCATGACCAGAAATTGTTTAGATATAAGGCAACACAGTGGGAAGAATACGGTGATCCCTTGGAGATATAAAAATCTTTTGATTTGGTTACCTGCCAGTTTCTAGACCTCTCAGCCAGTAGGAAGATAAAAAAATTTGGGAGGGCCTGAAAAACTCGCGATTTAATTAGAGTAATCAAAGCAGTCCCAAGTTATGACAGTCATCTTTTCAATCACCTGTTCTTGAGTACCATATATACTCACATAGAAGTCGAATCCAACTGCAAATAACATAGACCCTGATGTGCCATTGCATAATGCATCAGCAGATCAGGGTCTATGTTGTTTTATTCTACTGATTACTCATAACAAACTGCATAGATCCTGATCTGCCGATGCATTATGCAACAGCAGATTTAGGTATGTGCAGTTTTTAGTTGGATTCGACTTATACACGAGTATAATATGGTATGTCTAAAAGCATTCCTTAGTTTATATTCGAACTTAAGAATTTTTTTCTGTCTACTTAAAAAATATATCTGGTGTCCCAAAATTTGAAGTAACTTTTAAAATATATTACAAATACTGAAAATATGGTGTCTGGAAAATCAGACGGTCTGTATATTTTGATTAATAATGTTAAGCCCAAAAAGTCTAAAATGTTTTAAAAAAACCTCAAAATATTGCTGTAATGGCCTGAAAAATCTAACTAGGTCATCTATTCATGATCATGATAAAGTATGTACCGTTTCATGACTCCAAGTCCAATAGTGTTTGTGCTAACACACTAAAATGTACAGCAGTAAATCAATAGTACAGCAGTAAAGCAATGTATTTGACTGGTGCTGGACAAGGTGGCCCCTTATCAGTAAGTGCTTTATCTTGGGATGAATGTATGAGGGTTAAAGGTGTGAAGCCCTACCTGTCACAGTCCTGTCCCTCCACATTGTCCTTGCAAGAGCACATGCCAGCAAGAGGGTTACAGTATGGACGATTATCGCGGCTTCCTTCCTCCAAACATCCACACTCTCTGAAGAAACAAAACATAAAACAAGATCACTGATGTATAAAAACCATAGTATGGTTTTCTGGAACCACAAAAGTATCACGAAGAACAGTTGGTGATACTTTATCATAAAAGTTGGTGATACTTTATTATAAAAGTATCACCAACAAAGGTTCCATGGAAATGACAAAAGTATCACCAACAATGGTTTCATGGAAAAGCTATGTCTTGGCTGTAAACTACACTTTGTACCTTGGCTTTGTCAAGGAAATTACAGAGAAATTATTCAGGGATGTACCGTAGAGAACTCCAGGACAAAGCTGCACATAAATTTACGTGAAAGGCATACATACAATGATGTTTGTTGCTGTTGTCAAAAATTCGGGTAGAAAAGAGGCAAATGTGGTTTTCATTCTTTGTAACTAAATTTACATGTATTATAATAGGATATATAATATACCAAGAGAACTTAATTACCTGCACCCATATGATCCAAAGTCATAGTAGTTCTCTTTACACTGTGAACACCTCTGACCAGTGACTCCTGGTTTGCATGGACATTGGCCCCTTGTGTCACACTGTAAACTCTCAGAAGCTGCAACAAAGAAAATCAAAACCATACATTAATCTTTATTTATTTCTTTATTTATTTAACATGGCATGTAAGTTTTAACATGGAAAATTTCCAGTTACCAGCTATTTTTGATACAAATAAAAGACCAAGCAAGCTGGGATAATGAAAGGTACCTTACTCAAGGTAATTTGAAATAACCAGTTAAATTTGAGGCTCAAACTCTCGACCTACAAGCTACCAGTCAGACACTCTAATGACTGAGCTATCCAGGTCCACAAATGAAACCATTTATTCAACTAGGGCTCCACAGAATGCAATGTCTCAACTTTGTATGAGTTATAAGCTTACACAAAAGCTTTAACACTGTCTTGCACATTCAAAAACTTGAACATTCATTGAGTTCCAGCTGCCACTGATGGATGGCATCATCCTTGTTATGAAGTCCTAAAGGTGGGAATATCCCCCAAGGGTTAGGGAAAGACGCAGAAGAAAATGATTTCATAAACTGTGGTGGACATATTGGATGTCTGAGCGGCCATATTTTCATTTAGGACCAACTTTATCCTGGGATGAATGTGTGTAAAGTTTCATGGCAATCTTGCAAGTAGCTTAGAAGGAGTAGCGATAACAAATTGGTGCTAACTGTTGGATGACCAGTAGAGCTAAAAAAAAAAGAAACAAAACAACACTGACCACTCCATAAACATTTAGTATAGCAAAATCCATCAAATTACTATGGATAGTTTTATAGTTATTGACTTCCACAAAAACTCTAACACTGAGCTGAAATTTATCAAAATATGTACAAAGTAGGGGGCATCTTTGACCCCACCACCCCTCTCTCTTGGAAGGGTGGTTCTCAGTTTGATTGCAAAAAAGCTTTTCACTCTCCCTAAACAATGAAAAAAATATATCAAGTTTCACTAACATCCTATGGGTAGTTTTAGAGTTATGGGCTTGCACAGAAACTTTAACACTGATCTGCATCTATAAAAAAATACTGCTATGGCACTACTTTTCGTAGTCACCAATTAGTCAATTTTCTTCCTACAACATGCGCAATCTTTCTGAGACGACCCTTTGACATCAAAATGCTAATTACATACTCGTGCCTTCTGAACAGCAATATAAGACTATCAAATAAAATTACCTGCACAAACAGTCAAAGATTACACCTATATATTCAAGTAAGTTTATCATTACAGATGATATCTCATATTAATGTATCAATTTATGTGGTCTGTATCACAGTGTTGGGTGTGTATTCCAATTAAGAGGTCATGTTCTCATGGCAAGTTCATTTCAGATTGGTTGATCAACTGGAATCCTCCTGAATCCATGCTTTGTTTACAAGAATACTTACACATGCCAGGCTTGTATATAAACAGAGTCGGCGTTGAAAATTTGGGGGACTTGTCAGATTAAGCCCATTGTGGGAGATCCCAAATCTCAGATAAATGAGAGAAGTAACAGATCTATAAATTTGAAATGTAAATTTTGATGTACACAGTTTTAAAGACTATAAATTTTGGAACCAGGAATTTGAATAACATATTTCTCATTAGCCGACTACCTTTATCTGCAAAATTCTGATTTAGATAACTGGACATAAAATGGAACAAATTATTTCAAACTATAAAATTTGCCCACATTACTGTTTGCAAACAGGCTGAGTCACTGTATGAAAAAGAAATTTATGAAACAAACTTTTGAAATAGTGGAGAAAAACCAGATTTGTTTGAAATTATATTTTTGTGCTTAAGACTGAATTTGTAAATTGCAAAGAGAATATTTCTCTTCATCATCCTGACAAAATTAATATGAGAAAATACTGAAAAAATCTGTCCTGAATTTGTATCTTTTGCTGGGTATTGTTTTTCATCGCTATGGCTACAGTCAGTCAATTCCACTTGTAGCTTCAAGGACTAAATCGTAACTAATTTTCCAGAACAGCGAGGTTACAATATGTACAAAATAAACTGTGATTATTTACCTATACCTTCCCAACATGCAGGGGAAGGGGACAGAGTTTGATGGAAAAGAAGCATTTCCAAATTCCTAAAATTAAGTATTACAAGTTTCATCAAATTCATTTCGCTAAATTTTGTGCTATGGGTTTGCACACAATTTTAATATTAACTTGTACAAAAACTTCAACATTGACTTGTACAAATATTTTAACATTGACTTGTACAAATACTTTAAAATTGGGTTGTACAAATACTTTAACATTGGCCTGCACAAAAGCTTTAAAATTGGATTGCACAAAACTTTAACATTGGCTTGTACAAAAACTTTAACATTGGCTTGTACAAAAACTTTAACATTGGTTTGCACAAAAATGTTAACATTGGCTTGCACAAAAGCTTTAACATAGGATTGTGCAAACACTTAAACATTGGCTTGCACAAAAACTTTAACATTGGCTTGCACAAAAACTTTAACATTGGCTTGCACAAAAGCTTTAACACAGGCTTGTACAAAACCTTTACCACTGAGTTGATGCGCTGTTGCCAATGGACGACATCATGCTCGCCATCTCACATTTTTTTTCCTGAGATTTTTGTATGAGAAGGCTTAAACTGCTACCATAATTTAATAAATGTCCAGTGCTCCAAGTTACAACTAAATTTGTTGCATTTGTAACTACAAATCAAGAATTAGCAAGTGACAATGGTCAACTGGTCATTATCTGGCGATGTTCATAATCATAATCCATTAACTAGAAAAAGACATCAATAATTTCTATTTACAAGTATATGCAATGTTTTACATGAAAAACATTCTCCAGATGCAGTTTTTTTATTGTGGTACTGCTGGTTCCTACATTAAGTCACCAGCTTTACATTTGACTAGTCTGGCTCACAACCTATTTAAAGTGACCAGTCTAATACATTACCTGTGAATTCAACCTCAGTTAATGGCAAGGATTCAAAAAAATGTTGACACAGAAACAAATATGGAAAATTTAGTCAGTAGTGAAATTACTGTCAGTTCTACCTCCATAAAGTAGATATGACTCAGGCTTTATTAATATAAATAATTAACAAAAGAAAATGAATGTAAAGACCGTTTGTCAGAGCATTTGAAGCCAGGCAATATGTTGAGAGATGGTTTAGAGAACTTTAAATAATGAATTTTAATGGATGGCCTGAGGTTGAAGCAAATGATAACTGTTCAAGTTCTGTCAGACAAATCTAGATATACAATTAAAAATAACCTTATGCCTTTTTTATAATTACTCTTTAAATTGCTTTAACTAAAACCATTCACTTTTTGTAATCTTTTACCATTAATTCCCCACTCAATAAATTTCTGCTCTCAGTGTCCAAGATTGATCAAATTATTAGGGCTTGGCTACCTAATGTTTGAAATAGCCACTAACATTTTCAAGTACCATATATGCTCTTGTATAAACTGGGTCCAAATGCAAACAACATAGACCCTCATCTGCTGTCGCGTAATGCGCCAGCAGATCAGGGTCTATGTTGTTTGTTCTACTGATTAATCCTTACAAACCGCATTGACCCAGATCTGCCGGCACATTATGCGACAGCAGATATGGATCTATGTAGTTTACAGTTGGTATCGGCTTAAACACGAGTATACACGGTAGGTTGCCCGGTGGCTAATAAAGTTTGATATGTAATTGAAGCACTGATGTCTACATATCAGAGAAAATATCTCTTCATGTTGGAACAATGAAGATATTGTAAGAGGACTTAACCGGTCAACATGCAAAACAGTCGTGTAACAGTAATGTCACACCAACTGCAAATAAATCACAAAGAACACATGACACTTGATGTAAGAGTATACTCCTCAATCACGCAGTTGGGAGTATGCACACCTGTTGAGCACTGCATGTTCTTGGAGTTTTGTTAGCAAATCCTGCAACACCAGTGTTGCACAAATGCAACAAGTGTGGGTCAATCAATTCCCATCCTACATGACAACTTCACTGGAAGCTAGTGGACAAACGATAAAAAACATTTTACAGAAAAGGAATGTAAATTACCAATTGGATCACATCCACAGGGCACACATTGTTTGGAAACAGCATCAACATAGTGGTTCACCTTGCATCTCTCACAGTGTGGTCCATCAGTATTGTTACGACAATTTTTACAGTGTCCACCGTGTCCTGTCTGGCGGTACAATTCTTCATCAAAGTAACACTCCTCCGACATCCCTTTACAGTCACAAGCTGAAATGTACCATAAAAATGGTAAATTCCTATAACTTTAACTTTTTCCCCAATATTTCATCTAGTCTAATTATGAATACAAGAGCAGAATAAATTGGGCAATGTTCTGAGAACAAAATTGTCCCATCTCAGGCACAGCTTTCTTTCGTTTTTTTCAGGTACTGGATCACAGGAATGGAATGGAAAGTATGGGTGGTGACTGATGCAAGAAGATGCAGCTGTCACCAGCTGCTGTTGCTGCCAGAAAAGTCGCCTTATTAGCTTTTTCATCTTACAGTGATCTATTCACATGATAAAACAGTACCAATACTATTACTATTCACATGACAAAACAGTACTGATTCTATTTACATGATAAAATAGAACTGATACTATTTATGTGATAAAACAATACCAATACTATTTACGTGATAAAACAGTACCGATACTATTAATATTCACATGATAAAACAGTACTGATTCTATTCAAATGATAAAACAGTACTGATTCTATTCACGTGATAAAACAGTACCGATACTATTACTATTCACATGATAAAACAGTACTGATACTATTTACATGATAAAACAGTACCGATACTATTTACGTGATAAAACAGTACCGATACTATTTACGTAATAAAACAGTACCGATACTATTACTATTCACATGATAAAACAGTACTGATACTATTTACATGATAAAACTGTACCGATACTATTTACGTGATAAAACAGTACCGATACTATTTACGTGATAAAACAGTACCGATACTATTTACGTGATAAAACAGTACCGATACTATTACTATTCACATGATAAAACAGTACTGATACTATTTACATGATAAAACTGTACCGATACTATTTACGTGATAAAACAGTACCGATACTATTTATGTGATAAAACAGTACCGATACTATTTACGTGATAAAACAGTACCGATACTATTTACGTGATAAAACAGTACTGACACTATTTATGTGATAAAACAGTACCGATACTATTACTATTTGCATGATAAAACAGTACTGATACTATTTATGTGATAAAACAGTACAGATACTATTTATGTGATAAAACTGTACCGATACTATTGACGTGATAAAACAGTACCGATACTATTTACGTGATAAAACAGTACCGATACTATTACTATTCACATGATAAAACAGTACTGATACTATTTATGTGATAAAACAGTACGGATACTATTTATGTGATAAAACAGTACTGCTACTATTACTATTCACATGATAAAACTGTACCGATACTATTTACGTGATAAAACAGTACCGATACTATTATATTCACATGATACAACAGTACTGATACTATTACTATTCACATGATAAAACAGTACTGATACTATTTATGTGATAAAACTGTACCGATACTATTTACGTGATAAAACAGTACCGATACTATTTACGTGATAAAACAGTACCGATACTATTTACATGATAAAACAGTACTGATACTATTTATGTGATAAAACAGTACCGATAATATTACTATTCGCATGATAAAACAGTACTGATACTATTTATGTGATAAAACAGTACAGATACTATTTATGTGAAAAAACTGTACCGATACTATTTACGTGATAAAACAGTACCGATACTATTTACGTGATAAAACAGTACCGATACTATTACTATTCACATGATAAAACAGTACTGATACTATTTACATGATAAAACAGTACCGATACTATTTACGTGATAAAACAGTACCGATACTATTTACGTAATAAAACAGTACCGATACTATTACTATTCACATGATAAAACAGTACTGATACTATTTACATGATAAAACTGTACCGATACTATTTACGTGATAAAACAGTACCGATACTATTTACGTGATAAAACAGTACCGATACTATTTACGTGATAAAACAGTACCGATACTATTACTATTCACATGATAAAACAGTACTGATACTATTTACATGATAAAACTGTACCGATACTATTTACGTGATAAAACAGTACCGATACTATTTATGTGATAAAACAGTACCGATACTATTTACGTGATAAAACAGTACCGATACTATTTACGTAATAAAACAGTACTGATACTATTTATGTGATAAAACAGTACCGATACTATTACTATTTGCATGATAAAACAGTACTGATACTATTTATGTGATAAAACAGTACAGATACTATTTATGTGATAAAACTGTACGGATACTATTGACGTGATAAAACAGTACCGATACTATTTACGTGATAAAACAGTACCGATACTATTACTATTCACATGATAAAACAGTACTGATACTATTTATGTGATAAAACAGTACGGATACTATTTATGTGATAAAACAGTACTGCTACTATTACTATTCACATGATAAAACTGTACCGATACTATTTACGTGATAAAACAGTACCGATACTATTACTATTCACATGATAAAACAGTACTGATACTATTACTATTCACATGATAAAACAGTACTGATACTATTTATGTGATAAAACTGTACCGATACTATTTACGTGATAAAACAGTACCGATACTATTTACGTGATAAAACAGTACCGATACTATTTACATGATAAAACAGTACTGATACTATTTATGTGATAAAACAGTACCGATAATATTACTATTCGCATGATAAAACAGTACTGATACTATTTATGTGATAAAACAGTACAGATACTATTTATGTGAAAAAACTGTACCGATACTATTTACGTGATAAAACAGTACCGATACTATTTACGTGATAAAACAGTACCGATACTATTACTATTCACATGATAAAACAGTACTGATACTATTTATGTGATAAAACAATACCAATACTATTTACGTGATAAAACAGTACCGATACTATTACTATTCACATGATAAAACAGTACTGATACTATTTATGTGATAAAACAATACCAATACTATTTACGTGATAAAACAGTACCGATACTATTACTATTCGCATGATAAAACAGTACTGATACTATTTATGTGATAAAACAGTACAGATACTATTTATGTGATAAAACTGTACCGATACTATTTATGTGATAAAACAGTACTGATACTATTTATGTGATAAAACAGTACTGATACTATTACTATTCACATGATAAAACAGTACTGATACTATTTACGTGATAAAACAATACCAATACTATTTACGTGATAAAACAGTACCGATACTATTACTATTCACATGATAAAACAGTACTGATACTATTTATGTGATAAAACAGTACGGATACTATTTATCTGATAAAACAGTACTGATACTAAACTATTCATATGGTAAAACTGTACCGATACTATTTACGTGATAAAACAGTACCGATACTATTACTATTCACATGATAAAACAGTATTGATACTATTACTATTCACATGATAAAACAGTACTGATACTATTTATGTGATAAAACTGTACCGATACTATTTACGTGATAAAGCAGTACCGATACTATTTACGTGATAAAACAGTACCGATACTATTTACGTGATAAAACAGTACTGATACTATTTATGTGATAAAACAGTACCGATAATATTACTATTCGCATGATAAAACAGTACTGATACTATTTATGTGATAAAACAGTACAGATACTATTTATGTGAAAAAACTGTACCGATACTATTTACGTGATAAAACAGTACCGATACTATTTACGTGATAAAACAGTACCGATACTATTACTATTCACATGATAAAACAGTACTGATACTATTTATGTGATAAAACAATACCAATACTATTTACGTGATAAAACAGTACCGATACTATTACTATTCACATGATAAAACAGTACTGATACTATTTATGTGATAAAACAATACCAATACTATTTACGTGATAAAACAGTACCGATACTATTACTATTCACATGATAAAACAGTACTGATACTATTTATGTGATAAAACAGTACAGATACTATTTATGTGATAAAACTGTACCGATACTATTTATGTGATAAAACAGTACTGATACTATTTATGTGATAAAACAGTACTGATACTATTACTATTCACATGATAAAACAGTACTGATACTATTTACATAATAAAACAATACCAATACTATTTACGTGATAAAACAGTACCGATACTATTACTATTCACATGATAAAACAGTACTGATACTATTTATGTGATAAAACAGTACTGTTACAATTTATGTGATAAAACAATACTGATACTATTTATGTGATAAAACACAGCAACATAGGTTCCAAAGAAAAATTTGGCTTGATTTCAAATATGCCAATGATGTACATATGTATATAAATAAATTCCACAAATTTTCACACACAATCTTAAAATTGTTGATAGTGCTGCTTTTGGAGTGGCACGAAGACTGGAATTTCTTTGTCTCCATGACAGCCCTATAACTGCTTATTCTTGTTCCCATTTTGTTTTGGTTTTTTTTGGGTTTTTTTGCTCATCAAAAAGGAAAGAAAGTCAGTTATTCTATCTAAGTTCCATCACATCTCTGAATAGCTTTAATTGTAAATCCAGTGCTCCCTCTTAGTAACACTATTTATGGGAACCATAAATGTGACCCACATTATAAGTGAGGGAGCCTTACATCGAGGGATACTTGCTTATAAGTCGAGTCCAACTGCAAACAATATAGACCATAATCGGCCGTCCCATAATGCACCAGCAGATCAGGGTCTATGTTGTTTATTCCACTGATTACTCCTAACAAACTGCATAGACCTAGATCTGCCGGCACATTATGCAATGACAGATCTGGGTCTGTGCAGTTTGCAGTTGGACTTGACTTGTAAACGAGTATACGGTATTGATGTGAAATCACATTATAATTTATTCTCAATAGCCAAGAACTAAACTTAAGTGAAATAATTCAGGTAGCAATGATAAAATTCAAACAGTTTAATTGGGTCCACGTTGTTAGAGTGGAGCAGTATACGGAGGGAATTTACAGCGAGCGACCACTGTATGAAATCGTGCTGAATATTACATTGTCTTCTTAGTACATCATACTAATTTTGCATGTAATCACACTGTAATTTGATGATGAAACAGCTAACCCAATAGAACCATTCCAAGACCGAAGATACAAGCGAATCAACCTAAGACCAAAGATACTTTCAGAGATTCCGCTGGGGTTGTGCAATTACCGGTCCCTGCAAGGAAGATAAAAGTCTGTACAAGGTCAAATTTTACCAGTACAAATGCTAATCAACCAATCTCATCAATCATGGTTTATCAGTTACCATAAAGTTACATGAGAATGTTATGTTGTAAACCATACTTTAGAAAATGAAAATGAAGTGAATGAGTTTCCGACCTTGACAAGAGCTGCATTGATAATCGACAATGATACAAGTCAACACCGTGGCAATAGTGTAATCCCATTCCAAGATCATCACTGTCAGTCACCAAATTAATCCACATACAATAACAATAACAATTGTGGTTCAGAGTTCACATATAAAGTAAATAGTTACAGGTGTTTACACGCACCGCATAAACAGTTTATTTTTAGTGGTTTGGCACAAGTGAAAGTCGTTAACTTCAGCATGGCTTACACTGCACACGACTTATGGTTATCCAAAAATAGAAAGTGTCGAAATCCAAAACAAGCCGGTACCTCTGTGAACGAACACGTAGTTATTAATTTGTTTTTAACAAGAAGAAATAAAAGCACCAATGGTATACAAATGAAATACCTCATTACAGATCACTGAATGCAAAAGGACAGAAGCAGAAAGACAGGTACTTCTATTTTTATTGTTTCGTGAACCTGCAATTAGTCACGCACAACTGGAAGGAGAGTCAGCTTATCTCTTTGATGGCTTCAGGTGGTGTTTTTAATGGCCTGAAGCCATCAAAGAGATAAGCCAACTCTCCTTCTGGTGCTGTGTTGTTGCTGTCAATCACTAACTGGCTGCATGTGACTAACAGAAGATGCATGAAACAACAGAAATCAATGTATCCATCTTTCTGCTTCTTTACATTTGCATTGAATCACAGGGACTTGTATCGTTGCTTACAATTTACCTATAAATAGTATATGTACTATATATATATATATAGAGAGAGAGAGAGAGAGATGTTACTACTGGACATGATTTCATCCGCTTAATATGCATGTGAACCCGGTGAATGGAATACTGCCCTCTCATTGGTAGACTGAAAATTAGGTTAACAGTAGCATAGTACATCATATTCAGTCGACCAATGAGAAGGCAGTATTCCATTCCATGCACTGCACTTGCATATTAAGCAGGCGCAATCATGGCCAAGTCCAGCTGAAGCATTATAAAATGGGCGAGCATTCCTTAAAGGTGGGATAGTGAATCAAATTTGATGTAGACCTAAAAAGCAAATCTCTGAGCTAAACACTGGTGCTGAAGTGTAGCCCGAGATATCAGTGTCAATTCATGAGATAAGTACTCTCCCTTGTGTTATTATATACAGTACATATATAATTCATAGGTAAATTGTAAGCAACGATATGAGCCCCTGTGCCCCAGATCAAAGTCAGCAGGGATATGACTACATTTGAAGCAGCAAACAAAAAGAAGTCGGTTTCTGACCGACTTTCATGTTGAGACAGTGTCACAACTTAAAACACGTTTACAGTTTGTCAGTACACAAATACCGACAGCCTTATTTTCTTTTTCTCTACCAGTGTAACGGAATCTCTGTACTTTGTCGGGGACTTCTGGGACCAAATAACAGGTCCCAATCGCAATGTAATTGAGTCTTAATCACAATGTAAAAGATTTCAAAAATCATGCAGAATTCCAAATTTCAGTAATTTCCAAATTTTTCCATAAATGACAAGCACAGGCCCTGTTCTCAATCACTTAAGAAAAATCCCTTAAGACAAATAAGTAAGCTCTGCAGATTCCTTCAAGACTCCACTGTCTCGTAGGTGAGAACCCTATTTTTCTCATTTTTATGCATGTGCAATCTAGTTTCCACAAGTGAGAAAGCCGTGTGTGATACCACTATCCCACATGAGTGCATCTGATGACCTGAAATTAACATCATCCTGCCTATAACCCAGATTTGCATTAAATTTAACTCAATCCACCATTAAATATTTAACCACACTCTTTGAGACAAGAATGAGAGAAAATCAACTAGTCATAATCACTAGTGTGGGATAAGAAAATCCCACCCTCAGGGTCAGAAATTTGTGGGCAGAAACAAGGCATTGCCACATTACTGACTCCAAATTCTGACCTTCAAGTGGGATTTCCCTTTTTTCACACCAGTGCACATTGTGAATTCTATTCATGTCGCTAACTACTAAAACATGCATGCTAAAAGACATATTTTAGTAAAAACTTACGTTGACACTCATGAGCATCAATCTCTGTAGCCCGACCCCATGGCCTATCATTATAGAATGGTTTGCACTCCTGACAGTTTTTGCCATGTGTATTGTGCTCACAGCGGCACACCAATTCACGCTCCAGATTCTGGTCCAGCTGCTCATAGCAATCACCACCATGACCATTGCATTTACATCTGTAATAGACCATTTTAAGTACTGTATATATTCGCCTATTAGTCGAGTCCAACTGCAAACAATACTGACCCTGATCTGCAGTCAAATAATATGCCAGCAGATCAGGGTCTATGTTGCTTGTTCTATTGATTACTCCTAATAAACTGCATAGACCCAGATCTACTGGCACATTATGCAATGGCAAATCAGGGTCTGTCCAGTTTGCAGATGAACTCAACTTATAAGTGAGTATATACGGTATTGGCATATCAAAGACAATTTTAAAACTGCTTTCTACAAACTATCTTTATTACCATTCATTCCACATAGTTAAAGTTCTGTGAATAATGACTATATGACAGATGTAAGCACAAATAATATTGGGTCCTGATTAGTACAGCATTAACATGCTGTCCTTACACCTCTGCAGTCCAGGGTTTGATCCGGGGCTCCGGGTGGCTGAGTGGTCTAAGGCACTTGCCTTTACAGATCACTCACACATCTCACCTTTGTCTACACAAGTTCAGGTCTCAGCTAGACAAATGTGGGTATGTGAGAAAGCTTGCCAGTAGCTTTCCGTGGGTCAGTGGTTCTTCCCAGGTTCTTCCTCCACAAAATATACTGGCTGCCATGTGCTGAAAAATGTTGTTAAACCCCACAAAAAAACAGGGTTTGATCCTGGTTTTAAAACATGCAAGTGTATGTGATTGCCCAAGCAAACTATGGTCAAACCTAACCCAACAGTCACCTTTCTATAGCAGTCACCTATTCACGATGGCCATTCTACTCCCCCCACCCCACAAATTTGCTAAATGAAAGAGTCATGTACGCAACGATCACCTGCCTTCCGTAATCAGCAGCCAGGTGTTTCCTAACCAAAAAATTGGTTTCTCCCTGTTTAAGCAGTCACTGGTGCATATTGACAGTAACTGCATTATGTATGCAAATCAAACTTTTGTTTCATGAGGAAGGCATTGTTTAGATAAAGAAATATTATGTGAATCAATGTGTGAACATTTCTTATCTAGGTGTACTCACAGTCACTTGGTCAGTGTAACTCGAAGGTGTCAATATGTCAAATTTGAAATTGAGATGGTTTTTATCATAGAGGATATGTTCAAAACAATCCATTTGCTGGATGGTGGGAAAAGTAATCATGTAGTTGCAGCAGAAATGGTTGTCGCCTTTTGTGCAGTGTGACAGGTATAGTTCTATATCTGAATCTGTTTTATCTGCCTGGGAATTAAAGCTATCTCTGATAAAAAAAAAGATGATCAAGGAGGTGAGATAAGAGTTACATATCTTTTTCATTAGGTCATTCAAGATTTCTAAACCTGTCTGTAAAGGAAGGCAAAGTTTTAGTACATGTGTTACTAACAACAGCCACATTAATCTTACATTTATTCCCTATTGTCACAGGCCTCTCACATAACCTGATTGTCTTTTTATCTTGGTGAGTTGATCAACTGGTTATGAACAGCTGTCTTCTAAGACTAATGATATAAGCTGGACAAAGAAAGAATCAGTCCTCTGTTTCAGTCCTATGTATGCTGTTCAATTAGTGCTTAAATTAGTGTTTTGTCATGGTGCACAAAACAAACTAAGATCAGTGATTTTTTTTGTTATGAGTCAGTGATGGTTTATAGGATTGATTAAATTGAGCAGGATATGGTAATCTTGAGTGGAACATAATTTTGGGTAAGAATAACATGTACATGTATTTTATGGTTTTGTTCAACAGAGCACTGAACCAAATCTGTTACAGATAATAATAATAATAATAATAATAATAATAATAATAATAATAATAATACTTGTATTTGGTATTCAGTGCATGGTATTTGTTCAAAATCGAGTCTGGAAGGTGAACCTGTATACAAAGGCCAGTTCGGCCTTTTCCCATGGGTGGATGATATTGACAGTTTTGACTGGTTTTCTACATGTTTTCCTCCACCTCAGAGACCACATCAAGGTAACACATGAGCTTTTGTGAGCATGTATTCTAAGTTGTAACAATTTATTGTGCAATCAATTTTCAATAGCTAAAAGTCAACCTTCAAGACTGGGTTGGGGTAAAAAAGTCAACCTTCAAGACTGGGTTGGGGTAAAAAAGTCAACCTTCAAGACTGGGTTGGGGTAAAAAAGGATGCTTAACAGAGTTATGTAAATCTCTCAGGCTGTGGTCGTGAAGAGACCTCTGAATGAGGCATGAGACTGGTCAATTATTGTCAATTATGTCAGGCATGTGACTGGTCAATTATTGTCAATTATGTGCCTGATTGCTGATAATGTTTAAACTGTTCAATTTCATACACAATAAATAAATTGAAAGCTAACCTGAAGATTTCATCCTTGTACTAAGGACTTCATCAGCAGAACGATTTATTCTCTACTGACTGTTAACATCACCCGAGTTTAGCTTTCAATTTATTTATTGTGTACGAAATTGAACAGTTTAAACAGCTATGAATAATAATACAAAGTTAGGCTTTCACCAAAGTATATGCCTGATTGTTTGACAGCCAGGCCTGACCTCACACCTTTACAGGTATAAAAATGGTTTGAAAACTCTGCCTTTAAGCATAAATTATGCATAGAAAACTCCAGCAAGAGTACCTACCTGGCTCCCACAGCAATATCTGTGATAGAAAAGAAATAGGATCTTAGAACTCTTGGATCACCAAAGATTTCATCACCAAAAGTATTCATTCTTGTCAATACAATCTTGATTTGTGTGGCTGTCACCCATTCCTGAAAAAGATCATGGAGTCAAATTTTGCAAGACTGACATGATTTACCTGTCTTAAAAATAGAAAGAGATTGGCATTTTTCAGCTTATGCTTACCCGTGCTTAAGCCGATACCAACAACAAACTGCACAGATCCAGATCTGCTGTGCCATAAGCACCAGCAGATCTGGGTCTATGCAGTTTGTAAGGACTAATCAGTAGAACAAACAACATAGACCCTGATCTGGTGGTGCATTATGTGCCGGCAGATCAGGGTCTATGTTGTTTGCATTTGCATTTGGATCCGGCTTATACGCGAGTATATACAGTACCACACCACACTTCTAGTAAGGTTAGTTCTTCAGGCAAATGAGTGACAAGTACAGAGGAACCTCGTTAATCCGGACACCTTCGTTCCCAGTGAATATGTCCAGATTAATGAAATTTCCGGATAATTGAATCATGCACATTTTTATTTCACGATGTCATCATACTGTATACATGTACTGTACATGTATATGTAGCTGTATTTGTTAGCTGTAAATGTACTGTATATTCAATAATGGCTTAAATAAATTAATCAATACATCTATTGACTTGTATTTATTTCACTTTATTATAACATGCACTTGTACATGAATATGGCATCATCAACTTGTTGATATTTGGCGTGGCGAGCACGGGTTAGGTCTGCTGAGTCGGCAGGTACGGACAACCATTAGTCCTTGTTTTTATGATGTCCACAATTGTCGATTTGCCAATGTCTAAGGATGAGTCAGCCAAAATATACCGGCGGATATCATGAATGGTAGCTTTTGGGTGATCTTCTTTGTGCTGACAAAATTTCTTTTTTTATGCTGGCCGGTATCTCTACTCGTCTACGCTTGCTTGATTGTGTCGCCATAACAATGTAAAAAGTACAACGAATACAAACTGATATCTCGCAATTAAATGCGTTATGGTAAACTAATAAAATGCAGTCATTTTTATAAGTCGTATTTTACAACTGTTCTAGCTGCTAATGAGCCGATAATTGACGTTGCTTTTTATTCTGAAATGAAATCCTATACTGTCCACAGCTTAAATCAATCAACTTTAATTTTACAGCCATCAATAAACTGTGATTGTTACATACAATTGGTAAACAACAATGAGACTTAATGACACACTTAATTTATTAACCATGTTAGGTCAAAAGTTTGTACAATTTGATCCCAGTGTGTTTATATAATTATTAACACCCCCGATGGTGACTAGCAAAAACAGACATTGTTTATACAATCGCTGGTTACAATACGGTCACGCTACTTGAAGCTTTTCTACACAGATGATCACGTGATCAATTTATAACTTAAGCATGCCACTAGAATTTGACCAGTTAGAGATTGATACATTGACACATCTCCAAATTTGCGTAGGTGAATCTGTGTTATCCAACTGACTGTATTTTCATATATGATTCTTCGAATTTTCTTATTTTTGGACAGATTATTTCCAGATTATCAAGGCAAGTTTTATAGTAATGTTACACTTTGGTCCCCGATTTTGATTTCCGGATCCGGAACACGGATTTCTTGATTAACGGAGCAAATTAACGTTTAGGAATTCCGTTCCCATTGAACTATGTCCAGATAGCAAGGTTTCCGGATAAATGGAGTCCGGATTAACGAGGTTCCTCTGTATATGTAAATTTCCAGTTTGTCAAATTTTCATTAAACTGAATTCCTGACACTTATTTCCAGAAAAGCACCACAGCACTCCCTCACTATAAAGCCCTTCATTATAACACGGTTCTTGTCATAAGGCATGTATGGTCATTGAGTCCATTTCAGTTAGTAGTAGTAAAATGATATGTATCATTTTCCCATGCTACCGGTCGACATAGCAATGATTGCGCCTGCTTAATATGCAGCTACAACGCACTGAATGGAATTCTGGCCCCGTATTTGTTGACTGAAAATCAGATAATCAGTAGGCGTAGTACATCATATTTGGTTGACCAATGAGTGGACCGTATTCCATTCGGCTCATTGCACTTGCATATTAAGCAGGCGTGATCATGGCCATGTCGACAGGTGGCGTGGGAAAATGATCTGGCATTCCTTAAAGGTGTGGTAGTAAGTCAAACTTTGTGTAGGCATAAAAAGTCGAATGCCTGAGCTAAATATCGGTACCAAATTTATTACACCACAAGATGTGTAGCTCGAAATATCAGCGTCAATTCTTAAATATGTCACGAATAAAGATGATGAAGAAGAAAACAAATTAAGAGGGGATGGATGGGACACTAATGAATAAACCCACTTTGACAAAATGTTGTTCACAGTACCTGCAACACAAAACCAACAATGAATTTAGACCCCGATGCAAATGAATTTTATTTTTTAAACTCTTTCTACCAGAATTTTTGATAGAGCTGATTGCAGCACAAATATATCCAAGACATAAGCATGTGGAAAATTAAGATGCAGACTGGAGCAATGTTAGAGAATGAGAAATGAAGGCCTGGCTTGGAAAGTGTTTATGAGTATCCTACAGATTCCCCAGAGAGCCATGTACTACTGGTCAACAGATGCCCTATTTGGAAATCTTAGCATCAGGAGGATAATAAAGGGGAGATAGGTTTGATAAGATCTTACAAAATTTTCATTTAAATGATAGTTGTTGCAATCCCCCCAGACTTAACCAGGTCATGACAAGATACATCACTTTTGGCCAGTGTATAAATTATAATGCCATTCAAGACAGATATCTAGAGAACTATAATTCCCATCAAAATGTAAGTGTAGAGGAAGCTATGATCAAGTTTTGAGGCCAGTTAGCTTTTTGCCAGTATCTACCAGCCAAGCCAATTAAGTGCAGAATCAAGGTCTGGATAAGCGTTGACAAAGTCAATGGAAACATTAATGAATTTCAGGTTGACATAGGTAAGGATGCAGATGACAGAAAAGAAGAATTAACATGTGTTATCTTAGACATAACACAGAGGTTTTGGTTATGAAGCCACATAGTAAATGTACATGTAGACAACTGTTTTACCAATACGGATTTGTTTGAGAGTCTTCTTCATTCCACAATTACTGTACAGCAACATAATTGCACTGTAATGCGAATGGCCTTGTCTAAAGACACGGGGCCCCATGTAGCAGAGTGGTCAAAGGCACTCGCCTTTACAGATCACTCACGCATCTCACTTCTGTCCACATGAATTTGAGTCTTGGCTCGACCAACGTGGGTATGTGAGAAAGCTTGCCAGTAGCTTCCCATGGGTGGGTAGTTCTTCCTCCACTGTATATACTGGCCACCATATATAGCCTATCATGTGCTGAAAAAGGGTATTAAACCCCACAAAAACAAAACAATCTAAAGACACAGCTCATTGCTTGCTAATACAGCAATTGACAGTTTTCATTTTCTTAGAGGGAGATAAGGCATGTGCAAATTGACCCTCCATAAAAAACTAAGTTACATTTTTAAAATTCTGTCAACATTTGACAATTGTAGGGGTTTTACCAGGGATTAAAATTGTTAAAAAAACATTAATATTTGTTTTATCAGATAACTGTATGGTGTAACTCGGTAACCCACTCATCCCCAGACTCAACTTTCATGTGGTCCAGGTTGGCAGGTCACCTTCTAAACAGTACAATTATCTGACAACAAAACAAATATCAATGTATTGGACTTTTACTTATGGTACATGTATTAACAGCCAGAAAAAATAATCCTGCTCCACTGACCCTGTTTAAGGTTAACAACACCTTAATGCTTAGTGATGTAATCTAATCCTGCTCCACTGACCCTGTTTAAGGTTAACAACACCTTAATGCTTACTGGAGCAATCTACAGAGACAATATTGCTCTAATCACCACTTAATCTCCTAGATACTTCTTGAATAGTCTTGAATAACAACCACTTGTAAAACCAACTAAACCTTGTCCCTCACTATAAAGGTTCTCAAAATATTGTTGCCCCTCTCTAATATAACATGGGTATGGTCATGTATCCATTAAACTGGGTAAATTCTGTTTCATTATTCTCGGCTGGAAATGAACTTTTTATGTCACAAGCAATTTGCTACTAGTTCTCTTTTTTCACAAATATGTAAGGATATCTCACCTGAGCCACCATTATTGAAACAGAATACCTTCCATACTCACTTACAAGTTCAGTCCAACTGCAAACAAGATAGACCCTGATCTGTCATCACATAATGTGCCAGCAGATCAGGGTCTGTGTTGTTTGTTCTACTGATTACATTTAAAAAACTGCACAGACCCAGATCTGCCAGCGCATTATACGACGGCAGATCTAGGTCTGTGCAGTCCGCAGTTTGACTCGACTTATAAGCAACTACATACGGTAATATAACTTGTTATACCAAGAAATTTTGAGTGCCTGTGCTAACCTCAGTATAAGATGACTTCAAAACACAGTTCACTTTTTTGTAACTCCGATGAAGAACAATATATAGAAGGAAATTATACTGTATTTTTGAAGAAACTATTCAATGCAGAGAGTAGACAAGAAACTTCATTCATAAATATAAAAACAATAACTTTAATCTTTAAATTACTTTTTTCTCAGCAAAAGCTTGAATTTAAAAATTATTATGAATATATTTATCCTATGATAAGCCCATGACGATAAAGTCACTCCTATTTCTACGAACAATTTTTTTAAAATATTTACTAAAGATTATCTTTGTCCAATAATAAGATTCCCCCCCCCCCCCCCGCTTGTTTACTGATGAATTTATTAGACTTGCCCCCCCCCCCCCGCTTGTTTACTGATGAATTTATTAGACTTGCCCCTTTAGGTCTCATCATGGGATAAATACAGTAAATTTTGTAACAATTTTCTAAACAAACAATTTCATGTGAAATATAAATAAGAATAGATTTTACAATATAGCAGTGAATATTAAGTACCCACCAACATCAAAAATATGGAAGAAGTACATTCTGATTTATATACCTATACTCAAATTACAATAAATGCCCTCAAAAAGGAAAATAATATAATGAAGGAGTTGAACTTGACCGATACTTCATAAATAAATAGGTTTGACTGATCTAGACAAAAACCACACTTTTTTGTACAATGTAGAAAAACAGAACTGTGACACTGACTAGTGGGTCTGGTATATGGATGCAAGAGTCCTATTTCACCATAGAAAATACACAATGAATAGTATTTATACATATAAATCTGATAGGGATTTTTACTGGCTTATAATTTGTCCAGGTTAATATGTATGGAGCCAAAACTGATGAAAATCTCCTGCCCTGGAGATCATAAAAATCGGAGACTGATTTTTGATTTTGATATTGAATTTCCACTCTCAGCCAATCAAAAACTTCATAAACGGTGAAGTCCCTTAACAACCGAGACAAGTTGCCACAAAATTTCCGATTCAAACTTAAGCTCAAAATTGTTATGATCTCTAGCTCAAATGATGGCACACATCACCAACATACAAAATCAACCATACCAAGTTTGTATCCCCTTTTCAAAGAAACGGTATACACTGTCATCCTGCCTACTAGCCCATACATTAGTTTGCATGCAGCACTGTGCAATTCCTCTAGCAATACTGTACATGTAGCCCCTAAATATGTACATGTAGACCCTAAATCTGTACATGTAGACCCCAAATCTATATATGTAGACCCTAAATCTGTACATATAGACCCTAAATCTGTACATGTAGACCCCAAATCTTGGGGTATCATTAAGAGTTGTTTCATGACGTGCACAACAGATTCTAAATGGGGATCCACCATGGTGAGGAGAGGTGGGAAGGGAAGCAGCAAGGGTGGGGCACTGAGGATTGGGGGGGAGGGAGGGGAGGCTGGTACTGCAATTACTGTGATTCTCACATCTGCTAATCTACTCTTTGTCAGTCTTTCTTGCTGAAGTCTCTGCACCTAAATACTACATGTTTACATTTATTTGGAAGGCTTTTTTTTCTTAAAGTTTTTTTTCCAATTCTTCATTGTTACAATTTTACAACTTAACTTTTAATCTGCAATACAGCTAGTATTGCACTGATGTGTCATTGAACTCTACGTAAATACATATTACCACGGGACAGATATTGAAATGCCATTATGCTGATGACAAAACAACGTATGGAATAAATGCTAACATCATCCCCTTTGCAAAAATGTTCAGATTTTCAAGTCTGATTGACTAGAATTAACATCACTTATTGGTCATCCGACCATGTTTGACATAGTCCATAGGCATTTCATATTTATGCTAGCATTTAAAGACAACAAAAGTTTTATTATTTGCAACCAAATCTCTATTAAACCCCTTCCCAATCTCCCACTACAACTGTTGACTACAATATTCTTTTTACGTGAATGAAATTCATCCACTGGGTACATTTCACTTGAAAGTAAAGACAATCCAATAAGTCAAGAATTATGTACTTGAAGTAGCAGAATGATGAATAACTATAAAGGATGGCTCAAAGGATGTATTTCCTTATAATTTCCTGTTCTTAGCCATAAATACTTGACAAAAAAAGCTCTTGTTCAAAATGCAGACTTATGAGATCTGTGTATAAACCCACACTACTGAAATATCTCTGTAATGTATGTACATGTAGTATGCCCTACATGAAGTATGTGCTGTACTGTACTTTCTGGTAGTACCTCTCTGATAAAAATATAATGATGTAGTGTGCATAATTTTCACTAGCTTTGTTAACTCATTGTATTATGGCATTTTTCAAGTGTATTTCACTGCAGCACTCCAATTATTTCAGAAATCAAGCAGAGCTCTATGCAGTCCGGTAGCGAGAGTCCTGGCTTCCATGAATTTTAAGTCCAGAACTGCCAATTTTTAAAATCTGGTCCAGTTCTCTGGTCTGATTAAAATCATATAATGGACTCCCATTTTTTGATAAAAATGGTCCTGCAATTCCATTTTTTCAGAGAAACATGGCCCTGGACTTCCATTTCCTTTTTAAAAAGAAATGTAGCCCCAGACTTCCATTCCTTATAAAAATATAGCCCTAGACTTCCATTTCTTTTTTAGAGAAATGAAGCCCTAGACTTCCATTTCTTATAGAAGTGTAGCCTGAGACTTCCATTTCTTTTTTAGATAAATGTAGCCCTAAACTTCCATTTCTTATAGAAATGTAGCCCTATACTTCCATTTCTTTTTTAGAGAAGTGAAGCCCGAGACTTCCATTTTTTTAGAAAAATGTGGCCATTAAACTCCCACTGTCAACAACAAATTCAGTGAATTTTTGTTCCTCACCAACCATGGTGAGATCATTAAAGTTCACCATCATGAAATCTATGACATTAAGACGGAGCTGTAAAATTACTGGGCCAACATAGAAAATAACCAAGTTTCATTGCCTTATCTTAAAAAGCATTCGAGGAAAAGTGCAGAAAAGAGGATAAATGAGTCCCTCTATGGGACTGATACTCTACTGGCCTAAAAGAATTTCCAGGAATTCAAGACTGTTTCTTCTTTTTAACTGCTGAGTGCTGAAACTATTTCAGATATTTTGAGCGATAAGATTTTTAAATCAGCCACTGGGCAGCCATACTGAATATAAGATCAGCACCATTTTCATTTAGGAGAAACTATACACCATTAGAAGACTTTTGGTGAAAACCCCATTTTGATATGAACATCTATTGAGAAGAGTTAGTGACAAGACTTTCACTATGTTCATTGTGGCATAATTAGTCTTCTGGTGAAAACCTCATGTCAAAATGACTTTCCAGTAAGAGGAGTAGCAATAGAAAGATTGTCAAGATGGCTGCCATGGTGGCCATACTAGATATCAGATCAGCACCATTTTCATTTAGTACATTATAAGCAGTCTTCTTGAGAAAACCCAAATGTTGACATGACTTTCCACCTACAGTAGGAAGAGTAGTGATTAAGATTTTGAAGATGGCAGCTGTGGTCTTGATATTGGATATCAGATAGGCAACATTTTCATTTAGGACCAACTAAAATCATAAGAAATCTGTTGAAAACCCCATGTTGATATGATTATCCATTCAGGAGGAATAATCATAACAAGATTTTCAAGATAGCTGCTGTGGTGGCCATACCGACTGTCTGAGCAGCACCATTATCATTTAGGACCAACTAGACCATGGGATTAATGTATGTGCAAGTAGTTTAGGAGTAGCAATAACACTCATGTGCTAACAGACAGATGGCTGGTGAACAACAGACAACGGACAACAGGTCATCCTATACACTCTCCTGGTCTATGGCCAGTAGAGCTAAAAAGTGATCAGTGACCTTGACCTTGCAGATAAAACCTTGACTCTGATCCATGAGATACCAAACTGAGAAGCAAAAGTGTATTATGGTTCATCCATGTACCTCGATCAGCTTTCATGATAAAAAAAAAACATAAAAGAAACTTTAAAATATCAAGCTGTGACATTGACCTTGGGAATAAGACCAGATAAGTGCAATGCAACACATTTTCTGATGGCAATATATACCAAGCTTCATCCATTTATCTTAAACAGCTGTTAAATTAGAAAGCAAAAGGGGAATTGTGACTGAAACCTAACCTATTGACCTGTGACCTTAATCTTAAAGATAGGACCCTCAATGTGATATGTGACACACCTATTAGTGATGATATAAAGTTCTACCAAGTTTCATTCCTTCATCCCAAAAGGCTCTAAAATTTAAGAGTGGAAAGAAAAATGTAATAGAAAAATTCAACATAACAGGATCACAATGACCTCGACAATAAGACCCCCAATGTCATACACAACACACCTGATAATGATGACATATATGTATACCAAGCTGTGTGGTACACAACACACCTGATAATGATGACATATATGTATACCAAGCTGCATTGCTTAATCTCAAACAGATCTATGGTTATAGAGTTGAAAACTGAGATGGAAAGCAAATACTGGACTGTGACCTTGACTTTTAAGATAGAACCCTGAATGTGGAATGTTGTTGTTGTTGTTGTAGTGGGTTTAATGCCATTTTTCAGCACATGATAGGCTATACATGGCGGCCAGTTTTATCTGGTGGAAGAAGAACCCGGGAAGCACCACTGGCCCATGGGAAGCTACTAGCAAGCTTTCTCACATATCCACATTGGCCAAGCCCAAGACTCGAACCCATGCAGACAGAGGTGAGATGGCAGTGATCGGTAAAGGCGAGCGCCTTAGACCACTCGGCCACCCGGGGCCCCTGAATGTGGAATGTGACACACCTCTTTGTTATGATGTATCAGGTTTCATCCCTTAATCTCAAATAGCTTTAAAGGTATTGAGCAGATGGGAATATGTGATGGAAACATAAAATATTGTACCATGACCTTGATCTTAAAGATAGCATCCCCAATAGTGTGAAGACACCTGTGTATGTGCTCTCATGTTCATGTTAAAGGGGTTGTTTCAAACTCGCTTATAAATGTTTTTGACTGCAATTTTCTAGTGAAGTTTTAGAAACTAAAAAAAAACTCTTGTTTAAGTGGCAGTTGTTTAAGTGTTTTTATCTATTTGTAATTATAATACTATAATCCAGGTACTCTAGTCAGTTAAAATTAATTACAATGTATAGTTTCTGCCATGTTCTTTTGAAGTCATACATGTATGGCCAAAATACAATGCATAACATCTCTCCTTTCAAACATGCACACTTTCAAGTATGAATACACTGCATATGAATATGATACATTCATACAATTACAAACTGTGTTTTATAATATACATGTACAAACTTAAAATCAATGTTCAGAGAATTTTCTACTTGAAGATAAAGTATTGCTTAAAATCAATGTTAAATGCAAATATGCATAATGAGAAATAGGACACTGTTAAAAAAAAAAATATATATATATATATATATATATACACACATACACACAGTCAAACACGTGTTCAGTGGTCACCCATGGGAAAGGGCCAAAGTGGCCTTTGAAGAAGAAAAGAAGCTTCCTGCAGCTGTTGTTACTAGCATATAAACTGTAAGGGATATCACAAGTGCAGTGTACATGTATCTCTACTCATTTGGTGTGATTGTACATAATCTCTTACATACTGGATTAACGTCGTTCTCAAAATCGGCCATAATATCTCGCTTACACTTAATAATTCCTAGGATCTGTGTTCACCCAACTCCCATTTTTGCTGCAACTACACGACTACTTTGTCCACTATCCAGGACACTAATTGCTTCGATTCTCTCATGTTAGGACAAAAACCAGTTTGCTTTTAAAGCCGACATGTTGACACCTTTGAGTCTGACTGACAGCGTGATTGGAGAACGTCAAGTACAATCAAGATATGAAACGCTTAAACATCGATTCACATGATATACCTTTATCTAAATAATGCCTTGCTCATCAAACAAAAGAAGTATTCAATTTGCAAACTTGGAGCGGTCACTGCTGATATACTCCAGTGACCACTTAAGGCATGGTGAAACCATGGTTTGGTTAAGATACACCTGACCGCTGACTGCTGAAAGCAGGTGACTGTTAAATACAGGGCATTTATATAGGAAATTTGCCGAGGAGAAATCAGAATGACTGCTGAACACAGGTGACCACTAGGACACGTTTGACTGTATATATATAGCGTTTCTTGCTATGCTCCACTTCTCCCTGTTCAGCTCTCACCTCTCCCTATTCTGTCCAAAAGGAGGAGTCACTTCTCCCTAAAATTAAAGTCTAGCTTGACCCATTCAAGTTTCATTCCTTAATTTCCAAGGTTTTAATCCTTTGGCTACTACTGCCACATCTAAGCATCACCTGTAAATAGCTCCTCAACCCCAGTGCTGCATATATGCAGTGCCGATAACACTTGTTTCCTCCCCACTGACGCATATATGCATATAGTATAGCAGTATTCAAAATCTCTGTGTCGCATATATGCGAACCTTACTGTTATGTTAACTGAACGTTGATTGGTTGAAAGTACAGAAGTTTACATATTTTTGATTATCATAGCCAATCAGAGAACTGTTTACTCAACATTTTGATACAAGTTTGAAATGTGAGAGGTTAAATTTAGATACAAAGGAAGGGCTTTTCCATACTTTACGAAACACGTGTAGTTGAGATAAACAAAGATGGATTCCGATTCAGATATGAGCGAGTTTGAAGGGTTTAATGCAAGCGATATAGAAGAGTTTAATGGATCAATCTTAGAAACTGTATCAGATATTGATGTTAGTCCAGTTTCTACACCAGATGTAAGTGATTTTGAATCAGGGAACTAGGAGCCCATAGTCCCACTTGCACAATGGAGTGATGACAATGCCGTGTTTGTGATCAATCATTTTGATTCTGATGTTGGTTCAACTATTGAGCTTGGACCACTAAGCAGCGAGAAAGATTTTTTCTAAAGTTTTTTCCTGAATGTCTGGTGGATAAGCTTGTTAAAGAAACAAATGATTTTTATATGTACATATGTAAATATTGGATTTATTTTGTTGGCTTCAAAACAGTCTATGTGACTGGGATTTCTTGTATGATGGAATGTAGGAGTATATGAAAGTGGAAATATATGAATAACAGACACTATACAAGGTAAGCTGTTTTTTTTATTTCATTGAAATCCAGCAATAACTAATGAAATAATGAAAATAAATGTAACCATGTTTTTACTGTCAGTTTCTGTAGTAAGCCATGATGATGCTCTAGTATTCAGCCTTGCAACCAGCCTCAGTAGTCTCAGTAACTGATATGATAACACTCGGCAGCAGTGAAGGTGCACAACAGCTGTAGCAGCTAAAGGGTTAAAGTTATATAGCAGCAGGGAAAGTGTGATGGAAAACCTAAAATACTGAACAGAGACCTTGACCTTGAAGATAGGACCCCCAAGGTGGTACGCAACACACCTGTTAGTGATGATGTTTAAGTAAACCAAGTTTCATCCCTTATCTCAAATGGCTTTAATATTATAGTGTGTAAGGGAAAGTGTGATGGATAAACAAAAAAACAGAACTGTGGATACTACGCACCCGGCTTTTCTTTGAAAAGGCAAGGGACAAAATTCCTAAAGTGAGCTCTGATCAAGTGACAGCTATCTTCCATTCTTTCATATAAAAGCATCAGTACGTAACTGCCATGCTAAGAAGGTGGCGTATTTCATTTGAAAATGCTTCAAGTCTCATAGATAACTAAAGCAGAAGTGGGATAGGGTGATGGTGGCCCAGTAGTGAGACTGCCTGATAATAAAGCATATGATATATACAATTTTACCACCACTTAATGAAATGGGATCCATGACAACACATGCTTTACAACAGGAAATGTTGTTACAGAACCTTATAGCACGGAAGTGCCGTAAATGTAAATCTTCTAGCACCGCCCTTCTAAAGCAGATATTACCAACAACATAGGTCCTATGGTTACTGTATTTTGCTGAGTATAGATACTATGCCAAACCAAATTTTATATACCCTCAAAATATATACACACAGATAAGGCTGAAACATTTACACGCATAAATGGTATAGTTCAGTTTATTGCCTGTAAATGTTTTAAAAAATTAGTAAACATGTAAACTAACATGCATGTGGCTGTCAGTAATGCAGGAAAAACCCGTTCCAATTAAATATTTCCCCATCTCTGTTTAAGAGGACTGTTTAGTAGGATTTTCTGTTAATTCTTTTCTTAAAATATGTACGATTTTCACAACGAATGTGGCATCACTAGGAAAAAGCAGAAGTCTATGAGAATTGGTTGTAGTGCACATTACAAAACACTACATAATAGGCTGATTAACTCGTTACCCCCAGGCAATTCTTTTCATTTTCGCCTGAAATGGGTGTAGGAAATGCATTTTTGGGGTTACTTCTGAATGCAGCAAAACACATCTGCTTAAGAAAGTTTTTCGTTTAGCCAGATGCTTAGGTGTATCAGAAACATTGTTTTTGATTGGCTATTACGCTCGCGCATGTGCAGAAGGGTAAAAGTTGGACTTCTTTTGACTTTTTTTTTTTTTTCATATTGGACCCCCAATTTTTTTGTCCTGGGCCCTTTTTACTCCAAATCTCAGACTTATCCTACTTTTTGCAAAGATTCATCTGTTGTCCATGTGCAGTTCGGACCTGTCTGCTTTAGATCTAAGGCCAAAAAGTCTAAAATCCGGTTCCGAAACTGGCAATTTTTGACCTAAAAAAATTAGGGTCTAAAAAATTGCATTTTTTTCACTGTACTTTTTAATGCGAGTAGAAAGTCAACATTATTTGGTATCATTGTAGAGCTACATCTGTCTACTATCCTGCAATACCATCCACTTTAGTGTATCTTGAATGATGTTGATGTTACAGAGCTCGGTAGTAGGGTACAACCTCATGATGTGTAAACATGGTGCTAGGGGTTAACGAGTTAACTGATAATACTGATACATTTTCTTTAAACAACAGTATTTAATTTTGAACAACATATTAAGATTTTTTCTTTGAGATGTAAATTTTTTAATCTACTAATTTGAAATCGTAGTTCTGTCACATGTATGTTAATGTCAGTGTGGTTGTGATTATGTGAGTGTTTGCACGTATGTGTATGTGTGCAAAGATATTTGACAATGCCAAGTCTACCAAGTATATTTTGCTTGTACATGTGTGTTAAATGCTTTAAAGAAAACAGATACTCTATTTTCTTTTATTCAGCTCTGAATTTCCAGCTACTGTCTACAGACTTATTTAAAAAGATAGCTTATTCTCAATTGGATGACGTCGTTTTTTTGGAGTCACGTGCACCTGGGACCTCAAAACACTCTTTTTGAGTCTCAAAAACCCCCCAACACTGTTTGGGAATATGGCAGGTATGTTATAATAGCTGTCAACTGTTCAGTAAGCCTCAATGGTAGATAGGGGAAAGGCCGAGTTTTTCACTGTTTCTCTTGAACAGGATCATTCTGGTTATTATAAACTGTGTACCGATTTAGAAATTTTGTTACAACAGGTAAGTTGCGGCCTTACACACAGATTTGATTTTAAAAAAACAAAACAAACTCTAATATCATTGTATAACATGCAGATTATACCCAACATGTCAAAATCTCTAATATCACGTGTATAACATGCAGATTATGGCCAACATGTTAAAACCTCGATAATCATCAAAAAACATGCAGGTTGTGCCCAAAGTGTAAAAAGCTTTTAATATTATTGTATAACATGCAGCTTATGCCCAACATGTTAAAACCTCTAGTATCATTGTATAACATGCAGATTATGCCCAACATGTCAAAATTTCACTCATTCTTTTATTTTTATGTCCGAAGGTAATAAACCATCCTTCTCTTTTATATAAGAGGTGTTGACAGTAAATAAGTTCTATAACTAGCTCATCCAATTACATGCAAGATCATCAAAATGTGCAATCTCACTTATTATATAGAACCTGTCTCAGACAACGATGAAACTGGCTTATTTACCAATCTGGAGCAAAATCAGATTGAAATTTGATCTCTAGAATGGTAAACAGCTCAGCCAATCAGATACAAGATTACCTCATAAATATGCAGATTTTGCTCATAATCAAAACTCATAAATATGCAGATTTTGCTCATAATCAAAACTCATAAATATGCAGATTTTGCTCATAATCAAAACTCATAAATATGCAGATTTTGCTCATAATCAAAACTCATAAATATGCAGATTTTGCTCATAATCAAAACTCATAAATATGCAGATTTTGCTCATAATCAAAACTCGTAAATATGCAGATTTTGCTCATAATCAAAACTCATCCAACATCTTGATAATATGACTTTTTTACAAGTTTGATCAAAATCTGAAAAGAAATATACTGCAAGAATGTTGACAAACTCAACAAGTCAAAGACAAGATCACATCATTAATATGCATGGATCTAGCTCTTAATTGTTCTCTACAGAGATCTTGATGATATAAGCCTATTTACTAATTTTGATAAAAATCCTATCAAAAATTTCTAGAGTAGTAAAAAATCCTCGGTCAATCCTCACCTCATAAATATGCAAAGGTCTCATTCATAATAAGACCCATCAACAACTTGATGATATTAGTGCATTAAGTTTGGTTAAAATCAGGTCAAAAACGCTGTCTCTAAATTTATCAGAAGTTCTACCATTCAGATACAAGATCACATTAATATGCGCAGATCTTTCTCATAGTAAACCTCTTTTGATATGTTGATATAAGCCTATCTACCAAATTTGAAAAAAATCTGATCAGAACTGATCACTAAGTGTTGACAATCTTAGCCAATCAGATGGAATATCACCACATTACCATATTCATAGATCTTGTTCATAATTGTAATGACATAAAATCTTGATGATTTTGGTCTATTTTTCGAGGTTAATCAAAAACTTATTAGATATAGTTTCCTGAGTGGTAACAAGATCTGCCAATCAGATGCAACATCACCTCATTAACATGCATGAATCTTACTCAATGCTGAATTCTTCCAATAACTTGATGATGTATGCCTATATTTTATGTCTGATCAAAATCAGATCAGAAATAATGGTCTCCGGAGTAGAAACAAGTTCAGCCAATCAAATGCAGTATCACCTCATTCACGTGTGTGGATCTCACTCATTATCGAACTCATCCAAGATCTTAATTAAAAAAGTCCACATTCCAAATTTGATTCTCCAGAGTGGTAACAAGCTCAGCCAATCAGATACAAGATCACTTTATTAGTTTGCATGGATCTTCCTCATATTCAAACTCATCCAAGATCTTTATGACATTTCAACCTACATTCCAAATTTGATCAAAGTCAGATCAGAAACATGGCCTCCAGAGTGGTAACAAGCAAATGTTGATGGACAGATGACAGATGCATGACCATACCATATGCCCACTTAACCTTGATGGCCAAGTGTGCTAAAAAAATCTGATCAATGAAATAGTTTTCAGTTTTTATCTGGACCAATGTGCTTTGGCTCTGGACTTGAACAAACCTAATCAAACAAGTCCTAGACCCAGAAATTACAAAATTATTTTTCAGCCTTTGATATCACTGACCTGCAAAACCAAGCTGTTCTCAAAGTTGGTACCACCGGGTCGTCCTTCTAGAGTACTGAATGGTACTTGTCCTGCTGTAAGGGGTGAGATGTCACTGTACTCATCTGTGCACACGGCCACATCTTCCTTCTCACGTAAAACTATGCCCCTCCGTGGCAAACCATACGTGCTCTCACAAGAGGCACTATAGAACTGGTATGGGATCCAAGGGCCATCTGCTGTCGTTCTTTTGTAGATTGCAAAGCTTTCTGGGCGAGGGGAATAAAACTTCAGGCGAATATAGGTGACATCATATTGCTTTCCTGTAATAAGAGAATCACGTGAAACAACTTCATCAAACCAGACCGCTTCACAATTTCTCATACTCTAAGACTAAAACAACAAAGATGACTGAGTCAATTTTACAGACGAGTTTGATCAATTTAGCCTTTAGCATAATTGATGGTACATGTACCATATATACAGACTGATCAACAAATGAACAGTTAGTCATACATGTAGACATGTTCCTGGAAAAGTACATGAACAATGTATACCATATTGGACACAAAAAAGATCTAACTTTGTCAAGCTCACCTTTTACTGAGCTATAAAGTAACAAACTTTGATGTTAAGCTTTATATAGGGTGTGAATGGACATAAGGACAGACATGTGGATGCATATATGGATGCCAATGTGGTTACTATGAAAGGTTTTCTTCAAGGTGAGCTCAATGAAAATGGACCTTTGACACATGTAACTGTTAACTATTTCAAACATTCTGTGGTAATGTCTGCATAATTAAATGAAAAACAATTTTTCACACAGATGATGGTTCATCTGAAAGTTTCCAGCTATGTGCCATGTATATTCAAAGTAGTGAAGCCCTGAAGAGTTGCCATGAAATTTTTTGTTAGGAATGTGAATTGTACCAGTATATTTGTTTATGTTATTTATGCCAACAGTGCAGTAAGGGAATTAATACATTTATCAAATACATGTATTGTTCACTCTTTATATTGCTGTTCTTGGGAGTCTTTGTTTTATGAGTTACTATTGTACATACTTTACTATATACATGCATACTCACGTACATGTCAGATCTAACTGCAAGCTGCAGAGAGCCAGAGCTGCCACCACATAATGCACCGGCAGATCAGGATCTCCGCAGTTTGTTAGGCATAATCAGTAAAACAAACAACACAGGCCTTGATCTGTCAGCTCTTCATGTGATGGCAGATTAGGGTCTATGCAGTTTGCTATGCATAATCAGTAAAACAAACAACACAGGCCCTGATCTGCCAGCACATTATTCAATGGCACATCAGGGTCTATGTTGTTTGTAGTTGAACCTGAGTATATACAGTAGAATCTAACTTTTCTGCATAATTAAGATCATCAAATAGAAAGCTATCTGTCAATAGTTAAATCTCAAGCTAAGAGGAGAAACTGAATTTTGCTGTTGACTTATGTCACAAGAGTGTGCCAAGTGTTAGGATGCTGCAGTTAACACTGGACTGAATGTTTACTGTCTGTCAGTCTGAACAGTATTAGTCCATGGAGTAAATTACATGACCCATACCACTACAATGGCTGGACAGCTTCACTGCAATGGATTCCTAAAGAAGTTGCCCAAGGACAGACTGTATGAATGAAACAAAGTCCTAAACAAAAAGCAGCCAAATACTGTGGAAACATTAATATGCTGTAAGTAGTAAGAAAAATATCTTGGCCCATCTGATGCTAAGAAGCAACATGGCAACTCAAATATGACCTTATTTCAACCTGCATCGCTTTCAAAAGCAAACTGAAGTTTCAGGGAAAAATCTGTAGTCCAAAAATTACTGAAAATGAAAACTAACCAATAGCAAATGGCATGCCATTGGAAATAGCCCCACGTTTTAACTGCATGCTCCAAACCTCCCGTTCCCCATCTTCCCGTTACTCATTCTCACAACTAAACGGTGAACCAGGAGTCATTATGCAAAATCTATCACGCAAATGATGCATCTTTCTGCTGTGACTGCATATGTCAAGTTTCATCAGAAAAGATGTACCGGTAACTGTAAGCAAGATTTTTGTCCATTTGAACTTTGACACCTTCCCATGGATTCCAGGGGTGGGAGCCAAGAATGACACCCTCAAGTAGACAGCTATAACATGGTCAACATAACTACGAAGTTTCATGAATTTACACCTAGCAGTTTAGGAGATGTGGAAATGGACAGATGGACAAAAGGACATCTGCATGTACAGTTGGACAGACTGAAGAGTACTATCACAATCATTCCGGATGATTTAAAAGAAAAAATAAATACAGAAATTGGGGATATATATCAAGGTTTCACATGGCCAACAACTTTAATTTTCATCACATCTAACAATTGTTACTGATATCTGTAACAATATTTACTGTTATCTATATAGCATAAACACATCATAAATACAAATAAAAATTGTTACCAGTGCCTGTACTCTAAGAATCCCTCAGATTTTAGGTTACCTACTTGTGTTGCTGTGTTGTAAAGCATCAAACCAAACCAAACCATTAGCTTACACATACATATACAGTAAGGTATCACCAGAACTAAGTTCCCAGTTCCAACAGTCCCATACCGTATGCATCCACTAGGACCATGCTCCATTTTTAAACATTTTGGCAAATATTTACCAAGCTTACCTGTTTGATGATAAGCCCACCTCCAGCTTTATGGTAAATTTATAAGGTTAATCACCTGGTCTTATTAGGAAAATACTGTAATTCTGCAATAATTTTCCTTTTTTTTGGTGTAAAGGCTGTAGAAGTTTTCAAAGTTGATCGTGAAGCAAATCATACATCAGAATGTTGAGTATTATCCTTCAGTTCAAATTCAGTACAAAATGTAAAGAAGAATGAAGTTACACTGATTAAGAAGTGCAATCCAACTCGTTGTAACTTTAGCTATTAACAACAGGTAAATCACAAAGAGCCCTGCTCATTACAATTTGCTATGTACAACCCTAAACTGAGGAACTGGTGTCCAGAAACAATAGTTAGGAGGTGGACATTCAGAGGCCATAACTCCTCTAAATGATGACATGGAATGCTTGAAATTAAACTCCTTCAAGGACTCGTAAGTACATGCAACATCCTATGTAAAGATATAAAGTTGCTTCAACAAGGGCCATAATGGAGAAGAGAAGACATAATCCATAAAAGACACATCTAGGTCTATAAAACAATATTCACATTAAACTGCATCTTAATATATGCTGAATGGTTTCTGAGCTACACTGATTACAAACAACATCCCATATAAAGATATGCAATTAAATGAAAAGGGCCGTAATTGTGTACAAAATTGCATTGATGAGAAGAAACATATAAAGGGCACATCACGGTCTAAGAGACAATGTTTTTACCAAATTCCATCAGAATATGTTGAATGGTTCTTGAGCTATGCTGACAGCAAGCAAGATTCTAAGTTTTCATGTGAAGGCAGGACTCTGATTGACAAGGGGCACAACTCTGTCAAAAATGGAATAGAAAAAACTAAAGCCATAAAAGGCAAATGTAAGTCTATGGGACAATGTTCATACCAAAAGGATCATGGTCTGTATTATTTGCAGTTGGACTTGACATATAATCGAGTATATATGGTAAGTTTCCTTGTCCAATTAAAACTGAATGAAAATATATAAATCACAACTGACTGGCAATAAAAGCAATTGATGATAACATTGCAAATGTTCAAGGTTATTCCTGTCAATGAAACAAGAGTTCACAACAAAGACTTGACCCTCAGCCACTCAAAGCCATAACAACAAGTTTCTCAAGTGAATATCAAATGTTATTATGTAGAAAATAATCATTCAAAACTCTTTACAAGTCAACTTTTACATGGGTAACAGGTTGGGTGGAATGCCAATTAAGTTATTTTAAAAGAGCTCAGCCCACACTATGTAGGTCAGTGTGCTGAATATGTTTTCTACCTGCTGTGTATTTCAGATGAAAGTCTGTATGTGGATGTTTGTCTACTGTTACTAAAATAATCCAGACCCAGACAATTATTAAGTATGCTGATCACACACTTAAAGGAATTATGCATCCTTATCTTGATAAATTAATATGCTACCAAGTTTTATAAAAAAAAAAGAGAACAAAACTTTTGTATAAAAGGGATGATTCATTCAACCTGTTATGAATTAAACACATGTAGACACAGCAAATTTCCCTCCACTGTTGTGGTCTCAATCCTCCTACAAAGGAGATTATCTGTGTTGCACACAGGATCCAGTGAGCTTGGGATTTCAAAGATCCAGTGAGCTTGGGATTTCAAAGTGACAAACAACAGTTTGCATTAGAAATAATGGTCAAAAATGCACACCCAAGGGGTACACTGGGATAAAGATTTGGGGGACATGTGATCAAAAATTGTGTGAAACACACAATCCTGCACCCATGGTCAACACTGTGACTTGTATAGGATCATAAGAAACATCTCAGAAAGAGACAGAGAGAGAAAGAGAGAGGGAGAGTTCTTTTTATTTATGTTTTTTTTTCAGACCAAAACAGATGATAACTCAGTATGAGGAAAATATTCCCACTGAATCTCAATCTCACTCTTTAAGATCAATCTCTGACAGAAAAAAGTGATTTGTCATGTGAAATTTGTTTCCTTGCATGTTGAATAAACCTAAAGATAGATTCTTATGCAGGTGTTTACCTCAAGTCCCAAACTAACACCTTCACCCTAAATTTAATAAATCCCAATATCATGATCCTCTCTGGGGGACAGGTACATACAATGTCTCCCCCCAGTTCATCTAAGGTGCAACACTGCTTAAGTATCATTTCAGTCATGATATGCAACACATTTTGCAACTTTTTCAAGGGTAAAAAGAGTGCTGTAAACAGCACATTATAGTTCTCTATGTATGCACTAGTGAAGGTATCTGGTATACAGTACTGAATTATACTTACTGTTCAAACATCTTTATTTTCTTATTTGACTTACAATGAACTTCGCCAATAACCTTTAGCCCCCCCCCCCATTCCCCTCCCCTCAAACAAATCTTGATTTCTTTCTTACCTTAAGTGCAAGACATCCACAAAGTCTTGTCAGAAACTTACTCTAGAACTAAAGTTATTGTGTAAAACCCATTTTTGTTTGAGTAACAATGACCCTGACCTTTGACCTTTTGACTTCAAATACAAAAGACCTCTTCTTTATCTTAAGTGCAAACCCTCCACAAACTTTGTTCATCATGCATGGTCTAGAATTAAAATTATGCACAAAAACAGTCACAATGACCTTGCTCTTTGACCTTTATGCCTCAAAAATCAAAAGGTCTCTTTCTTATGCAAAGTGTAAGCCATCTACAAACTTTGGTAAAGGTATGTATGTATATATATATATATATATATATGGTTTAATGGTACATTACACAGTCCTGACTAGTAAGTTTATTTATTTTCAAAAAAAGCCACCAAATAAAAGCCAAAAAAGGGTGAAATCGTTAAAATACGAAATCCAATTTTTGTATATAAACTGTCCTCTTTTAAAAACTCCATAACTTTCTTGGCTTTAAAATCATCATAGAAAACACATCCTGATGCAAACTGGTTGCCTTCATTAGTCATGAACAAAAACTGAAGTTTTGTGCAGAAACCATTTTTAATTTTTCAGCCAGTAACCTTGACCTCTGACTTTTTGTTTACCCCAAATCAAAAGGTTTCTTCCTGTCTCCAAGTGCAAACCATTCACAAGTCCAGATCTGTGATGTAGAATTAATGTTATTATGCAGAAACCCTTTTTCTTCTTTCAGTCACAGTGATCTTGACCTTTAACCTTTTAACCCTAAATCAACATACTTCTTCTTTACCTCAAGTGCAAGCCATCCAGAAGTTTGGTAAAGGTAGATGGAGTAAAACTAAAGTGTGGAAGCCAAAAAAGGTAAAAGATGGGCATAAAAAGACAGATAAATGCACTCATCATAACAATACACGTGCCAACTTTTAGCAGGCACATGTTATTGGGTTGAGTTGCTGTTTTATGGCACAGCAACACTTTGAAGGTTATCTCAGGCCGAGGCAAGCAGAGTAAAGTGCATAGCCAAAGGTCACACCACAGTAACCAATCCATGCTGAGCCAATGGTGGGGGCTGATCCTGCACCATTCTGGTCACAAGTTCAATGCCTTTATCTCTGAACCCAAAGGTCAATTTGTCCACAGTTTGCATCAAGGCACACTGTTCACCTCAGAAAAAACCCCAGATCTTACAGACTTATCTGAAATATTTTGTCAAGTCGTACAGTCTCGTATTCTGACAGTATCACAGATACGAGACCCTCCAAAATCAGCATCCATTACCACCTATCCAGGGGTAGGATCGCAGAAATCCCAAAATTTTTCTTCAAATAATCAATAATAAAAATTGGCCAATCACACATACTATTACAACTTGCAGCTTCTTCTCTTTCTTCATATATATATATATATATATATATATATATATATATATATATATATATATATATATGTTATAAGTTATAAACAATCTTCACTATATATATATATATATATATATATATGGAGTTATAAGTATCTGATGTTGCATAATGTCTATATATTAAATTACATGTATATACATGTAGATATAAATGGAGTTGGAAGTATCAGATGTTGCACAATGTCTATATATTAAATTACATGTACAGTACATGTATATACATGTAGATAGAATGGAGTTAGAAGTATCAGATGCACAATATCTATATATTAAATTACATGTATATACATGCAGATAGAAATATATATATATATATATATATATATATATATATATATATATATAGTAGCTTTAGAAGACATGTAGATAAAGATATATCATGAAAAAGGCTGCCAATTTACAAAGATAATGTCCTAATCAAATCTTGTTCAAGCCTCCTCTGTCTGATAATGGTTTAATCAAAGTGGAGCCATTATTCCCAGAAAGTGAGCTAGCTATCACAGTGGAGCCATTATTCTCAGAAGGTGGCCAAATTATCAGACACAGAAGCATCCAGTGCAGCTGCATCAACCGGATATTATTATTAAGAAGAAGTGGATGGATGGTTTAACTATTATCTACAGTATGCTGCAGCAGAACAGGCTCCTTGTTTTTTTGTTTCTAAGTTATCAATTACCCCAGTGTTACACTAAATTTTTGACCCTGTGAAATGACCACTTAAAACTGATTATGATTTCTGTTATGTACACGTAAAAAAGACTCAAATTCAGATCTGCATCTATCTGAGTTTATGTGAAATTTTGCTTCTTTCTTTTTTTTCAAGTTTTTATTTTGTCTTAACTCGTTCACCCCTGGAGATTCTTTTTATTTTTGCCTGAAATGAGGTTAGGAAACTTATTTTGGGGTTATTTCTGAATGCATCCAAACACATCTGCCTCCGAGAGATTTTGGTTTAGCCGGATGTTTAGGTGTATAAAAGATGTTGTTTTCGATTGGTTATTTCGCTCGTGCATGTGCAGAGGGGTATAAATTTGACCGGGTTTTTTGTGTGTATTGGACCCACGATTTTTGTGTCCTGGACACTTTTTACTCCAAATCTCAAACTTATCCTACTATTTGCAAAGGTTCACCTGTCCATGTGCAGTTCGGACCGGTCTGCTTTAGATCTCGGGCCAGGGCCAAAAAGTCTAAAATCTGAACATAAACTACGGTTCCTAAACCAGTAATTTTTGGCGCAAAAAAAATGGGTCTGAAAAATTAGGTTTTTTATTTTTTAAAGTGAGTTGGAAGACTGCATTATTTTGTATCACTGTAGAACTACATGTACACCTGTTTACTTTTCTTTAATACCACCTGCTTTGGTGTATCGTAAATGATGTTGACGTTACAGAGTTCGGAAGTAGGGTACAACCTCATGATGCATAAACGTGGCACGCAGGGTTAATGAGTTAACTCATTAACCCCAGGAGATTTTTTTCATTTTCGCGTGAAATGGGGGTAGGCAAGGCATTTTTGGGGTTACTTCTGAATGCAGCAAAACACATCTGCTTAAGCAAAAAAAAAAAATTTTGTTTTCCCCATGTAGATCTTGGCACTAAAGCTGCATACACACACCACATTCACTCCATGTGAAATTTTAATTTCATTGCATTGTAACTACATCGTTTACTAACCTTTATTAAGAAATAAACAATTCTTTCAAACCCCGATAGTTTTCTTCTTTTAGTGCTTATTTTAACAAACTCATTTCATTTCATATCGTTGTGTAGTTTTTGTTCTGTGACTCAGTTGGCAATATAAATGAGAGACTGGTAACTTCTTAATCTACTACGTAATGAATACCTTCATGCAATGCAAAATACTGAATTACGGTAATATTGATAAATTTTGTGAAACTAAAGAATAAATTAATGTATCAAATTTGCTATTTATATACATGTACTTTTCTTTTGGAAACAAATTTGATTCTTTATTATATTTCTCATCTTAAATCACAGTATTGGATACTTCTTTGTGACTTTACAGTGATCAATGCTTCATTTACTCAGTGTTGTGTTTTCAAAGTAATATGAGCCAAATGAAGCCCTGATATGCCATACATAATAACAATGCATTGTCCAGGTAAATTCTTCCTTGGACACAGAGATATATTACAGAGGTGTCATACATACTACATGTAGTCCAAATATATTAAGTATAAATAGTGGACATGAACATCCACATACACTGTAGCATACAAAACTCCTACACTGATGGAGACAGCTTATAAGTATTAAACACTGACAGAAATGATGTTACAGATACACTGTCAAGCACTGTCTGATTGTAAACCAATCAAACATCATTAATAAATGATGATAAGTGTACTACACAAAATGGAGGAATGCTGTGTCACGAGAACGGAAATTTTTTTGAAATGTAGAATATCACTTGCACATTCTATTGCAGAACTAAGTTTTTCATCTCGTGCTGGGTCAAAAAGTCAGGGTGAGTGTTACACTATAATGTGCATTATACACAACAAAATATGGCATTTTGAAAAAAATGTGAGACATACATGTAGCAAAACATGACGTGGCCAGCAAGGTGTCTGCATCATTTCAAGATTTTCTGCAAGTCATTGGTAAAGGTTTTGTACAAGCTCATAAGTCTGATAGAGGCAAGACATAATGTTCTGTGGAAACCTTAGGTACTTATTTGAATTTCTCTGGAAACTGGAGCCATTATCAGCTTTAGTATGACACTAGACAAAAGTAATGGCACATTATATGCTCGGCCAAGTTAAATATTACTCTAATGTTGGCACTAGTAGGGCTTGGTCGACTCTAAAGATTATTGCCCCACAGGTCTCAGTGACTTTGATCTTTGTTCAAAGTATGCAGTGTTGAATTAAACTTTATGTGCAGAAACCTTTATTTTCTTATTAGACTTACCCTGACCATGACCTCTGACCTTTAGACTCCATAATCTATAGGCTTCTTTATTACTCTAAGTGCAAGACATCCACAAAATTTTATCAAGGAACTTGCTTTAAAACAAAAGTTATTCTGCAAGAGCGATTTTTCTTTGAGCCACGATGAATGTGACCTTTGACCTTATGACCCAAACATCAACAGGCCTCTTCCATAACTTTAGTGCAAGCCCTCCACAAAATTTTGGTCAAGGTACTTGTTAAATAACTGAAATTTTTGTGCAGAAACCTCTTTCTTCTTTCATTCAAAGTGACCTTTACCTCTGACCTTTTGACCCTAAAATCAATAGGTTTCTGCCTTTCCCCAAGTGCAAGTCATCCACAAAGATTGGTACAGGTCAATGATGTAGAACTAATGATATTATGCAGAAACCAATTTTCTTTTTTCAGTCAGTGACCCTGACCTTTGACCTTTTGACATTAAAATCAATATACTTCTTCATTACCCATAATGCCAGCCATCCACAAAGTCTGGTAACTGTACATGGTGGAGAACTAAGGTTACTGTACACAAACCATTTTTCTTCTTTGTCATAGTGAAGTTGACCTTTCACCTACTTCCTTACCCCAAGTACAAGTCATCCACAAAGTTTGATAACTGTAGATGATGACAACTAAAGTTATTGTGCAGAAGAAGAATATAATTGGTAACAGACAGCCGGACATCATAACATAATACACTCAGCCTTATGGCGGGTGTAAAAAAAATCCCAGCTACACTGTTTTGAATTTGACCCTCAGTCTATAGGCATCCTTGGCAGCGATAAGAGAACAAGGTTCTTAACCCAAGTACAATGTTCTTGTGTTTCTTCATGTCCTAACACCAAGAAGCTTGTTCAAGGACCATCAAGAATATCATTCACGGGTTGAGAACCCAGAACACCTCTGAGGCAGAAGTAGAGAAGTACAAAGATGGAGTAACATGGAGAGTTTTATTCTGTGATATATAGTAATTCCTTATTTCAGCAATTTACGCTCTCAATTTTTATTCCCAAATGATCAAAATTTTCACAAAAAAGATAAATTGCCCTGACCCTGGCCTGGGCATTCCTAATCTCCCAAGATAATATCTCTGAAGTCACAAAATTTTGTTCAAACAATAGTGATATATGACTTGATGTATTTTCAACAATATGTACAGAAAATTAACACAGCCTACTGAATGAAAAATGTTCCTTTTGGTAAATTCTGACTTTTAGAATCCTTAAAAATCTAAAATCTTTTAGTTGATTTAACAACTAAAATTGTACACTAGTTACCAGTAATAATTTCTAGCATGCAGTATCTTTTTAAATAGTTTCATAAAAACATGGAAAATTTATCACCCAATCACCTAAGGGCCTAATGACACTTGTCTTGGCCTGTCACCACCTTATCCACCTGTATCTTCAAGTGATAAACTCACCTGTCAATTAATAAGACACCCTTGTTAGTCTTCATGATACACCTTGATCAATCAAATCCACCAGGGCCTGATAAATCTGAGCCCCAGATAAGCAGTGTAACTGTATATTTTGCACAGACAAACTGACTACATAAAGAAATTGTTTAATGCATTCAAATTGTGCAAAATGTTTTAGTTTACTGGTAAATCATTTTGTCACAGCTGTCAGCGTATTGCTCCTGCTGTAAGCACAGTCCATGCTGTATGATGGCACCTCTGATCAATATAAACTATGTTATCAGTTAACATTTCAATTTTTCTGTGAATTTTTGAGACAACAGAACTGTATCACTTTGAAAAACTCACTCTAACAGAGCCAACTGAATGCATACTGAATTAGTCTTGGACACTAAGCCATATGATGCATTCAAATAGGCATTTTTTATGTTTTGATAACTAAAACTCAGTTTGATAGTATACATTGCATTTTGTGGTTTCTGCAGTGTTCACAAAATACCTCAATGAATTTCAGAAAATGCTGCTTAGTTCCAAACCAGTGAGCAACATACCCAATATATTCAATTCTTATCTAGAACTCCGTAAGTACAAAAAAAAGATAAAAAAAACAAATGGTAAACATGTTAAAATTCTGTGAAATATTTACAAAACAAAAGATAAAGGTAAAAACTATGTCACATTTCAGAAGTTTTTTTTTGTTTATATGCTTTTTTTTTTTTTTAACTTCCAGAAAAGTAGAATAAATAAAGAATTGTATGCCGTGTATACATTTTATGTAATTTCAGCTGTAAAAAGTTTTAGAGATTTCTGTTAATAGCTACACAATTAGCACAATCAATTCCTGATTTGGCAACTACATATACCAATCACAAGTTGACATTCTTTCATTTAAAGAGGTGATTTACTTAATTAATATAGATTCTTATCACTTATTTCAACTTCAGCACTTTGTTTTTGTTCTGACTTTTCGAAGAAAATGCCTGACTGACATACAATAGCAAGCATTTTTTCAAGTACCATAACTCTGAAAAAGGTGAAACACATCATTCTGACTAACCCTTCATCATTCTGACTAACCCTTGTGTTTATAGAGAAATCTGTACCGATTTATAACATTCATTTTCTTGATTTTCTGACCTTTATATTCCAAATAATTGTAATATTTCTTAGGTCAAGAATCTCGACACTTGTTCATGGAAAAAGGCAGAGGAAGGCAAATGTTTTCACCTGTGGGAGAAAGGTAAATTTAAGAATAAACATTTTCACTGTGATTCGGTATGCATGTATGTATGTAAGCTTAATGGCATGTCAGCACAATAATGACTATATGGTACCAATTGAAAGAAAAAGCTCTAAAAATGTCAAAATGAAGAAGTGCACAAAAATATAATACAGAAAAACTGACTATTTATTGCAGAAATTTATAAATCTACAATGCAAGGGCTTGTGATAATGATATGTGCTCGAATTTCTTGAATAAATAAGAAACAGGTAAGAATATCTTGCGACCCCTGATTTTTCTAAATGACCCCACTTTTCGACCTGGCAGGGGCCATTGGACTGCCTTCCAAATACATGTAAACATGAAGCACAAAAAGATAAATAAAACTAAATGTAAACATGTTAAAATTCTGTAAACTGTTTACAAAATAAAGGATAAAGGTAACAAATATAAAATCCATAACATACAGGGTCAAAATTTGGTATATAAACTACATCCACTCAAAAAGTCCAAGATTTTCTCAGGTGGTACATCATAAAGCTTCTCAACTGAGCTTACATCAAAACACTTCTGTCTTACAGGGTGGAAGTCAATATACTCAACAAAAGTGTGCTACACTCTTAGTGGTGACTGCACAAGTCAGATACCTGTCCTATATGTGATCAGTATACAAGTAAAACCTGTCCTGAAAGACCACATCTTCTACCAAAACATAATGGTCTCTCAAGACAGGTGGTCTCTCATGACAGGTCATAACACTATATAATCAATAAATCTGTGCATGGAGAACCTGGTATCTCAAGACAGGTTTTACTGTAATAATACCTCATATCTGCCATTTGTTCTATACCAGGGACACCACTCTCCAATGATTGGTTTGATGTTATGAATGTTACGACTCTATGGTCTAAGAAAAATGTAACAGAAAGAAAGTGAAACCAACAAATCAAGTAAAAATCAACAAGCAATTTATTACTAGATAATTAAAATGAAAAATCAAAAAGTCACTTACAGTAATGTGTTTTGAAATCCTAATAATCCAATAAGAATGATTGTTCTAATCACAAGTCCTAAATATAGAATGTTCCGAATTCACGGCTGTGTCCTTGAATGTTATGATGTGCTAATGGTCTCCAAGGTCCTGATGTACTAGAAATCTTGATGTGCTGATGTCAAAATGAAGTATTCCAAAATAACTGAATAAGTTCAGTTAAATTCCAAAATCATCAATTAAAAATCCAAAATCCAAAAGTTTATGAGCACTGTTATAATCCAATGAATATTTAAAATAATTCCTCTCTTAGAATTTGGAATGAATTTTCACAACTGTAATAGCTCTTTACAAGACTGATGGTAATGTCGAACTGAAAAAATGTCCACCAAACATGATATATATAAAGATTGGTCACATGACAGAATGTTCTAGATTGGTCACATGACAGAATGTTCTAGAATGTGTGTCATCTTAATGGAATTTTTACTTGTAAACAAAAATCAACCTTGACCTTCAAATTGAGAAAACATATTGATCAAAACAACCTAATTCAAGGACACTAGTTATACATGTCTTTCCTAATAAACATTAAGATTTAAGCAAATATTAAAGTGAAGAAACATTTATAATTTCCTAAAATATTTATAATATTATATAAACATCATACATAACATGAATCTGTCACTAAATAATTATCCAAATACATCCAAGTTTTCGGAAGAAATATTTGGTATCTTGCTCAGGTTTCTGTGTGTTAATCCATTAGAAATATAAGGAATTTAAGTTTTTAGGTCTTATTAGACTACAGGTTTCTGTGTCTATCCATTTGAGATATAAAGACTTCAAGTGTTTGGGTATTATTAGACTACATGTTTACATTTGTTTATTTTGTGTGTTTATAGCCCACCCCCCACCCCACCCACAACGCACATGGCAGAATGGCAGAACTAGGGACAGGTGGTGAAAGAAACGGAGTAATTTTTATCCCCACACATTTTTAAAGAAGTGCTGAGGATGATGTGATACCTCGTAACTCTCCATCCATTCATCCACCTGCCATTACCAAGTCTTCCTCTAAACTGCTGGGTGGAAATTAACGAAATGTTTCAGTTAGATTACCCCTATGGTGACCATCTGAAAGAGGGGTGTCAATAATGGCCCTTGCTGCTGGGTTCCATGGGAGAGAATTAAAGGTCAAAGGTACAGAAAGTTTAATTATGGCATTTTCAATTATTTGTGATTGTTTTCTTGGGGTTTAACGACATTTTTATCACATGATAGGCCGTACATGGCAGCCAGTATATTTGGTGGAGGAAGAGCCCAGGAACATCCCAGGAAGCTACTGGAAAGCTTTCTCACATACCCCCATTGGTCGATCCAGGACTCAAACACATGCGGACAAATGTGGGATGTGAGTGATCTGTATATGTGAATGCCTTAGACCTATTAGGCCACCCGAGACCCCTTCATTTATTTTCTGACTTACCCCTGATATATGCAGTCGTATCAGTAAGATACGTCACCTATGCAGCAGTGAAAAGCACGGAGATTTACAATGACAGCCCATTGTAGTTGTTCAAGTTTTAATTTCGGTTTGTGCAACTTTTTTTAGATTTCAAGAAAATTATTAAAATCGAATACTAACCTGCTTATGTAAAGAATGAAAATAGGTACACAAAATTAATGAAAATAAGACAATCTGGGTGCACAGATTAATGGAAATTTCAGATTTTGAGTATGATAGTGTGATATACAACTGCAAGATACACAGGGATATAATGCATGCAAGAAGTTGCTGCTGACTAGCAATTTTAGTGATGGAATGTGTAGGCGTATACAACAGCCTTCAAAGATCCAATACAAACTTTGTGTAAATGTGTGAAAACTGCATCTATGCCTCTGTGATAACAGGCAGTCAGCCAGGAAAACACACATTCAGCAGATTGTTATCTGCAGTATACTTATCTGTGCCAATACACATTACCAATTTCATGCCACACCCAAATACACAAATCATAGTCTCTGCATGCCTTCCAAAAACCTCAAGTAAGTGTTGTATATGCCTAAGAAAAATACCCTCAATTGTCAATAGGCAAATTGTTACTATAAAATTGACATAATTTTTCATTAGGATTTTAATATTAACTCTAACCTTAATAACTGATATTTAAAATGATTTGAACAATTAAAATCTTATGATTTCTGCAAAGAATTAATATTTTTCAAAGAGAAATTGTACATAGTATTTTCAAGTCAGACATGACAAGTTGGGTTTTTTTCTGTCATTAATTAACCTCAACCGGGTATAGATGACATGTCAAGCATTAGAACTGAAACAAATACATGTACCACATTTTCCTTTTCAAAATATTCACTGAAGGCATCTGGACAGAATTTCAATATCAGTTGATTTTAATAAGGCTATCAAAACCTATCCCAGATGGACATCTGGTCTATGACCAGTAGAGCTAAAAATTATATGGGAATTAATTTGTTCACAATGAAAATTATACAGACATTTAGCCATTGTAATTTAATTTCAATACACTGATTGATACATCAAGTCTTTGCTGACTCTGAAATGACCTATTCTATACCATCTTTTCACACATCTTGTCAAGATTGTTTGAATGACAATGAGTATAAATGGCAATGTTGTAAGCAATGTGACAATTCAGAATTTTTACATTATGATTACCTTGTGAGTGGGAGTTTGAAAAAGTTCAGGTGAGTCTGAAAAAGTTCAGGTGATTTAGCAGGTTTTAAGTTGTTTCCTTGTGAACTAATTTTACTTTGCATATTTTACATTTTGCCTTGTTTGTTTCTTTTGCAAACTATTACCAAATTTGTAAGACAAAGAAAAAAATATTCAAATACGGGCAAAAAGTATTCTGATCTGAATGTACATTTCACATAAATAAGTTTTAATTAATATCCAAACACATGCATCCAATTATCCATGCAAAGGGTAGTTATCAGTAAAATGACTGGTTAGTTGTTTGGTTTTTAACAGTACTTTCAACACATCACTGGCTCTATAATGCCATGGAAATGGAGTCAAGTGTCCTTACCATGGACACACTGAGGTAGTGGACCTGGGCTAGTATGGGTGTGTATCAAACAGTTACAAGATAAAATAGAGTATAGAATATGTATAAAGAGAGAAGGTGGAATGACATGAAGCTAACTTTTTGTGTGGCATATACAGTGTCAGGCATATTTCTCAGCTTCTCAAACAATAATAATAATAATCGCACACTTTAGTGGAGGGAATTGTGCAGATATTTGTGGATGTCGGATCTGACTGCCTATCCATAACCACATCGAAACCACCAGGTGGAAATTCACCAAATTTGGCACATAGTTTGTGTACATGTTGACCATACGAGTGAGGAGTATGAATGTTGGTCCCAACCTTGGGATTCCTGGGAGGGGGTAAAAGGTCAAATATACAAAAATTACAGTTACAGTGACTTTTTTTTTTTTTTTACCAAACTTTATGATACTGCACATGTAATGTGGAGGGAGGGGGGTATGGTTTAGTTGACTTTAACAGCATTTTTAACACATTATTGGCAATATTATGCTGACAAAATGGGAAGTAAGTGCCTTTCCCAAGGACACACCGAGGCAGCCAACCTGGGCTGGCCTGGGTGGGTACTGAACTTACAACCCTTGGATTTACAATTCTAACGCTCTACCAAATGAACATTCTTGAACATAGCAAGTTATGAAAGTAATGGTGGCTCTGGTTTGATACTGTATTAAAATTTTATGACTGATTTACCATTTTGCATATACTAAAGCTGAAAAAATTGGTTTAAATAACACTGTATGAGAAAGATATTGTTTATTATGGCAATGGTTATTTTTGGAGTTATGGGCTAGCAAAAAAACATTAACACTGAGCTGGCACCAACAACACCAATGACAATGATGGATGACATCATGCCTGTTACATCTCCCATTTTACTCTAAAAAAGGCAAAACAGTAAAAGTCAACTGACCAAAAATAGATAATATACAAAGATAACTGCCCTACATTTGCTACTTTGCATTCAGTTTAAAAAAAAGTGAAACGTATGTAATTTAAATTTCCATTTCTTCTATTTTCTCAGAAGAATCACTCGCAAACAAGACAGTACCTGTATCCAGAAACAAATGCAGGAACAATAATTATGTACATGTACCTTTTTGCATTTGAACAAATCCCTGCACATGTACATGTATATCGTGAACAGAAAACACATCTTAAAAATAATATTAGAGTTTTTATTAAAAACTTTGATCAATGCTGCTATAGTTGTAAGGAGAGGGAAATATAAATGGAAGAAAGGATGTTTACTATTACGTATCAAAAAGAGCTTTACTTTAAGTACAGTAAGTGCAGCAGTGCTTCAGATGACAGAAAACAGCTGTCAAAAAAACAGGAAGGCTGCATTTGACAAAGAGCACATGCCAAGCAGCATACATGTATTTATAAATTCAGCAAGCACAGCAGACATGTATCTATTAATCCAATCAATTATGTTAGCGTATATACTCTCTTATAAGTTGGATTCAACTGAAAACAACATAGACCCTGTTCTGCCCTCACATAATGCACTGGCAGATCAGGATCTATGATGTTTGTTCTACTGATTACTTATACCATTATGCGCATTATAAAGTGTTAGAAAAACATAGAAAAATTGATGTCAAGATAAGTAGTACTTTCATTTGGAAGAAAAAGAACGAGCGAGTGAGTACAAGATGTCTGAATTAGATGAAATGGATGATGGATGAAATAAATAAAAAATGACTTGGATGATTATAGATTAGATGACTGTAGACCAGCCTTGAAAAGTGTAAGGTCATATCCATTTACCAGCTCAGGAGATAAATTGTACCAGATGCTGGCAGTTCTTGGAAAGAAAGAGTGTTTGTCAAGGTCTGTTTTGGAGTAGGGAATACTACATGTATATGTTTAGTGATATAAATGTAGGCAAGTTTGTGCTGGACAAAATTGTGCCCTGGGCAAGCGTCACCTTAGACACCATCCACTTGCAAACAAGTACAGCAAACTCCTTGAAATGGCACCCCCTGGACTTAGCACCCCAGGTGGTCATAGGAAGGAAATTTTTTTATGATGATTAATGTCTTGATGATTAAACTTGTCCTGCACTATACATTTTTGTTTTGTGTTGTTCATAAAATACCTTAATGATTTTTTTTAAAATGCCATTAGTTCCAAACGAGAGAGTAAAACATCCAATTTATAAAATTCTTATCAACAGTGCTGTACACGATTACTGTATGATGTAATCCTTAACAGGGGATTACAATTTCTTTGTCAAGCTAGACTGGACAGCTAAAATTAATTGTTTGATAAGTGAAATTGACAAGTAGCCCAATTTTATGCAGAAAATAGAACCTAGAAATTTCAAGACATTTTCCCCTGTATCAACATTGCCATGCCAGTAGGTCCAAATTGAAATTTCTGCCCCATGCCTTTAATCTGTCAAAATTGGCAATGGTGCAGAATTTTTTCAGAAAACTACTGAATTACCTTGGAAGGTCCCATTACAAGACCAGCCCTCACCAAGAGTATGCACAGCTGTCAGACTGGTTTACATTGCATCTTTGCCAACAAGCTGACTGGGCTACAAATGTAACATGATAGTTTCACAGCCTCCTACTGTGTCCCTTCAATCAGCCCTGTGTTCTGTGGATGTAATACAACACTACTTGGCCCTGGAACTGTCTGGACCACTAAGCCCTAGACCTGTCTGGACCAGTAGCATTGTTTTATCTGACTGCAAATATATAACATAATTGGACCTGATGGCTATTTGCACCTAATGACCATCACTGTCAATAGGATGCATGAATCATAGAACAGGCAGGAGCTGATATGCTACTTCTTACACACTTCTGATTCTGCCCAAAGGATCTCTTTTTTTCATAAGTAATCTTAGCTGAAGGTTATCAGATGCAACTCAGAAATCTAGATCAGTGCAGATGTTAAAGAAACTACCCTGTTAATCTTACATGTGTTCTTCGATAAAACACTACAAACTGCCTTTAAGTGAATTCAATAGGTAAGATCATTCTACTATCTATAATCTATTCTATCTTAGAATAACTTCTTAGCCCAGTTGCATAATGGACAACAATGGATTAGGTATTCAAAGCCATTTCAGAATAACTTCTTAGCCCAGTTGCACAAGGGACAACAACGAATTATGAATTCAAAACCATTTCAGTTTAACTTCTTAGCCCAGTTGCACAATGGATAACAATGGATTAGGAATTCAAAACCATTTCAGTTTAACTTCTTAGCCCAGTTGCACAATGGACAACAATGGATTAGGAATTCAAAACCATTTCAGTTTAACTTCTTTGCCCAGTTGCACAATGGACAACAATGAATTAGGAATTCAAAACCATTTCAGTTTAACTTCTTAGCCCAGTTGCACAATTGACAACAATGGATTAGGTATTCAAAGCCATTTTAGAATAACTTCTTGGTCCAGTCCCACATTTGTCAACAATCAATTAGATATATTCAAAGTCATCTCAGAATAACTTCTTAGCCAGTCCCAAAATTGCCAACAATGAATTAGATATATTCAAAGTCATCTCAGAATAACTTCTTAGCCTGTCCCAAAATTGCCAACAATGGATTAGATATATTCAAAACCATCTCAGAATAACTTCTTAGCCAGTCCCAAAATTGCCAACAATGAATTAGATATATTCAAAACCATCTCAGAATAACTTCTTAGCCAGTCCCAAAATTGCCAACAATGAATTAGATATATTCAAAGTCATCTCAGAATAACTTCTTAGCCAGTCCCAAAATTGCCAACAATGAATTAGATATATTCAAAGTCATCTCAGAATAACTTCTTAGCCAGTCCCAAAATTGCCAACAATGGATTAGATATATTCAAAGTCATCTCAGAATAACTTCTTAGCCAGTCCCAAAATTGCCAACAATGAATTAGATATATTCAAAGTCATCTCAGAATAACTTCTTAGCCAGTCCCAAAATTGCCAACAATGAATTAGATATATTCAAAGTCGTCTCAGAATAACTTCTTGGTCCAGTCCCAAAATTGCCAACAATGAATTAGATATATTCAAAGTCATCTCAGAATAACTTATTAGCCAGTCCCAAAATTGCCAACAATGAATTAGATATATTCAAAGTCATCTCAGAATAACTTCTTAGCCAGTCCCAAAATTGCCAACAATGAATTAGATATATTCAAAGTCATCTCAGAATAACTTCTTAGCCAGTCCCAAAATTGCCAACAATGGATTAGATATATTCAAAGTCATCTCAGAATAACTTCAACAGCCTCGTCCTAAAATGGGGAAAAACTTGAGCTTAGTCAGATTGATGAGATGGTCTTTTTTAGTCCAATCCCACAATGGACAATAATGGATTAGATATATTCAAAGTCATCTGAGAATAACTTTTTAGTCCAATCCCACAATGGACAACAATGAATTAGAAAACCCACAATTGACAATAATGGATTAGATATATTCAAAGTCATCTGAGAAAAACTTTTTAGTCCAACCCCACAATGGATATTAATGGACTAGAAACCCCACAATGGACAACAATGGATTAGATCTATTCAAAGTCATCTCAGAATAACTTTTTAGTCCAATCCCAGAATTGTCAACAATGGATTAGATCTATTCAAAGTCATCTTGGAATAACTTCTACATAGTTATATAGTTGCTAAAAGCATTTTAGCAACTGCAACAGGTGAGGTTGTACAATGACGATATGCACTTTTCAATATTCCGTGGTGTTATATGCAGTTCTAATGTATACGACGTAGAGCCATTCTCGTAACACACAACTGCTCTTGCTGTTGCGATAACGAAGATAAAGAACTTATCTGTAGACCTTAGACCCCCATATCACTTACCTCTAAATTATTCAGTATGATGATTTATGCAATATCTGAAAAATGTTGACTCGATGCGATTCATGGTTAGCGAGATATTTAAGTTTAAATGTACACATCAAATTAATCCCCCTACACCATGTACAACTTTGGCAGTTTCCATGACTCAAATCTGTGTGACATCACAATAGGAACCCCGCATTGAAAATCACCATTGTTCTACCATTATCAAGTCTGAATGTTTGATAGATTGTTTTTGATTGTGTCAATGGAAGGAGGTGTGTCGTTGGTGGATGTAGAAGTATGTCTTTGCCATCTACACATCACAAAAAATAGAATATCATCAACTAGCAATTTCATTATCATCTAAATGTCAAATGAAAATGAAATGTATCTATTCATTTAATTCTTTTGAGAGAGAGAGAGGGCGGCGATCTTTACTTATATTTTCACAATACATGCAATTTTTTTTATCCCAATAAAACTATATAAACAATGCTGGATGAGAAAGTTTCATATGCAGTCGCTATTTAAAAATAAAATGTAAAACATGATTCTCTTCATAAGCATCAATTTGGTTAAACATGGTTCTCTTTGCAAGCATGTCTCTCTGAAGCAGACACCTCGATATTAATGTCCTGTTACTGGCAAAGATGTTCTAAGCTGCACATGTATTAATATATTTACATGGATATTTTTTTTTTTAAATTAAAAATAAAGCGATGTTTAAGTCACAACAAGGAGAGAGAGAGATAGTAGGTTGTGAGTGGTCACTGAAAAATGTGCTTATCGATACCAAGTTACATCTAAGAGAGAGAGAGACAGAGACAAAGGGAGATGCAAAAGAATTGCAGAAGGCAAACTACAGCAAAAGCCGATTATAAGGCAGTGTCAGACTGGCGACCTAGTGTCCCCGCCCCAGAAACTGCTCTTGTCCCACATTATTATTAATTTCAGCAATAAATTTAACTAAATATTTACGGACAATTATCAAATTGCTGCTGTTAATTGCTGGGATACTTATGTGGTTGTTCAATACAATACTCCAAGTCAGATGGCTTCTTGTAATATACATGATACCTTTCCCAAAGGAATCTGATTTTATCAATTATGCAATTATCAAACTTCTGCTCCTAAGTAATTGCTGGGCTGTTAAATACTACGCTCCATGTTAGATGGTTTTGTGTAATATGAATGACACCCAAACACACATGGTCATGTATTGAATATACAAACTCTTCTGAAATGATTTTTTTCATTGTTGGTCTAAATATATAATTGAACTAAAGATTGACTCTTTATTTGGTATCCAGCTATTACTATTGTACTAAAAGGTTTACAGGTCTTTTTTGTAAAGAAAATTATTCAGAAACTTTTCAATGAAAATGAAAATAGGTGTCAGAGGTAGTCAACCATACTTAATGCAAATATACACATCATTTAAATGTTGCAAAATAAAAGCAAGTTTTATTGGTACTATCACTGACTGTCACACCAATAAGCCATGTTCCTAGCCAACTTGGGTTCCTCTTACAACATGACAAGCTCGCATTTGCGCATCAGGCTGTTTACAAAAGGTCAATTGGCTGTTTCTTTATAGGTCGCATTTTGGTGGCGATTAAATAGCCATATCTCCTAATCCAGTGTACAAATGTGCGTAAAGTCTTCGTAATGCACATGAAATATCTAACAAATTAAGATTCCCGATTGTAATGTATAGCATTCAGGTCTACCTTTAAGTTATATCTTTACTCACTAAATGTTACTCATCACGCACATGTTTGCTGAAACAGGCTATAAATTAAGAGGTTTATTCAGCGATACTGTTCTCATATAAAAACAAACCCTTCTCCCACCAAAACTGAAAATCCCCCTATACAAAAATGCCATAGGGCGAATCCCACTGCGAAAATCATAGAGAATTGCTACATGTACGTATATGTACAGTGATACCCGTGTCTGTCCATATATCCACATGTACGGTAGTCTGTCTGTCACACTAGTTATGTTTTGCATTTAGATCTGTTTTCTGCTACTGTGGTGGAGCATCCATGTTCCATTAACACACTGCTAGCCTTTTTCTTCTTCTTTTCAATCCTTGCTTACTTGTCCCATTTGGCCATCTTAAAGGCCAGAGTAGAACAGAACTTTTAAATTTTCTTGCAATCAGAACTCTTAACAAGCAACAGATATGTCTATACAATACTCTAATGAAGCAAAGTTTTACTGTCGTCTATGCCAAATACAAACAACCAAACAAACAAAAGGAGGAGGAGGATGAAGAAGATGCCATTATGTAAGCCGCTCAACTTATTCTGGGGCAAAGTTCAACAGAACTGGCCAAGGTGTACAAGGGTCACTAACTTTATTTTTCTTTAATCATGCTAAAACAAAAAAACTGTCAATCTTCAGCTTTTCTAAAAAAATCTAGTCACACCCTTCAACACAAATGGGCTTGAAATTATAATTATTTTTCACTAACCCACAGGATTACCATAATATAATTTTCACTGATCCAGCCTAAATTTCACTGATCTTGCAAAAATGAAATAGAAGTCAGTTCAGTTTCTAATTCAAAATTTATTATTTATTAGCATCAGCTCAAAATAATGAGAACTGTCTTTCACCAACAAGACTCACTGAAAGGTGAAAGTTCAAATTCATTTTCTGTATCTGATTCAACATCAGATCTAGGTCAATAAGGCCTTCATCATCAGATCTAGGTCAATAAGACCTAGTTTCTGACCTTCTGTTTCTTTGTCCAGCAGCATGCCACAGCTTGATGGCATCGGTTGGTTTTATAAACCTTGATGTCTGATAACATAAGAAGCACCATTGTTAGTATGATCTCAGGGATGATTTATGAAAGTTTTTACACATATGACCAAACCATACTGAACTATCCTGCACACTTTCATATTTCTCTGAATACTCAGTGCAGCAAGAGCACATCATCACATCCTTTCCTGGGTCATACTTCTGCCATTCATATGGATAGTTCCATCATTTCTGGCACTTTCTTACTCTCTTCTCTATTTATGATCATGCTCCCTCTTGTCATCATCTAATTTCTGACATTTTGGTGGCAGCTGCACACCATGCAAAAACTTCCACATCATTTTGTTTAACTTTACCTTTTGGTTGGCACCATATAGCCACTACTGTGCTGAGGAGCAGTAAAATGCTACATACATACATACCTTTTGATTTGTCACAGCACAATACATCAAATGTTTATCAACAATTACATAAATATTAAAACATGTTATTCTGTATAATTCTCGTTTATTTGTTGAGTCAGCCAACATGACCTTTTCCAATTGGTCAATACTAACCTGATACCCTACATCTTTCTTTTATCATCCATATTGAAATCAGCAATTGTGGTCAATACACCAGGCTAGTTCCATGTGCATGAAGACTGTTTTGACAATAATAACCCTAATTTACTTGATGCTTGGAATAATGCCTGTCCACATATGCCACACGATTGATTGTATTTTGTTACATGCAGAATGTTGGTAGGTATTCAATTAACACAATAAACCAATCAATTAATCATAAAAGGGAATGGCATCTTACATTTTGTTTGATACATCTTACACAAGACCACTTGTAAACTACTATGATAGCGACTGGCAGAAATGTTCACTTCTCCAACAGATTAATAACTACTGGGGTTTTAGTGATCCATCAACATAATCACTGACTTCAGGTTAGCGGATTAGCATTAATTTCATGCAATGACACAAAGAAAATAATTTCTTTCAAATCTGAGCATCAAATAATTTTCATTAAAGTTAGATAAATTTAATTTCCGTTTTTAACTTCCATTACACTTATGGATAATGACTTTCAGAACTACAAAAATCTTGTCGGTAATAACATTTACAATTTAATCCGGGTAAAGATAAATCCTTACTTCATTGCCAACAAAATCAACCCTCGGGCATAGTTTACCTGTGAAAACATCTGTAAAAGGCAGGCACACCATAAATACCTTTGACTGGTGAAACTTTATCACCTGGTCCATGACAGGTACTGTGAAATAGTTAAGAGCACAATTATTTAGTTCCAGCTCATTAACATCTTTTGAAATGGTGTAAAAAGTCCCTGGTCATGTTACGTAGTGGTGTGATAGTGTCCAGTGTAGCTAGAGTGATGGAGAAATATGAAGTTCTAAGTAACATTTTTAGTTTATCACAATCTCCAGGCCTGAGTGGTAAAATGGCCATATTAATTCTAATATAGGCACCCTTATTATAGCTCTATATAAGAATTTAATAAACTGCTTTTTTTTTAATTTTATGTTATATTCTGTCCATTTTACAAAAGACAAAACTTATGCTATGAAACTGAATCTTAATCATCAAGATGTTAATCATGCCTATTTGAATGTGTCAAACTGCTCAGCGATTCAGACTAATTCAGGGTGCATTTTATTATAAGGCACTATTTGAATGAGTGTTCTCACAGTGATAAGGTACTACATGTATGCACGAACATCTGGAACTTGAACAGACATAGTTTGCCATCATACAACATGGAATGCACTTATGGCAGGAGCAATACGCTAATAACTTTGGGCTAAATGCTTTTAAAATTAAATTGTTTTGCATACCAGTAATCTGAATGCACTAAAAAATGTAAATACGCAGCTTATCTAGAGCTATCCCATTTCAAATTTGGAAGTGCCTGTATTAAGTAAATTTTTACAAAGTTTCAATATTGGGGGCACCAACTTTGCAGGGTTCAGCTTTATCTATAAGTACAATTTCTGAAGTTCTAAGAATGATGATAACTATATGTAGACTAGCGATGCCACATTATGATAGGAAAATCATCCATAATTCAATAAAAGAGTGAACAGAAAAGGCCAAAAATGGCCTCTTAAAGATAAGACCTGAATGCTACAATATACACTGTAATCGGGAATCTTAATTTGCTAGACATTTCACGTGCACTACGAAAACTTCATTCACTGGAGCAGGAGATATAACTATTCAATTGCCACCGTAATGTGACTTTGTGGACACAGCTGAGCAACTTGTTTGTAAACAGTGTGATATGTACACTCAAGCCTGTGACATCACAAGAGGCATCCAAGTTGGGTAGCAAAATTGCTTATCGGTGTGACAGTAAATGACAATACCAATAAAACTGCTTTTGTTTTTGCAACATTTTTTTTAAATCATTGGTATATTTCCATTAGTTACAGTTAACTATCTCTGACACCTATTTTCATTTAAAAAAATTCACTTACGTTTATGTTTTGCACTGACTTGTATGTCAAATCTTGCATGAATCGCCACAAGAAGGACACTGTGTTTTGAATATTTTCTTCACAAAAAAGACGTGCACACATTTGGTACAATAGTAATAGCTGGATACCAAATAAAGAATGAATTATCTTTATGTCAGTTACATATTTGGACCCAAAAATAATCATTTCAAAAGAGTCTTGTATATTCAGGTGTCGTTCAAATTACACAAAGCCATCTAACATGGTGTGACGTTAACAGCCCCAAATTGTCGCCCAGCAATTAAATAATTGTGGAAGTTTGACAATTGGGCAATACATAACTTATCATTTCAGATTCCGTTTGGGAAAGGTATTATTTATATTACACAAAACCATCTGACTTGTAGAATCGTATTCAACAGCCCCAAGCATAGCTCAGCAATTAAGAGCACAAGTTTGATAGCTGATTGATAATTGTCCGTAAATACTGATTTAAATTTATTGCTGAAATGAATAATAATGTGAGAAAATAGCGATTTCTGGGAAGGGGACACAAGACTGTCTATCCGACACTGCTCTGTATTCATCTGTTGCTGCAGTCATCTGTCTTTGGCAATTCTTCTGCATAGCTCTCTCTCTCCCCTTGCAATGTGAGCAGGGATCGTACTGGGCTTCGCCAATGTTGCAAATTGCGAAAAAAATTCCTAATTGGCGACAAAATATACCATCTGATGATTTTTTGGGCGACAACATTTTGGGTTGTTAAAACCTGTATATACAATTGTAGGTTTGGAGTGGAGGAATTCAAAGGCACCATGAAAGAAAGTCACAAATTTGGTTATGAAATGCACGGGAATCTTTCTTTTGTTATACAGTATAAACAAATCCTTTGTTCATATTAACAAACCATCTCACCAGTGCATTGTTATATCATAATCTGCTTATGCTGACATCTGGCCTGAGTACTGTATGCTGTGACACACTCAAATAGTCATGCTACCGGACTAGCCACTAGGGGTGAAACGATACACATGTACCGCATATCGATATGGAATATGTCACAAATAAATTGATAATTTACATTTTGTTCTTCATCGTGTCATAAAAATCCATAGAAATATATAATGATTGGCAGTTTAAATCCGTTTGATATGATAAATCCATGAATTCTATTATAGGTTACATACCAGCATAATTTTTGTAGCCCAGAATGATCCAATTCACAATATCCCGTAATATGGTAATTCCACAAGTCTCACAAACAAACAATGAAAGTCAAGTCCACACTTTTGTGATTGACAGTATCCTATAAAGGTCACTGTCTAATGTCATCTGGTAAAAAGCCCAATAATTCATCCGCATCGTCTGAATGACAAATTATAGTGCTGAAATCCTCGATCGTTGTTAGTCACCGTAAATACCATCCGACTCCAATTCCTCGTCTTTACTGTCATATGTGGGTGTTTACGTAGAGATTGAGCTTGGACTCTATAAGTGATACTTTGATCATGCAGTCTGTTAAATCTATTAAAGGATGCAATTTAACAGGTGTCAATTGTGCGGCAAGATCACAGGGAGTTTAAATGACCACCCTCTGTTACTTAGCACTGAACAAGTATCAAATACGTGGCTCGATCAAATGGTTGCAATGTGGAAAAACAAAGAGGGTGCTAAGGGATTAAGGTCAAACACGTATATGTAAGACGTGTATGGACTCTACTTGGCACTGAACAAGTATCAAATTAACAAGGTATAAATTATAAACCAGAAAACCAGAGAGAGAGAGAGAGAGAGACTGCAGATGTAGGGAAAGAAGATATTTTATATTTGATAATGCATTTTATTTAAAGTGACAACAATCATACCTTTGCACAGAGCGTCATGCTAAGACTATGGAAGTAGCTAAGATTGCTGCTATTAGTAAAAGTAAAAATGACATTATCTGCAACTGTTAACGTGGGTTCAGTGAGATGAATATCATCAACACTGACATCAGGAATAAACTCAGCATCTCAAACTGCATTCAGCAAGTGGGCAGCCGTAAAATCATGGCGCATACACACATGACATTTGATTTTATTATTTTTATGAAACAATATTTTAATAGTGCAAAACATTATAAATAAGCAACTGAAACAGTCATGTAATGATTTATTCTGTAATATTGTGGTATTGTATTGTTTGTTGTCAATAAAGTAATAAATACCCCATCTTTTTCAATTTTCATCGCCTACTACATTAATAGACATGGAAAATACTGACCCCTTGCTTGGCAACATTTTTTGAAAATTGGTGAAAAAATATTCAGGTTGGCGATTTTTGTGGCGACAACTTTTTTAAAGCCAGCACCATCCCTGTGTGAGGATTCGGTAAATTCTATTTTGAGTTAACTTTTAGCTGATAATAAAATTGACAGCTTCTGATATTCTATTTGTGCAATGTTGAGACTGCGCACACTCACTTGTTTAGCCTCCTACTTTAATCCTTTTTTTTGCTCTTTGTTCCCTCCTTGTCTTTGTTATTCTCACAGTTTAATTTTACATCTTTTTCCAATCATGTTTAATTTAAAATACTGAAATTCCCTTTTAGATGCAATTCATCATCCTTCAACTCATTTTTCAGTGACCACTCACAACATACTACAGTGTATCTCTCTCTCACTGTAAAAGACTTAAACCAACGGTTTATTTTTTTAATTTTATATCCATGTAAAATATATTAATATATGTGTAGCTAAGAGCATCTTTGCCAATAATTGGACTTTATTACTGATACATCTGCTTCAGACAGACATGCTTGCAAAGATAACCATGTTTAACTAAAGGCATACTTATGAAAAAAAACATGTTCTACTAAGAGAATTTGATAATGCATTATTTTTTATAGCAGCTGCATATAAAACTTTCTCATCCAATATATGGTATTGTTTATATAGTTTTTTGGGGAAAAATTGCATGCATTGTGAAAATATGAGTAGAGATTTACATGTTTTGTCTTCAGCTGTCATAAGCAGTCTTATCATCACCTCTATCTCTCACAAAAGAATTTGATGATTTGATACATTGCATTTTCATGCGACATTTAGCCGATAAACAAATTGCCAGTTGATCATATTTTATTTTTCTGTGATGTGAAAACAGCAAAGACATTCCTACTGTGCCACCAATGATACACCTCCTTCCCATGATGCAATCAGAAGACAATCTATAATAACTTCACACTAGACAATGGTAAAACAATGGTGATTCGCAATGCAGGGTTCCTCTTGTGATGTCACAGACTCGAGTCAAGGAAACTGCCTATGTTGTACATGGCCTAAGGAAAATATTTTGACATGTACATTTAAACTTAATATCTCGCTAACCATTGATCACATCGAGACGAAATTTCAGATACTGCATAAATCATCATACTGAATAATTCAGAGGCTTGTGACATGGGGTCTCAGGTCTACCTTTAAGCATAGATTTGGTAAGGATCACTTGGTACATATTTTTTTTAGACCTTTTTCGATTTACCTAGGTTACATTCAAATTCTGGAGCACCTTGTACTGAATGAAATTTTAACAAGTTACAATGGACATGTGCCAACTTTGGAGTGATGCATAAACTACAATAAACATGATACTCTCTCTTGCATATTCAGGGATTAAAGGTTGAAATCTCACCAATCAAACAGTGGGAAATTTCAACTTGACATCAGCCTGAACTTCCCTCTCATTCAGGAAAGTTGCTCATTAATGGAATTGTATAGGTTTGGTTTGGTCTTTTATGTCACAGCAACACAAATATGTTACTTAGTTCCAAGACAATTGAAGTAAAATGCCTGACACAGCCTGATATGATGGTAGAATTCTAACTGACACCCTTTTGGTCACAAGTCTGACAAGCTAACCACTGAATCACAGCAGCTCCTTGGAATCTAAAAGGCTACTGAGTCTAGAATACTCCCTGACACAGTGATTGCCATATAAAGTTCAACACCTGATAGATTATCTATTGATTTAAAAAACAGGCTGTAAAGGTGGGGGGGGGGGGAGAGGTTACAAGCGTATAGTTTAATTTGTTACATGATCAATAAATAGGTGTTCATTTTTCACACCTTGCAGAAAGTGATTCCTTAGTATGAATTCATTCTTAATCTGTCCGAATGTGTCTGGATTAATGGGGTAATACTGAAGCTCAAATTCATACAGAATTCTAAATTTGTGTAATTTTCTCCTGAAAAATGTAGTCCAAATTCTGGGTTTATTCTATGATGCATGATTCATGTTAATTTCTAAGAGAAACCTGTCAGAAAGTTAACAGAATGCATGAAAATTATGTATCAAAGTTGCAAACACTACTGTACCTTTATTTCTGTGATAAATCCCTCCTACATTTAGATAATTATCCACTTTTTATCAAATGGAGGGTTGAAATTCCCTCGTAAATTTTAAATTAAGAGTTGACACTGCAAATTCATCATTTCCCCACCCCTCTTACAAGCACACTTTTCCAGGTAATGACTGGTCCAAATCACATTCCCAACTCCTTGTAAAATCCATGTAGGTGTAGTAGTTATATAAGCACATATAAGGTCTACATTTCCTGAGTCAGCTGGTTTTGCCATCTGGAAGTACAGTCTGCATTGTTAAGGGTATTATATATACAGCTCCAGCATCTTCCCATCAGATAAGCAGCTCAAGTTATTAGGCCCTGTCAGTGGAGAGGTGAAGCTGATCTGTTCATTCCCTCTAATTCAGTACATATGTCCAAGATTAAACAGACCTCTATCTCCTATGTATTGGGTCAAACTCTTCAGCAGCTGATCTGCACTTAATCTCCCTGGACATTTACTTACTGGGCTAGTAGCTCCAGGAATCAAGTCAGATGAGAGCAGTTCAAACTTGTGGTTTGCAAGACCACTACAAATATCTTTCCGTATCTGATAGCCATTTATCAACCAAAATGATATCTTGACTATAGTATACTGTAGTCAAATCAAATGTTTGAAAATAAACAAAAAAATAATTATTGTAAAACTTTTATACACACAACAACAACCTAGCAGCCCTACTTGAGTATCTCTGGACATTTCAGTGAAATTGGGCAAAACAAATGGAAAAGTTACAATAAGAATAATTTGATCTGGTGTGTTAAGACATGGCAGCACAAGGTTATTTAATTAATTAATAAAGAGGCAATTAGAGAAAAGTGCCTTGCCCAAAGACACACCATGGTAACCAACACAGGCTGATCTGCTAATAGGATTCGAACCCACACCCTTCTGGCTTTCAAGCCAAGCATGCTAGCCACTGCAGCTCCTGCCTCCATTTAGAGAGCACATCAGGGCCTATTCTATTAATATGAAGATGTTACATTGGCCAAAAATATCCTGACATGATAGTTCAGTCAGCAAGGACCGAGACAATCTATGCATATATATAGGGTTTTATGGCATTTCAGCTATAAACTATGTACTAGCTACCTACGGCCCGCAGGCCAGATCCAGCACGTGATCTGGTTTTATCAGCTTCTTTACATCATAGGGTGTGGCTTTAAAAATCGCTTATCTGGCCAGTGCACATGTTGCACACGCCTGAGCTATACAGTGCTGACTAAAATGCAACCAAAAGAAAACACAAAGAAAGATAAACCCTACCAAATAAAGGTAAACATATAGTCCTACAAGACAAAAGATAAATAATGTTACAATTCGTTAAAAGATGTATTTTTTGGGAATGAACTCCCCAAAACCATTAGATCAAAAACATATATATGAATGTGTTAAAAACAAAATCGTATGACCATCATCTGCAATGGCAGTTGTCATTGCAAATATTGAATTTATTATGTTAATGCATATCAGATACACTTTGTGCTTTTATACTTAATGCTTAATTTATCTATATAAATATATATATATAATTTTTTATATATTTACAATAGTTTCTTGATCCTGATGGTCTAAGGGGAAAATAGTATATAACTGAGTTACCCTCATCGAATAAAGTATATATTACTATAAAATATAAAATAAAGGTAAAAAAAATTTCACGAATAAAGGGTAAACTCTGTTATATATACTGCTTTCATATAAGAAACCTTTAAAAATATTGTGTCTTATATAGTAAATTTGGAACTTTTATTTTATATACCTAGCAGTAGAAAGGCAATTGTGTAATGACTGATGTCTTGCAGTTCAAATCATCTAGGGTACACTGATAACTAATTTATAGCCATTGATTAACAGTTGTTGATAGGTCATTTGTTCCTATACCATTATCTGTATACATGTATATGGAAGTCCTAATAAATTTGAAGCGGTATACTCCTATTCCATATATGGTTCCAGTTTGGTTTTGTAGTGTTTACAGCCATTTTTCAGCACATGATAGGCCATACATGGCAAGGTTTCTCACATATCCACAATGGTCAAGCCACGATGTGAACTCAAGCAGACTTCGGTGAGATATATGGGTGATATGTAAAGGCGAGAGCCTTAGACCACTTGGGGCCTCCTATATGGTTCTAGAATCAGTTGGTCTACATATCAACATACAAGTACATGTACATATATTTCTGTAGAGCTGAAATGAATACCAAATTTCCCTTTTGAAATATTTGTGAATGTATTTGGACAGAATCTGAATATTCATCAAAGTTAATAAAGCTTTAAAATCTACTTTTCTTATCTACTTTGGTATTTATTGACACCACCACTGATGGTCATGTATATATATAATGTTCACCATTATGCTAAATCAATAAAATTGTGATGCCTACATGAAATGACAGATGAAAATATATATTTTGGCACCAATTTACATTATTTACCTGAAATCCATTGCAAAATTTGCAATGACTGAGCAATCATTTCACTCATTTTATTTACCAGAAATCCAATGCAAAACTTTGCTGTTAACTTGAGTTAAGTCAGGGAAGTTTTAAAGCGAAAACTATTTGATTTTTCTGAGCAAGAAAGTTTTTCAGTGAAAATGTCTGGAACCTTCTACCATGCCTATTGACAAATTTGTGTCTACCCCTGCAACCCCAACAAAAGATTTAGTTCTTACACTCTTTCAATAACATATGGGTTAAAACTACACACTTGTGCCCCTTGTCTGAAAAAAGCAATGGAATACTCACTTTTACAGAAGCTGGTCTGACACAGACCTATGTATGGAACAGGAGCCACAGTGCAGTGGCACCAGTACTTAAGGTGCTGGTCTCCTGAAGCGTGCAGGTTTGATTCCTGCCATCAAATCAGCTAACATGGTGTGTCCTTGGACAAGGCAATGTATGCGTCTCAGCATGCCACTGCCTTCAAAGTGTTGCGGTGCCATAAAACACCAAACTAACCTATACAGGGCTTGAAAATTCCACTCGTGCCATCCACTCAAGTGCCAGTTGAGAAAGGATAAATCGCTTTTTCAAGATACTTGTCCATTTTTAAGAGTGGCATTTCATGCAGGATCAGTATTATGAACAGTCCCAAAATCTGATGCAAGACAAGAAAAAATGTGCAAGTCACTTGCCCTGCAGGATAAGTAGCCAACTGCAAAATTATTTAAGCCCTTCTATAGATGGAACAAGAGACATGTATACAGTTATGCAATCACATTGTCACAGCTGCTCCAAGACGAGTAAACACAGCAAGAGTACCTAAAATAAAGAAACATGTCCCTATTGAAACCCTTCCTAAATGTTCAGGAAGTAAGCTGCTTCTACTGGGTAAACAAAATACCTACACACATATTTGGGTGGATCATAATGCTTAAATACCTACACACATATTTGGGTGGATCATAATGCTTAAATACCTACACACATATTTGGGTGGATCATAATGCTTAAATACCTACACACATATTTGGGTGGATCATAATGCTTAAATACCTACACACATAATGCTTAACATTTGGCTGGGGTCAATGTACCCCACCCCAGCATCTAATATTCAACAAAGACCGAGTGCTTAAGTATGCACTCAATTTTATCCATCTGCTTGATGTCCAGACGCAGTGGTAACGGGGAGTAGGAGGGAGATTAAATACTTACGCAGATCGATGGTGAGATTAACATTTTGCTGCCTGTTTATAAGCCATTCAGTCCTCTCTAGCATCGTTTCGCTCTGCCACCATGTGTAGTTGTTAGGGCTATCATAATCCGTCATATATCGGGGAGGGTGCCTAAAAAGAGGGTCCCTTGCATCGCATACATGTCCACATGATTCCCTCACTCCCGTAACTCCAGTCTGAAGACAGAATTCTGTTGCTCGCGATAATCCACATGTATTTGTAGCATCCACTGGAAGATTGAACGCCGCATTCTCAAAAACAGGAACACAGCGCTGAGCTTTTCCATTATCGTAGCAGCTAGTTTGTTTATTCTGTCCTAAAATTACATGAGGTAGATGCCCTACGAGAAAAAATAACGCTAAAACTTTCATGTTGGGAAGAACAAACTTATGTCCAAAACTTCTAAAAGTTCTCTCACAAAGCTCTGCCCGTCTGCCAACCGCCATTACTTCCGCTCTCCCCTACTCAATCGATACAGAGCGGCGCGGTGCATTCTGGGTAGTTGAAGTTTGGCAGGTGCCCGCAGTTCATCAGATTAACGTGATTGATTCTTTGTGCTTACGACACACTTACAACGAAAATTAGTCTAATAACAGCTTGCAGACGCTTGCTTTTCTGTCTGTTGTTTAGTTTAGAAACCAGTCAATATTTGTATTAACAAAGAAATAAAAACTGAAAACCAAAATCCACAATGTAGCAGTTATGCATGGACAATGTACACATAAAATCGTGATCTTATCATGATAGAAAGTAAGGGAAAGAGAAATACACACCCCAAAAAAATAAGGAACACACACACACACACACACACATATATATATATATATATTGGTAACCTTCAAGATGAATTGCTATTGACTGCTAAATAGAATGAGAAAATACATTTACAGTGACGCCCACCATATCTGAATCATCCTACTGAATTCTTTTAAATCAGGGATTGTTCTCAGTTCATTGGGCAGACTATTCCAGACTCTGAAGGCGTCAAATTTAAAAGAGAGCTTACCGTCCCTTGTGGTCTGTACCATTGATATTGTTGACAAATTTTGGTGTCTAAGAATATTGTTGCAGTTTTTGAATGTGACCAGATTACTCAAGTAGTGCGACAGTGGCCTAATTGACTTGAATCCATTATTAAACTCATTGCTCTATATTTAAATCTCTTTTTTAACATAGTATAAGTTCTAAAAAGTTAGACCATCTCTATTTACCAATACTCGAGTCCAACTTTTTTGTTGTTGTTGTTGTAAAAAAGGCGTATTGTTCTAATTTCCCACCATGGGTATCTCCCCAGTTCACCTTAGAGAATATCCAAATTAGTAGATTTTTTTCACCATTATCATAGAGAATATCCAAATTAGTAGATTTTTTTCACCATTAACATAGAGAATATCCAAATTAGTAGATTTTTTCACCATTAACATAGAGAATATCCAAATTAGTAGATTTTGTTCACCCCTAATACTCGTTTGCAAAGTTTTGTATGAATTTGTTCAACATCTTTTCCTAGGTAGAAAACCACATATCTCTGATCCATAATTAAGCACAGATCCAACGACAGTATTATTAAGTTAACATTTTTCCTTTACAGGTAGAACAGTGTATTAAAATAATTTGTGCAAATTAGAAAGAGCTAACTTCCCCTGAACACTTAGGTATTTTTGCGTTCGTTGCCATGCAGCATTTTTTTAAATAAACTCAAACCGAGGTACTTTCATGAATCTACATTTTCTAATAATTCAATGTAATACTTTGATTGATTTGTCTTTTTGCATCTTTCAAAAACCATACTTGTTGTTTTGCTAGTGTTAACCTTTAAGTTCCAAGAACATGTATATGATTCCAAATTATTCAGCATGGTTTGTAATGTCTGTTCAGTTTTTTGCACAAATTATTGCATCGTCTGCGTATAATACAAAAAATATATACAAATCATCTATAGAGAAAACATAATCTACATTTACATTAAGCTCTATGATAGTAACAATATCGTTTATTAAAATGTATTTTACATAAATGCAAAGCCATATTGTGAGTAAAAAAAAGAATCTAAAAGACTATGATTGTGTATTACACAAGATTTTACAGAATTATAAATAGCACGTAAAAGCCTTTATCATAAATCAACTAACCCCGTTACAGATTAATTTATGCCATAACAGATTGCTGTCGATTTTATCGAATGCTTTCTCATAATCAATGAATGCACGACATATTTTTTTTTACCAGAACTCATCACCCTGTAAATAATTGCTTTGAGGATATATATGAAAACTACAGTAGATTTTTCTTCTGGAAACCATATTTGTTTTCAGCTATTTGTTCCTACTTGGCAGCCCATTTACATAATCATTCATTCAATATACTGGAACACATTTTTGATAATGTACTAATAAGTGTAATACCCCAATAGTCATTAACTTCATCATACTACCTTTTTTATGAATAAGTACTTTCACATCTTTAGTCCATAAATGTAGATATGACCACTTCGGAAAATATCATAAAAAAGCTCTACAAGAAAATTAATAATAACATCAAGAGAGTTAACAATCATTTCAAACAGTATATTATCGAGCCCTTTTAATTTATCTCTTTTTAATGATTTAACAGTCTTTGTTATTTCATCTGGTTAAATATCTATATCTACGTCTCCCTGGATTATTTCACCACCTATCGAGACTGGCTCATCATCTAGTGAATTGTTAATTATTAATTGCAACAATTAAAAGTCCCACATATTATGTTCTTTTTTGTGTGTTTTTTTTTTCTCATCTTTTTTTCTTCCTGGAATATTTGTGTACTAAGCATTTATTAGAAGTGAGTCACTAATATTAAAATAATTATAATATTGCAGTTAAGAGATACAGAACTCGCTTCCTTTCAATATTGTGTGACGTCTCTAGCCTGTTTTAAGATGGCCTCCCTAGGTGGTACCCTACCCTCAATTGATGGTATCCTGCCCTCTCTGGGGTGTATCCTGCCCCCCTTTGGGCTGCCGTTTCTTAGATATACGGAGGTTAATACATGGCAGATGGTAACATTTATCATGTGCATTTCTGGTATAAACTTTACGTAATGGCGTCATTGGCCTCTATTTTTCACTTGCAGTGCAAATATTATCTCAAAATGCAGTGAAGTGTGTAAAAATGTCTTCTATATTAGATATGTTGCCCTCAGAAGAGACTTTAGCGTGCTTACAACGCCAGGACAGGCAACCAGCACCCTGCCCTGATCAGTGATCCGGGGTTAACACTGGTATTCATACTTACAAGTGCACTCTTGATGAAGCACTAATAAATCATGTATGTGATGTAATATGGGCCTGTGGCTTGAATTACTCAATAAACATCTTTGTCTTTGTGAAAAACATTATTGATCAATCAATCAACCGATTTATTTATTTATAGTTACATTATAATCAGTTTCTTGCTTGGTTCAAATATAAATATATATATATATATATATATATATATATATATATATATATATATATATATATATATATATATATATATATATATAGATAGATAGATAGATAGATAGATAGATATATCATATTAACGATAGAAACGATGGTGATGATAATCAGAATTAATAGACCTATTTGTTGGCTATTATTTGTGATGGTTACGATGATAAGGACAGTTTACGACAATAGTGACGAGGAAGGGATTTCTTTTATCACCAAAATAACACTGCCCATAGCTTGGAGCGATGAAATAATTCAGTTAACTTGGAAATAAAAGATCAAAGGTGTATGAAAAGGCAGATATCTAAAGAAAGCCTGGACACACAGTCATAAAGCTGAATAAGTCCTGAATAATTCCATAAAGCGCTGTTGGAATAAGATTTCAAGTAGATAATATAATGTAAAAATAAACTAAATATATTGATATCGATGAAACAAAACAAAATATCATTAAAAGGTGTGAAATAACAATATAAATATATAGGAAAAAATTGAATATAAAACAGTTTTTTTTAATACTTAAAACTGTATGACACATGCAACTGTCCGGGGTAAAATTTGGGTATTGCACTTTATTCTTCCTCGACGGAATCTCTAAGATTTACAGTTTCTTATCAGTGCATCTATATATATATAAAAAAAAACTCTAAATGCAAACATTACGATAAATATATCCCGCAGCAGGCAACTAATTAAAATTTCATTGCGGCGTCTTTTGTCGCTAAAAGCCAATTTGGGAAAATGTTTATCTTTTTACATAAAATAATTTGTTTAAGGAATTTTTGTATTGAAGGTGTTTGTACAAAGTGACAAATGGATTGAAGAAGGATTAGTATGCCATTTCGTAGCCATGAGATTACTGTTTATGACAAGAGAACATGTACACTGAGGACTTATAAATTATAAATCTCTCTCTCTCTCTCTCTCTCTCTCTCTCTCTCTCTCTCTATATATATATATATATATATATATATATATATATATATATATATATATATATATATATATATATATATATATATATGAAGAGAGAGGCTCAAATGTAAAAAGGACCGGTCTCCTGGATCATATTAGTCTAAAAGCCAACTGCAGTCACTTCATTGTTATCGAACTCGGGAACAATGATTGTTTTTCGGGGGGTTTTTTTGTTCGTTTTACACGACACTTTTAAGACATTATTGGCTATATCAGGAAATGGGAGCTAAGTGCCTTCTCCAAAGACACACTGTGGCAGCCGACCAAGGCTGGCCTGGGCTGGAAATCGAACCCGCGACCCTTTGATTACGAGTCCGACACTCTACCAACTTGTTAAAAATTCTTTGTTCATTTTGATTAGTATTTGTTTTGCTGCAAATTGCCTTGCCGTTCACAGTGAGCCTGATAATGTTAACAATCAACGCAACATGTCAAATTTTAAATGCTATCAAAAAAAAAATGGTGTTAAATACGATAAGATATATTGCCTTAACTCAACATTCCAGTATGTATGTATGCATGTATGTATGTATGTATGTATGCTTGTCGATCTGTCTGTCTGTCTGTCTATCTATCTATCTATCTATCTATCTATCTATCTATCTATCTATCTATCTATCTATCTATCTATCTATCCATCCATCTATCTATCTATCTATATATCTATCTATCTATCTATCTATCTATCTATCTATCTATCTATCTATCTATCTATCTATCTATCTATCTATCTATCTATCTATCTATCTATCTATCTATCTATCTGTCTGTCTGCCTGTATGGATGATTGGATGCATGGACGCATGCATGCATGCATATATGCATATACGTAAATACACAAAGCACAGATAAAGCCCACATTGGCAAATTCAATGCTGAAAATGCAAACTCCAACTTTTTACATAAACCGCACTCTTAAAATTCCAAGACTTTGTGAGTTTTAAGATCGCGGGAAACAGATAGCACTTTCAGAACAATTTTAAAAGTAAAGCTGTAATGATGCGAGCAGCAGAAAGTTAGTTATTAATTCCAGCAAAAGAAAATTTGAAAATGTGCACATCATGGTGTTCACATGCTTGTCATTTTCTAATGAAATGCTGTCCATGCCATCATGTTTCAAAAGAAATTATCCATCAAATTATAACCTGGCTTTTATAAAGACTACTACTGACGATGAGTCATGGCAAACGGATATAACGAAATTCTGGAACAACGAAGTATTTATCAAAGTCTATATTATTTCTTTATATCAGAGGTTCACTATAATTGGTTGGATAATCTCGGTTTAGAAAAAAACATCCATCGAAGCACTATAAGAGCCACACAGCTGCGAGACAGGCCAGCAAAATGTCAGTCCTGGTAGAACATTCGTGGAGCACGTGATATGAACTGCTCCTTCCAAATTTGATTAAAATAAGCCACCAAATATTGGAGGAGAGGTCAAACCTAAATTTCAGCCTGGTTGCATCAGAGGTCAGAGGGGGCGGGGGGGGGGGGTCACGGGTGTGTGTGTGTGTGGGGGGGGGAGGGGATGGGGAGAGAAAGTATCACCAATCGGCGCAGTGGTTTTAGAGATGTCCAAAATATTTTCCATCGATTTGCTTTGGAAGTCAAAACAGTAAGCCACCAAACAATGCAACTTTGGTAGAGTATGTCTTACAAATTTACGCTGGAAGACATTTCAGAAATATATTTTCCACCTAGTTGCTATGGAGACTTATATATCGCTAAGGAATCTATCTGAAGCACAGCTTTGGTAGAAGGTATAATAAGAAACATTTCAGCAAGTTTGACATAGATGGCGCAGTGGTGGTATATATTTCAAAATACATTTTCCACCTGGTTGCTATGGAGACTTATATATCGCTAAGGAATCTATCCGAAGGTATCATAAGAAACATTTCAGCAAGTTTGACATAGATGGCGCAGTGGTGGTATATATTTCAAAATACATTTTCCACCTGGTTGCTATATCAAGCAATGAGCTGCTAGAAAAGTCACAAAAACACAACTTTATCACAACTTGTCCTTAGAAACATTTCTACAAAGTTTGATCACAATGGGACCAGCATTTTTGGATGTGATGTCAGATATGTGGTAAACGTTGACGGACGACTGACAACGGACGCAGCGCCATTAATAAGAACTTACACTTACTGTAAAATTCAGCAAAACTTTGCAAAATGTCGTTATGATGCTACTACCCCGTAAGATTAGAGACTGGGATATATGTAAACCTATATCCCTAAAAAGTGGCTCACCCGTTCCACACACGACCGTACGCACCCTGGATAAGCGACTTTCCGGTCACGTGTCATTTCTTGTTAAATTTTATGACGTATTATAACTCTTCAATCTCATGGTAGAGCAAGTTTTTGTCAGTCAATTCAGTTACAAGTAATTAATTGTGGCCAAGTGATTTAGAGCTTGAAATTATAAAGGTATTATTCCTTTGAGTCATTAACGCCTAGCTCGTTTATTTTCTAACCGAGTTTGATCTGTACTGTACGAAAATTATTTTGCCATATATGTTTATTCGTTTCGCAATTTTATTGCTTTAATTTGCAAAAATAAGCAATGGGATTGGACTAGAAGCCTTCACGACTTATCGAGAATCCATTTAGGAAATATAATACAAATTTAATTAATTTAAATTTTAAAATTTTTTTATTTAACATTGATGGTAAGTTTTTTTTACTTTATTATGTTCAGCACTAGTTTTCATTAATCTATTTCATTGATTTTTCTAGATTTTTCATTAAGATAAAATATTTGTGTGTTCCATCTTTTTTGTATGAGCAGGTAAGCTCGTAGATATTCATTCATCTTTATTTAATCGCATTTGAGTTATTTCCCTTATAAATTATTGAACAGGCGGTCGGAGGTACCATACCAGCTATCAATGAATTAATTATACAATCAGCTGTACCTTAAGAAAAAAAAATCTTTTGACTCGTTTATATATAAAAGATTTCGTGTGTGAAAAAAGTGAGAAATCCCTTGGAACCCTTCATACAGGTCTACATGAAACAAGGATGTATATCATATTTGAAATTGATAAACGGGTAATCAATGGCAGTGTATATATTACGATCAGAACATTATGAAACCAGTGATAGTGAGAAACATAAAGGCAACTGGCCGAGGTCCAGATACTAATTGTACGCCAGATGATAATGATGACAGTGGTATAGGGAACTGGCCGAGGTCCAGATACTAATTGTAGGCCAAATGATAATGATGACAGTGGTATAGGGAACTGGCCGAGGTCCAGATAATAATTGTAGGCCAGATGATAATGATAACAGTGTTGTAGGGAACTGGCCGAGGTCCAGATAATAATTGTACGCCAAATGATTTTTCATTATAGTGGTATAGGGAACTGGCCGAGGTCCAGATACTAATTGTACGCCAGATGATAACGATGACAGTGCTATAGGGAACTAGCCGAGGTTTAGATACTAATTGTACGCCAGATGATAATGATAACAGTGATATAGGAACTAGCCGAGGTCCAGATACTAATTATAAGTCAGATTATAATGATGACATTGGTATAGGGAACTAGCTGACTTTCAGATACTAACTGTAAGCAAAATGATAATAATAATATTGGTATTAGAAACTGGCCGATGTCCAGATACTAACTGTACACCAGATGATAACGATAACAGTGGTATAGGGAACTGGCCGAGCTTCAGATACTAATTGTACGCCAGACGATAATGATAACTGTTTGGAGCTTTAACCTGTCTTATATGGAATATTTCTGGATCACCGTACATAATCTTGTATAAGGCGAGTCCACCTGCAAATAACATAGACCCTGATCTGCCGTCGCATAATGCGCATGCAGATCAGGATATATCTTATTTGTTCTACTGATTACTCCCAACAATCTGCATAGAACCAGATTTTCCGGTGCATTATGTTATGGCAGATCTGAATCTATGCAGTTTGCAGTTGAATTCAACTTATACGTGCGTAAAAACGGTATGTACAAAGTTCACTGGATTTGCAGACTGTGTTGATAAAGAGGGCTATTACAATTTCATTTGTAAGTATGATATCATGGTTTTTATTGAAACATTGTCCAATAATGTTACAGAATTCATACTCAATGGTTATCGACACTTCGATAGAGCTAGAGATAAACATACTTATGCAGAGGTTCTCAAACTGTGGTCCGGTCCGCGAGCTCCATTTATATCCAATATGAAACATCGTCTTTAATAGTCAAGTGGTCCACAAACAAAAAAAGTTTGAGAATATGAATTAATGGAAAATGAAATTCAGGTGAATTAGTAATTTTTGTACAGAATTACTTGGTCCAATTGTTAAAAATAGATCTCAAAATAGAGAGTACTTCAAGGTAATTGTTAAAAATAGATCTCAATATAGAGAGTACTTCAAGGTCATTGTTAAAAATAGATCTCAAAATAGTGAAACTTCATGGTCATTGTTAAAAATAGATCTCAAAATAGAGAGTCTTTGAAGGTCATTGTTAAAAATAGATCTCAAAATAGGGAGTACTTCAAGGAAAAATATCGAATGGTTGAAATTTTCTTCAGCAAATATTGGTTTAAAGTTTTATATAATTTCTGTTCTTATTTATATCACACGTGGAAATTATTCCACACATTCTGAAGAAGAGACTTTATTACAGTAATCACAGAAGTGAAATTGCTTAGATAAAAGGAGAGAATGCAGATTGCAAGTTAATCATAGGTGGGGATCTAAATGCCTATACGGGTTGTGAACCTGATTATGTTAAATGTGATGATTGATTTAAATTGCTTGCACATTTGGAGTATATTCAAGATACCCCCCCCCCCCTCAAACACGCACACCTACTACCTACTAGAAAATAACTTGGATAAACGAGATGTTAACGGCCTTGGCCTTGGGTATAAACTATTAAATTTGTGTAAATATACATTTTTAAGAAATATAAAGGGTCGTTACGGTAATGACAGAGGCATTGGTACTTTTTTTTTTTTTTTTTGCATCATGCAAAATAATGCTAGTGCAGTTTATTAATTTTATCAGAATGTGATATCATGAATTTTATATCAGGGTTTGATGTTCAAAATAGAGTTGAATCAATACATATGCCGCTCTTGTTGAGTTTTTCTGAACTTTGCAATGGATGCACTAACTTAATTACAAATTTGTTACTGAATACCCATAGCAGGTTCGAGATATCAATTAAGTTTACATGGAGTTATGATAAACAGCATGATTTTCAAAGCTGTTCACATGAAGAATTTCTCTAATTTTCATTAAAAGAAATTCAGTGATATGATAAATACATCTGATTTTGATAATGCTCGGAAATTACTGGTACAAACTCTACAGAATGATACTGACAATGCTGTGATGAAGAAAATGTTAAACCAGAAGGCAATGAGTATAATTCAAAACACAATACATAAACTGCAAAACACCCATGGTTTGATACATCATGTGACAATGCAGAAAGGATGACTGATAGAGCTGAAACGTTTTAGGATATTCCGATCACAATCTTACCTTCAGGAACCTTGAAGAAATAAATATGTACAAAAATGAACTTCTGCAATTAAAAGTAAATCCAAAAGAAAGCGCATCCGCAATTAGTAGATGCATTAGAAAATAAAATACAAAGCATTTTGGAATCTACTCAAAGACAGAGAGAGTCTTGGCTCAAGTAAAATTACTAATGAAGAGTGGTTTTGTCATTTTTTCAGATGTTTTTAATTCAATATCGGAAAAATTGTCACATTTTGATGCAACTAATAAAGATTTTAAAAATGCAATGCTAGATAGGGAAAAACACAAAGAAAAAGTAAAAGGAGCTGTTCAACAATAAAAAATCCGGAAAAGGAGCAGGTATTGGTGGTATTGTATCCGAATTCGTCAAGTCGTTTGAATCTCATCTCACTACACTTTTGACTCCTCTGTCTAATGCTATGATTGATGCTTCTTATTTTCCAAAAGATTGGTGTACTGTGAGTATCATTATATTACATAGATATGACCATAAAGACGTTTCAAATGTTTATAGAATTATTAGTAAGTGGAGTTTTTACATTAATATTTAATAAGAGCATAATGGAATGGTCTGAAAAAACAAAATCAGCTCTTGACGAGCAAGCAGGTTTTAGAAAAGTTTACCGTATATCTCAGGAGATGTGATGGTTGATTTTATTGTTCATTTGCAGATTTTTAAAACGCATTCGATATAATTAGTGGGATATTCTTATGCTTTGAATTTCAAAAACTTTAAAAGAGCAGCAAAATGTTAAATATGTTCAAAGCTATACATCAATATACTAAAGCATGTGATGGTAATCAAAATGGATTGAATTATATTTGTCACTGTCCTTTTGGTGTACGTCCGGGTTGTATTCTGTAACCAGTATTTTACACTATTTTCATTTGACTTAAAATTTTTATATCCAAGGATAGTCATCGTATAGACATAGATGGTATAATACAACTTTTTGTTTTGATGTTAGCTGAGGATCTAGTAACTTATCCTGAAAGAACCATTACAATGTAGCGATTGATGAAAGAACCATTACAATGTAGCGATTGATGAAAGAACCATTACAATGTAGCGATTGATGAAAGAACCATTACAATGTAGCGATTGATGAAAGAACCATTACAATGTAGCGATTGATGAAAGAACCATTACAATGTAGCGATTGATGAAAGAACCATTACAATGTAGCGATTGATGAAAGAACCATTACAATTTAGTGATTGATGAGGAACCATTACAATTTAGTGATTGATGAGGAACCATTACAATGTAGCGATTATTGAACAAACGTAAATCCTATTGTGATGAACGGGGTTTAAAAGTTAATCTGGATAAAACGCATGTGGTAGTTTTTCAAAAAGAAGGTTGTCAAAGTAAGTCTGGAAATCACCAGTTGAAAGTTGCTTCTTACTATAAATATCTTGGTCTAGTTTTTGGTCACGTGATGTTTGGTACAAATGTCAAAAGTCTTATCCGAACAAACCTCAGATGTATTGTTCTTAGTCAAAAGCAAACTGTTATAGTTTGAAAAACTATCAAAAGATATACATGTACTGCCTATTGTATCATATGGAGCTGAAATGTAGGGTTTTGTTCATACGCCTGACATACAAAAAATACATTGAAATTACAATAAGTCTACACTGTAAATACACTGAAATTACAATAAGTATACACTGTAAATACATTGAAATTACAATAAGTATACACTGTAAATACACTGAAATGTACAAGAGCTACTGTGAACTACTTTGTTATTGGTGAGTTTGGGACGAATAGTCTGAAATCAATGTATTTTGTTAAACGAATTAAAAGTCTGGTTGAAGTTACTGAAAATTTCTAATAGTAGACTTTTAAGCTATGTTTAAATATGCAGCTTAAATGGGCTGATACCACAAGTTGTAAATCCTGGGTTAGGATATAAAACATGTACTTTACACTTATGAATTCTGAGAAATCTGGTTGAACCAACGTTTGGTTGACAAATTAGTTTTCATAAATTTGTTCAAGCAGAGATGTATTGCTATCGACATACAAACCTGGAGTTGCAAAATAAATGAACCAGATAACTTAAGAGTTTACAAAATCATTAAGCATGGCATTGGTAAATAACCAAACACAGATGTTATTGAAAACCCTTTGCATATTAACATATTTTGTAAATTAAGAGTCAGTTGTTTGGATCTTAGAATAAATACGGGAAGGTACGATCATGATAGAATATGTACCTTTTGTAACTCAGATTTTCAGTCTGAATATCATTTTATTTGTGTGTGTCAGATGTTTGAACTTCAGCGTCAGTTATATTTACCAATATATTTTTATAAAAAAAACCCTCGGAAAATAAATCTTCTGTCAACCTTGAGAAGTTAAAAGAAGTCTAATTTAAAGTAAATATATGTATTTAAATATAGAAAAATAACTTTAATATCCTCGTATGACAAACACTGTATAGAATTCATCATAATTTATATGTTTTCATCCCAACTCTCCAGGTGTGTTTATTAATCATGCATATAAGTTATTTTTTGTTTGGCCTACATTACTTGAATAAAGATATACCTTGCCTAAAAGATTGTTAGAAGGGAGATACAATTATTTCGTCGCATAGCAACAGGTGTTACTGTGAATGTTATCCAAGTCCTCTTCTTAAACTATTAACTTTATATCTGCGTTTTTCAGTCGGGAATTCGCGGATAAAAGGCCGTTGATTCTCATTCCCTTTCGACACACCCTATCTCAGCTTGCGAAACGAGAAACAAGACGATAAAACGCCTTAAATGAAAGTAGCCTGAAGCTTTACCGGTCATCAGTATGGGTTATGTTCCCATTTTCCCATTTAAAGCTTTACCGGTCATCAGTACGGGTCATGTTCCCATTTTCCCAGTAAAGCTTTACCGGTCATAAGTATGGGTTATCTTCCCATTTTCCCAGTAAAGCTTTACCTGTCATCAGTATGGGTCATGTTCCCATTTTCCGTGTAAAGCTTAAAACAAAAGCAAATTGGTCTAATTAAGGTTATGAGGTAAAGCTTATCTATATTATTTTCCCTGATGTAGAATAGGTTTGCTGTGGCCTCTTGCATGTCGGAAGAGTCGAATGTATATCGTGGGATGCGTCCTGTTATGATGTTCCACCTGAGAAGGTCTTTGAGTCTGAAAAGAGTGAGGTTATATAGAAAGTTTTGACATTTTGTTGTTATCTTTTCTTTTCTTTGCTTTTATCTTTGTTTGTGTATGCCTTTTTGGGAAGTTGCAGCATCTTTACCGTTTATCGTTTGTCTCAGTCATGGTGCATATTTACTTTCGTTCAGATAGGTTTGTCTATTGGGAGATTTTGGCAAAGATTTTGCTTTACCATTTGTTCGTCTACCACGCTTATCCTCGGCACATTACATTACTGCCAGGATCGTGCGGGTTTGCCTTTAAATCCAATACATATATGCACCGTTACTCTAACTATATTTTAATGTTACTAGTAGTTATATGTGGCGATCTGGGTCATCCATTGGAATAACATTATGCCCGTGGGTTAACATGTGTGTGTGTGGGGATGGGGGCACTCTGGGGCGTAAGGTGAATTTAACATGGGAATGGCAGTCTTGGGCATAAGGGGAATTTAACATTGGGGGTACATTATAACATTGTTAGAAGTGGTTGACCTAAACTTATGGAGGTGACACTATGGGGTTATAACGGGAATTTAACATTGGGGTACATTGCAACGTTGTAAGAAGTGGTTTACCTCAAATGGGGCTACATTGTTATTAAAAACTCCAGACTATTGTAGAAGAGTAAAAGAAGCTATCTTAAAAGTTAAACATTATAAATTAGATATTTTGGAGACTGTACTTTTATCTGATTTTAAATGTGTAATAAATTAACTACTTTTCGTTTTGAAATGCTCCTATTAGAAATTAGTCAAACAACAATTTCATATACATCTTTTGAGAAAACAAATCAAGATCGACAGCAAAGTCAACTAATTTCAAATATAAGTAATTTAGAAGAGGGAGGTACTAAAACTGGAGGAAATAAAACAGATGGACGGAGTGAGAGTTAGGGGCAGAGCTATATGGATTGAAGAAGGAGAGAAAGTTATCAAATACTTCTGTACTTTAGAAAATAGAAATTATGTAAGTAAAATGATACCGCTTGTTGTTAAAAGCAATGTTTCTTTTACAGTCAGCAAGATATTTTGGACGAAGCAAAACTTATTTATATTAAAATATATAAAAAGCGTGAGGTTGATTGTCAATCTTGAAATGTTACTTAACTACCCAGATATTCCTAGACTGAATGATTAATAAAAACATTCCTTAAATGGTCATATATTATATACAAATGCTAAAAATATTCTAAAAAATGCCCAATGAAAAGAGGCTAGGATATGATGGATCCAAGGTGGAATTGTATAATGTTTGGGGAAATATACCGGAGAGCTTCTAACGACATCTATTACCTTTGGGTATTAACTTGGTGAATTATCTTCCACTCTATTCAGGCGAAGCCTCCGAGTACGCCGAGCGTATCACCGACCTCAGTCACGATGAGAGGGCTTGAGAGGTTATATCCTTTTTCCCAGGCATAACTGGAAAAAAAGAGGCGTTTTCGTGTTCCACGAAAAGGTTCGGAGCGCTTCATGTAAATCTTGAAATCCCGGACCGGATCTTGATGCAGCTTCTCTCGGGATGTGTCGACACAGGCCAGAAGGCGTATAACGACTTTCTGATTTCCCGCTGACGGCAACCAGTTCTTGGCAACGAAACCGGGTTTGGGGCATAAGGACCGCCGTGCCATCTGATCGAAACTGAAGATAGGATGGGTCAACTGAGAGGGCACGTAACTCGCTCACCCTGCATGCCTAGGCTAACTCTATCAGAAAACATATTGTATATGATAGAAGCTTCAACGAGGTCCTGGCTAAGAGATCGAATTTGTTTGAATTCAGCCAAGTCAGAACCCAGGAAAGATTCCATTTGGGAAACAGAGTCAGAGATTTTGGGTGCTGCAAGTTGGCTAATAAGTCAGTGAGGTCATTATCCCGAGCAAGAACCTCTTTGCCAAGATGGCGGAAAGTGTCGGACATTATGGAGTGGTAACCCTTGATAGTAATTGGAGACAACCTTTTCTCCTCAAAAAGCCAGAGAAAAAAGTCAGCTACTTGTGTGATCGAGGCATTCAAAGGGATGTTGTTGTTGACTGCGTACCAATACCTGAAGACACACCACTTTTTCTAATAAGCATTAAAAGTGGAGGGCCTTCTTGCGCATGCGATTCTCTGCACAATCAAAGGTTTAAAATCTATCCTTCGCAAGGCTCTACTGACAAGAGTCAAGCGTGAAGGAAGAATCGGTCCGGACATAGATGGAACACTTGGGTTCGTGGCTGTTTGAGAAGATTCGGTTTGACCGGGATCTTCCTGCGTAGATCTATTACTAAGTCGAAGAGATCGTTGATCCAGGACTTGTCCCAGCGGAGAAGGGAGATCAGAATCATTTTGCACTTCTGGCCCCTCAACTTCGGTATAAATTTCGGTACTAAGACCCGAGGGGGGGGGGGTTGTAGGCAAAGGATCACCACCTTTCCCACCTTCTCAGCTGATATACAGGGGATCCACGGCCCATGCCTTGTGATCCGGAACTGGAGAGACGAAGGTGGGAAGTTTATGATTACACCTGGTCGCCAAAAGATCGATCATCGAACTCAAATCCAATGAAAGACCGTCGAATGGAGGAACCATTATGTATGGAGAATCTGACCCTTCCTGGACAGAGAATCGGCCAAGACAATGAATCTGCCGGAATTATGTCTGATATGGATGGCGATGTCGAGACGTGTGCACCAACGCCAGAACTCCCAGACCAGGAGACAAAGGTGGGGTGATTTGGAACCGCCTTGTTTGAGGAGGTATGTCACAACCACCGAGTTGTCAGACATTATTAAGACGACTTTCTCGTGGAGACGGTCTCTTACGAAATGAATGGACTTGATGATGGCCTTCATTTCCAAAGATTGATGTGGAGACATGTTTCCTCTGGATTCCACTGATCGCTAGCAGTGTCGAAGTCTGGCAACATAGATAGGAGATCGTTCCTTCCGTTGACAAGAATCGAACTTATTATATGTTTCTGGAGGATGTCATGTAAGTACGCCGCTGTTGCAATGTATGAGGTCGAACGGAACAGGGTGATGACGCAGTTCATTATTTTCGTCAAGGCCCAAGGACTGATGTTTAAGCGAATAAGGAGGACTCGAAACTGGTACGGAAACCAAAGGAATTTCCGTGAGGATGGATGGATGGGGATGTGAAAGTACGCATCGGTCAGGTCGAGACTGATAGCAAACTCGACGGACGGGTATAGAGTCGAATAGATCGTGCCGTCTCCATCTTGAATTTTGGTGAACGATAAAGTGGTTAAGTCGGCTCAGTTCGATAATTGTCATTGGACTTTTTGACAAGAAAAAGCCTGGAGTAGAACCCCGGAGATTGTGGATTGCGAACAATCTCCACCGCCTGCGTGTTGATTAGCGTCCTGAGGTTGGATAAACAAAATTAGAAGCTGCCTGCCTCCGCACTTCCTCGAACCGAAGGGAGTTGTCCGCAGTGTCATGGCATGATGTGACTTGAGCGAGGTGGAACGTAGGCATGCGTCACGTCACACAATGTCCAGGTTGGCAGAAGCAGTGAACGCATTCGCCATAGAGTGGTGGCCAGCCCTGTATTGACATTTGGTATCCTGGCCGTTGACTCCCATGCATGATCATTGAGAAGCTTCTCAGCGAGCCCGAAACTCACTAGGGATGACTAGTCCAATAACGAAGACGTGGCAACTATATTGACATCGGCGTAATTTTTATCTAACGCCGGAAGATCAGTGAAAAAAGCGTATGAATGGGTTTTGTACCAGCGGGCTGAGAATTTCGCTGGTAACTGGCTCCCAGAGAAGTAAGCTTTAGAATTGCCGGAGTCGCTGGTCTTGTCGGATAAGCGGTCGGCAATTTCCTTAATTTTTAAGGGCTGCTGTAGGAGACAGAAGGAGAAACTCAAAGTCGACTGAGGCTTGTACATTGTAGGCCGAGATAGAAGTAGGGGGTGGTGGGCATTCCAAAGCCGACATCACCCTATAAATTTTCTTGACCGCAGTCTTAAAGCTTAACTCAGTCCTCTCTATATGAGAGTAAAGAGTATTGTCAGGCCTATCACCACACTCAGTATGTGAGTCGTCCTCATCCCGACATCTACGTCTGGGCAATACATGCCCAGAGGCATTGTAGAAGCGGGTCATCATCCCCAAGACTGATTTTATTTTTGTTACATGTAACTTGTCATCATATTTTATCTTGACATCTTTGTTCGAGCAATATTGGCGATTTTCTTCGGTGTATTTATGCGGTTTCATGCGAATTCCACCTCATATTCCGCTATCGAGCATACGAAACATATCATTGTCTGTGAAAAGCTTAATTTCTACCACAGATATCTTTAAGATCGCATCATGAGCAAGACCTGGCATACTATAATAGCAAATATAGTCTTGCTTCTAATTTTGCATGCACACATTTCTGAAATCCTCGAAAATATCACATATCATTAGTGTGTCCTTCTAGACACAGTAGTCATGAAGGTCACCGAGTGTTCAGATTGAAGCGTGACATTACATCATGTACATACTGGCAATCGTCATCATATATGTTTGAATCATTCAGTGACGAGTATAATATTTATTTGAATGGTATAGTTGTTTCATCAAATCTATTGAAACTATATGTGCCCTCTTATGAGTATGTCCTCTCTCAGAAAATTGCGAGGCATCTGTTTCATATTATCCTTGCCATCAACCAAGAAAACCTTGATGAACGAAATATATTTATCGTAGTTGTTCGACATGACTTTTGCTACTTCATCTGGATCATTTGTACTTGAACAGAAGACTCTTTTAGCCTGACAAGTTGTCAATGAATGGTGATATATATAAAGTGATTGTGATCGGGAACTTCGATTATCAATAATACTTGACTACAAGTGTAGGAAGTGTCTGTTGAGTGTTTTTTAAAATTATTATTAATCTTTCATCTGTGAACACCATAGGGTTTGCATATTTCAGTTCTTTGTACATTAGTGTTGTAATTCTACCAATCTAATTGCAAAACAACCGAATGCAATCAGTACATATATAGACGATAGGTCTGTAACATTTATGAGCTGACTTGAGCACAAACAAAAACCCAGATGGAATGTACTTAGTTATTTGAATTGACTTGGATATATCTACTGTTCCTTCGGACTCTGTCGACGATTGCTGCTTAGCACTACTACAATTTTGTGGTACGATGATACACTAATGCTGATCATTGTCACATTTGACAACTGGCCTTATTCAGGCATACCATCATACTATCTTTCGATTTTCCTTCCCTGTAACATAGTTTTGATGACTTCTCCAGTGTGGTGTGTTGAATATATATATATATATATATATATATATATATATATATATATATATATATATATATATATATATATATATATATATATATATATATATATATATATAACAACAACAACAAACAACAGCAGAAAAAAAACCCCAAGCATTGTTTTGCAGATTATTTCTGTCCGAGAAATCGATTTATTTGTGATGACACCATTCTGAAAAGACCTTTTATTCCAACGTAATGGCATTTTTCGTCTCTATCGTTACTGTTCTCCATTGTCACTGAATATGATCAACAATTCAACATTTCTGTCTTTCTCAGCCCCAATTATTCTGACGGGTTTTCTGTCTTTCTCAGCCCCAATTATTCTGACGGGTTTCCTGTCTTTCCCAGCCCCAAATATTCTGACGGGTTTTCTGTCTTTCTCAGCCCCAATTATTCTGACGGGGTTTCTGTCTTTCTCAGCCCCAATTATTCTGACGGGTTTAATGTAGTTTCTTTCAGCTGCGTTGTGGTCATCTTTCTTTTCCGTCCAATATTTCATACACATTTACGAATTTTCCAAATTCATTCCCAATTTTGCTGATATTATTAATTTTTATTGAAAAATTCATATGAATCTTGAATGTTGCCCCATAAAATCTTTATTCATTTACATTTTTTTTGAACGAACCTCTGTCTTTTAGTTTCAATTTTGTTTTAATTTTGCTCATTTACATATATTTCTTCCTTTCCAGACTTGGATATGTATTACAGGAACCTTTCATTTTTCTTCTCACTTTGCTCTGGAATGGGAACTCAGGTATCGAAGTTTTCGTCCTTGATTTATTTACATGGCAAAATGTCACTACAAAATATAATGTGTTCGAGGAACTGGGTGGGTGGTTGGGGATAGAGGGGTATGTTTGTGTGTACGGAAAGGGGGGGGGGGGGTAATTATATGCAGTTATGAAGGACTGGTCCAGGAAGGGGGATATTTTAGTAGATAGAAATTGGAAGTTATGGAAACTGAATTAATCAGTGGTTTATTACGTATTATCGAACGTACGCAAAGCCCACGCAAAAAGATTGTACCATTTTTTTTATTTTAGATGTGGTGCAGAACTGAGTAGTCCAGACAAAGGGGGTACTTAGAGCAGTTGTGAAAGAATAGTTCAGGAAGTGTGTAGGTAGTTGTGTGGTGGGGTGTGGATGGGGAAGGGGTATGTGAGTAGACAGATATTGAGAGTTCTGGAGTTTAGATTTATTTATAAGGGGACCATTTTGAATTTTATTTCACTTGCCCACGCCAAAAGATCGTTCAATTTAAAATCTTACACGTAGTCCAGAACTTTTAATATCTATCTACTGGAATTATTTGGAAAAGTTAAGTAAAATGACACTTTTTAATAAGTTCATACTTGAAGAAAGAAATTCAGGAATGCATCTGCCAAGAATAAGTCATCTCAATTGATAAGTGTCCGTAATGATCGCTGTGATGTCCCTCGGAACGGTTTTAGACGTTTCCGTCGAATACGATAAATAAACCTCTTATGGTGGCGCTCTCCAGTTTCGTACTTTGCATAGGGTTAGATTTTTAAAGAAAAAGAATTACCCAGGTTTTCCTCACTGGCTGTCCTGGCTATTTAAAAAAGACCTTGTATATCTTAGGTATTGTTAAAAGAACTTTGAATTCCCTTTATTTTGGTGTATGATTGATGGGTGAAATTTGGGCTATAGAGTATACAGCTTGGTCTTACTTAAGATGTGCACCTCTCAAAAAACTGCTAGCTCCGCTTGGTCATTTTCACTTCCTGTACTTCAAAGGTAAATATATAAAAAAAAGCGGATAACTTTTTTTTACTTTTTTAATTAATTGATAGTACTTTCAGAGGCTAGTATTGTGTGCTCTGGCAAAATTCGTTTCCCTATTTTAATAGCTGCTGAAAATAGTGCACTTTTGACTAATTCAGGCTGATTTTTCGAGTACTTTGGAGCGGCCATTTTGTCCGCTGTGTGCTTAGATCATGTCCAGTTTTCACAAGTACAATATGTAAAGAAATTTTAGCCACAGTACATGAAAGCAACATAGAGGTATGCCAACATTCTCTCCATTGTGCATGTTGCAAATGCAAAATACTTCATCTTACACCTGTCACTCACTCAGAAGCATGTATTATCTGTAGAGCGCCCCCTATGTAGGTATAGGATATTTTTAACTGACCTCTTGTCCGTTATTGTTATTACGTCATAATACCATCATTGATTTCACAACGACTCGATGACGTGTCATCACTTATAGCAGCATACACAAGAGTTTGAGGCTAAGAAAACCAAATGATTTCTTCAGTTGTCTTTTTTTATTATTTTCTCATGATTAAACATGAAATATTATTTTCAATGTTTATCTTTCATTACAATGACATATTCTTCGTATCTAGCCAGATGTTCGTCTGCCAAAATGTTACCAATTTGGGTAGTATCACCTGAATTACTTCCGAGTCTGCTTCAGAAAGTCGAAGTTGTCAGACTCGATTCGGAAAGGGACGAGGATTTTCCGAATGTGATGGTGTGTGACGTGTATAAACGTTATATGATAAGCAAGGTACACGTATACGCACTAGGGCTACTGTATACTTTCCGATATGTTTTTCCAATCATTGGCGGAAAGTCATGAACGTGTTCCGATTGATTCCGCTTTTGAAAATCAACGCTTACTGCGCAGTACGAAATGACGTGATGACTACTGGATGACGTCATACCCTACCTAGGTGTATCGTAGCGCTATGAACTCTGGGAGAGAATTGACATAACATTACGTGGTTACTACTTATGTCTCCTATTACAAAACTACGAAAAGATTTTTCAATTACAGTTTTAATAATCGCAACCACAGTCCTGTCAATTTAAATGATTAAGTCAACAAAAATAATACGAGACATTTAAAAAGCTTTTGCGATTTACGACCTGCCGTAAATCGGCTGATTAGGTTTCTTTTTACTTTACAATAAACCAATGTGATCTCAATTGTGTGATACTGAAAACATTCACGCACCAACATGTGTTTTTCTATATGTATTAAACACGAGCGGTCTCTGGTCATCAACCTGTGTAAATGTGATGAATTTTAAAATATTCTTTTTGCTATTATTTTATGGGAAATTAGTGACCATGTACTTTCTTCCATACTTTTTATGTAAAGACACTTACTTGGGGATATGTATGTATGTGTGTATGTGTGTATGTATGTATGTATGTATGTATATATATATATATATATATATATATATATATATATATATATATATATATATATATAGAGAGAGAGAGAGAGAGAGAGAGAGAGAGAGAGAGATAGAGAGAGAGAGAGAGAGAGAGAGAGAGGGAGGGAGAGAGAGGATATCCACGGTTTTTTTGTAGTAAATATAAGGAAATATTTCACTAGTGAAGTGGAAACATTGCATTGTCACGAGTGAAATATTTCCTTATATCTACTAAAAAAATGTAGATTTTCTTTGTATTATATATTTTTAAAGGCAAAAGCCTGGGATTTGCATTGATTTGTTTCTCTATTCTATGTTAATTCGATAAACTCCTGCATTACTACGTCGATAAAAAGAAGTTCCGAAATTTTACAATAATTGTAGGACAGCGACTTAAAAAAAATTTAGATTGTGCATATAACACTTCAAATTGTATATTTTGTCAAATTAATGATTTTTGTTTTCGCTAACACATTGCTTGTGCGTATTGACACAGTTAACATTGCTGGGGTGGGGGTACTATAGCAACATGACATAACGCTCCAACAGACCTCAGAGCGAAACATCATTAAACAACAAAGTTTAATGATTGTGAGTTTACTTGTAAGTATTTTAGCTGCTGTTTGTGTTTATTTTTCCATTCAGAGGTGAATTTGGTGTGTTGGCAGACTTGCAGTCTATTTCGGTAAAAGACGCTGCACCCATTTTGGTTTGCAATCGATACTAGTCAATGACTGATTTCTCCGTCGTTTTCAGACATGATTATGATTGTGATTACAGTTACAATCGCTACTTAAACAATTGTATTACTATATGCAAGCAAGAGTTATTCTTAAAAATGTGTATCATGTGTTCGTTGAGTGTAACAGGTAACACGTATGGGTGACACAGAATATCGAATAGCAACTTGTCGTGAAAGTTCAGTCACTGACAATTTGCATGATTCATTTGGAAAACTAATACAAAAGTTAATAGTTGAAACCTGCTCTTTGTTGTTTGGGGTTCAATTTTATGCTTTCTTGACGGCGCCTTTTTATTTATTACATAAATGTATACTAGCGGGTCAACAGTCTTTACACATTTTAAGATCTATTCATCCTGAGAGAGAGAGAGAGAGAGATAGAGAGAGAGAGAGAGAGAGAGAAGAACAAAAAATAAGATAGTCCTAAATATGGAAATACAGGTCTGAAGTACATACATAAGGGCAGATATACTTCTTAAATAGAAAAAGAAAGTAGTTCCAAAAGTGAACTGTGGCGATATAATTTTTCTCCCACTAATATATTTCAGTATCTCATTATGATATATATATATATATATATTGTTACGACTAGTGGTAAATGTAACAAAAGAAAAGACTAAAACAAGCTTTCAAGATTTAAAACACAAATATTTAATTTCCTAAAATACTAAAATATTAAAATATTTCAACAAACAATCAAAGTGAAAGAATTAAAAATAACTTACAGTATAGAATATCCTCAAACGTCCTAAATTGTTCTAAAGTTCACTGATCCGGAAGTTAATCCAAATTATTTGGAATGAAGAACGTTTCGAATGAAACCTCTAATGTGCTGGAGTGCCAACAAGAATCAGTTATATCCAAATATTATTAATTCCAAATAATCCTTGTGAATATGGAATATCACACAAGTTCTAGAAATGTTTCCGATAATTCCAACAGAGCTGCATAATACTGAAGTAGCAGTACTAAATCCAGAATGAACTGTATATTTCTGAAGCAGAATACCACAGAAAATGAACCAATCTCGTTTATGATCTCTCAGGCTGAACGTACAATGAAAGAATAACGAACGCTCCGATTAAATCCTTTTATATAGCTTCTTAATCTGCGTCTTTGAAATACAAATAAAACCCATTTCTTAATTCCGGCTTTAATCAACTTCTCGGTATTTATGAATTTCTTCCACTTCTAGTCAACAGAAAATGAATCACACCCTGTAATTGCGAAATCTCGGTCAGAACATTAAATGCAGGTCAAAAGGACAAATCTCACGCGCTGATCACGTGATATGACTCATACTTCAACCGACAATATTGATTTTACCGTATACGTGCAGTCTGCAAAACGACACCTATTAGACTATTATACACAAGTCATAAACTAATAAAACTATACCATTATTTAAAGAAATGATACATAATTCCGTAACAATATATATATATTCAGCTAAGAGTAGCGCAAGAAAAATGCACACCAGTCTCTAAATGTTTTTAATAATTTTGGATTGCTTGGATCCTTAGCTCAATAAATCATTACCCTAAATGGCGGAAGTCTGATTTAAAACTGACCAATCAAATACCTTAAGTCTAGACATAACTTCATAACTTATGTTGGTGATTTGACTCATATTAATTGTGAAAAATACAACATTTTCAGTGAGGCTTGCAATATAATATATGCATATATTCGACCAAAATATATTGAATTCGTTCGGGTACTTTTACAGAATCGGGGTTTAATCACGTAGCTGTCGTGATCCCAATGGGTAATAATGGAAAACAACATTGAGTCTTGTGAAGAAAAGATTTAATTAAAAGAAATTATGTTTGATATTTGAACTTCAAAATGATTCCAATAATCTTTTGTGTGAGTGGATATATATATATATATATATATATATATATATATATATATATATATATATATATATATATATATATATATATATATATATATTATAATAATAATAGTAATAATAATAATCCTACTAATAATAATAGTAAAACATACGATAAAATGACTTGCCTTTTAGGTAGTCTACACAAATCACGGTTGTCTATAACTTTATGCACGAGCGGATACAATTGAAGAGATGACAAAAGTTGCACTGTTTAATGCATTAATTTTTTTCTGCGTCTGTAGCAACTCTGAAGCACAGCTGCATTGTTTATTTGCATTTTCTCCAGTGTGGTCGGCCCCATAGTAATATTTATTTTACAAGACAGTGGTCTAAGTGGAGTGTCATGTGATGCTATGGGTGACAGATGTAAAGTCCAAAGACAGGGACAAATAAGCTTCCCTAATATATTTTAGCTATTTAAAATACGTTTCTACTAATAAATCATTATTGCATTTATAAAGGCCAGTTTTATTTAATTATGGAATAATTTTAAATATTACAATTTTAAAGAATGACAGGAAAATGTCAAAATTATTGGCCAAAGTCTCCATCCTGGTTGGAGCTTTGCAAATACGATGCACCAAAACGTTTACAATAGTAATTTTAATTTCTCAATAAATGGACCTGAAGAAAGTATATCACCTGTTTGCATCTAAGGTTAAATATGAGAAGATCTGAGATCAAGGGACCATTTCAAAAATGCAAAACTGCATAGATATCAGTTGCCCTAACATTGGCATACACACTCTGGAATTCGAACGACTGTTATAAACTCATTCGTATGTCGATTTCCAATTGTCAGAAGAGATTTAAACTGTAGAGAACGGTGAATTTTTTAATCTAACATCTTGAAATCCAAAAATGTGGTATATTCCTCACAACTAACCAGACCAGGAACCCCCTAATTAATGATCTATATGTCATCTTGAATGAAGAAATGTCTGCTTTCTTAATTCTTGTCAAGACAGACTAAGCATTACTCCAGTTATGGCGCCAGTGTCTGAAAATAATTACCATGGTCCCATAAAATTGGAAGAAATGCACTACCCGCATGCATCCTATTTACACCACTTCAGTAACCACGAACGACTAAGCAGATCAAATAACGATTTAATAAAGTTTTGTTTGCATTAGAACGAAGTTTGAGTTTAATTCAAAGTTATCCAACCGTATGACAGATTCATGTATATATTGTTGGTGTATTTGTAAGAAAGATATTTTGTCTAAATATGGCATTTCACATATTTAAGAAGTAAAAGAGAAATTTTTCAGCATTGCATTCTTGCAACATACACCATATAATTGATTTATTTACCTGTTTCATATATATATATATATATATATATATATATATATATATATATATATATATATATATATATAGTTTAGTATATATATATCATCAGGTATGAATACATCTAAGAAGCATAATATGCAAAAGAGTGTGCTAACGATTGATTTTCCTTTTGATGTCATTCAAGATATCATTACACTAATAAGGTTCTTTATATATTTGTTGTCCTTTTTCAACTTTTGTTTGATGAACTCCACTGAATTAGTTGTAAGATCAGAAGCACCAAGATTATCTTGCTTGTCTTAGGCCTTACCTTGGACACAATACATCCACAAATCAGCATTGTTTGCTCTGCCATCAAACACCAAAGCCAAATAGCTGAACTCAATAAACGTTTTGTGTTATGTTGAGGCTTCATGCTGCTTTATATTGAATGCAAGTAAACATTCTTCCCTGGTTAGCAAATCTCCAGTAAAAATCAAAGAAAAAATATTATTGATTTTAAAAGGGACTGCAATAAAAGCCGATTGGTTCCATTAGTGTAATGATGCCTATACTAGGCACGTAGGTAACTAGAACACTGCAGTAAAGATAAAGTTTATTTGAAAAACGTAAGGCCCCTTTATTTAAAAAATCATTAGCACATAATCGAGTGGACTTTTAATACAAGGTACAAAATGTATAAAAGGTAATATTTATATGCAGAATGATCACAATCTCATTATTACATATAAATGTCTCTTTTTCATTGTGCCCGAGTTTGGACTGTTTTCAGATAGATTGTAAATGTCTTTTAAAGAATTTCCAATGCATGCATTAATCTGCAAAATAGACTAATATCTGGCTTTGTATTTCCAGATGAAGACATAACGTTTGATCAAAGACAAGTCATAATTTACGTAAATAGCAAACAAGCGTGCATGTATTTAAAAACTCTCTGAAAGGTGACTCTCAGTTGTCTGAAAATGGATAACGTGCTGAGGTGATAGTAGTAATGGTGTTAAAGTAGTTTAAAGCATTAGCCAAATTATAGGAGTAAAGGTAAGAACACTGAACACAACTTGGAGGCTGATTCCTCCAGAACTTATATGATCCTCTTGACAACTATTTCCTTTTATTTCTTTATCACACGAGTCCAATGCCTTGTAGAAATATGTTAATCTTTCTTCAAGGTCTGAAGGTACCAGTTCCCTGAGGTAAAGCCCAATGCTTCCTTTGAAACATGGTTGACACTTGACCTCTTTGGCGACAGGAACGCACGCTTGCTTACACTGTCCATCTGAGGAACAGGCAGAAGTGACATTGAGGTATGTCTCTAGAACTAATGGAATGCTGAGATTGAAAGCCTGCGTGTAATCACAACCTTCTATAACACTGATGCTACCGCCACAATCTGAGATGTTACCATAGCTCGTGCACATAACTGTCGTGATGTTTTCCTTCGGGTAGTACGAAATGAAAGCAAGGCACATTTCATCCTTGGTTGCCTCTCCAAAATAGGTGTACTCAGACCTTGACGTGGACCTGTACACGCATGTTGACGTAAATGAATCGGAGGGATTGATTCTAATCGGATCTGTAAAGCTGTGAATAAAAGGTCAAGAAAAAATACTTTTCTAAATTGTTCACGTCTCACGAATTTGAATATCATTTTCAATTAAACGAAACCTCTCTCTTTTAACAAAAATACACATAAAAACATTTATATGCTATATAACCAATACTTTTGATTATATGCTGAATATTTCGTTTAAGTTTAATGCAAGAGGCATATGTTCCAGCAACGCGAATACATATGTATAGATTAGTAAACGTACCTAAATGCCTTGCCAACCTGTCTAAATATCCCACAGCTTTACATTTCAGTTGCAACCACACATTTATATCCAACTTTGAGTGGAACTGGTTAATAGTCATTTGATTTGGCAATAAGTAGTAGTCTACGATTTGTCTGTTACTACCTCTGACAATAAAAGCTTTATTTAATTGCAAGAGAGCAACTTCCACGGTTCAGCAAGGCAAATCTTTATGCTTTTTATCACATGCACCCGAAAAGGACCCAAAAATTAGACACTCCATAGCGGATGAGTACCACTTGGGAAACCTATGCCTTCAAGTCTAATGAATCTCCAGCCAGCGGTTTAGATGAGAGAGATTTATGGATATGCGGAAGGACGGATATAAGCAGGGTATCGCAATATATTCCCGCTAGAGTGTGAAGATAATGCTGAAGCGTAAACCTTTGTAAGAGCAGAACATGTATTGTAAACCAATTGTTTCAAATATATTTAACATATGTAACGTGCATACGTTTTATTTATATTCGGTAAGTTATCTCACTAGGTCTCACACGTTAACAGATGTTTTACGTATGTGAAATATTTTTTCTTCGATAATACTCACCCGATCATATTACGCGATAAGTACCTCAACTACCTGAGAATTCCAGCCCTCCAAAGCTAAAAAAGAAGTTTACCATATTTTTGTTGTTGCTATTTTAGCAATGAAAGTGCCGTTCGCTACCTAGGCGGAGGTCAGACTAGAGTTTCCCCTTGGATAGAGTGATTGGCGCCAATCACGTCAATGGTCAGTTACCACTGAAGCGAATATGCACGCTCTTCCATGGATGTAAATATAGATGCGGGGTTGGCTTGAAGGGTGTGCCCGAATTATGATCAAATAAGTATTATCCAATTGAAGAAACCAATTGTTCAATAATACTTACCAAATCATAACACATTATGAGTATATCCACTACTTCGAAAAGCCGCCGTGACAGGTTTGTTTTTGCAACATCAGGGCTAAAATCCGTTTGCTTGTCAAGGTGGCAGTCAGACAGGAGTGGTCACCACCATGGAAAGAGGAAGTAGAGCCAAAGTATGTCACTTCGTTAGTTACAACTCGTGCGGAGATGCACACTCTACTAGGGATGAACACGTATTATGATCGGGTTAATATTACAGAAGAAAGATGGTTTACTCCAAAAATTATTTTCTTCTTCAAATACTTTACCCCATCATAACACATAGGAAAAATAGGTAAGAGGACACGGAAGTTACAACTCATTACCATAGAGATGGCCCTGTCTCCGGTCTCTTAAAATGTATGTGAATCATCCTAGTGTCTCGTGTGATATAAGAGCTTGTGTTAGCATATGGCTCATACATAGACCAGATCTGGATACAAATCTTCAGTCACGAAAATCTAGTGGCAGTAGAGTAACCCGCGTCACTACGAATTTACAGAACAAGTCCCGAAGGTAGCCTGTTGTATTGCCAATATGGGTTCCTCCAGGTCCACCTGAGCCCTTGGATGAATGGTCTCTGAGCCCTTGGGATAAAATGTATTTGAGGTGAAAGACAGAGAGCATGTCATCTTTGTCTCGGTAAAAAGCTCATTGGAGCTTCTGTTTAATTGTTGTTTAAATCATGCCCACTATAAATAAATATTATCTTATCTTATCTCTCACTTCCATCCCACGACATATATGATAGCAGTTAGGAAGCAGTGTTCAGGACAACAGAACTGATCGGAAATATCATCCTTCCTATGAGTGGTACGAACAAGCGAGATATCATCTGCTGACTGGTTCAGTTCGTTTTAGGTACCACATGACGGTGTCTTGTCAATCTCCCTGGGATGAAGGGTCTAATTGCAGAGAGTGGTTTCAATCCAAAGGGGCAATATCCTGTTCTTGGCAATGAAAGCAGAGGCCATTATAAGAAAAACCGAGCCATCGTGGCGGAACTGTAGATGGTTGGGGTCGACAGATAAAGCCTGTATCTCACTGATTCTGCCTGCTATAGCTAAAGTGACTTAGACGCAGGTCTTATACGAGCGGTGAGTCATAGAGGCTCTAGACAGTGATTCAAAGCATGTCTTATTCAACCATTTCAAATCCACAGAAGGTTCCATTTTGGGAAATAGCGAAGGCCTCCTATCAAGATTAGTTAAAGTAGCACGAAGGCCAAAGAGGTCTTTGTTTTAGTTTATGTACTCCCTTCCATGATGTTGAAACATATCTGAAAATGATGAACGGTAAACATTATCATTGAAGCTAACTCCTTATTCTTGAAGAGCCATAGGACGAAGTTAGCTATTTGTGGTACTGATGCTTGAATTGGGATAGATGCGTTTCTGCTCGCACCACAGGGCGAAAACTCTTTATTTCCGCTCATAGGCTTTCAAAATGACATGAACAGGGTTCAGATTCATGATCTCTGACTTTGGATGGAAAATCTGCATTTGTGGTTGTTTCAGCAGAAGATCTTCCTAGGAATCTCTACTAATAGGTTTCAAGAGCTTGCTGGTCAGTTATTCTCCCACTTGAGGGGTGCAATCAAGACTAGTTGGTACTCTGATTTCTGCTAGTCTTTCGGCGTCAGAGGGTTTCGGGAAAAGGTACATGCGTCGAGACCGTTTCAATTCAGGAAAAAGGTGTCGACTGATCAAAGTTTTGATCTGGGGCTGGCTAAAAGAAATTCGGAACCTCGGCACCCCACTTCGTCGCAAACAGGTCCACAAGATGTCGACTCGATGGGATGAATGAACCATGCGGTTTGTAATTGCTGATACCGTTGAGACAGTGAGTCCGTTTGGAGACTGAGCCTGTTTGGGATGTATCAGACTTGAATGAGGATTTGCCGACGATGACACCACCTGAGAAAACCTCAAACCATAAGGCACATGTCGTGGGACTTCGTTCCCCTTGGCTTCTGATATAATTGACTATTGTCGAGTTGTGGAACAGAAAGAAAATACCTTTTCCAGACAATGTCCCTTGTCATGATAGAATGTATTCAAAATGGCATTCAACTCCAGGAGACTGATGTGCTTTGAGCAGTGATAAAGAAGACAAAACTCGATTACTTCTTGGAAGGATGGCAAAATATGGGCATCCCAGCCTATTGTCTGGCGTCTGTGCAGATAATGATTTCCGGCGGTTTTTTCTGCAGCGGGATACTCGCAGCAAAGCAAGTGAGGTCATTCCATATGTTGAGGGGAGCCTTGTGTAATTCGAAACATTTTATTAAAAGGGCACGAAGAACCGGAACCTGAGATTCATACTGAAACGAAGTGCATCAAAATGGTACATGGTGTCCTTGTATGCAAACCTTAAAAATGTCAGGAAAGACCTGTGAATGAGAATATGAATGTAAGTAATTTGGAGATTTAGGCTAGCTGCAATGTTTCGCAACTGAACGGCGCTAAGAACAGTTCTCAGCGTCTCCATTCTGAACCGTGGTGCCCGAATGTGTTGATTGATAGAGCTTCAGTTTATGTCCGGACGAAGCTTGCCATTGACTTTAGAAACTAGGAAAGATCTGGTGTAAAATCTCTGCGAATTTGTGTTGCGAACTATCTCTACCACCATTTTCGGAAGAAAAATGTTTTCTTTTTACTGCATAATGTCGGAATTGCGTGGGTCCCTTGAGAAGTAGCAAGGAAAGCCTTTCATAACATGGGAGTGGCGCTCAGTTTGATCTGGAGGCCCTAGGAGACGATTTGCAAGATTCATAGTCGCTCCCATCACCTAAAAAAGTGTTAAAATCTTCCCCCATTCCACCCCCTCCACCCTATATCATAAACGTGTGGCGTGAGCATGTCGTCATTTGGTGCGGAAAGTTGACGGGGAAAGATGCTGGGTCGAAATCAGTCTTTAGCTTCACGTGTTTTGTCATCGCTGGCTTTAGGTTTCTCGTCCGTTGCTTTAGAGGGATTCTTCCTACTATTCTGGTCTCTGATAGGAAACAAAGGGTGGGCTCTGAGCTGCTGGACCTGCAAAATGTTGCTTCTTTTGGGGCCCTGTTTCATAGCATTGCTGATGTGGTCACGACAAACGAGGTTGAAAAAAAAAGTTGCTATATGAGGATGGTCTTGTGATGGAATTTCATGAACGCTGATCTGGACAGGAAAGCATTTCTTTCTGCGAGCTGTTGATTAATGTACGCTGGGATTAGAGAGTGAGTGTTGAGCTGCGCTACTGAATGTATGAATCATACGTGAGACTGGTTTCCAGGCTTTTGTCAGTGTCCAGATTGCTGAAAAATAGCCATAGAAACGAAGTTGTTCATGAATCATATCATTGCGACTTTTCGAACTAGTTGTCGCGTGTCAAGGAAGGATTTCTGGTACATACACACAGAGGAAGATTCCAGCTACGCAATATCCTGTCGACAGCTGAAATTTCGGTGCCACAACATTGCATGTCTTGTTGAAAGCCGATTTGAAATTAGCTGAGTATTGTTGTTGCATTAGAAAGGCATGTTGACACTTTGGTCTTATAGCTTCTATTGAAAACAATGTAGAACGTAAGGAACTCAACGGGGCTGTAGGACTGCTTGAAGGATTGATTGAAAAAGAAGGCTGGTCTGTCTTGATTAAAAGATCTACGGGTGCTGGAATTCTGTAACAGGCCACTGACCGAGCACGAGGAGGAGGAGGAGAAGGACAGAACTCAAAAGCTGAAGTCTTTTTAAATCGATGCACGGAAGATTGAGTCTTCTCTGGACTGTATCGGATCGATGAAGGAAGACTGCACTTGTTAGCCTGTGTCTTCGAACTCAGAAGTGTGGGGTGCGAGCGAAGCCTCATGCGAATGTAGCAATAACGGATCTGGGGAAGCATATTGTCTGGAACGGAGAAACAAGGCTAGGAGTTCATCCATGCTGGGGCACAGTTGACAGACGCGGTGTCTTAGGATTATCGACTGGGTATGCCGGCAAAAATGGATCACAGTATCTAGTTCCGGTTGTAAATGGAATAGGTCGAGGCTTTGTCGGAGCTGGAGTAGACGTGAAGTCTTTGTACCGACCAGCCAAGGAAAAATCACCGTAGCTAATGCCAGGGTCTGCATGTGGTGATATAATATCAGGGATTGTTACAGGTGGGCCAGCATTGCATGTCGATAATGGCCCAGTAGGCTGTGCCGTTATGATATGTTTCTGGTTCTAGCAACGTGGGCGACGGAGAGGCTGTAGTTGTGCACGAATACCTTGATATTTGATATCGTACGACGAAGTTAGATTTATACAAGAACAATGGAGGAGATTACTTTCTTGAGGCCAGGAAACTTTTGAGAATCGGTAAACTGATGAAAAGGCTCAAAGTGGACGGTATTAGCAACTCATCGTGTAAAAACGTGCTGACCAGGCACGAGGGAAGCAGACATTTTACGGATTTGGCTTCAATCCCTCTATTCACGGGGAGACTACTCTAGTCTGACTTCCATCTTTTAGCATATTTGGTTCTAAAAAAAAATGAAAGACGTGGTTAATGTCTTTTTAGCTTGGGTGGTCTGGATCTGTGAGGAAGATGATATACTCCTAACGTATTATAATCGGGTGAGAAGAAACAAATATGGTGCAACTCTTAATGTGCTGCAACAGCGGGTTATAAACTATTTCAGTAAAAACATAAAATATACACTGTAAACATCAAATTTTCGAGCAGGTGTGATAGAGCATGGCTGAATGTATCGATACCTTTCAAATTCGGTTAAAATATTAAGCTAAGAACAGATTTATATGAATGTTACATTTAACTTATTTAACTAGCACGTTTCCAAATTTTTATTGAAATGTATCAATTCCCGATATACAAATCACTTACATGAATTGTGTGTGTGTGTGTGTGTGTGTGTATAATTTTTAAAATTGTAGTTAAAAGTACATATACATTTAGTCATGGTTTTTTACATTCTTTAATTAAGCGTTACAATTAAACGCAATGAATTGTCTCTAAAAGGTTCCCTACTGATTGATTGCATGGAGGAGTCCACATCAACAATATTGGTGGTATTTTATTCCCTTTTTTCTAATTTCAAGATCAACAATATCTAGGAAATAACAATAATTACTAACCTTTACAGTATCCAATTCTAACAATAATTACCAACCTTTAGTGTATTCAATACTAATAATAATTACCAACCTTTACAGTGTCCAATTCTAATAATAATTAACAACCTTAAATGTATTAAATACTAATAATAATTACAAACCTTAACAGTTTCTAACACTCGAAAGCCCTTTATTAAAGTAAAATATGAGGTTTGAAAGTACTAAGAACCATACTAAATTAACTGTGTCCGTCCGCCATTTTATTGCTTTTAATTTTTTTTTCTTATTTTCTTATACTTATACCGATTGATAAGCCGTTATACAAAGACACAATTTTTGAGGAAGATGTTTTCCATGTCCAGTAGCTGGTACAAAAGGTTGGCAATATCTGCTTCTTGATTCGTACCGCGAAAAATTTGGTTAGCGATTTATCTTTTTAATCATTATGGGTCTGTATTTTCAAGTCCCGCTTCATTCCGTGGAGGTACAAACTCTCCCACGATTATTGTCGCATCAGCAAGTTCTTGAGTTACAATAGCATTATAAACATAATCATATTTTATTCTACTGTTTGCCTACGATTACGGAAACACCCAGTGTATACATTTTATTTTACATTTAAAAATCACAATCCTCCTCATTTGGTCAAATTAAGCCCCAGTGAGCACAGCGAAAAAGACAGAGTTTTTAACCTCTTGAAAATATGCCATTCTTCATGAAAAAAGCATCCCCTCCCCCAACAAGCATTTGGTACCTTACGTTACTCACGTATTAGTTAATAAAGCATGAAAGACGCGCTGAATATAATACTTTGTGCTATATTATAATTATGCTTACGTATGCACAACAGGACTGTCGTAGTTATATACTTCATCATAAGCTAGGGTCTCCTCTAGTCCGCCAGTGTGAATGACGCTTGTATTCTGGGTTATTCCTGTGAAAATTACGAAAGTTAAGAACAGAGGTAGCTCCGCCTCCAAAATGCTTAGAACTCCAAGTAATTTAATGTTTTTCTATCGACAATAACATTCTCTGATTGCATGTAAATCTTAAAAAATAGTAAAATGTTCGTGATAAAAGGATGAGAAATTTTGAGTTATGACTAATGAACTTTATTAATGTTGTAAAGTGACCAACAGCTGTGTATTGAACATCATGTCCTAAAACCCTGTCAAGTTACAAGAGTGGTTAAGATAGAGAGGATATTTGCTTGAAACGAGTGAACAACGGATATATTTCATCCAGTGGGTGAAGCTAGTTCAGTTTTCACCCACGAGGTGAAATATATCCGTTATTCACTCGGAGCAAGCAAATTTTCTTTGTATTTTATACTCAGACGTATTGGCTTGCATTATGTATAACAGGTTGAAGTAGCAGATTTCTTACTGTATCCCGCGCGATAATGTCAGCGGCTTACCGTTTATGTTCTGCTGTGTTTAGTATATATTCGCAGAGAAAATATCAGTAGTAACATAATTATCCTTCCAATTAAAAAAAAATATGAAGAAAAAAAGTATCTGCACTTTGTGCGATTTGACATTTGTTCATCTACACGAAAGGCGGCCATACTTACCACTAGACCAAGCGAGCGTCTAAAAATAACTCAGATTTATTGGTCATAATGTTATTGGTGTATATTGACGTGGGAGTGACAAATATTTCTGGTATTCCACTCCAGTGAATTATCAAAATTATTTCTCTTGAAAAACCCAGTAATTCACGGCCTAGCATACAATAATACGGAATAATCTACACCTCTTCGGTGATATAATCTGCCTGAGGTCCATTCAAATTTGCGATGTTATAGTTTTACTGCGAGCATTCAATTTGCCGAGATGTTTTGATTCACTTAGCGACTATATACTAAGTGAGTTCCATTTTAGTTCATTTAGCCTCCGATAGCAATATATTTGCCGATGCCACTAAAACTTAATATCATACACCGAATGCAACGTGTAGATTTATATTTACTGTGACTATCTCAGCGTATCTGCGTCAGTCATATCAACGTGCGGTGCATCCTCCTACCTGCGAACAAAGTATCAGTCTTTCCTATATCTCACTGCTACTGCTCCACGTACATTTGAGGCGCACCCACAAGCTGTGCTATACTGAATCCATCTATATTGCTATTTGTATCAAGAGATTAAAGTTCGTATTATATAAAATGCTTTAATAAGTCTGTTTTAGTTTCCAATTTCTTTATTTATTTGTTCTTTGTCGCTTACTTTCTTGCCTTCTTTCTGAATTCTCATCCGTGGTATTTGGCCCATGACAGGAGTTGAATTTGATGTCCAATGACAATGTTTATGACAATTGTCACGACGGAGGTGTCTATTATTGTTGTTGTGGTGGTAATGCTGCTATTGCTTACGATCACACAAGTGGCGACAATGATTGCTACATTATTGTTGATGATGTTGCTAATCAAGGTGATAATTATAATAATTACTACAGGATTGTAAAATCAAACATTCTTTGTTTTACAGTTGACTTACCTAAGTAATGCATATGGTTAAATGCCGCGGTTATATACACAGGTCCTCTCATTAATGCCTTAGTGCATTCTCCAGGACAACTGCTAGTGGTAACAATGCGCTCTTGTCCTGGCGGAATTTGGAGACGAGTTTGACCTATTAGGAAAATCCCAGCGTCATACTGGCGGAGTTTGTCTGTGTAGTAGAGTGTGACTCCGGAACTGTCATTATAATCTGACCTAAGGTAAGGATTGTTCCAATGCAGCTGAAATTTTTAAGGTTAAACTTCATGTAAGAGATACCAATCTATCCCTATTTATTGATACTGTTATTACTATTTCATGTCAATCACTGTTTACCTACTCCTTCGAAACCTTTGAGATTAGATTGCTTAATTACATCCTACCTCCTGATCAAAATCCACTGACTCTTTGTATATTTTGGTCATAAGCATGGGGGGAAAAAAAGTGCATGCATAACGAAATCTAACACCTGCATAAAAATATTGATGAAGCCTCCAAAAGTCTAAAGATTTATCAGAGTATCAAGAGCAGTGACAATGAGGGGCAGTGATATTTTTCATAATGCATTGCTGACAAGTCCAAGCGTCCATCATGGAGAGACATCGCGAAGCCATACATTTTATGATATTTTTTAAACCAATTTCGTTGCTATGCTATTGAATAGCCTCATAGTCACGGTGGCTCAGTAGTAGGTGTGTCAGACTCAAGACCAGATCGGTGCGGGTTCAAATCCTGCCCAGGCATGGCAATGTGTGCCGTTGTGGATGTCTCTGGGTAAGACACTTTGTTTCTTCAGTCTCAGACAGATATAACTTTTTGTCTTTTTATGTGCTGTTAAATGTCAAATCAATGAATCACTGAAGCAACTTCCACAAACCGGTTTTAGATCTTTCATATTTAGGGTTGTTTTTTGGCGTTATGACAAAAAGGTTCCGGCCGGGAATCAGTGAACCAGAAACATCTTGCTCATGTGAGAAAACGGTTTGAGTAGGAACAAAAATGGCGACATGCTGTCCAAAATCTTGCTTCAGTGCATCAACAACGGCTACACATGGCGACCCCTGTGTCTGCCATTTTGTTTCTGTTGAACCGAGTATAAATCTCCTTTACACTTTGGTCGGACCAAGTGCGTCAGACGACCACAACCACGGTCACCACAACAGCTGACAAGATATTAAAGTGAACCGTCTTCCAGGACAAAGCACCGCAAAACAGAACCATTGCCAAATATTTATCCAATTGAATTAGACCTCATGCACCTTGAGTTCTTACTGCACATATCACAGACAAACATATATGTATAGGTATCCCGACAAAAGCGCCGACAAAAGCACGCCGACAACAGAGCGCCGTCAAAACCTGAAATCCCCCGGCAGGATCGCGCAAAATGAAAAGCGCGCAGAGTTGAAGTAGACATGAAAAGTGAGATAATTTCTAAGTTCAAATATTATTGAAGAGTCATTCTTTAAAGTTACTTGCGTACCTGAAACTGTATAAATAGTACAAATATGTTTAGGCCTAAACATTTGCAGTCATGGAAAGAACCGAATCGCAGAAGCAGAAATTTGATACAACAGAGGCAGTAATTGTTGTGTAGGAGCATAATCATGCTCCCACTCCAGAGTTAATGAAGTCACGTGGCTGAGATACGTCAGCGTGCCGTGACGACTGTAGAAAACCTCGGCGAGTTGGTTGAATCCTGTCCTCCACAATTAGCACCGATAACCGATTATTGGGAAGACATGTAGACAGAAGACAGCGAAGACGCGGTCGAGCACATCCAAGATTTCCGATCGACTTGTGGAACATGCCAACAATTCAGTAGAGGCTTGGCATCGGTCGTTCCAGTAAACAGTCGATTGTCATCATCCGTCAGTTTACAAGTTGATCGACCATTTCTGCAAGGAACAGGGTCACGTGGAGCTGCAGCTCGAACGCTATCAATCCGGCGTTAGACATCCCGAAGCGTCGAAGTCGAAATATGTTCAACTCAATCGGCACCTGCAAGCTTTAATTCCGACATACGGTAATGTGTCAATATTGGACTATCTGCGCGGAATCGCGCATAACGTTGCACTGTAGAAGACACTTGTAATAATTGAACGTTTTGAAAAATTAAAAAACGCTACATTTCTGCATATTGAGCTATTAATAAATATATGATGTTATTTTGTTCTTTAACGCTGTATTTCTGCTTTTTGAGATATTAATTTATACACGATGTTCAACGATCTTTAATGCTGTATTTGTTAGTTTTTTCTTTACTAGAGACACAAAATGGTAACTGATGTAAGATTTTGTCTTTGCGCGATTTTGTCGGCGCGCTTTTGTCCTGCGCGCTTTTGTCGGTGCGCAATAGTCCTGCGCGCTTTTGTCGGGGTGCCATATATGTAATATAATAACTGGAGGACAGGATGATGTTGCGGGGTGCGGTGGATGGGAAGTTGCTGAAAGCTGTAAATACGCATTTAAGGTGCTCAAGCCATATAACTAGATATAACTGGCGTGAATAAGATAATGACATTGTGATGAGTAAAGTTCACCGGGTCCCAACTTTAACTAAACTCTCAAACTTTCTTCAATAATTTAAAAAAAAAAAACTTTCTTATTGTATGGTTAGTCAAAAATTTTATTCACAGAACATTCAAAATGCATCAGGGACTAAGATACAGTCATCACATCTTGATTTTTCTTTAAAGGCATCTTGCCTTATCTCTGTGGAAATTTTGAAGATTTCCCTTATTTCGAAGAGTTTTTCAATTATTTTCATTCAAGTCTCAAAAGGTTTGTATGTGTAACATTTTAAAACTAGAGATGGTTTGTATCAAATGCATTATCTTTATCTCCGAAAAATATTTATATTGTCATATGTATCAAAAGCAAGATGCTGTAAGATCCCAATCTAGGAAGAAATTTTGAGATTTATTTTGAAATCAGGGCAAGGTAATTATTTTTGGGCATGTCATCTTAAAACATAACGATGCTATATAATTTCACACAAAGTAAGTGTACCTGAAGCGCCGCCCTTTTGAAGCCCTTTTGCCCAATTCTGAAACCGGCTTTTTCATCGACACACTGTCCATTTAAGCCGACGGACCAAACTCCTAGAAAATCAAAGCAGCTGTTACCGGCTGACATCCCACATTGGTATGGCTGGTTTACTGGGGGAAAAAAAGCATAGACCATCAAAAGAGAAAAGGTCCTCTAAAATTCCATTTCTGCCTAATTGAATAATCATGGACGGGTATTTATTGAGGTGTAAGTTTTACCTAATAACTCACAAATGGCTTTATGTTAACTTTGTGAGTGATTAGGTAAACTTTACACCTCTATAGATACACAACCATGATTTAGACTAAAATAGTGTTGATTACACCCACTGACACGAAGATTTGAAAATGACGCTCGCCTTCCTCAGGCTGTAAACATGCACTGAGTTGAAGTGATTGGGTCTATTATACTTTATGAGGTAGATTAGTTTTAGTTCAGACACAAATCGTATGATATTGACACCCTGTAACAGCAAGAGCACGTGACTGACATTTTCTTTCGCCAACCCTTGAGTTGATCATAGGTGGGCTGGAACTAGTTGTATGTGTCACACCGACGTTTTCGCCAATCAGATTACACGTGCGGGACGAGCAACGTATTATAAATCACATTAGGTCATTTGCATGTTATCTTTTCTGCTCGACAGCGAGGAAGGGCCCCTTTTCGGATTCACCTTTTCTGAGTTTAGTTGCTGATGTTGTTGTTGTTTTTTCACAAAAATATAACCCCCAAAACAAACAAGTTTTTGTATCATTCTTGAATGCGATATCTAGAAAGTCATATCATGTCATTATCTCAGTTTCCACATTGTGCTAGAAAATGCAGTTTTAAAGGCATTACATATTGTTTTAATCGCTTGCTTCAAGATCCACTGTTTGATCAAATTATTGAATCAGCTGTGACTATGTTAGTGCTGATATTTACCTTCGTGAGTGCTATCTCGACATTCATAAAGTACCATGTGGTGCATTATATCAGCATTGCTAATCACTGGCTCGATGGCAATGAGGCGATATTCCTTGTCACTTGGGAGGTCAAAAGCCATACACATATAGGTCGTTTCATTGGCTGGAACTTGGGTTACAGGGAACCGAATAGATACATTCTTTGTATCTGAAAATATTACAGAAAGTTAATATTCTCAAATATTTGAAAACACAAATATATTGTGGACAGAAAATTAAATATTAACAGTCAAAGATATCAATCTATTTTAGATTGAATATATGTTGCCAAACCTATTAAAATTTTCTTTTATTCTCATGTAACAATTAAGTGGTGGCCTTTTGGAGTGACAAAATCTTAAATCTTGATATACCAATATTGTAAGGAGAGAATGTTCTTAAATCTTTAATTCTTAAATGACATAAAAATGGGCTAATTAGTTTTTCTTTTCTTTCTCCCTCCCGGTGCATCAATATATATATATATATATATATATATATATATATATATATATATATATTTTCTTCTTTTTTTTCTTTTTTTGTCTGTCTTTATCATAAATTACTTGAGTGCTTGAAAGGTTTACAACTTTCAGTAACTGCATCTGATGAAAGGAAAAATACATAGATAAGCGATGTATGGGAAGCACGAACGATTGTTGTTCTCATTTAAGCTAACATAGTGTTGAGAGAGAGAGAGAGAGAGAGAGAGAGAGAGAGAGAGAGAGAGAGAGAGAGAGAGAGAGAGAGAGAGAGAGAGAGTTGTGTTTAAAACAAACCGTACCAGTATTGTTTATAGCGTCACATTTGAAGTCTTCATAGTTGCAGTTCACCCAGTGAAGCTGATTTGTCTTGTTTGCGCAAGCGGGACTATCTAAAGGCTCACAAACACCTGTGTAGGGAAATAATTAAAACTTCTCACTTATATGAAATAAACCCATCTATATAAATATATAAGAGTCGGAAGACTACAAAAGCATCCTTACCTTTGTTTAAGTCGCCTTTGGACTGTTGAATCTTACACATTTTAGGGCTGCATCCAGGATCTGAAACATTCACCGTCATAATCTCATGATTCTCATGAAATGCCCTTCAAAATTTTATTAATCTGCTTAATAGTTGCAGGCGGAGGTCAGACTGCAATCAATATTCCACATTACCTACGAAAATGTGACTTCTACATCCTCTTCCTCTGGTCACCGGTCAATGCTCGTGAAACATCACCCCTCAATAATGATGAATCTCTCTTTATATCTGTACAGACATATTTTTTGTTGTTGCCTTGATATGAACTGTTATTCAATGATTGTTTTTACCTTATGCTTGATATCATCCGCTAATCGATACTTTTTCGATAATATTCAGCAGTATATAAATCTGACAACAACTGCCAATCTATTGCTCCTTATAGGCGATTCCAGTTAACTCACGACCAATTAGACTGCGAGCCAACATACAGTCATTACGTAGTTAGCACTCTACCCCTGGACTGACACGTGGACAGTTTTATCCTTCATAACTTGTACAAATTCGTCTTCTTATATTTTTTCCAAGTTTTGTCCTTTTTTTGTGCGAAATTTCAGCATTCACTCTGCGGTGCTTTTGAAGTACGTAAGCAATTTATAAAATAAAATCTTTCATCTTAAAAAAGTTAGAATACTAAGTAGGACAGGCATAGTCAGTATGTGAATATGCTTCTTTGGAGATACCGTGAATAGCCGTGAAAAGTTATCTCCCTTAGCCTGACGCTACGTGTCATGCCCGTAAAGAAGGGCAATGACCTTATTGTTTATCTAGACATTTGCCTGTATTTATGGTTTTGCCATCAATTGCAATTCTATTTTACGAATGTTTTGTAAACTTAAAAAGCATTCATGCATGAAAGGTACGACTTTTATCAGTTACGTTACGATAATTACCCGAGTGCTTCGTATTAATGATATTTTGAGAGACTAAGTTACCGAAAACTTCGTTGTTATGGTGGGGAACGTTTAATCTGTAAGTTTGTCTGGAAAGAGATGTCTATCGACTCAAAGACTGTGCCTATATTGACTAGCTATAATAATTAAGGTACTCCTCATTGTTGGTCAATGCTAAACTGTGTGTTAATAAGACAGGACATAAAGTCATATCTTGCAGACGACAATATTTAAACTGCTTCTCAAAACTGAAGAATAGCTATCCACCAAAATGCACATTACCTGGGTGGGAAAGTCCTGCTGTTCGGTTCCGTTGTGCTCCAGGTATCCACACACAGTAAGGATCACCTAATTCTTGACCATTTGTCAAACCATCCCCATCAGAATCTGCCTGGCAAAGTTCTCGTGTCCACGTCTAGAAGTAAATAAATTTGATTTACATCGAACTTCTATCTTACCCCATAATGATATAAATTTGTACAATATAATGAATCCAATATCATAATCAATACAAATAAATACGAGGTTATTCTCAATTCATGAAGCGGGAAGCTCCGTGGTTAGAGTGCCGGACTCTAAATCCAAAGGTCTTGAGTTCGAATTTTGCCCAGATCGAGTCAAATTTGACATACACCTTATACTACAAGATATCAAATTAAGTGCGTACACGGTGCTCAATATCGACGTGACTTCGTGACGTGAATACGGGAATATAAAGTTAACCCTTTATTCTTGTAGCAGAAAACAAAAATAGTGAGAGGACAAAGTTTACTCGATGACATACCTTGTTAGCTGAATAAAATAAATGCCCAAATGGGTTTCTGTCGCCTCCCCCATTAGGGTTCAGGTGACCGACCCCTTTCCAGCTGTAATTGGGTTTACAGGGATGTGGAACTATTTCCCCGTTTGGGATCTTACTTTGGAACTGTGGAAATCCAAAACAACACCCGAATAAAACTGCCAAAATATACCATGTGCAATCGGCCGATTTCCTGTAATAAGAAAAGAAATGAATGATTTCCGTTGTCTTAATCAATCGAAACAAAGAGAATTTTTTTGTGTGCTTTTAAATAGACACAAACTTAAAAGAGGTAGTAAGAACCACACACACACACATATATATATATATATATATATATATATATATATATATATATATATCTCGAGAAAGAATACAGGTTAGAGAAGATTTTCCCTACCGACACTCGAACCCGGGTCCGCTGGTTACGGCAACAATCACCTTGCCTGCACGCATCAACCCCCTTATACCCCCTCGACCATGCACACCCCCCCCCCCCAAAAAAAAAGGATGAAACATAGTCGCTGTTATAAGCATTTATGCGTAGCAGACACCCCCTATGACGACCCAGTAATTAACTCTGATTTAATACACAGTCACTCTCCGGATTCCTATGACAGAAATCAAGGCATATAGAAATTAATGTAGACAGGTACAAATATACACCAGACATATCGGAAAGTGATATCCATGGATCCTTCACGAGGATGCGCGATAATAAAGAGTGAAATATAATAAGGCTTGATGTAAACTGTTGTGCTAGTAAACGAGGACACAGAAAATACTACGACCGTTATTAGGTTGATCTCAGTTACGACAAATACATAGAGTGCATGAGTAATATGTGCGATTACCCCAACAATATACCAATATCTAATTTGGAATATATCCCTTAAACTTTCTATCTATCAAAATGGTAGACAACTGTATCAATTTTGTTGTAACGAGATGTATTAACTCTCATGATATAACATTTTTAACCTCATCAGCAAGCTTTTATTGTCAAATAAACAAACACAAACAAACACTAGTATATACAATAATGCAACATGTAGCCAAAGTATGCAGCCTGACATCATGTGGAGAAAGTCAATAATAGGCCGAAGAAGGAGCAGAAATGATTTCGTGTATACAAAAATGTAAAGAGATATATGGTACGACTATTGTAACACATGTTGTCTATGCTGTAAAATAGAATATTAAACTCAAAATGCTTACATTATATCCATCATTAAATTTTGCATGATCTGCGGAAGTTGCAAGTTACAAAACCTATATTTGTAGAACATAGCTGCACACTGCATGACAAAGTATGCTACATACCGGACAAATAACTTGGAATTTTCTTTGTAAATTAACCTAACCTTTAACCTAAAAGATACTGCAGTTGCAGCTCATCTTCTGCGTTACATAACGTAACATGTAGACTTAGTGGCAGGGATTCATGTATCGAAGAGAACCTGTCAAAATCTGCTTCATTAGACGTTCGAACTCTCCAAAGGCTATTTTTAAAGCCAGCAATTTTCGACCTTACAATTTCTTTCCAATTTTGTTTATCTGGAATGTCGGAATGCTGCAAATAATCAGTAAAATACTGAAGCAAATTTGTTGAAAATTAACTAAATATGCTAAGCGGATAAAAGAAATTCACATGCATGAAGTGATGAGAGAACTTAGTTTCCAATTAAAACCTGATCCGGCATCATTGTCCTTGAAATTATATATTTTTCGATGTCATAAAAAGTTACAATTTCCTCGAAATTGCAAGTAACAGTACAATCCTTTATTAATAGCTTTCACTAATGAGATTTAGTTTTAAACATTCAATTTTTTTTTAATGCGTCAGAGTCTTGATTCGCTAATGAGACCTTGATTTCAGCGGTATTGTTGTCTTTTCACATATCTGACTTTTACATTGAACGAGGGACACTCTATCCCTGAGTTTTGGAAACATTCTTTTTTAAAAAGTTTGAAATCTGTCTTTTATTCGTCGTTAGCATTCAAAATCTTTCATGAATTATGTCATCATCAATAAACACATTGTAATCATAATGTTGTCACAAAATATATCCGAAACAGGTTCTATTTTTAGCATCTAATTCAGTATGATGTTTTCTATTCACGCCTACATTTGAAACATCGCACAACATACCTTGAAAAGCTAGATATTTCAAAACAAGTATGTGTAAAGGTTCCCTAGTCAAATTGAAATCTGTCGACAATATTAAGCGGCAGCTATCTGTCACTTTTTATTTTGTTAGACCAATTTCAATATATAATAAATCTGTGTTGAAAAGCAATTGTGTAACTCATTACACGTTTAAATTATTATGTCTGTAATACCCACGTAAGGAGGGTGGTAGTAGACTTTAGTGCATTAGGTGGGTCGCACGGCCTATTTGTAATTTTATATACTGAGAAAGGTGGAACTAATTTGAAATGTAAAAGTGAATTAGTACTGTCAATGTTCATACTACTTATAGCCAAACTTCACTGATCTGAACCGTGCAATTTCGTTATTTTATTCATGTATCTTATGGTTACCCAGAAGTACACTCCTTTGTGATTACATTTCACTATCTTTCAAGAATAGAAACGCTATATTAGGTGGATAATCCATTCTCCATATGCATGGATACCATCTCTCATATTGTTTTTATTTCATTGGATATCATCCTATTTTTCCTTGCTGTTTCTATGTATTATTAGCCTTTGTTTTGTGTGAAAATTAATTATATTTGTATGTAAATATATGTGTATACCAATATAAGCATGTATATGCCTACTTGGACGACTGATCGCTAAAGTAAGTAAATAATGGTTATGGAATTCCAGCTGTATTTAACCTTTGAACTCTTTTAATTTTATTATTGATAATCATCTCTCTGGGAGGGTGGTGGTGGTGGTGGAATGTGATACAAATGCATAAACAGTCAGTTAACAGTCCATTCAAATTACAGTTAAATGATGTACAGTATATCCCCCACTCCATCCCGCCCCACCCCCGAAAAAATATTATAAAAGGTAATGGAATTCATCATCTAAATCATGCAAGCTGCACAAGAAACATTTTTAAAAGATATATCTCAGTGTTGAAGAAACGGCTGTATTCTAAAGGTAGTCTGTATTTAAAACATCTCAATCTACATAGATATACACTAACTGACAAGCATAACAATGAAACATATCTTTTTGTTTCCAAATGCCCCGAAAGTAACTATGAGAGCGCCATCTAGTAGCCGTTAAGGAGAGATAACTTTAAAAATCATAGATTCCGAGCAGAGCTCTTTGAATAGCACATAAGAGACGAGACGCGGACGCTCAGTTTACAAAGGCCATGCATCCCGAAAACACATATTTTCCTGACCAAAACACATACAGAGCTCTTGATTACAATTTAATAAGCTGAGTATGTTTTGAAATTCAATGGGGTATTTTGTGAACATCGCCAAACAAAAACTTGCGATGCATGACTGTCTTAAAATCAGGATGTTAACGACGGTCATCAATTTCTACATTAACCACTCACCTACGGTATCGTGTCTCTGACTATTATCCAAGCTATTTGGGATTGTCGCAGTCATTAGGTGTGTATTTGAGACTAAATGAGTTTATTAAAATTGATAACACACTAAGTTAACTGTCGGCATCCAGAAAGTCTAACACATTATTTAAACTTACCATGTATATTCACATCTCTGAAAATATGTATTAACTGATTTTACTCGTATCAACCAAGGCAGATAGGTAAGAGACAATCTGAACGCCTCTTTTTTCAAAACAACAAGAACAACAACAACAACAAACAAACATAACAACCCCCCAACAACAAATGAGACAGGTTAAAAAGGAAGTTACTGTTCTACGCATGTCACTCCGTGTGTGTTTGCGTGTATGTGTGTGTGTTCTGTATTGTTCCCTGAGGAAGACGTTGCTTTGGGTCAAAACATTGGGAAACGTCTGTTATTTATCTATCTGTCTGTCTCTCACTATATATATATATATATATATATATATATATATATATATATATATATATATATATATATATAGAGAGAGAGAGAGAGAGAGAGAGAGAGAGTTATATTATTATACAATGTTAGATACCTATAATTCGTCCCATACTGAGAATCGTACCTTGGCCGAATCGCTTTGCCTTCACGCAAAACCCCATATCCTTTCCATTAAGCGCAGCCCCGCCCCCACCCCCTAAATAAAAAAATAAAAAGATGGAATTTAGTCGTGAATGCATGTCTTCGTGCGTGATAGACCCACTGGCTTGGCGATCAGATGATTAAATCACCTTTAGTTAATACAGGTATTACACAACTTTTCTAAGACTGATTTCATCCAGCAGTGACCTTGTGATCATCAAAAAAAAAAATAAAAAAATAAAAAACAAACAAGTTAGAGAGTTATAATTCGTTCCAATATGGAATCGAATCCGTGTCGCGAATAACGCCAAAAAAGATGGCACGAAGTCGTAGGTAGGGACTCGAGGTGCCAAAAAAACCAGACTTGCTTGGCAAGCGTAATTTAGCATTTAGGACGCTGGTGCACGTGCTATATATATATATATATATATATATATATATATATATATATATATATATATATATATATATATATATATATATATATATGGCTTTTGTTGTAGGATAAAAAAAATTGGCATGTGTGATTCGATTGGTTTCAGATAGGTCAATTCCACACACACACACAGACACACACACACACACACACAGAGAAATCACGAACATTTAATTCCAGTTCAATTATATATAGAAAATGTCACAGAACCTATAATGCAAATTTGATGTGTTATGTTCTAGGTTAACATTTAGCTGATTTTAGAATGTTGAAAGCTTCCTGAATATATTTTATAGTAACTTTATAATACTTTACAACATTTGAAATTTTTAAGGTTTATTATTATTTTTTTTTTTAAGCAAGAGACAAGATTTCACTAAGAATAAAACTGAATTAAGGATCTATGTCTTTCACATATACATACATACACAAATACACATGCAAACATAAAGGTTTTAGCGATAAAACCTACCTGGCTGACATTTCTTGTTGTCCTTTAGAGACTTTACAAGACTGTTTTTGATATTCTAGAACAACATTGTCTTAAGTACCTGTTTACTGAGCAAAATGATGAAATATAATTTTGAACTTGTTGACTTGTTGACTGTGTTTCAGCGACATTAAGCCAATCCTACTATTTAAAATACGGTTAAGATCTTTTGTCCTGAAAATTATACGTGACTGAGAAAAGAATTATTTCACTTCCTATTGGACCGTGTCCAATCATATTAAAGTTTCAAAATAATTTGAAGTCATATTAGAGCCTATTAAAAAGTATATAATATTCAAATTTCAGTATTTATTATTATAAACGTGGAATTGGAAGTGAAGTCGAAACATTTATGCAGCATTATTTTTCAAGAGATTTCGCTCCCTCTTTATATTTTTGCACATATTTTTAATACGTCTGTAATGCTGTTGGTGGATTTTGTCGATATTCAATGTGATTATTATTATTATTATTATTATTATTATTGTTATTTACAATATAACAAGGTTGGACACAATTGCTGATTTTTTCCACACTACGGAAAAGACAAACATTGAGACGTCTTAGTAAGAAAGGAATGTATGGAACAATAAGTAGATAAAAATTAAATTGCCTATGTATTGAACAATATGTAGAAAAAATTAAATTGCCTATATGTGGAACAATATGTAGATAAAAATTAAATTGCCTATGTATGGAACAATGTGTAGATAAAAATTAAATTGCCTATATGCAATGTCCCATTTCAAGCAACATTTATATTTACATTATGCAGCATGCACATGTAATTTTACAAAATGCATATTGTGATATGCAATGTACAATATGACTTTTGTCATATGCATACTGCATTATGAAACATGTGTATTGTATTTTGCAACACTAATCTTGAATGATTCAACAAATCAGTTTCCTGTTTATTTTATTTTACAATACACACCTTGTATGATTCACATCCATACCGTCTTTAGCCTCATTGACGTTGTATTATTAACCTGTCTGTGTCCTTTGTATTTTCTTACCCACTGTTCGACGAAGTTGGGAGGAGATATAACGTTTTGCCCGTCAGGTCGTGTGTTCGTTCGTTTCTTCCGTCCTCAATAACTATGACCAGACAGTATTTCCCCTACATTTCTGAAATTTGGTGCGTGGATGCATCATAATAAGTGTAACTCAGACATATATAAATTAGGTCAATGTGATCTAATTTGTACGCTTGAGTCACTTGTATATTTTAAACTGTTTGTTCATTTAATCATCAATTTCGAAGACCCTATTTCACACAAACTCTTAAAAGTTGGTATGTGTATACATCTCGATAAAAGTCGCTCAGCCATAAGAAAAGTAGGTCAATGTGACCTAATACATACTTGAATGACTTTTGGTATTTTCAGCTGTTCGTTCCTTACACCCTGAATATCTTGGATTCTGTTTCCCTTACACTCGTAAAAATTGCTATGTTGATATATCACCAGAAAGCTAACTCAATCATACCAATTACAAGTCAATATGATCCAATGTTCACATTCTACTGTCTATTGTATTTCAGCTGTTTGTTCATTCCACTTTGTGGGTACATCTCTACAAAAGTAACCATACCAACAATAGGTCAATATAACTCAATTTTCAGGCTTGAGCAAGTTTTGTATTTCAGCTATCCGTTTGTTACACCCTGATTATCTTTGACCCATTTTAGGCACACCCATAAAAAATTGGTAAGGGATTGTATCGGAAGGAATGTTACACAACCACACCAAAAATATTTCAGTTTGATGTAATTTTCACGCTTGAGGGACTTTAGAATTTTCAGTAGTCCGTTTATTATACCCTCAATTTCATGGATCCTTACTCATCTATACTCATGGAAATCGGTATGCTGATCTATCTCATGATACATAAATCAACTGTACCAAAATTAGATCTATGCGACCCGGTTATCACGCTTAAACAACGTTTATACTGTCAGCTATCCATTCATTACACCCTGAATATCTTGAACCTTATTTCACCTACACATGAAATTTGTTTGTGGATACAACTCAGGGCGAGTGACTCAGGGATATCAAAACTAGTTCAATGTGACCTAATTGTCACGCCGGGGTGACTTTTTGTATTGTCAGCTCTCTAATTATTATACCCTCAGTATCTTAGACCATATTTGACCTATTCTAAAGAAAACTGAAACGTGGACGCATATTAAGGTGAGTAATCAAATTATATAAAACTATGTAATTGCGACTTAATTATCATGGTTGAGCGATTTTTGTGCGTTTTCAGTTGTTCGTTCGTTAAACTCTCAATATGCTTAACCAGATTTTACATGTGCTCATCAAACTCGGAATATTGATACATCTCAAGGAGTGCAACTCCACCATGCCAACACTTGGTCACTATAGCATATTTTCGCTCTTGAGTGACTTTTGTATTTTCATCTATCCGTTCATTGCACCATCACTATCTTAGACTCGTTTACACCTACGCTCATGAAAGTTAAATTGTGGATGCATCTCAAGGAGAGTAACTCACCTTACAAACGTAAGTAACTGTGACCTATTTTCAGGCATAAGTGACTCTTGTATTTTCTTCCGTACCTATCTGTGTATTGGCAGTTACTCCAAATGTGCTTCTATCGGCGGGGGGATTCTCCCTATAGAGAAAATAAGACGTCTGTTTTATATTTTGTAAGCTAACCTTTCCAAGCTATTTTGCCGTATCAAATTGTGCAACGTAAACATTGTAGTTTGATAAACACATTTTAATATATTACGCCCGACTATATTACCTGCACGTCCTATTCTAAAAGGTGAATGTTTGCCTACCTAATTTTGAAATACGACGATGTTTCAGTCTAAAAGCCACAGGCTGAACCGCCGATCGATACAATTGACAGAGCAATTAGTTGAGATTCATTTCATATTTGTCTTCTTCTACATCTACGTATTCAGTACGCGAGATCTTAATCCACGCAACCAAAACCATAAAATACCCCAAATGGTTTGATAGAACTAAAACCCGGATACAGCAGAACCATCTACTTAACCACTGCACCTATCCCTTGCTCTCTCTCTCTCTCTCTCTCTCTCTCTCTCTCTCTCTCTCTCTCTCTCTTTCTGAAACACACACACAGACGCGCACAAACACACACACAGACACAAACGGTGTTTCATCTTACAGGTTGTATCATACGGACCAATGCTAATGTGGTATATTGTGCTTAGATCATATTACATTCTTCCTTGTTTGTTTATACTCAGAACGGTTAAAGACTTTCTATTTCTTGTTGCTAATTAGAAAAAGAATCTGACAGAAGACCCACCCGTGACTATTAGCTTATTATCAATAGATAACACAGTTGAAGATAAAGTTACGTGCATTAACACTTTTCAAGCTTAAATTACATATACAGTTAAAACTATTCTAGCCTCCATAAGACAACCACCTCTATAAGACAACCACCGCTATAAAAGCCACCGCTGTAAGACAGCCACATCTGTAAGACAGCCACCTCTGTAAGACAGCCACATCTGTAAGACAGCCAGGTCTGTAAGACAGCCACATCTGTAAGACAACCAACTGTGAAATATAGCCACCGCTGTTATACACTATTACAGGGACGGTGAGAGATATGGTCCAGGTCACCTACCGTTGAATATTATTTTTAAAAAAAAAAGAAATTTGATGGTATTGACTTTAGAATTTCCCTCTTGCTAAACACTGTAGGGTCGAATTTCTGTACCACTTGTAAAATCGTAAAATAACATCAAATAGGGGCTATGAGACCATTTCAGGACCATAGCGATATTTCAGAACTGAACCACTTGTACGGTTTATCTCGTGGAAGATGAGGAAACGTTCCTCGACCACTCATCTTTTATTTTTAAAAACAAGAAATACACCCCCATGTCCCTAAGTCATAGTGATATTACTGTGCTGGACCATAGTGATATTACAGACCTGGACCAGTACTACTGAAATAATGCTACATGTGTGTTACTTCAAAATCACAGCACAAAATTTTTATGAAACGTTTTACTCAACACAAATAACAGCACAAAGCTAATTTTTTAAAATACATTTTATAGTTTTCAGAGAGGTTATAGAAATATTTCATACGTTTAACAATAAAGCAACAGTCCCAGTATCAAGAGATAATGTATACTTGCTTACAAATTTGGTTTGGATAAAACTGTGGTCAAAGCTCAATGTGTTGTAAAAAAAGAAAGAGACAAACCAAAACAAAAACAACAAATAAATAAAAAATAATACAAATGCTGATTTGTCAATTTAAAACATCTAAAAAGATGTCCTGAAATGTCTAATTAAAGATGCGGAGTTACAGATTGCATTCAATGATATCAGCATTGAAATAAGGAGAATAAATGCTGACAGAAAGATTCTTAATACAGTGCAGTACGAGGAAGTATTTAACTTCGTATTTGATGTAGATGAATACGTGGCTGAATTTACTTTTCGTGGTCAATTTGCAATGATCTGAAGAAGAAGAAGAAGAAGAAGAAGAAAAAAAAAAAAAAGAATTCACGTAAAACGCAGTTGGATTCAAAACAGAACATGGTGACTCAGAATATAAGGTATATGTTTTTTGAATCAACCATAGGAATGGCAAAATTTGACATAAATCTGAAGTTGTTCATACGTTTAAAATGATTAAAGAGATGTTGCAAAGTGCTGGAAATTAAGTACGAGTTGTAGATGGTAGATCTGTTGGGTTGTTAATAAATGTTAAAGACAACGTAGAGTACTGTTTGGACTCTCCGCCACGTATCATTACATAAAGTTGTAATTTTTCAGTGTAGTTATATTGCATAAATGCTTGTCAGAATGCTGTCTCCTTCACGATAGCAATCTTTCAGTTGTGGAGGTCTGTAATAATTGTGTACGTTCTGATTTTCTTTCGATCATCTGTGTTTGATATAGTAGTTTGCTACGTTAGACAATTCGGAATCTTTCATAAATTTCCATTAGGTCAAACAAAAGTTTCACACAACAAAATGCTATCAAGTTTAATACAGTCTGTTTCAAGTCACAGTCATATTTTTGTCTGAATTGACAAGCTGGGTTGAATTATGTATGTTGTATATAGTAAATGATGTGAAGAGTTCCAGTTTTTTACAATCCCGTGTGATTTTTGTTGTTGTAGATATATTCACAAATGAGCTTGGTTACCATGTAATTCCATATTGTCGTTCTAAACGCAGGACAGTTTTATTGCTTAACCAGGTATTTTTTTCTTGTGTTCGTACCAACATACACTAGACGTTTCTGGCTCATATAGTACTCGGTTCAGTTGTGTATATTTCGATCGGATTTCCAGTGATATTGGTTGAAACAAGTGGTGTTGACTCTGTTCAGCATCTGAGGGTTTAACGTATAACGATCTGGCTCATGTCTGCGCGAAAGCGAGATTCTTGCTGGTTCTTCAGCAGACTGGAAAGAACGCCATATAAGGAATCATTCCTTGTGTTTGGCCATATTATAGTGCAATAGAACGACTTCATTTTTGTTGTATGAACGACGTAGTATAATAATTTCACGTGCGTTATAATAACGACGTGGTATTATAACTTCATGTGCGCTATTGAACGGTGCATTTTCATATATTACTATCTGTTTTTGTGAACAGTACAACTCCATAAATTCACGTCTCTTATATGAATAGCATAGCTTCATAATTTCATGACATCAGCATAGACACAGAATAATATTTTAATCCATGCTTGTTATATGTAGAAGACATTGGTGTACTGGCCATTGGGCATACCGGGACAAATCCCGGTGGGCCGCCGCATCGGTGGGCCGGTGGGCCGTCAAAAAAATCCGTTTTTACCGGTGTTTTACTGGTGTGAGCAAAACCCCGGGCCTGTCCCGGCAGATAAGTCCAGGGCCGAGTTGCTTACCCAGTACACCCCTGGTAGAAGATAATGTGTATTGTTGAATAGGCAACGTGTTGTAAACTTCTCAGTGCTTCATTTGGAATTCAGCATGCCATTCTAATAACAGTGCACATTTACACCATTTGTAGAAATTATTTGTTTAATCTAAATTGTGTACTAGATTAAAATGTTTGATTGTTTATATAGTTGGTATCTAAACTGAGCATGTTTGGATAAGACTATATTCATTTCATATATATTCTAATTGACGATGTTATTTTGATAGCTAGTCCTCCATGATCCAAAACTCACTCGGTCTATCCTTGTGACAAATATTAGTGTTGTACAAGGTAGGACTGATGAATTAGGTGAAGGAATAAAACGAATGAGAGAAGATTTAAGTTTATAACTGATATAGGTGCGTTCAAAATTGATACGGCGAAGAATTAAATAAATATCCTTTTGTTCTTCCTCAGGATTTTAGGCATACCATTACGTTAGCAAAAGCTTCTGAAGTTAAAGAAGTTGGTAACCATGCATCAAAACCAATGGCAATTATGGTAATGATAAATGTAGAAACGGAATTGCTTTCTTCAATGACTAGAGAGGGAAGTTTTGATGTAGCAGCTTATGCAAATTTGACAAATGGTTTACTTGATTTGACAAATGATTTACTTGATTTGACAAATGGTTTACTTGATTCACCACGAATGAGTCTAAAATGAATTCTGTTATTCTGTAAAAAAGAAACAGAAACCGATTTTTCAGAAAAGTGTTTCGACACAGCAATGGAAAATATAATGACTAATGTGGAACGACTACCTAACATGTTTTATTCTCACGATTATAAATTGAATCAACAGTTTACGGAAGCAATAAATACACATATCATATTTTAGTAACGTGAGTGTCAACACTTTGCTCTCAGACTACCTTGGCTTATGGCTTGACTTAAGGTGTACACATGCTAATAGATTGCATGGTAGCAGCTATAAATTAACCAACGTTTAGCAAGGCATACACCTGTAGATAAATAGAATAGAAAAAACATAGACTAAATGTACATATACTCTGTGTTAGATGCACAAACAAATATTCAAAACAATAAAATTAAATCTGTAATGTTTTTAACTACTAAATGTATTTAACAGAACCTAAATAATTGCCTAAAAACAATTTTTAGATTAGATTTAATATAAACTAAATAAAAGTACTTCTTTGACTATGCTATACGAATCTGTCTAATCTTTCTGTAAAACAATAGCCTTATCTTTCAATAATGAATTACATATTTCTCTGTGTCTTTTCTTGTCAGTACTATCCTAGGTAATGTTTGTTTTGTTCCTTTTCTTCTCCTCTATTAAATATGTTTGTAGTGGATATACATATTTCATACTTGGTATTATTTATTTTGGTACTAATGGGTAAGCACTAAAATAATTATATAAATGCGTCGGTACGTGTATATCTACTTCTAAAATACAACCTGTATTATCAACATCCTTCCATTTCATTTAATTCTCATGATCATTTAGGTTTTTTGTTTGCTCGCCCATCTAAAATATTGGACAGGTATAATTGGACAGACACATTGAGCAGCCATAAAGATTACAAATGTCAAGACATTTAATTAATGACCTTAAAATTTACCGATCATACTCTTCGAAGTAGTGAATGTAATAATTATGATTGGATTTGGCATATCTGTTAGATATTATACTAATTCCCCCTCTTATACCAGACTCGATCATTAAAATTATATTATAATCAATTAATAACGCTAACTCTACTTTTTAAACTGTAAAAAGAAGAATTATGAGCTGATCATGGTGCACTATAAAATGAGCTGGTTTCATTTATGATTCTGTATACAAACATTTCTTAATTCTTCAAAAATATCATATAACATCAAAGGATCCTATTTAAAGTTTTAGCCATACAGATCACAGAGAGGTTTTGATTTAAAATGTTCTATGACATCTTTTGCATATTAGTAGTCTTCTTCTTGTATTCCTTGACCTCTAAGATTTGAATAACATTTTTCTGTTGGTGATTATTGTGTTTCTTTGAACCTATTAAAGTCAATAATAGACAGGTACGTCTATATGTCTTTTTAAAATCTGTTTGCGTTTTTTTTAACAAAGTCTTGTTGCATAAAAAATTCTGATCACAATAATTGTTTGCAAGTCCATTCATAAAATAACTTTTAAATCTATAAATATCCGCAAATTTAATTGTTCTTTTCACAAGAATATCTTTTGCATTTTTTTCTAAAACTATCAACTATAAAATTTGTACTAAACGAAATATAGTTTAGATTATTATTTGGTTTCTCTTGTATTTCCTTATCAAGATCATTATATTGTTAATGCTTTAAAAATCGGATGAGCATCATAACCTGATAAATTGTGAATAGAAAGAGGGATGTGTTTAGGATGCATGTAATTTAAATAACATTCATTATGTGCGGGACATCAATACTTTCCAGCTAAAAGAGCGCTATCTCTAACGTTATGTTTATGTTAATTGGTGCTTTCATCGTCTCTCCCATCACCCACATTATCACATTTCATTTCCTTTTCACACATATGGCACACGTTGATTGAATTAAAACCTGTTTCTACTTCTTCTTCTGTAAACATTTTTTTCAGCAGCATTACTAGGTCAACTTTGTTTTATAAAGTAACCCAGCTATAACAGCTAATGGCTCGTAAAATGTGTTACAGGGTCTTTCCCTCTACATCTATACGTTTATAGTCTGTGGGTACTGACTCGATATACATGCGAAATCCTGACGTGATATGTTTAGCTGTTTTTATCGTCCATTATTTTCTTTCCTAGCTTTATTTGCTTGTTTCATACTTTCACAATAAATAATGGAACCCCTAGCTTATGTCGGTACTTTCTATCTCTTACCACAGAGATCCTTTTTGGGGCATGATGTCAATTGAATAATTTACATGATTACACAATCTATTTTATGTTCAATCAACACTCCTTGATCGTACAAAGAAATGACCACTTTTTCAAACCGCTAATGATTTTTGCGTTTGTTTATTTAAAGTATTAATAGCCTTCATAAATCATTAATAATGAATTTCATCTCTCCCATTAAATAAAATCAGCATATTGACATTGTGCTACCATTCTATTTCTGTTGTTCTAACAATCTTATGTAATTTATATCGTCATTTCCTTGCTTACCTCCTCTACAGTCTTGTAAACATTCACTGATGGATCTAATTCGTCTTAGAACATATCCATGTCTTTCAACACTATTGAACGTTTGTTCAACCAGTATTTATTCTTATCAAAGTTATAACCTGTTGGTCAGTATTTGTGATCTTTAAAAGGTGATCAAATTGATTCTATAGCAGAAGAAAGTATTTATTGTCAAAATGTTGGACATTAAAACAAGCTTTTTGTCTTTACATATTCTAGTAGTTCTATATATATTATATCCCTCTAATATAAAGGTATTGATCTACATATAATGTTAACAAATCTTATGTTTAAATCTTGATATAACTCAGAGACTTGCTTATGTATTTGATAACTGTTTATAATGTTTAGATTATGTTTTGTGATATCAGTTCATGGTATGTACTTGATAACTGTTTATAATGTTTAGATTATGTTTTGTGATATCAGTTCATGGTATGTACTTGATAACTGTTTATAATGTTTAGATTATGTTTTGTGATATCAGTTCATGGTATGTGTTTGATAACTGTTTATAATGTTTAGATTATGTTTTTTGATATCAGTTCATGGTATGTGTTTGAGATTATCCTGTTTCCGTGCGAACATTTTTCTGAATTGTAATAGACAAATCTAACAAAACGTTTATCGAAATTTTTAAAAATCGTTCTTCTTATTATATTATCTACTTTAAGTATGGGTCTCCTTAAAAAAATAATTAAAATAAGAATAATTTAAAAAAAAAACATTCAATAAATCTTGCTTGTTTCCTCCGGAAAATCTACAATCGTTTACTCTCCTGTTAAATTAATCTTGAATCCTTCTCGTAATTCAACTGTCTTTAAATCTTCTAGTCATTATTTGTGTTTGCTTTTTAGTTGGAATATGTATTAATAAAGGTAAGATTGTTTTATAGATGCATCAATTCTATCTGGTTCACGTAAAGCGACCTCTACATATTATTGTTTTGCGCATTAAGTAATACATCTTCTGGTAATAGTGGTATATCATCTTATGGTATTGATATATCTATTAATACTTTTATTTATTAAACCATTATTGTTTTCATTAATCATACCACTATTACTTTTTGAAAATAATCATCGTTAAACTTAGTTTTTGGTGAGCATACATCAAATCTTTTGTTACAGTCTTCCACGTTTGCATGTAATAATAAAAATATATCCTCCATTACAATAACGGAGTGATTTTATCGTATTTATATGATTTAATCACTCTGTTACTGCTTATATTACTTGTATTTTAACATATTATTCTGACATTGAAATTATCTTCAAAAATAATTCGGCCTTAAAAATAAATGATAGATGAGCAATATTGTTGGAATCCGTATCAAAGTCCAGCTGCTTAAATACGTCAGTCAGTTAGGGGCACACCAAAAAGATATATATGTATAATATATGTTACATTAAAAGGATGGTCAACTGGGCGTATAAATACACGTGGCACAGTCAAGCTAAAAGAAATTCATACAAAAGTGTTTACATATAGACGACATTGATTCTCTGTGGCTGACCTGCATATTTGATTTGCAAGTATACGAAAGAAAAATACCTGTTCTAATTTTGTCTATAGATTTTGTTAAAGCATTTGATACAACACCCTGGAAATTTATAGACACAACTTTATAGACACTTTAACTTGATGGTGATTCAATACTAATATAGATAGAACTATTTTATAAGGAAGCTATTTAATCTATATTGCAACATGGATAGATGTAAGACTTTTTTAATGTAAAAAGGGGTCGTAGAGGAGATCCAATTTCTCCATACATACTTGTTTTCTTGGAAAAATAATAAGAAACAACAAAACAATGAAAAGAATTGTTATTAATAAGACTGAAAACAAATTAAATAAATATGCTGATGATATTCAAATATTTTTAGATGGTAGTGAAATATCTCTTAAAGCTATATTAGATGTGTTACAAAACTTTTGTAGAATAGCAGAGGGAAAAAATAATGGAGAAAAGACTAGGGCAATTTGAATTTGGGCATTATTGAAATCAAATAAAAAATTGTATCACGATTTTAATTTAGATTGGCATCAAGGACCTTTAACTTTAAGGAGCATTTTTTTAAAGCATATTATCTGATATTTGGGATTTAAATTTACCTGCGGTATTGAAGAAGATAGAATCAAACCTTAATAGTTGGACAATGAGCAAAATTACAATTACTCTGCATGGAAATATTACCATAATTAAATCCTTAGCTTTATCGAAATGTATGCATCTATCTCGATCTTTGCCTGATCGACCACAATTTCTCACTGAAAAACTTGAAAAATTGCTTTTTCGTAAGATTTATTTGGAACTTAAATAAGATCATATTAAAAGACACGCAGTGTATCAATCTATTATTCTGCTACTGAGTTTATGGAGTTGGGTTTATCTTTGGCTTCAGAACTGGGTAATATTTTGTGAGTTTTGGACTTTGATAAATAAAATCATCATATTCCAAACAATTGTCATTTCTTTTGGATTTCTTTTAAAATATATTGTCATACTTTAATCTCATGCCAAAGCAATTTTTGTCAATAAATTAAGCTATTGGTAATCAATGGCGACAAAGTGAGTATGTTTCTGATTTTATAAGACTATTATGCGTTTGGAGTCATTAATACTTTGCTCATTTATTTTCTGTCTTGACGTCTTCTTTCTTCCTTTCTTTATTCTTCTTTCGGATATATGTTATATAACTATTGAAATATTCAGTTCAGCTTTATGATCACAAAATTATTCATGTTCGATTTGAACTTCAAACAAATATTTTTATTGTATGTTTTATTACTTTCACCGATTCTATAGCGCTAATTTGCAAAGTTAGCAATGGGACTGGACCACAAAAAATGGCTGTAAAAATAGAATTCAAATCCATTATAAATAAAAATACCTTCCCTATCCCCCTACCACCATATGATCCCCTGCTTTGATGAGAGAGAGAGAGAGAGAGAGAGAGAGAGAGAGAGAGAGAGAGAGAGAGAGAGAGAGAGAGACTTTAACACTGAGCATGTGTGTGTCTGACAGAAAGAAACAGAGATAGGTACATTGTAAAATGTGTATGTATGTGTGAATATCTGATTCATACTTACAAATGAGACTGAGAGACAGACTGAGAGAGATAGGTACATTTTAAAATATGTGTGTGTGTGTGTGTGTGTGTGTGTTTAAAAAAAAATATCTTATACATGCTTTAAAACAAATAAAAAACATACACACACTTGATTTGATATATTCTCGTACCTCCTACCTTGTGGAAATGGGATGGTATTTACTATCGTTTTTGAATTTCTTCATTGGAATGGGTTTTTTTGCTGTTTCTTCTGCTTGTCGTACCTTAAATGTTCTGCTGGAATGGGTTCTTCTTCTGTTTCGTCAGCTTTTTCGGGTTTTGAAATGTTCTCCTTTTTCCATTTTTTCACTTTTTTGTGACACTCTGTAGACCAATGTTCTAGACAATGATAACAGGTATCTTGATATTTGGTTCTCTTTGTGCTTGTCTTAGTGGTTCCTTTTCATTGACGTAGTCAACATTCTGGAAACCAATGTCCTTTACCTTGACAGACATAACAAGTATTTTGACTTTTATTCTGAGAGGATTAGTCTGGAGTTTCTCCAGAAGGCTTGTTTAAAGTGTATTTTCAAATGACTGTCTGTAAATCTCTGACCAGAAGGGTCATCTGTTGTGATTCTTCCAGCTTCACAGATTGAAACTGCATGAGAGTATTCTCTTAGGTAGGGGGTCAATATACATGAAACATTGTACTTTATTTCCTTCTCCCAAATAAACAAAACTCTCTCTCTCTCTCTCTCTCTCTCTCTCTCTCTATATATATATATATATATATATATATATATATATATATATATATATAGAGAGAGAGAGAGAGAGAGAGAGAGAGATGGTTTATGGTTTTTCTTTCATGGTAGAACATATTTACATTTTTGTTTAAAAAAAACAATATAAGGAGAAAAAACAACAAAGATCGTTTCTTTCCGGACGCAATAAATGCACATTAAAAAAAACACAGTTCATCTTTGTTTTGTTTTTTGTTCATGGTGCAACTAATTTACATTTAAAATTAGAAAGTTCTTGTTTTCTTTCTTTCATCTGTCACACACAACGTCTTTGACATAATCAGTCACTACTTGTGTCCAAGTGTCGAATCCATCACTCGGTGATTGTATTTACGACCTACCAAAGGAAGGTAGTGACAGCAAAGAAACAATCTCTCTCTCTCTCTCTCTCTCTCTCTCTCTCTCTCTCTCTCTCTCTCTCTCTCTCTCTCTCTCTCTCTCTCTCTCTCTCTCGTCACAATGATTACGTGAAATAGAAGGCTATATTACTTTGGTTTGGCCATTTTCCAAAACTGCGACACCAACAAATTTAGAACCGTTGTGTGTTTGTTCATAGGGTACATTTCACTGATCATATTAAATCTAGAATTTAGCTGGGCCTTTGTAATAAAACAAACAAACTCACAACTTGACCTGAACTATTAAATTCATACAGGACCCAAATTCGTTAGCTTGAGAAACTGTAACCAAATATTGCTGCTCTCTAAAAACCAGTTCATAGATCGTTTTGTTTGGAAAAGGAGTGTAGCGCATAATCAGGATATTATAGACGAGGCTAAATTTTTTACTTTATTTCTAATTGGAATAATAGGTTGTTACGGGATTTACTTCTATTTTTATACTTTCGTTTACGTCCTAGCCTGTATGAATGGAATGGTAGTTTTGTTTCAAATAGGAGGTAGGGATATTATAAATGGGGGTTGAGGTTTTTACTTTATTTATAAGGAGGATGATACGGAAGTTATAAGGGGAAATAGAGAAGTTAATTTTGTTTATAAAGGATTTAAATTCCATTTTATACCTCTTCTTGTGTGGACGGTAGATGAGTGAGTGCTGGCCTCTAAAAACGGGGGTAATTAAACTATAGGGGGATAAGAGTTTTCCTTTGTTTATAAGGGGATCATAAGGTGGTATAAGGAGAGTTGGTTTTGTTTAAAAGGGATTTAAATTCTATTTTGTATACCCTTCTAGTACCTCCTACCTTGTGGAAAGGGGATGGTAGTTTTGTCTAAAAATAGGAGGGTACGAGAGGGTAGGGTAGAGAGATTATAGAGGGGCTATATGTTTTTTCTTTATAAGAGGGATCATTGTGTGGTAAATGGCTAGGGAAGGTATTTTTATTTATAATGGATATAAATTCTATTTTATATATCCCTTTTCTACACTCTACCCTGTGTAAATGGGATGGTCGTTTTGTTTTGAAAAAAGGAACACAAGAGAGGGTATGGTAGGGAGATTATAGATGGGCTAGAGGTTTCTACTTTATTTATAAGGTCATCATAGGGTGGTAGGGAGATAGGAATGGTATTTTATTTATAAGGGAATTAAATTATATTTTTTTATTCCCCTTCTTTTACATCCGACCCTGTGTGGTCAGTAAATGAGTGAATATTGGCATTCCAAGCATGTTAAATAGTAGCTAGACTTTCATCATTACATTTCTTGTTTTAGGCCGGAGAACCCTGGACATGATAAACCTATATTCATTTCAGTTATAAGACAGATAAACTCACTTTTCCCGCCAACATTGATCCATATACTGTTACAAAAACAGAAAGACTCACCACACATGATAAACCTATGACGTAATATTAATTTCCGTTAGAGTGCAGACCAGCTCACATTTCCCGCGAAAATAGATCAATGCACTGTTGCAACAACAGATTCACCACATACGATAAACCTTTGAAACAAGATGGTGGCCTAATGTTAAAATCTCGTTTGGCTCTATAAATCGCAGACACTATTTAACATGGGAGTCCCGTTTTGCTCTATTTCGCCACACTGTACCACTTATGACAATTTGGATTTGTATATGTTGTATAATGGCAGTATTGAAGATACTAGAGCCAGTAATTGCATAACACTCACACCTAGCCAGTGATATCAGTTATCAGGTCCAATCTGTTAACGTTTGACTAATGAGTGGACCGAGTCAGCGATTCATTAATTTTTTTAGATCCAGTCGAACACCTACCATATATCAATAGCGATACAATAAGCAGTACCTTAGGAAAACTTTTTATTTTTAAATCAAGTACATTTTAACGTTTGATCGACGAAAGGTAAAATGTAACTTGTTTCTTTTTTCTTTTTCTTCCCCCACATAGGAGAAGAATGTCACCTTAGTTTTCATTTAGAGTATTCTTTGGAAATTGTTCAAATTTACATTAGTGAATATCTATCTGATGGGCATTATGGGGATGGGAGGTGGTTTATTCACTTTGAGACACTCTTCCCGACCTCGCGAGATGAGAAGCGTATTTATTTTAAAGGCGACAATTACAAGTAGTCTAATGAGTAAACTGTATCAGCACAAAGTACACGGTCTCATTTCTCTGCAAAACTTTCCAGAAAAAGATACGCCATTTTTCACAGGAAGGTGATAAAGAGTAAATTGGAGGATAATTTGTGTTGTTGGAAGGTTAGCCATCTCTCTCTCTCTCTCTCTCTCTCTCTCTCTCTCTCTCTCTCTCTCTCTCTCTCTCTCTCACACACACACACACACACACACACACACACACACACGCCGACACCACGTGGTCCTCGAAAAGACAGTTTATTATTATCTTCCAGAAAATAGCAGTTGATAAGAAAGTTGGTCAATATAGCCCACTTTGTTCTTCACAATGGATCAACAGAACATAATACAATATTTCTAATGACCATAATGCTTGCAGGTGTTGTACAACCGAGGTTTATAATCTGTTGCACATTAATACTGTGTCACTAAATCTACTATTTTCTGTTGGATTAGCAACATGCCATAAACATCGCCTATTTTTGAGATCAATACTAAATACAGGCTGAGGGATGGTTAATATTTACACGGGAAAGAAAAGAGGAGTGGGTGGGGTTGGGAGTGGATGTAATTTACAGACAGGTTGTGACTTCAGACATGTAGGGTACACAATTTTATGTAAAACCCAAGGTATGATATCAATTTAGTTGTCATGATAGGGTATGATATTCCATGTAACTACATTCTAGGAGGTGTCAACTGTCACGTTAATATGATTTACAATTATATCGCCTCCTCTCCCACAGAATATCGACTGTTCCCTAATCTGTCCATTTGCAGATCTTCCAGCATAACTCATCCATGGTCTACCAGCACGAATATTTTCATAACCTACTGTCCACTTCAAGGTACCTTCTGGTATTTGCATGTGACTCAGAAATTAATTTTATTTACTTATTTATTAATTGTTTGTTTATTTGTGTTTCTCTCTCTCTCTAATAATTGATGGAATCTTTACTGCAACTACTTTTGAATTCTTATGTTATTCGGTGAATTTATATTCTTTCCATCAGCTCTAGAATGCTAATGCTGTTGAGTCTCTTTGTTGGGATCCTTCCGATCTTGCATATTGTCTCACCATTATAACACGAGTTCCGAAATTATGTGCAAGAAATCGGACGAACACACTACTAATAGAAAAAAAGTATGTATTAGTCATATTGTTTATATTGTACATTTTGGATACTTTTATAACAATAGGGTTCTCCATATAAGTTTACTGTAAAGATTCTCCAGACATGTTGACCGTCAACAACTATTTTGGACCTACTCAACTTCAATGATGTCCATTTTGAAGATAACATCCACCAAAGATCCCAATCAGCGAGAAGAGGCTGTAAAGTTTTCAACAACAATAATATGCATTTTTTCTTGATACTTCTTTAAGGACAATCTATACTGCGATAATTTGTTGCATCTTACACGTTTTCTCTTTCTTAAATATTATTTCTAATGCAATAAAATTAGACCAGAATTGCACTGGCATTTCAAGGCAATTCGTCCCTACGACCGATTTCGAAGTTATTTTTTATGGCAGGCCTAACTTGCATTTATAGACTTAACTTAAAGACTTTATGTTGTGAAATTAGACATTACCCCACACGTAAACTTGCACCAGGTCGCATTTTCAGTATATTTTCCCAAACATTTTTTCTTATGAAATAACGGTGTTCTTAGAATTTTATTTCTGTCTCGTCAATAAAAACGTTTAGCTGTCATTGACGAAGAATTAACGACATAGTAGTAACACACGCTAAATTTGATAGAAATTTTTATGGGCAGGAAATGTTTGAAAATGGCACTTGGTGCAATTCTAACTTGAATTTAATGACTAAGTTAAAGACTTATGTTGTGAAATAAGAGCCAGAATTTGCCTCACAGGTAAAGTTGCACCAGGTTCCATTTTTAGTATATTTTCCCTTAATTTTTTTTATCAGCTTTTTCTGTTCTGAGTACTTTCGTTATTGTCTCTTCAATAACAGTTTAAAAGGCATTTTAGGGAAAGTAGGAGCACACGTTGAATTTGCTCGAACATTGTATGGGCAGAAAATGTATTGATCAGGAGATTTGGCACAAATCTACCTTACAGGAATAGTGAGAAGTATAGCTTTCCATAGCCGTTGAGAATGCAAATGATGCAGATATTCTACCTAATTATATAAAATTTTAGTACTTTGCAAAATTAAGAGTAGAATGTATATAGACAATTCTGGACGACTCATACTTTTGTGTATTACCTTCTCGTTCAGGGATACGACAGTATTAAAAATAATACATTAAAAAGCTATTATATCATTGAAGTTTGGAGGTATTATTTTCACAAAATAAAAAATAGTTAGATCAGCCATACTTGTGAATATTTGATAATCATATAAAAATTACCAGACCAGTTGGACTTGGGGTGCATTATTTTCACAAATTAAACCCTTACTAGACCAGATAGAATTGAAATTTAACAAACTGGACCTGTTAAGGGGTAAGAATAGTTAACTTGCGTACACTTAAATGGATTTTAGTGGATAGGCGGCACAGAGCAATATACATCAGGTATACAAATTTGGACACAATTGCAAATGTCTCAGTTAGTTGTCATATAAGTATCCTATACATCATACGGCATTAAAATTGTAAGCGAGCTAAATTCTTTCATCGGTAAAAGGGAACGTGAAATGAAATACATGCTATACTTTTTACAAAACATTAAACGTTGTACACATTGCAAGAAAGGTTAGAGAAAGAAAAATACATTAAACATTCCAGCTGGTTGTCGTGTTGTTTCTTTAGGTTAGGCCCTTTACTATCATAACCTCACCATTAATTGTCTTTCATGCACTGATTTGTCATTGAGAACCAAGCAAAGATTTCTCTGAGACAAACCAAAGTTTGAATGAAAAGCAAATGTACATCTGCATGCATTTAACACTTTCTGGAAGGCAGGTTATGTTTGTTTGAAAATGTCAAACGCTTTAAGGCGTTACTCAAAATGGTACAGTGGTATAGAACATCATCCAGTTGATCAGACAAAATGTAGGAACACTGGACATAGCCCAGTGACGGATTCCTCCTGCACACACATTACTTTCATGACGCTTCAATATTTCTTCATCGCACGAGTCCAAGGCCTTGTAAAATGAAACATATTGTTCATTGCTTGCGTTGCGTGCCATATATCTGTAATAAAGCCCAATGCTTCCATTGAAACATGGCTGCTTTTTTACTTCGTTTGCTACAGGTATGCATTCTGGCTTACATTGTCCAAGACTTGAGCAGGCTGAAGTTACACTGAGGAAGACTTCTTGTAGAATATTTGAAAAGTCCTTGAGATGGCAACCTTCTACAACTTTTTCCAACCTGTAACAGGTTGAGATGTTAGCATAACTCGTGCACCTATTTACTGTGATATTTTCCTTCGGGTAGTACCAAATGAAAGCCAAGCACATTTCATCCCTGGTCGCCTCTCCAAAATAGGTGTACTCGGACCTTGAGGTGGATTTGTACACGCATGTCGACGTAAATGAATCGAATGTGTTGACTTTAACCGGATCTGCAAAGCTTTCAAAATAAATAAATAATGTAATGGCCATTTCCTTAATCGTTCTCTATTCACGGACCAACATAGCGGATATTACAACACCTTTAAGATGAAAGCATCACTGATTTACAAATAAACCATTTACTTTGTAATACATTGATTTATCATTAAATGTTTTGAATACATGAAATTTTAATAAAAACGATTATGCCATGTCAAGTTTTATATACACTTGCATAAATTATCACAAGAATTACAGTCTTCCCGCGATTACACAGTGACTCACAACGATGCACGGGCTCAGTTAGTCATTTGTCCGTAAATTCTTAAATATCTAATATGCATCATTGCATATATCCCAATTAGCTGTGAAAAGCAATACTAGTATCTCTTAGCGTGACCGTCAGCTGTCTCGTGTGTATGGTATAACCATGACCCAGTTGTTTATACTGACACGTTCTTGTGTTTATGGTTATGCTCCTGACTGTAATTCTATTGTAAGTAAAGTTTGTAAACTCTGGATTCAAACATTCATTTATGAAATGTAGCTCTAACCCTTGCCAAATATATTTATAATCATATGCGTAGTCGGCATTCATGATTTATTGAGAGACATACATTTTTGGCAGTGTCTTTTAGGTTTACGGCCATTCTAAAGGTCTTGCGCGGAAAGAAATAAGTTTTAATTTAAATGCAGATCCTAAATTTATCAAATCTAATAACCACGTTATTCCTCCTCATTGTTTGTTAATGTTTAGTTGTACTTTTACATTTATGTTCACGACATCTTCAGTTCCACTTTCCATTAAATAAACAGACTAAAACTATTTTCCAAAACTGAAGAGTAACCACACGCAACGAAGAGTATCTGCCATCAGTATGTGTGTATGTATGCACAGGATTTCACGGCACATCAGCAAAATCCTGGCTGCATTGTGCCGACCATCATTAGGACCGAATTAATTAGAAATTGCTCTGAAATATGTGTGTGTGTGTGTGTGTGTGTGCGCGCTGATAAAGTGACATTTGATCTTTTTGAACGTCTAATTTTCAATTTAAGGCGGGCAAAGTCCACTGTTATAGTAGAAATTTACTCTTTCTTACTCTTTTTGAAAAGAAGGCTTAAATAGTGTTTTTGGTACGTAGATTTTGTCTCCAAAACCACGTCAAGCAAAAAGAGTCCATTACGTGCATTTCGGGGCATAGTTGTCACGTCAACTAATGTCAGAAATATATGTGAATGTAAGGCAGGTGTGTTGCACTATATTTCCATGATACGATATTCGCTACCATGAAGCTAGACACTCGCTGTAATGCCTATCTCAATATATCGCTGAATTGGATTTTATATGTATATATGTCTGTATGTATGTCTGTATGTATATATATATATATATATATATATATATATATATATATATATATATATATATATATATATATATATATATAACACATTAACATGGAAGAAAATACGAAGACATTATATGATTATTTAGTAGTTAGAAAAAAGAAAGAAAGAAGAAAGAAAGAGCAAACCGACTAAGCGTCATTATAGATTTTTAGATTTTAATAGTTAAACATATCAATTAAACAAAGTCTATTTCATTTACTAATCAAACGTTCCAATACACTGGTTGTATTCTTAAAAACGTTATTGATATTATTTTAAAACTACAAACGAAAAAAAGTTAATTACAAATAAAAAAATATAAATATAATATTAATTATTACCCCAAAATTCACATGATACCATTACGGTAGTCAATTCCTCCATGACTTTTGGGAAGCAAACCCTGTATATCCCCATAGTGTCTTTTTCTTATACTTACGTATGCACAACAGGGCTGTCATAGCTATAGAATTCGTCATCAGCTAGGGTCTCTTCTTGTCCTCCGATATGGATGACACTTGTACTATGATCTATTCCTGTAGAAAGGACGCAAAAAAAGAAACATTATAATTTGATACGAAACAAACACTTTATAATGCTTGCAGCTCTCTGATATTTCATAATTAAAAATAACTATAAAATTCGGATGGATCATTCAGCCTCCAAGATTCTACCCATGCGCACTATTCTTTCACCCAGGTGAAAATACAAAATGTTGATACATACAGGTCATTAGTACAGTAACTTGATCTTGGTGGTTTTATCGCGTCTCGTTCGATAGTGGAAGGACATGGAAGGGACGAGCGTGATCCGATGTCCTTCCGCTGTCAATTAGTTGCGGTACACGCACCCAGATCAAGTTACTGTAATGATGATGTGTTATCATATACCCTTAACAATTATTTCATAATAAAAAGACAACTTTTGTTGTTTTGATTCCATTCATCGATCCACATTGTACATTATGTCTAAATATATCGTAAACGAAATGACAAAACAATATTAAAACAATTATAAAGAGGTAGGTGTATACTAAGAAGCTTCATAGTGAGAACCCACTGCACTGCCACCCCCACCCCCTCCCAACACACACACACACCTTTCTTGGTTGGGGAGACCATTATACAGAGTTCGTAAAATAAAATTCGTTAAATATATTATAATGTTATGTGTCTTCTTGCAATGACTGCATGCACAAAGTTTGGTCAGCAAATACTGAAAATGTTATTGTAATTGACATATCCGTGCATTTTACCTTATCCCTCCCAGGATCCCCAGGGGAGGGAACAAATAATACACCTTTTATTCAGATGGTTTCCAATCGGACGAGATAATTATCAGTTTCGTTAATTTCCACCCAGTGATTTAGGATATATGATAGTATAGAGACGGACGGACAGATAGACAGAGGGTATCACAAAATACCCAGGCTTGACACTAAACCATGGGAGTAATTAAATGAAAACAAAACAGACTGAACCAAGGTGATACTGACTCAGAATCAAGATATACCACAACCCTTCTCATAGAATGTGAACTCATTTGTCAACAAAGACTGTTTAATTGTATATTTACCAAGAATAAGAATGTGAAGAGAACTAATATTACATATAAATTTCTTTATAGAAACCTTTAAGGGAGTATAATCGTGAACAAGATGTGTGAACCAAAATCTTTAGTTAACAAACGCAATCCATAACTAATTGATACACGACTAAAAGGGTCCAGTAAATATCTTTTAAGTTCAGCCACATGGATACGAAGTGGTTTTCTAAGATTACCTTAGAAAAGATGGGGGATGTTTTTTCTTGTTGTTGTCTTTAGTGTATGTACATTATTCAACAAAACTCTGTGTTTTAAAAGCATCCGGCAAAGAAATGCTTTAAAGAATCAATGTGGATAAGAGTAAATTTAAACGGGACTGACAGACTCCTGGTCGGCCGTATTTATTGCAGTGCCAATAAGTGCAGTGGATGGACTGACTCTGTCAGCATTACAGTTGAACTATTCACACATTCTTTTAATGGGCGACGTAAGTTTCAAGGACAAAATCTGGAAGATTTAACAAACAGCAGCAAGCAGTACACATGTTTCATCCCAGTTATTGGACATTATTACAGGGTCATTGATATTTCAACATGCCCTTAAACTTTTACATTTTAGAAAAGGACATGACTCAGATTGGTCTGATCAAGGAGCGGGGGTATGATAGAGTTTGGAGTACCACGCTTCGACTGGAAAGGAAGAACGAGTTTCATGGGTTCCGCTGATATTAAAGTTCTTCAATAATAATCAAATTCTTCAAGGAAAATGACAGTGAATGAAGGCAGCGACTTTCCTATTGCAATTGGAGTGAATTGCAATTGGATTGAATTCTAACTGGATTGAATGATTTCATCTCGAAAGATAGATATGTTGAATTCTACAACACTCAAGAAAACAAAAGAAACAAACAAAGAAACAAAAACAAAACAAAACAAACAAACAAAAAATAAAAACAAACAAAAGCATTCAGAAAGCAGCAGGTCGGAAGATGAAGTGAATAAACCATAGATAAATAATGATACTGTTAAGCTACTGTCTTAAACCCCTCAGCATAAAACAGATACAGTCACAGCACCTGAACAAAGATGATAGGAGTGGCGAAATGAAGATCTACTGGCCAATAGTATTGAAAAACATGCAATGGATGGTCTTCATGTGCATTTAGTTACCTTCAAAGGTTTAGAGACTGGAGGTGAGACCTGGGTTGCTAAACAAGTATTAGTTGTCATTAACCAATCAGTATCTTCCTTTCTAGTACAATTAAACCGATAGAAACATCGAGACTATTACATATGACTGGCTCATAACTGATTCCCCGAATAGACGAGATATTTATTAGCAGAAAGAACGTGAGCGTCTCCTCCATTTGGAAATCTGATATTCTCGGTGTTTACCTTTACAGTTAATTTTGCTTCCGATTTCATCATATCAGGATCATGCCCAGAGTGTAACGTGCATATGCTTCTTCTTGATTTTTTTTTCACGCGGACTATGTCTACTCTTGCTTAAATCTTCACGCTGTTTTCAGGTGCATTCACCTTGCATAAAACAAACTACCATGATTTGCAACAAAACCGCAAACATTCGAGGCGTGGTCTGGCTCCAAGAATAATCCGAGATGTTGCAATTGATTTAACATCATCGATTAACATAATTCATCTACAGTGTTGTTTGTTTTATGGGATTCAAATTTTCTCATGAAATTGCCTTCGTAAGTTTCGTTTCATATTTTTGTTTTTGAAATTTCTTTGTTTTTCTTCCTTTTCCTTTCCTCTCTTTATTTTATAAAAAAATGATTCTTATTCGACTTACTTGAACATCATATGGTAGTGGGGTGGTGGTGAAACTTGCCACGTTAAATGGTAACGATGGTAACGATGAGGGTGGCCAAGGTGATAATGATGTTGAGGGTGATGGTCCTTGCTGCTGCTGATCACGAAGGTGATGATTACGATTACTAAATGTATATTAATGATAAAGATTATAATGTTGATATTTCGTCCCTGATGTCACATTTTGATATAGTTGACTTACCTAAGTAATGCATGTGGTTAAATACCGCCGTGATATACACCGGACCACTCATTATTGCAGCTGTACAGTCACCAGGGCAACTCCCCGTGACAGCCACTTTCTCCTGACCTGGTGGAATGTTGAGACGAATTTGACCGATCACGAAAATCCCAGCATCATACTGACGGAGTGTTTTCGTGTAGTAGAGTATAATTCCAGAGCTGTCAGTGTAATTTGATCGAAGCTCAGGATTGTTCCAGTGAACCTGAAATAAAGGCTCGGCTTCATATAACATACATCAGTCTTTTGTTATCGACCTTCATCTTTGTCAATCACTTTTTCTGTTATGCTTTAACAAGTTTTGAGATTATATTGTCTTAATATCGTCCTAATCCCCGACTGCAATCCAATGCATTTTAATGCTACCGTTTGTACTCGCTTATAAGTCGGATCCAACTGAAAACTACACAGACACAAATCTGCCGTTGCATAATGCTCCAGCAGATCTGGGTCTATGCAATTGGTTAGGACTAATCAGCAGAACAAAGGACATATACCCTGATCTGCTGCCGCATTATGCGACGGCAGATCTTGGACTATGTTGTTTGCTGTTAGATCCCACTTATACCCGAATACAACGATACTTCTTAATCCATAACTATTAACGCTTTGGTCGGGAACATAGAACAAAGTTAGAATAGATAATATATGTATAACGAAAACATTAGCATGTGAAGAAAATCTCGACTAAGCATGTAAAAGACTTAAGATTCATCAGGACATCATCGACGCGATGAAGACATAATCTCTCGCATGACTCCAATGGTGTCGGCACGATATACCATTTTATTTATTGATATGCTGTTAAATACAAATGAATCAGTCAATCTAGTTTCACTGCTCGGTCATAGAACTTGCTTAATCTTGTAAATTGCTATCAAATTGAATGATCACTCTGCACATATCATAGATGATGCCACTATGTATGTATGTATTTATGTATGTATGTATGTATGTATGTATGTATGTATGTATGTATGTATGTATGTATGTATGTATGTATGTATGTATGTATGTATGTATGTATGTATTTATGTATCTAACAGAGCTCTACATAAGAATTGAACTAATATAGTATTTCACTCATTGTTTTGGAACTAATTGATTTTTTAAAATTCGATATAGTACACAAACTTACGATACCAGCCTAAGTTTTGATCACAAAGAGGTTAATCGTAGCTTTTTAGAGAGCGTCAAATAGCTTAGTGACCAAACTAATTCAGGGTGGATTGGATCATATGGTTCTATTTGAGTGTGTCGTCTCACAGTGAGCAAGTACAATCATTTCAAACGTACACCAAACATCCAGAGCTTGTTCCTATAGCATAGTTTATACAGGTATTGTTGAGGTTTAAGTCACTGTTCATTATTTGACTTAGTGTTGTATCTTTTCCGTCTGTTTTTGTAAGAGTGCTTAAAGGTTCAATGGGACCTCTATTCGAGATTGTTCCAATCATTCTGTACCCCCTATATTTATGTTACAGGCATACCGCGAAAATCGATTACTATTCCATTTTCATCTTTGATGATGATATTCAATCTGCTAATTGTACCCACTGTAATTGCTTTAATTAACCCTTAACACTGTAATTCCTTGTATTAACCCTTAACACTGTAATTGCTTGTATTAACCCTTAACACTGTACGAGACAAAGTCTCAGTGAAAAAAGTAACGGGGAAAAGATTCAAGTAAACATGAATACTTGCTATTTGTGTTGTTACAGATTAATCCTGGAAAGTATACATTTTTTGGTTTAAAAACCCCGCAAACTGGATCTGATTCAGTTAATTACTGTAAAGTTCACTGACTTTAAATCTTATATGGAGGATGGTAATATGTGATAAACAGAGTACAATTGTTACTCAGAGTAATTCGAACGTTTGAGCTGTGTTTCAAACATTCAACATCAATATATAATTCTTTGTCACCATCTACAGTTATTCCCTCTTTATATATATATATATATATATATATATATATATATATATATATATATATATATATATATATATATATATATGGCATGGAATTAGGCTGTTGTAATGTAGCCCTCTTGATTTGAGACGTTCATTTGCATTAGAATTTTTCATGCCTGATTTTGCTTTTTTTATGTCTTTATACCCGTTATACTGGCTGGCGATGAAAACAAACGCCTCATTGCTGACCTCAGTGTAGTAATAGCTTTGCTTATCATGTCATCTATACTGTTCAATTTAGTGATAGCTGAGGCATTGTGATGTTTTAGTACAATACAATACAATACTGACACAAAAAAACCTCAAAGAACAACTAAGCTTGTAACTATTCCCGATAAACCCAATCCAGCTGCAGAAACACCTACACCAGCTGAAAACGTTTCCATACCTGCCTCGAACAACTTCAAAATTTTTGTATAGAAGTCTGTATTTTTTCTCCTGCGTCCATGGTGCTCAGTATCAATGACCAAATCATTTTTGATCTCTTTATTTGTTTGCAGTACTATCTGTGCTTCAATTGTTGCAGTTTTGAGGATTGCCATTCATGTACTATTCCAGAGATGCTATTTGTTGAGTAAATATTTTATCAGGTAAAAGTTAACTCGCTACCAGGTAGTCGATTCCAAACTGGCTAAATAAACTGGAACGATCATCTTGATAACAACTCCAACATCCACTAGATGTTTCTCAAATTAATTTTCATCATAGATGGCTAAAATCTTTACAAAACCCTTAGGTGTGAGTGAAGATGAACTAGACATAGATCATGTAATATCATGTGCCTCTTTTGAATTATCGTATCCTGAACAGCAACGACGTTCCGTTGGACAAATATGAAATACATGATAGCAAGCGAAAACAGATTTTTAAAAAAATACAAAATTCATTCTAGTGAAGAGATCACCATAAAAACGTCAAATCATTTAAGACCGCTAACTACATCATTGAAAAAATACTGCGCAGTATTTAAGTATCGTGACAGATGCTGTTAAAGGTACAAATGCATCAACAACAAAGACATCGGTGAGCATTTTATTTCCCTTTGACCGTTTTGGACGATACTTGTTGTTTTGCAACAGTTTCAATCAATTTTTCAACATTTATTTTCTCGTAGTACCTAGATGCAAGAGTTGTTACCTTGCAACTCCGGTGCGCCTCGTTGCTTCTGCCAACGACGAAGCAACATTCTCATTGCTTTATGTTGTGTTGTTGAAATCTAAATGTTTGAATGTTTTCAAACTATCACTCAAAGTAGATGGAGGCAAACCTAGCTTAAAGGACAAAATAGCCGGTAAAGTATTTAATTCCACTGGATGTCATGTAGTCATCATTCAACTCATTTTGTAAAGTGTCCAAGTATCGATCGGAATAAATCTGCTAATCAGTGATGTCAGAATGTAAATTGCGACATCCAGCAATGATGAGGAGATATTAGCAGCTCTGGCGTTTACAAAGATTTCATACGTGTTTTGATTTGTTTCTCGTCCATCTTTTCCAACTCTTTTTCAGTGAAGATTTTGCATGTTATCTCTTTCTACGTTCCATTAGCAATTGATATGATAAATATCTGCTTAAACTCTTCAATTTCATATACTGTTCCAGGGTAAATTAAGTTTTTTGTGTATTCGATAAGTCCAATATTGTTTTACCAGCTGTAACATATCCATTTTGTTCTTCGCGATTTAAATAACTGAAAAATGGCTCAAGGAGGTGACGAATCTGAAATGGAAGAGTACGAAAGTCCTGAAGCTTACACCAGAATTGACAATGAATATAATCAATCATTCGAAACACATTTAGATGAATCTAACCTATCAAGAAAGGGTTTTGTCATTCCTCCAGATAATCATCAGGTAGAATGATGGGGTGCATAATGTTTGGCGTAAAAACAGATGAAAATCAATGTCAGTTAATGGTAAATAATTTTAGACTCGAAGACAACACATAATAATTTTACGACAAAGATGGAAATAGTGTTACAATGTCAGAGTTAAACAATCAACGTGAGATCTTGGCTGAAGAAAAAAAAATCAAGAAAGCAATAAAAGATGGATTTGTAGATAAACAAACGAAAGGGAAGGATTTCACACAAGCTAAACTTGCAGCCATATATTTATTCCAAATTATTGGTTCAAAAGATAACTCTGTATATGAAAGTGATGCGTTCTCATATTACAAGAGTTTGTGTTATGTGGGTGTAACGCCATTTTTTAGCACATGATAAGCTATAAATAGCGGCCAGTACATTGGGTGCAGGAAGAACTCGGGAAAACCCCAGAAAGAACCACCGACCCGCGGGAAGCTACTGGTGAGCTTTCTCACATACCTACGTAAGCCGAGCTGAGACTCGATCCCGCGCAGACAGAGGTGAGATGTCAGTGATCTGCGCCTTAGACCACTCGGCCACCCAGGCCCCCCTCACATTTCAAGAAAGGACGACCTAAATGTCCGACTGAACCATCAGTTTCTATCAGGCAACCAATATAGGTCCGTGAGAATATCGAGATTCCAACAATAGACACAAATCAGTGGTATGTTGAACAGGTAAGTAGAAAAGTTTAAATCGGAGAACTTGCATCTGCGGTGAAAAGATTATTAACTACTCAGAAGAAAAAACAATTAAGGGGTTATGTAAATGCTGCATAAGTTTTAAAATCAGAAGTAGAGTTAGTGCGAATTGGTGCTAAAACGTGTGAAAAACAGATTAAAGAGCATAAAATGAATATCTGCAAAGAAAAAGACCCAAGCAAAAGGACCGTGTTTTAAGAACAGTTGAAATCTGATGAAATCATGAAAGCGCAAGTAGTTGGACATTTAACACAACCGGTGAGAAATGTTAGAGAAAACATTGGAAAATCGATGCAAAAGTGAGGAATAAATTATCATTAGACGAAAGACTGAAACAGCTGTTTAAGGAAAATGATGTAACAATAGCTGCTATGGCTATGTCGATTGCAATGACAACATCAATGATTGTTCTGTCAATAGCAACTTTGGAAAGTAGTGTTGATGCATATCTTGATGATGTGATTTATTGAATGCAATCTGTAAATCCGCATCTATTCTGAAAGTTTGCAGGGTATCGCTTTTGATGATTGTAATAAACAAATTAACATTTGTGTTCTCTTGTATGTTGTTTTATATCATATCTAGCTTTGACGATAATTTTATCCCATCCAAACTTGCAAGCAAAAGCACATTATCTCTTGATACCGAAAAAGGTGATTTTTGTTAAATTCACTGTATATTTCTATCACCTCTCTGAAAACTCATCATTTTATAATAAGGGAAATTTGTGCCATTATTGATTTTGTGCTTTAGTAAGTCGAAAGATGTTGTTTACAAATTTACAAGTTTTCTAGCTCTGTCATATACATCGAGAAAGGGTTGGAGAGTGAAGTGTATATGACAATCTGATTGAATTTAAACATTAAAAGGTACACACAATACCGCACTTTTATTCAATTTGCTTGCGTAAAGTACTCAACCACACTGATTATCTAGATCTCTATGTATGTATATATGGTATGCATGTATGTATTGTATGTATAGGGTTTAACTGTTCGTCAACATAATCCTGGTTATATAGTGGAAATTAAAAGCTAAATTCCAAATATGTAAAGGAAAATAATTTCCGGCCCACACCTGACCCTCCTCCCATTCATAAAAAAACAGGAATATAGAGTCTTCCAATTAAACGTAGACATGTTGTCCTTCAGGATAAAAAGGTAAAGCTATTAAAATGCTTTTAAAGGTACAAACAATAAATAAAGGTATCATATATAAACTCCTTAAAGTGCAGGGTCAAAAACTGTTGCATTAAACCTCGTTGTTTTAAAATGTTCAAGATTATCTCTGGTGGTTCATCATCAAAAACCTTCGTAATTCAGTTCACATTAAATAACTTCTTTCTCACTGTGTAAAAGTCGATACAATCGACAAGAATGTGTTTCACTGTTTTCCTGGTAGATGTTTACTCTTCAGGAGGTACGCATTATCAGGTATGTGTGTCCTATACGCGAGTGGCACATCATCTCTGCGATTTGTTCTATATGAAGATGCAACTTTCTAGTGATGGGTTTGATGTGTTGAAGTTTGTTTGTGGAGTTTTCATTCCACATATTTTGCCTAATATATCGAACATACCGATTAATATAATATTTGAAGTCACCATATGGAATCTTCCATTCAGAAAACGAAATGGATGACTGCAGGGCCGCCTATGACCCTTTATCTACCCTTTAATTTCCATTAATACAAATGTGCATAGTCAGCCAACAGTACAGAATACATTTTCTTGATTTATGAGCAAACCATGTTTCTCAAAGATTTAGGATATTAATGGTTTTTCAAATTTAGAGTCTTGCAGGGCTTTCATTGGGAAAAATAAATCCTAAAAGATGATGCAAGTGGTTGTTTTTTTTATAGAGGTAAGAAGTGGAGGCTTTATGAGATAACCGGCTCGAGATGGTTCCAGTGGAGAAGACTTATTGCAATGGCAAAGATTTAACATTATTTTGTTGGGGTGGATGGGAGGTTAATAACCATAGTGGTGATTTTGGAATGGAGAATTTTGCAGTTTTGCAAGAGGTCTGAAGGCAACTGCGCAACGTTGACAGTTGTCATGGCATATAACATATAATTAGATGGGAGTGTCGGGAATGAGATAATAAAATTGTGATGAATAAACTTATAGGCATCGCCGGATCATTAATATGGAAATTTCATCTGAAGACATACTAATACAATCTAATTCCACTCAAAATAAGTAGTACCTGAATCGCTGCCTTTCTGAAGCCCCTCTGTCCAATTCTGAAACCAGCTTTTTCATCGAAACACTGTCCACTTAAACCTACAGACCATATTCCTATGATATCAGAACAGTTATGGCCGGCTGACATGCCACAACGGTACGGCTTGTTCCCTGGAACAAAACACGGACCATTATGTAAGAGACAAGGTCGTCTAAAATGTATTTTCAAGTTTTTAGTATGTATGTATGTATGTATGTATGTATGTATGTATGTATGCATGTATGTATGTGTGTGTATGTATGTATGTATGTATGTATGTATGTATGTATGTATGTATGTATGTATGTATGTATGTATGTATGTATGTATGTATGTATGTATTTATAGGTATGTTGGTAGATATGTATCTTTTAAAAAGATTTTCTTGTACTTGCGAAATAGGTTTTCGGCAACAAATTGCTGAACAATGTCTTACTTGGGTGACTATACCACATGAAATGTAGAAATATATAAGTTGTTTTCAAATGACATCGCAAATGGAATCTGCTGCTACATCAAACAGTATATTTATTCAAAGGTCATATTACATTGCTAAAATGGGATCCCTTTACAACGATTTCAATAATTTCCAATATATCTTTCCTCCTTTACGCCAACAGTATGCATTTAGTTCATCCTCGAAAGGTGAAGTCGCTCGTAATGTAAATGTGTGGTAGCAGGTACCCGTGGGTAGAAATTGGTATAACCCTACATGTGTGAGGGCCCTTGATCGGTCACGTGATAATGTAGTTTGCATCATAATCCGCAAACATCTTGTTGTCTTTAAATAATCAATAAAACGGCCTTAAGGATTATTTTTTTTTCAAATCTAAACGAAATGTTTAAGATGAAGTACTGAAATGGTACACGACCCAGATATCGGAGTCTGCGCAACTCTAAGGTGAAAGACCATTGACAACATGGCGGCAGTTTTAACATTACGAGCGACTTGATCTTCTCAAGGTGATTTGAATGCATACTGTTAACTGAGGCAACAATGCTACCAAATTATTAAAGCAGAAATAAAAGGAAAAAAGGAACTAATTTTTTCCATTTTTCAGGTTGTTTGTATTAATATATTTGTAGACGCAACATTAAATACCATTCGCGATGCCTTTTGAAGACAAAATTATCGATAAGAACTTTGGATTTCTTACAATTATTCAAGTCGGATACAATTCACAAGTCGATACTTTGGCAGCAAGCGATTGTTTCAGAAATGACGTAAAGTATTCACAAGAGCAAAGTATACGCAGTACCTTTTGCAGACAAATATTTACGAACAGATGATTTTCCGTCAAGAACACATCGGACAATTCTGTTTACACAACAACATACACAAAGACCCGAAGTATACTGAATGGTGTGGATTAGATTGAAACCAGGGGTGTAGTGTGGCGCTCTGAACAAATGTATATATTCCGACCAAACATTAATTCAAACAGAAAAAAAAGTCTGGTTCACATGCGAAAACGGTCATGGTAAGAACAAAAATTGCGAGTTACCGTCAACCATCCCACTTCAGTACATAAAATAAGGATACATATCATCCTCCCCCCCTCCCCCCCCCCGCCCCTTCCGGCATCGCTATTTTACTTCAGACGATCCGAGGGTAAATCTTGGTTGCAGTCTGGTTGAAACAAGGGCGTCAGAATACTACAACAAGGTCATTGGTGCGTCGCCAAAACACAACCCTGATCTACTTAGAATGTTTATGGATTTTGTTTTAATCAATTGCTAAAAGATGTTTTGTTTTATCAAGGGATTGTGTTGTGTAACTATGATAGTGTTGATATTTACCCTCATGAGTGACATCATTACATCCAAAAAGTAACATATGGTGCATTATCTTAGCATTGTCGATAATTGGCTCAATTGCTATGAGGTGATATTCCATGTCACTTGGGAGGTCAAAGGTCATACACATATAGGTCGTGTCATTGACGGGAACTGGGGTCACAGGGAGACGAATAGTAACATTCCTTGTATCTATAAAAATACATAAGTAAAATAAAATACATTAAAAAAAATATGAAAATACACATTTGGAACAATACATTAAATATTAATGATCTGAGAACAGTAATCTGTTTTAGATTGTATGCACGTTATCAACTTTAGTGACATTTTCTGTTATCGACGTCCCATGTTAGTGGGTTTTTTTACTGAAAAATCTTGAATCTTGCGATCACAACAGTATATTATTAAATAAAGAATGTTTTAAGACTTCCGGTTTGCCGTTGAACGTGCAATGGTTCGCTCTTTCGGAAGGTGAAAACACCTCCCAACCATTGCCTATAAAGAAGAAGGTAATGAAAATGTTTATTGTAGATTGATACAACGCAGATCGTAAAATTAGTCAGCTTAACTGTTGTTATAAGATATTTCAACGTGCTGATTTTTTATTGTAGTGATATACATGTACACTAAGTGCACAAGCGTGAGGCCAGCCATTGAATAGGCGAGAAAGAAAAAGTCCTCCACAAATACATCAACAACGAAAGGTTCCAGCGCGGGAGTAATTCTTACACGTTCAGGTCTGCAAGGTAGAAATCCCTTAACAGGCCAAATTTCCCCTGACATGCAAGAAGTACGCCCATATTTGTCAAATTTAAACCAAGGGGCGCACAGTGGGGACTCGGAGCTGGGAATCAGAGAGTTGCTTGTAAATATGTACGAAAAGCTTGGCAAAATAAATGAGGTTGTACTGTCTACGATTGAAAGTATGCATTGAAAATGTAATAATTTTATCCAAGATCTTAAGTCAGAGTTTGATGCTGTTAGGAGTGCTGTGCATGGGGAGGTAGAGCAAGTGAAGGAGAGAAGGAAAGAAGTAAAGACCACTATGTAGTTTCATTCAAATAAGGTCGAGGAGTTTGAGACGGAACAACTGAAGAGAATGGAGGTGCATATAAAATCGGTAAAGGAAACTGTGTTAAATACTAAAACCAAAATAGGTAAAGACGTGAAGGAGCTGGACAAAATGCTTCTGAAGTTTAAAAAGCATTGAAGAAGGGTGAATCTACTTTTTTACGGTGTGGCTCGTCAGGGAAGTCCTGAAACGTCTACCAGGTTGTTAAAAGCTTCATTTAAAAACAATCGAACTGGATCCAGAAAATGTAGAAAGCATGTGGTTGACTAATGCACACAGGCTGCCTAGTGACAGATCTGGACCAAAACCAATGATCGTACGATTTATGTTTTTGAGGATAGAGTGGCGGTGCTGAGTATGTGTAATCAGATACCCACGAATCTGAGGATTGCATGACATTGACCCCCAATCATGACGAAAAGCGAGACGAACTTGCACTTGTCCGTTATTAGTTACGACGCCCCCATAATCCAGACGATAAAAACAAGGATCAGAGAGACTGGGATGTCACTGGTACTGAAGGGTAGCAAAAATTCCGATGAGCTCTCGCAGCAGAAAGCGTTTGTGAAGTTTGACAAGAGCCGCGATTTATATTATAGTAAAAATGTCCTGCACTAATTCTTGGCAAATGTAACTATGGGTTAATTCCGACTGATTCAAGTTGATAATGAAGTCAATATAAATTGAAAAAGGGGGAGGAAAGAAAAAAAATTATGTAAAATATAATGGAGTTTCTCCTTACATTTAATAGTAATAGTTTATTAGGCATACAAATTGTTGAGAATAATTATAAACTTTTCCATGTGAATATTTCTTTTTACATAATATAATTACTTTTCTTTGATAAATATATGCCCTATTTAACAGACTCCGTTTAATTTACGCATAAATAACACAGTCTTAGAATTTGCTGACAGAAATAAATGTTATTTAAATTTCGCCGTTTTTCTCCCAGCCGTGTTCAGTTCAGTCTTGATTCTGTACGTTTTTCTGCAATAGGACCCCCACCCACAGTTATTTTTTCCTTCCCTTTGCATCACATTGAACCCATATTGTATGCAATACACTGTCATCTTTTCTTTTCATTTTTTGTTCATTTACTCCTTGTTTGATATTTCTATTGTTTGGTAGGAACAGATAGCTCAGATTTATTTGGTGTAGTTGTTTAATAATGGTTTAATGCTTTTTGTTTTATGCTTTTGTTTGTTCTCCGCTTCGGTGTGAACGGTTATGTACTTGTTTGTGTTATTTCGTGCCGTTTTTTGTCTCATACTACGCTGTCATTTGCTTTGCTTTTCTCTTTCTTTCTTGTATGAATTTCGTGGGAGACCGTTTTTGTGCATGAGAGATACCGTAAGCATAGAACTTCCAAACAACAAATTTCAAAATATCTGCACAAAAAGCAAGCATTTCCAACTGAATCAACAGGTAGATTGCATTTACCTGTTAATACTTCCTGATCTCAGCATATTATCAGAAAATAGTTTTTTCCCCTGTAGAGACATTTCCTTGCAACATGATTTTATATAATTGGTATCTCAATAATATCAGTAAATTGTCAAGGCTAAGGGGATCACCTAAAAAGCGTGATGTTCTGAATTTTCTTAGGGCAAAAAAGCACTCCATATATTTTTTCACAAGACACATATTTCCAAACAAATGATGAGAAAGTCATTGATGCCATATGGAGATAAGAATGTTTCTTTAACTCCTTTACTGGGTAGTCCAGAGGTGTTGCAATCTTATTCAACAATAATTTTGAATATACATTAAACAATTTGATAAAAGGTACAATCGAAAAGATATTAACAGAAATAAGTACATTTCAAAATGTAGATCAACATCCTTACGTAATTATGGCATGCGATTTAAACCTAGCCATGAACTCTGACAAAGATACACAAAAGTATGTCCAGATAAATAATCCTAAAGCTAGAGAGGTAGTGGTAGGTATGACACATGAATTAAATTTAGTTGATATCTGGGGAAAGTTAAATATGGAAAATAACAGATCCACGTAAGCAGGCGAGATTTGATTTATTTTTCAGATCTGATCACTCTTTAATAATGCTTGGTTTTAGGACAAAAATGCGGGAAGAAAAAAATGAGAATGTCATATTGGAAATTTATTGACTCTTCATTACGAGATTATGAATATGTTCTTTCTGTTAAGGGAAAACTCAAGAATATTATAAAACAATATACTTTGACTGTATATTCTCTTGAAAATCTTTGCAACACCCCTAGATTATAAATACAGTTTACTATTGACGACCAACTCTTTTATGAAGTTTTATAAATGGAAATTAGAGGAATTACAATTTCTTTTGCATCCCACAAAAAGAAACAAATTGATTGAAGAGAAAACTATTTAATTGACGAAATTAATAAATTGGAGGAAGATCAAAGATGTTCTACATATAAATTAGACTAATATAAAAATACACTTCCAAAGGATAGGAAGATAAAAAGTTAGAGGGGGGGGGGGGGGTTAGAATTAGATTTAAAGCAATTTGGATAGTGGAAGGATAAAAAGTAACACAATACTTCAGTAATTTGGAAAAAGGAATTATGTTTCAAAACTCATGCCTCAGTTAACAACAAAACGTTGGTTCGATAAAACACAATCATCATGAAATAAGAATCTTTATAAATTTAGAAAAGAAGAAGAGGTGAGTTTAAATAATTTTTAACTTGCAATTTGAATTACCTAAACTTAACTTAAATGAACAAAATTCAATTAAGGATTTATTACATACGATGAAATTTTGTCCAGTCTTTAAATAATGGAAAACTATTATATCATGCTCAGACAATTTTACCGCAGAATTTTTAATATTCTTTTGGAAGGATTTAGGTTTATTTCTTCTTAGATATATACATTTTTGTTTTCATAAAGGTGAATTATAAACTTCTCAAAAAGAAGGAATTATAACTTGTATTCCAAAATGCAATAAGGATAAATTATTACTAACGATTTGGATACCTATATCTTTGTTAAGTACCACCTAAAAACCTGCCTCCGCAACTATTGGGAACAGAATCAAGAACTTTTTTTTATCAAGTCTGACGCATCCAGATCAAACGGGGTTCAGTTCTGGTCGATATATAGGGAAAATATAATAATTATTTATGATATAATGCAATATGCCGAAGGGAATTAAATCCATGGTCTTCTACTCCTTGTTGATTTTGACAAAGCTTTCGGTTCGGTTTCATGGAAATTTACATATGAAAATTCTTCAATTTTTAAATTTTGGTCCAATGATTGAAAAAATGGATTTAAATATTTTACAAGGATATCAAATCATGTGCCACTGTGAACAGTCAAATTTCACAATGGTTTCCAATTGCACGCTATTGCAGGCAAGGTGATAACTTTCATTGTATGTGCCGAGATTCTAGGACATCTATTTCAGGTTAAATCCGAAGATCAATGGTATAAAAATTGATAATACAGAATATGTTTTATCCCAATATGCAGATGATAATACTATTATTTTAGATGCTGCTGAATATCATTGAGAATTAACTTAGATACATTGAAGTTCTATGCAAATATCTCCGGCCTTAGCATTAACATTGAAACGACAAGAGCCGTTTGGTCCGGAAAAAAGAGAAATAACATAGATAAGTTTTGTCAGTAAAATTCATTAAATTGAGAAACGGGGTGTTTTACGCGTTTGGCAATAAATTCACAACAAATGTTAGAGAAATTATACAATTAGGCTATCAAGACACAATTGAAGAAATAAAACCTATAGTCTCGCAATTGTCCAAGAGAATTCTGACACCGTTTGAAAAAATTACTGTAATAAAGAGTATTGCTGTGTCCAAGATAAATCACTTGATTCCTTGTTTATATAATCCATCAAAAACTATTATGAATAAACTTAATCAAGTGTTTGTTTAATTTCTTATGGGCTAAATCGAATCATAAGATAAAAGATGTGTCTGTACTCAAGAATATTCTGAAGGAGGATTGAACATGATTAACATTTAAGTTGTTCTGACGGCATTGAAAGCAACCTGGATATTTATTGAACAGATTTCTAGAGGTTTGAAGAAAAAATTGTGGAAGGATGTTTTATTCAGTTGGTTAAAACTTCAAGAAAGAAACAAGCTTGAATCATGGCAATCGTTAGCATATTACAAATTAGCATACAGTCTACAAAAACTGTGATTGGGAGAAATTCAGCCAGAGAAGGGAAGCTTATGAAGGTAATAATTAATGTATCATTTTTGTTATGAATCATTTGCAAGCTACTTTTAATGTGGAAAACATAATGCATATATTATCATATAAGATCAGTTGTACTTGACAAGAATAAGGGAATAACTATTTTAAAAGTGATATAAAAGAGAACAAAGCTTGTATTGAATGTATAACATGAATAACTCTCTCTAATCAGTTATCTCCGATATAAATTTTCTTCCTACTGTACAAAATTTATTTTAGAAAGGACTTGAAATTGATAATAATAATCGAACGTACATTCAATTTCTTTAAATACATGACTGTATCAAATTCTCTGTAAAGTAGTCTTTTGGATGGTACCCCGATCCACAGCTACCCAAGCACGTGGTTTATAAATTATTCAGAAAAAAAAATTCCCATGTCTGGCAAACATAACATAAAAACAGAACGTTCTAAGATGTTAATGGTATGTTGGCATTTGAAAATGATGCCTTAAATCTATTTCTAGGCAAAAGATGCGTCAATCGACGGCATTATGGGCGATTCAATATCTCCCCATTTATTCTGTCTGTGTGTGTGCATATATATATATATATATATATATATATATATATATATATAGATTTGAGAAAAAAAAAAAACAACACAATCGCCGATAAATTTGTGCGACTAGGTTCGCATTTACTATATGCTTCTTCAGGCACAAAATGTTTTTGAAAGAAACTGATAACGTCTATAAAGTTATAAACAATTACGTCATTAACATAACGTCATGTTTTTGAAATAAACGGATGACGTCTATATATTTATAAATAATTACGTAATTGACATAACATAATAAATGATATGCTTTATCATACAAATATCATATGTATAACGGGATCAGAATGATACATGAGTCTCTAATGAAAACTGAGAGTGAGATTATAATGTAGAGACTAACAGTCATACATATAACTACATATTTGATATAAATATTATATGCATACATATATATACATACACATACATACACACACATATATATATACATATACACATACATACATACATATACACATATACATATATATATACACATATATACATACACACATACATACATACATATATATATATATATATATATATATATATATATACATACACACATACACATATACACATACACACATACATACATACATACATACATACATACGTACGTACGTACATACATACATACATACATACATACATACATACATACATACATACATACATACATACATACATACACATGTATACAATATATAAATTCCTCCACTAAAAATCTATACAATTTTATATAATGCCTTAGTATTAAGGCCATTGGGATACAAAGTATCTAACCGATTAATCCAATAACTTTCTTTAATAAGTCTGTTCATTTCGCCGTGCACAATATCGATTGGCATGAAAGAAAAATCACGTAAAGAGTGATTTTTTGTATTAAAATGTATTGAAACATTAGAGGAGAACTGAGGATCCATACAATTTTTTATATGAAAACGGTGATTATTCATTCTCTTAGAAACTTGTTGAAGTGTTTGTCCAACATATTGCATGTTACATTTTTTACAGGTTATCAAATAAATTACATCAGTTGATATGCAGTCAGTGTTATAACGTAGAGAAAACATTTCTTTAGTATTGGAGCTACTAAAATAGGTACTTTCTCTAATATTTGCACATTGAGAGCACCTACGTTTGTTGCATTTAGATGATGAAAAACATCTTTGAAAATTTTTTGTCGGTTTAGTTCTGATCAAAAGATCTTGTAAATTCCTAGGTCTTCTATAAGCAAGAATAGGCTTGCTCTTGTTAAGTGTTTTGACGCTGTTTTTTATCTGATAAGTTGAGGAGACTCCAATATTTATTAATTGTAAGGCCTATATTTGGCAATGAAGGATTATATTGTATTATGAAAGGAATTACATTTTTATCTTTCGTACATTCTGCTGTATTTAAAGCATCATTTTGGATAAGAATACAGACTTTACTTAAAGCAGACTCTATTACATGTATAGGATAATTTCTTTTTTGGAAATATGTTTTTAATTCATTTAAAGAATGTTTTAATTGATAATCGTCTGAAATGATACGCCGGTATCTTTCGCCTGACTATAAGGTATACCGTTTTTACATGACCTGGGATGACAAGACGAATATTCCACATATTGGTGGATATTAGTTTCTTTTACGTGAACATTTGTAGAGATAGTATTATCAGAATTTTTCATCACATTTACATCTAGAAATGATACATGCGTACAGAATGCAGTGTAAGTAAATTTAATTGTGGGGTGAAAATTATTTAGGCTATTAATAAATTTGTGTAGATCTTCTTCTGAGTGGTTCCAGATCATAAAGATGTCATCTAAAAATCTTAACCAAACAGTGGGATTAAAATTCTCGTTTTCAAGAAAATCTTGTTCTAATTTACCCATGAAAAGGGAAGCGTATGAAGGAGCCATAGGACTACCCATTGCCGTACCCATTATTTGGATGTAATTGGTACCATTAAATTGGAAATTATTATTTTCCAAGATAAGTGTTATTATTTTAATTAATTATTATTTAATGCTGCAAATAATCAATAACAATATATATGTATGTATGTGTATATGTGTATGTGTATGTATATATGTATGTATGTACGTATGTGTGTATGTAAATATATGTGTGTATATATATATATATGTATATGTTTATATGTATGTATGTATGTATATATATATATATTTTTCAAGATAAGCGTTATTATTTTAATTAATTATTATTTAATGCTGCAAATAATCAATAACAATATATATGTATGTATGTGTACATGTGTATGTGTGTATGTATATATGTGTGTATGTATGTATGTATGTAAATATATATATATATATATATATATATATATATATATGTATATGTGTATATGTATGTATGTATGTATATTATATATTCACGGGTAATAAGACAGTACATATATATATATATATATATATATATATATATATATATATATAGAGAGAGAGAGAGAGAGAGAGAGAGAGAGAGAGAGAGAGAGAGAATGAGAATTGTTTTTAAAACAAACTTTACCCGTATTGTTTATAGCGTCACATTTGAAGTCTTCATAGTTGCAATTCACCCAATGAAGCTGATTTGTCTTGTTTGCGCAAGCGGGACTATCGAATGGTTGACAAACACCTGTGTAGGGAAATAATTACAATTTCTTACTTATATGAAATAAACCCATCTACATAAATATATAAGAGTCGAAAGACTACAAAAGCATCCTTAAGTTTGTTTAAGTCGCCTTTGGACTGTTGAGTCTTACACATTTTAGGGCTGCATCCAGGATCTGAAACATTCATCGTCATAATCTCATGATTCTCATGAAATGCCATTCAAAATTTGATTAATCTGCGTTAATAGTTGCAGGAGCTCAGACTGCAACCAACATTCCACATTACCTACGAAAATATGACTTCTAAATCCTCCACACAACAGCTTCCCTACTCCTCCCCCCGGTCACCTGCCAATGCTCGTGAAATATCACTCCTCAATAATGACGAATCTCTCTATATTGATATAAAGAAATATTTTTCTTTTTTTCCGTGATATGAACTGTTATTCAATGATTGTTTATACCTTATGCTTGATATCATCCGCTAACTGATACTATTTTAATATTATTCAGCAGTATATAAATGCACCTATCGACAACTGCCAATCTAGTGCTTCCTATAGGTGATCTCAGTTAACTTCCGACCAATTAGATTGCGAACCAACATTCTGTCATTACGTAGTTAGCACTCTACCCCTGGACTGACACGTGGACAGTTTTATCCTTCATAACTTGTATAAATTCGTCTTCTTAAAGTTTTTTCCAAGTTGTGCCCATTTTTTTGCGAAATTTCAGCATTTACTCTGCGGTGCTTTTGAAGTACGTTAGCAATTTATAAAATATTATTTGACTGTGTAAGAAAGTTAAAATACTAATAAGTGTGAGGGACATAGTCAGGATGTGAATATTGTTCTTTGGAGATACCGTGATTAGCCGTGAAAAGTTATCTCCCTTAGCCTGACGCTACGTGTCGAGTCTGTAAAGTAGGGCGGTGACCTTATTGTTTATCTTGACATTTGCCGGTAATTATGATTTTACCATCAATTGCAATTCCATTTTACGAATTTTTTGTAAACTTTAAAAGCATTCATGCATGAAAGGTACGACTTTTATCAATTACATTTCGATAATTACCCGAGTGCTTCGTATTAATGATATTTTTAGAGACTAAGCTTCTTCGTTGTTATTTGTGGGGAACGTTTAATCTGTAAGTTTGTCTGGACAGAGATATCTATCGACTTAAGGACTGTGCCTATATTGACTAGCTTTAATAATTAAGGTACTCCTCATTGTTGGTCGACGCTAAATTGTGTGTTAGATTCACGGGTAATGAGACAGTACTTACAGTCATATCTTTCAGACGACAATATTAAAACTGCTTCTCAAAACTGAAGAACAGCTATCCACCAAAATGCACATTACTTGGGTGTGAAAGTCCTGTGGTTCGGTTTGGTTGTGCTCCAGGTATCCACACACAGTAAGAATCACCTAATTCTTGACCATTTGTCAAACCATCCCCATCAGAATCAGCCTGGCAAAGTTCTCGTGTCCACGTCTAGAAGTAAATAAATTTGATTTACATCAAACTTTTTATCCTACCCCATAATATATATATATATATATATATATATATATATATATATATATATATATATATATATATATATATATATATATATTAGTACAATATAATGAATCCAATATCATAATCAATATTTACAAATAAGTACGAGGTTATTCGCAATGTATGAAGCAGGATAGCTCAGTGGTTAGAGTGCCGGACTCTAAATCCCAAGGTCTTGAGTTAGAATCCTGTTAAATTTGACATTCACCGTACACTACAAGATGTCATATTAAGTGTGTACACGGTGCTCAATATCGACATGACTTCGTGACGTGAATACGGGAATATAAAGTTAACACTTTCTTGTTGTAGCAGAAAACACAAAAAAAGTCAGAAGACAAAGTTTACCCGATAATATACCTTGTTAGCTGAATAAAATGAATGCCCAAATGGGTTTCTGTCGCCTCCCCCATTAGGTTTCAGGTGACCGATCCCTTTCCAGCTGTAATTGGGTTTACAGGGATGTGGAACTATTTCCCCGTTTGGGATCTTACTTTGGAACTGTGGAAATCCAAAACAACACCCGAATAAAACAGCTAAAATATACCATGCGCAATCGGCCGATTTCCTGTAATGGAAATAAGAAAAGAAATGAATGATCGCCATTGATTTGTCGTCGTTGTCTTCATCAAGCTTTAAAACACGCACATAAACTTAAAATAGATAGTAAGAACAATATAGATTGAGAAAGAATATTATCATACAGGTAAGAGATTATTTTTAATTCGTTTCTTACCAAGAGCTCAACCCGGGTTCGCGGGTTACGGCAACAATCGTCTTGCCTGCACGCACCAACCCCTACACTCCCTCGACCATGCACACATCCTCAAAAAAGGATGGAAAATAGTCGCTGGTATAAGCATTTGTGCGTAGCAGACACACCCGTGTGACGACACAGTAATTAACTCTGATTTAATACATAATCACTCTCCCGATTCCTATGACAGAAATCAAGGCATATAGAAATTAATACAGACAGGTACAAATATACACCAGACAGATCACTTTTTCCCTGGATCCTCCACGAGGATGCGTGATAATATAGAGCGAAATATAATAAGGCTTGATGGAAACTGTTGTGCTAGTAAACGAGGACACACAAAATACTACGACCGTTATTAGGTTGACCTCAATTACAACAAATACATAGCGTACACGAGTAATATGTGCGAGTATAACAACAATATACCAATATCTAATTTGGAATATATCCCCTGTAACTTTCTCTCTATCAAAATGGTAGACAACTGTATCAGTTTTGTTGTAACGAGATGTATTAACTCTCACGATATAACATTTTTAACCTCATCAGCAAGCTTTTACTCTATTGTCAAATATGACACCAGCATGTTCAAACTATCATCCTTGAAATCTATTATCTCAGACATCCTATTTGTGAAGTCTTAAGTTTTTGTCTGTATCAATGAAAAACATTAATGTCTGTTCAGGTAAGGAAAGAAAGGAAGCTGATAAAGTTAAATGATATAGTGAGATGTTCGAGAAATTCAAAGATGATAGAGATGAATTTATTAAAAATTAACTAAATGTGCTAAGCGGATAAGAGAAATTCACATGCATGACGTGATGAAGAAACAAAACGAGTTTCCAATTGAAAACACTGCAATCATAATGCTGTCACAATATATATCCGAAATAGGTTTTACTTTGGCATCTAATCCAGTATGATGCATATTCACGTCTACATTTGAAACATCGGACAACATACCTTCATCGTCATCATCTTTATTTCCTTCCGTAGAAGATTACATGATATAATAATTAAGTTAAATAAATCACTTGATTACAATCATAAAACTTTCATAAGGTTAAAAAAAAAGAAAAAAAAAGAAAAAATAAATAAATATATAAATATATAAACAAACACAAGCATACACTAGTGTATACAAATAATGAAAGATGTAGGCAAAGTGTGCTGTTTGACTTCATGTGGAGAAAGTCAAAAACAGACCGTAGAAGGGACAGAAATGATTTCATGCATACACAAATGTAAAGAGATATATAGTGCGACTATCATAACACAGGTCTATGCTATACAATAGAATATTAGACTCAAACTGCTTACATTATATCCATCATTAAATTTTGCATGATCTGCGGAAGTTTCAAGTTACAAACCTATATTTGTAGAACATAGCTGCGCTCTGCGTGACAAAGTATGCTACATACCGGTCAAATAACTTGAAGTTTTCTTTGTCAATTATACCCGCTAGGAACCTTTTACCTAGAAGATACCGCAGTTGCAGCTCATCTTATGCGTTAAATAACGTAACATGTAGACTTAGTTGAAAGTTGTCAGCCAGGACATCTTAGAAAGAGTTTCTGAAAGTCGACATATAAGGACAAGCAACACAAATATGACGTATCAAGTCAGTATAAACATTCCTATATCGAATACGCATATCGAGCTTTATTTGAGGAACAGCAGCCCATTGTCTAGTTATATAAGTAACTAGCTTACTGTCTTGTCTTATTTTAGACGACTGCTATACTGAGGCAAGTCGCATGGATTCATGTATCGAAGAGAACCTGTCAAAATCTGCTTCATTAGACACTTTAACTCTCCAGAGGCTATTTTCAAAACCAGCAATTTTCGACCTGACAATTTCTTTCCAATTTTGTTTATCTGGAATGTCGGAATGCTCCAAAATAATCAGTAAAATACTGAAGCAAATTTATTGAAAATTAACTAAATGTGCTAAGCGGATAAGAGAAATTCACATGCATGAAGTGATGAAAGAAACGAGTTTCAAATTAAAAACTGATCCGGCATCATTACCCTTGAAATTATATATTTTTCGATGTCATGAAAAGTTACAGTTTCCTTGAAATCGCAAGTGACAGCACAATCCTTTATTAATAGATTTCACTAATAAAATTTAGTTTTAAACATTCAAGTTTTTTATTTAATGTGGCAGAGTTTTGATTCGATAATGAGACCTTGTATTCAGCGGTATTGTTGTCTTTTCACATATCTGACTTTTACATCGAACGGGGAACACTCTATCCCTGAGTTTTGGAAACATTCTTTTTTTTTTTAAATTTGAAATCTGTCTTTTTTTCGGCGTTAGCATTCAACAGCCTTCATGAATTATGTCATCATCAACGAACACATTGTAATCATAATGTTTTTACAAATATATCCGAAACAGGTTCTATTTTTAGCATCTAATCAAGTATGATGTTTTATTCACGCTACATTTGAAACATACGTTGAAAAACTAGATATTTCAAAACATATCTGTGTAATGGGTCCCTCGTCAAATTTAAATCTTTCATCAATATTAAGCGGCAGCTATCTGTCACTTTTTATTTTGTCACACAAATTTCAATATATAATAAATCTGTGTTGAAAAACAATTTGTGTAACTCATTATGTTTTAAATTATTATGTTTGTGATACCCACGAAAGGAGGGTGGTAGTAGACTTTAGGGTATTAGGTGGGTCGCACGGCTTATTTGTATTTTTATATACTGAGAAAGGTGGAACTAATTTGAAATTTATAAGTGAATTAACACTGTCAATGTTCATACTACTTATAGCCAAACCCATGGATTTGAAACGTTCAATCTCGTTATTTATTCATGTATCCTATTATTACCCAGAAGTACACTCCTTTGTGATTACATTTCACTATCGTTCAAGAATAGACACGCTATATTAAGTGGATAATCCATTCTCCATATGCATGGGTACCATCTCTCCTATTGTTTATATTTCATTGGGTATCATCCTATTTTTCCTTCATATATATATATATATATATATATATATATATATATATATATATATATATATATATATATTATAAGCCTTTGCTTGGGGTGAAAAATTAATTATATTTGTATGTAAGTATATCTGTATAAAAATATAAGCATGTCTATGCCTACTTGGACGATTGATCGCTACAGGTAGTAAATAATGGTTATTGAATTGCAACTGTATTTAACCTTTGAGCTCTATTACTTTTATTATTGATAATCATCTTTCTTGGAGTGTGTGTGTGTGTGTGTGTGATACAAATGCATAAAAAGCCAGTTAACAGTCCATTCAAATTAAAGCTGAATGTTGTACAGAATCTCCCCACTCGTTCCCGCCCCACCCCCGAGAAAATATTTTAAAACGTAATGGAATTCATCATCTAAATCATGCAAGCTGCACAAGAAACATTTTTTAAAAGATATATCTCAGTGTTGAAGAAACGGCTGTATTCTAAAGGTAGTCTGTGATTTAAACATCTGAATCAACATAGATATACACTAACTGACTAGCATAACAATGAAACATACCTTTTTGTTTCCAAATGCCCCGATCGTAACTATCAGAGCGCCACATAGTAACAGTTAAGGAGAGATAACTTTAAAAATCATAGATTACGAGCAGAGCGCTTTGAATAGCACATAAGAGACAAGACCCAGACGTTAAATTTACTAAGGCCACGCGTCCCAAGAACGCATATTTTTCTGAGCAAAACACATACAGCTCTTGATACAAATTTAATAAACAGAGTATGTTTTGAAATTCAATGGCGTATTTTGTGAACATCGCCAAACAAAAACTTGCGCTGAGTGACATGAGTCTTAAAATCAGGTTGTTCATGACGTCGTATCAATTTCAACATTTTAACATTCAGCTACGGTATACATGTATACACTGGTGTCTTCTTAACAGGCTCAGTTGTCTCTGACTATTATCCACGCTATTTGGGATTATCGCAGTCATTAGCTGTGTATTTGAGACTAAATGAGCTTATTAAAACTGATAACACACTAAATTAACTATCGGCACTCAGAAAGTCTAACACATTATTTAAACTTACCATGTATATTCACATCTCTACAATATATGTATTAATTCATTTTACTCGTATCGGCTAAAAGACCGGTTACTTTATATAAAAAAAGTAGTCATTGTTCTACGCATCTCACTCGGTGTGTGTTTGCGTGTATGTGTGTGTTCTATGTTGTTCCCTGAGGAAAACCTTGCTTTAGGTCAAAATATCGGAAAAAGTCTGTTATCTATCTATCTTTCTGTCTATCTATCTATCTATCTATCTATCTATCTATCTATCTATCGAGTCTCTCTCTCTCTCTCTCTCTCTCTCTCTCTCTCTCTATATATATATATATATATATATATATATATATATAGAGAGAGAGAGAGAGAGAGAGAGAGAGTGAGAATCGTACCTAGGCTCAATCGCCTTGCCTGCACGCACAAACCCCATATCATTTCCATTAAGCGCAGCCCCACCCCCACCCCCCAAAACGAAAATATAAACAGATGGATTTTAGTCGTGAATGCATGCATTCGTGCGTGATAGACCCACTGGCTTGGCGATCAGGTGATTAACTCACCTTTAGTTAATACAGGTATTACACGACTTTTCTAAGACTGATTTCATCCAGCAGTGACCTTGTGATCATTTAAAAAAAATAAAAACCCAAACAGGTTAAAGAGTTATAATTCGTTCCAATTTGGAATCGAATCCGTGTCGCGAATAACGGCAGAATCATGCACCAGCGCTCCTACCACCCAGGGCAATGCAATTTTCGCCAAAAAGATGACACAAAGTCGTAGGTAAGGACTCGAGTTGCACAAAAACGGACTAGCTTAGCTTAATTTATAATTTAGGGCGCTGGTACAAGGGTTCATGCAGGGAGCTTGGCGATTCTGCTTGAAACGTTGAAACGAATTATAACTCTCTAACCTGTTTGATTATATGTGTGTCAGTTCCTGACCGTATATATATATATATATATATATATATATATATATATATATATATATATATATAAATTTATTTGTCTTTGTTGTAGGATAAAAACAAATTGGCATGTGTGATTCACTTGGTTATAGAAAGGTCAATTTCTCTCTCTCTCTCTCTCTCACACACACACACACACACACACACACACACACACACACACACACATCACGAACATTTCATTCCAATTCAATTATTTATAGAAAATGTTACAGAAATTATAATGCAAATTTGATGTGTTATGTACTAGGTTAATATTTAGCTGATTGATTTAAGAATGTTGAAAAGCTTCCTGAATATATTTTATAATAATTTTATAATACTTTACAACATTTAGAATTTTTACGTTTTATTATTATTATTATTATTATTATTATTATTATTATTATTAATTTAAGCAAAAAACAAGATTTCACTAAGAATAAAATTGAATTAAGGACCTGTGTCTTTCACATATACATACATGCACAAATGCACGCGCAGAACAAAGTGTTTAGCGATAAACCTACCTGGCTGACATTTCTTGTTGTCCTTTAGAGACTTCACAAGACTGTTTTTGATATTCTAGAACTACCGTGTCTTGCCTTGTTTTAAGTACCTGTTTACTGAGCTTTATGATGAAATATAATTTTCAACTTGTTGACTGTGTTTCAATGACATTAAGCCAATCCTATTATATAAAGTACGCTTAAGATCTTTTGTATTGAATATTATACGTGACTGAGAGGATAAGAGTTACTTCCACTTCCTGTTGGATCGTGTCCAATCATATTAAAGTTTCCGTTTCTTAAGTACATGCTTACTAAGAATTTTGATGAAATATAATTTCAACTTGTTGACTTGTTGACTGTGTTTCAATGACATTAAGCCAATCCTATTATATAAAGTACGCTTAAGATCTTTTGTCCAGAAAATTATACGTGACTGATAGGATAAGAGTTATTTCACTTTCTAATAGACCGTGTCCAATCATATTAAAGTTTCAAAATAATTTGAAGTCATATTAGAGCCTATTAAAAAAGTAAATAATATTCAAATTTCAGTATTTATTATTATAAACATGGAATTGGAAGTGAAGTGAAAACATTTATGTAGCATTATTTTTCAAGAGATTTCACTCCCTCTTTATATTTTTGCACATATTTCATATGCGTCTTTAATGCGCTTGGTGGATTTTTCCAATATTCATTATTATTATTATTATTATTATTATTATTATTATTGTTTACAATATAACAAGGTTGGACACAATTACTGATTTTTTTTCCACACTACGGAAGAGAAAGGGCAAGGTCTAGTTTTGAAAAGACAAACATTTAGACGACTTAGTAAGAGAGGAATGTATGGAACAAAATGTAGATACAAATTAAAATTGCCGATATACAATATGATATTTGTATATTCAACAATATGTAGATAAAAAGTAAATTGCCTATATGCAATGTTATATTTGTATTATCAACAATATGTAGATAAAAAGTAAATTGCCTATATGCAATGTTATATTTGTATTATCAACAATGTGTAGATAAAAATTATATTGCCTATATGCAATGTTATATTTGTATTATCAACAATGTGTAGATAAAATTAAATTGCCTATATGCAATGTTATATTTGTATTATCAACAATGTGTAGATAAAAATAAATTGCCTACATGCAATGTTATATTTGTATTATCAACAATGTGTAGATATAAAAAAAATTGCCTATATGCAATGTTATATTTGTATTATCAACAATGTGTAGATAAAAATTATATTGCCTATATGCAATGTTATATTTGTATTATCAACAATGTGTAGATAAAATTAAATTGCCTATATGCAATGTTATATTTTTATTATCAACAATGTGTAGATAAAAATAAATTGCCTATATGTAATGCTATATTTGTATTATCAACAATATGTAGATAACATTATATTGCCTATATGCAATGTTATATTTGTATTATCAACAATGTGTAGATAAAAATTATATTGCCTATATGCAATGTTATATTTGTATTATCAACAATATATAGATACTAAATTAAATTGCCTATATGCCTCACTGATTTGTATCCTGCTTGTGGAGTTTCCAGAGCTATGGCAAAAATAGCCCTTGTGAATGATGTTCTTCAGGAAATTATTCCTCTAGCTGACACATTTATTGGTCAGTCGTTTGAAGAGGTCACTTTCTCTCCTGATATTGATCAATCAAACGGTATTGATCACATTGATCCTCTTTTTAGAACTCATTCTCTCTATTCGAATCAGGGTGACAAAAGACAATCACTCGTTGTCTTACAGGAGCAAGGTCATTAGCTCTGTTAGTTATCGGAAGGCTATTAGTGAAACTGAAGCCACACAAGTCCCATATTGTTATTTTGTGAAAACCGGTGTCCTTATGAGAAAATGGAGACCACCTGAGGTATTCGCTGGTGACGAGTGGTCAGCGAGCTATCAAATTGTCGTTCCGAGGTAATATCGACAGTAAATATTTTGTCTGCCCATGAAACTCCCTTGGCTGGTCATTTAGGAGTCAATAAGTCTTATCACAAGATCTTGAATCATTTTTTTGGCCTAAACTTAAAAGTGATGTTTCTAGACACTGCAGATCTTGTCACACTTGTCAGATAATAGGAAAACTCAATCAGAAGATACGTAAGGCTCATCTGCAACCTATTCCTACATTTGACGAACCATTTAGCAGAATAATTGTAGACTGTGTTGGTCCCTTATATAACAACAAGTCAGGCAACCAATACTTGTTGACCATAATGTGTATTTCTTCAAGATTTCCAGAGGCAAATCCTTTGAGAAATATTAAAACTAAAACCATTGTAAAAGCGTTGGTAAAGTTTTTTTTTTTTTACACTTGTTGGCCTTCCCAAATCTGTCCATTCTGATCAAGGGTCAAATTTTATGTCTGCAACTTTCCAACAAGTTGTACATAAATTTGGCAGCCAACAGTTAAAATCTTCTGCCTATCACCCTTAAAGTCAAGGGGCTTTGGAAAGATTTCATCACATTTTGAAGAATATGATTCGGTCATATTGCTTTCATACAGAAAAGAATTGGGATGAAGATGTTCATTTGTTGTTGTATGCTTTTAAGGAAAGAATTCAAGAGTCATTTGGCTTTAATCTTTTTGAACTGGTTTTGAACATACTGTCCGTGGATCATTGAAGTTATTCAAAGAGAACCTTCTTTCAAATGAAGATTCAGAGATTAATCTTCTTGACTATGTCTCTGATTTCAAACATAAGTTGTCAAAGGCTTGTGAAGTAGCAAGGAATAATCTTCACATTACTCAGTCAAAAATGAAATTAAGGTATGACAGAAATAAGAGGAAAAGGAGTTTTCAGCCTGGTGATAAAGTTCTGGCTCTCTTGCCCATATCTCAAAATCCTCTTCGGGCTAAATGTTATGGTCCTTATACGGTTGAAAAGAAAGTAAATGACTTAAATTATATCATTAATACTCCTGGGATGTGGAAACATAAACAACTTTGTCACATAAATATGTTAAAGGAGTATTTTGACAGAGATATCCCAGTTAATTATTCAATCAATCTAGTTGTACCTATAGCACACAGTGAGGATGTCAGCGATGGAACACAATCTGACTGTGGTGACTCTGGTTTAACCAAACTTCGGAATTCAAAAATATTAAACAATCTAGACCAGAAATTGTCACATCTACAACAAAAGTAAAGGTGTGAACTAAAACAGCTATTAAATGAGTATGAGCACTTGTTTCCTGATGTTCCTACATGAACAAAAAAAATCTATCATGACGTTGACGTTATAGAAGGCGCTATATTTGTACATAATTTATAAGAGGGTTTATAGAGTGATATGGGGGTTAGGGACATTAGTTTTATTTAGAAGGGATAGATAACTGATTAGTGAATAATATATAACTGGGTGCTGGATAGTAGAAAACTAGCTGGTGGATAGTGAATAATTGGGTATTGATATGTAAAGATTATGAGGATGGTAGTTTTGTTTATTAAAAAAAGGTGGGTAGATAGCACATTTGTTTATTAAAAAAGGAGGGTAGATAGCACTGGAGATATTATTGAATGGGGTCAAGCTTTTAACTTTATCTAGAAATTAGGGTTATTGTTAGGGTTCTTAGTTTTATTGTGAGGGGATTTACATTCTATTTTATACCCCTTTGCTTACACCCTACCCTGTTCTTGTTATAGACAACAACTAAAATAGAACCTTACACATAATAAACCTGAAGCCGTTGGCGTTTATATCATCAATACAGACGACCGTCATTGTTCAGGACCTATGTTAAGATACACAGCTTCAATACACTGTTAAAAAACATACCTTTCAACATGACCGCCTCATGTGAATTTCCCGTTTGTCCCCATGAACTTTCGACCCTTTGTCCCAATAAACTTTCGACCAATTATTTTCCCATGTTAATTTTCCGTTTGTCCCTTTAAACTTTTGACCCTATTTAACACAGGACTCCTCTACGACATTTCATTTAGAGGGCAGACAAACTCACATTTTCCTCCAAACCCACGCAAAACTGTTACAAAACAGACAGATTCCTCCTGTTGAAACCCGTGACGTCATAGGGCTATTCCGTTTTCGCGCGTAGACCGTCTTTTACTACACTGTTACAAACCATATGAACCAAAATGGCGCCTATGTTAAATTCCCGTTGAGCCCCCCCCCCCCTCCCCGCAGAGCCCTCAGGTGTCGTCCGCTACTACTGCTGTACATGCGAGATGGTCGGCCCAACCTGTGTACGGTATGGATAATCAATATGCAGTGAGTTGAAATACCCTTCCGTTTTGACGTCCAAGTTTAAAACTGACTATCAAGTCACAGACTAGTTGCCATGAAAACAGAAAATAAAGAAGATTTTTAAAAAAAGATCAATACTCCACCTCCCTAGTTATAAACTTTCCCTCCGTCCTCTCGTTCTCTCTCTCTCTCTCGTGTTTGCAGATTGTGACATGTCTATATGCATTAATATGAAATCAGTAACCTATATTAGCAAGATATGTTCCAGATGAAATAAGTGGCTAGCATGACCACTGTACTGATGGATAACTTTACAAGAGGCTATCACGTGCTAGATTTATAAGAGGAATACAAAGGCTATCGCGTGATAGATTTATAAAACAGAGACAAGGAAAATAACAGCGACAAAATCTGATAAATATTAATGACACAAATTAGTTTTAACACTACCATTATTTAAACATATTTCATTCTTTTTCACTTTTCTGTTTTACTAAACGTAACCTGTTTAAAAGTTATATATAAAAATATAATTATAACACCCACATTACTAACTTATCTTATGAATTCTATCCAAGACATTCACCAAAGTTTTAGTTTACATTAAAATGAATATTCATTAAATGTTCCACCATCAACATCATTTTAAAGATATAACATAAATGAAAATCCCATACCATTGGCCATCGGTTATAAAACATTTGTCGATAATAATATAACAACTGGCGGAGATTCAATATATAATGATTCTGGTTACCAAAATTGGACATTTTTTAAAATTCTGATGGGTTGGCTATTACTGAATGTTCTGTAAGGGTTCATGGTAGTGAAAATATACAAGATTGATCTAGGACATTTTTTTTATTTCACAAAAAAGTTAATACACCAAATGATGATATTATAATTATAAGAATCAAGATAGCAACCGCTTAAACTTGCAAAAATGATACTGGTTTTCATGAATTATCCTTACCTAAGCTAAAAACAAACGCAAAAGAAAAATATTCTATTGTTTTATATGGAATATCATGAATGAGAAACTAAGAAAGTTGAGATCTGGGGCAGGTAATGCATACAAATACTGATACTGAAGCCACGCAGTTTGAAGTGTATTGAACAAAGCTTAAAATACCATTCGACTTTCCGATTCTAATGTATAATTGTCCACTGTATCACTGTACCCTTCCACGGGACTTTAGATTCCGGACATCACTTGCAAAGGACTCGAATTTACTAGAATGAGTTAACCAAGGCTACGAACTAGAAAACATTTGTCTCCAGTACGATACGATCACGTTAGAATCAATTGTTCAATCGGTAAATTAGCAACATAAGATATGGAATTGCCTTCGTTTATGAATACATAAATAGGGAAAGAACTATCAGCATAATAGACGGTACAACTTTACATAAATCTCACACATGTTTCTTGTAGAATGAGTTTAAAGTGTGCAATGATATTGTGCACAAAAGTGTAGAAAGTTATCAGGATAAAGCTTATTCTCAAGGTTGTCAATTCAGGCAATAGTTTACAGAAACCACAAATTATGTCTTCAGTGAACAAAACGAAATCACATAGAAAGTAGTAATGTGAGTGTTAATAACCTTTTCACTGACAATCATTGTATGTGGCTTGGTCTGAGACGTACTTAACAGATTGCATGATAGTGGTAATAAATTCACTAACATTCAGTAAGGCATCCATCTGCAGGTCAACAAATTCAAAATGCAGATGCTCACCAATGCATATTGATATTGTGTCTAATGGTTAGGAAAACATTCCATATAGTCTCTAAAATAAATCATGTTTCAGTCATAACAAATAGCATGGCTTTTATGTACCGAAAAATGTAGCTAACGGAACCTCATAACATTATCTTTCCTGGAGAAATTATTTGTAAAAGGACAATGTTTGTACTATATTTCTTAGACACTGAATACTGAACCTTTTGTATTACATAGTTTTCATTTGTCGAGCTTTTATGTTAAATAAAATGTACAACAGAAAGTGCTTACTCAAGGATGAAATTTAATTACTAAATTTCTAATCACACCACCTTTTCCCACTTCACCATTGAAGGAAATGCGAGTTAAAATTATATCTAGGGGAATTAGAGATAATCCAATGGCACCATAGTCAGGACCTGATCCAGGGGATTTATTTATTGATTAAGCCAGATAAACTGATTACAAGATATTGGGAATTATTGTAAAAATTAGGTAAAAATGCATTAACGTCGTAATCAGCAGTCATTTACATCACTATTGTTGGTTGTTGAAAACTGCTGGAAGTGTTTGCTGTTTAATTGACAATTGTTTCATTTTTCCTTTCATTATTAGATTTTATAATAGCTACTTTAATTTTCCTATTTAACAAAACATCTAGAAAACTTAAAAATCTTAACATAAATATGTAATGCCGATGCTATTCCAATTAGCACTAATATATATACTACTACAAATTTTGTATTATGTTCTGAAGGTGTTGTTTTTTTCATTTGATCATTAGTTTAGGGCTTATTCATATTATTTTTATTTATTCCATTTACTTCTTCTTGTCTTTGTGTTTTAATATTATTTTAGGTTTTGGAATTTGATAACAAACTTTTTTTCTAAAACCTAAATTGAATTTGTTGTGATAATTTTAAAATAAAAAGCCCCCAAATGATTTGATAAATAAAAAGCGATCATGTTTTCTCTAATACTAGCCTAAAAGAGGAAAAGAAGACTAGACCGAAGAAGGACCTATTTTGTTTAATAAGGTATGTGCAGATTTAACCGGGATTTGGAACACATGTAAGTTCTGGTCTACTAGTAACGGTTTTCGGATCAGATTTAAGCGCTCGTGTACTAGTTACTTGGCAGATAGTTTTGTACTTGATAACGTTTTTCATGCACCAAGTCAAAGATGATTTACATTGTTTAAAAGTTGTGTATAAGTGTCACTTATGTGAATGCAACCATCAAGTCTGTTAACTATCAATGTTTCATAGTTAGAAAAATATAACTAATAATATATCGCCAAAGTGTGAACGTAAGTCAATGTGACCTTCTTCGCTACCTGCAAGTATTGAGAATGTTGATAATTGTACTAAGAACGTTTCATATCGATATCTATTACATTCAATAGAACTAGCGAAATATCATTATCTTTAAAGAATAAATATCTATCCGGGACACACTCAGATATAGAATATTTTAAAGATCTAATATTCCGTACTGAACAGAACTTATTATTTTTCACTATACGCAATGAGCATTTTCTGATTTTACGTGAAACTTTACGTCATTATAATTCATTTCATCGATACATGCTCAAGGAAATTAAACTCATATGCACTTTCCCCTTACATCAGTGTGTTGTTTTATCTATCTTACCAGGATAATTTTAGTTCAAAATAAATATCAAAAACTTAAACAGACCGTGCTTAGTTTCAGCAGCAATGGATCCTCATTAACATTTTCATATAGTTCATCAATTTACATGCTTCAAGAAAATAAACGATAAAAAGCTATTTTACAGATAAGTTAAGCGAGAATAAAATGATCGTAATTTCAGCATGTAAAGATATCTTTCACTTTGAAATTACTTCCATTTATTCTACCAGCATGCTTGCTTTTGGAAAAAGTAATATGTGCTGAAATCTTGAAAATAAACAAGTGTATTGCTTTAATGTGTGAAACGCTGGGGAAGACTTGACCAATCTCTCTCTATCTGCATCTATCTATCTATCTATCTATCTATCTATATATATATATATATATATATATATATATATATATATATAGTTACAGAATTATGTATTTTATTTTGTTTTTTAATAATGGTATAGTTTTATAATCTCTGCATAATAGTCTAACAGCTGTCGTCTTGCAGAAAGTACATATACGGTATTTCAATGTGACTCAATATTGATGATTGTAGCATTAGTCATATCACGTGATTTAGCGCGTAAGGATTGAACTTCTGACCTAGATTCTATGTTCAAGTAAGAAGTCAATACTTTGTTGACTTGTAATAACGTCAGTGCACAGGTAATTTAGCGGTGTCACGCATAACCGAGTTTCTGATTGGTTCGGAGAAGGTTGTTTTCTAGAAGGATTAAATATTGTTTTTAAGTGGCTATACAGTTTAAATTGGTTTTCCTTATTCTGTATTGCGTAGTCAAGAGCTATATAATAAGATGTATTGCTGCGTTTGGGATTCTAGCATAGTTTGTAAGCCTGAAGGGTGATAAACGAGATTGGTTCATGTTGTGTGTGGATATTCTGCTTCAGTGATATTATTATTATTATACAGTACATTCTGGATTCAGTACTGCTACTTAGACTTTAAGAATTTTATAGCTCCGTGGAATTATCAGAAACATTTCTAGAACTTGTGTGATATTCCATATTCACAATGACTATTTGGAATTAACAACACTTGGATATAACTGAGTCTTGTTAGTACATCAGTACAGTGAAAGTTTCATTCGGAACCTACTTCATTCGGAATATTTGGATTAACTTCCGGATCAGTGAACTTTAGAACAATTTAGGACTTTTAAGGATATCTTTACTGTAAGTTATTTTTAATTCTTTCACTTTGATTGTTTGCTGAAATATTTTTATATTTTAGGAAATTAAATATTTGTATTTTAAATCTTGAAAGCTTGTTTGAGTCTTTTCTTTTGTTACAATTGCCCCTATTCGTCGTAACGATATATATATATATATATATATATATATATATATATATATATATATATATATATATAAATCTGCTGAAATATTAAGTTTGTGCTCTTTTGGAGGATGAAATAAAGTTCACTAGTTTGGATTCGCTCTTTTGAGTATCACATTCAGGAAAAAGGAATCTAGATTCTCAGACTTATTTTATTTTCAGGGGCTATCAACCCGGACATATGCCGAGTCACTGAGTTACAGTACAATTATTCAATATTCAATAGACAATTCTACGCTTCCCAGGTTGTTTGTTTGATTTATCGTATACTAACTACAAGTTAATACGCATTGTGGATACATATACATAACTGGACCTGTTCAAATACGTTCTTTACCTGTTTTCAATCGACGAAAGCAGAAATAAACGTGTTTGGATTCTGCTGAAACACATTTTATACTAATTTTCAGCGAAGACTTCTTTCATCTATCATCTGACCGTAAAATAATATATATTAAAAAAATAAAATAAAATATAAATGATCTGCGGCAAAGTTATTTTGCTTAGGACACGTGTCGCCTCTCCTCACTAACGTCCAACGCCCCGTCTTGATATGGTAGAGCGTATAATGAAGTTCTTGATAAATTAGAAACTTCATTCTGACAATTTTGCAGAAAATAGTGCAGTTGGTAAACCTTACTGTATAGAGAGCCTCTAATTCTCGTGGAGATCGCAGCAGTCGACACAATCAAACTTTATTACAAAATCGTCTCCGTTAGATGACAAGAAAGAAGAAACAAACAAAGAAATAACGTGAAGCAGAAAGGAAATAGGAATATAAATGTGGCCAAAAAATTGTCTTAAAAGTCATTGGACTGCTAAAAGAATACTTTCTTGTGGGGGACACAGATTAATTATTGCTATTTGAGTTAAGTACCAGTCTCGCTTTTTGGGGTCTGGAATATTGACTGCCATACTTAATATTTTGAGACCGGAGCATTGTCTTTAATGTTAGCGTGGATCTTTTTTATTGCTTAATTTTCTGGGACCTATATCAGTGATTTATAATCCTCTAAAGACATTCAATCCTGGATATGAAAGTAGAGACTACGATTGCTCTGATATCCAGAAATTTAGTAATAAATTTAAAAAGTAAAATAAATACCGTTACCAAAGATGAATCAGAGATTATCCTTGACAGACCTAGGTTAGGGACTCAATGTTTTTTCTTTATAAGAGGAATCATTATGTGGTAAGTGGCTAGGAAAGATATTTTATTTATTTATAATGGATTTAAATTATATTGCATATGCTTCTTCTTTTACATCTAATCCTGCGAAATCGGATAGTAGTTTTGTGTTTTAAAAAAAGGAAGGTAGTGGAGGGTAGGAAAGAGGGATTATAGATGGAATAGAGGGTTTTATTTTATTTATATGGTCGTGATGGGGTGGTAGATGATAGGAAAGGTATTTTTTTATTTATAAAGGAATTAAATTCTATTTTTTGTATGCCCCTTCTCTTACACCCTACCCTGTGTAGTCAGTAAATGAGTCATTCCATAAAAGCATGTTAAATAATAGCTTAACTTTTTTCACTATATTTCTTGTTATAGCCCAGAGAACCCTGCACATGATAAACCTACATGTATGTTCATTTCAGTTAGGGGGCAGAGAAACTCACATTTCCCGCCAAAATAGATCCATATACTCTTACAAAAACAGAACGACTCACCACAGATAATAAATCTATGACGTAATATTAATTTCAGTTAGAGTGCAGATAAGCTCACATTTCCAGCCAAAATAGATCAATGCTCGGTTACTAAAACAGAGAGACTGACCATACGTGATAAACCTTTGAAACAAGATGACGGCCTAATGTTAAATTCTCGTTTGGCTCTATAAATCGAATACCCTATTTAACATGGGAGTCCCGTTTGGTTCTATTTCTCCCCACTAAATTACTTAAAACAATTTGAATTTTTATATGTTGTATAATGGCATGAAGGTATCAGAGTTAGGCTGTAATTACATAACACTCACACCTAGTTAGTGATATCAGTGATCAGGTGCAATCTGTTAACGTTTGAATGATGAGTGTACCGAACCAGCGATTCATTAATTATTTTCGATCCAGTCGAAAGTCTACCATATATCAATAATGATACAAGAAGCAGCACCTAGGGAAAACTTTTTAATTTTTCAATCGATTACATTTTAAAGTTTGCCCGAAGAAAGATACAATTTATCTTGTTTTTCTTTCCTCCCTCGCATAGGAGAAGAATATCACCTTAATTTTCCTTTAGGGTCTTCTTTCGAAACTGTTCAAATTTACATTTGTGAATCTCTATATGACGGGCATTTTGGAGATGGAAGGTGGTTTATTCACTTTGAGACACCAGTAGTTAAATTGAGCGATCTAGTCTCAAATGATAATTGTATAGGCGCCCGTAGGTTTACATGCGGGAACACACTGGCCTCAAACGGGAAGTCCTATGTTAAAATTGCCTCATATGGGCAATTAACATGTGGGGACGGTATGGCACGCTAGCCTCAAACGGGAATGTAACATATGCGTGTGTCTGTGTGTGTTGGGGGGGGGGGGCACTCTGTCCTCAAACGGGAATTTAAGATGTGGGTGGCACTCTGACCTCGTATGGGAATGGTAATGTCAAGTTGTAGAGTGATATAGGCTATTTCCATGCTAAAACAATTTCTGGCCTCGTATGGAAAATGTTATGTTAAATTATTTTGTTTTGAATCCAATACACACCCTACTATCCAGTAGCCGCTTTTTAATTACAATCCAATAATGCCCTATTATCCAACATCCGCTCTTTGATATACAATGCAACACACACCCTACTATACAGCAGCCGCTTTTGATTAATATACAACACCCCCCCCCCACTATCCAACAAAAAGGATAAGAGTGTTTATACACACGCTATACTTACATGCATACAAACATACTATCACATACAGGCAAGTATAGGTGTTTACCGTCATCTACTATTCAGCACCCCGCAGTATACCATCAACACGCGGTATGTAGTGAACAATACCCCACACTTATTGTCAACACGTCTTGTGTAGTGACTAACACTGCACACTACACCATTAACACACCGTGTGTAGTGACCAATACTCAGTCATCTACTACCCAGTACCCTACACTATACCATCAACACGCCGTGTGTAGTGACCAATACCCTGCATCTACTATCCAACACGACGTGTGTAGTGACCATAACCCCATGCTTATCATCCAACACCTCACATAATACCCTCAACACGCCGTGTGTAGTGACCTACTGCCAAGTAGCTAGATGCATATTTTTGAGATTTACATATAAAGCATTACCCATACCTAATATCATGTTGGTGGTGTCAGTAATTTTGCATATATTGTACTGATATTATAAGTAGTTATCATCAAGGGAACCAATTCATAATAACACAAAAAATGGACGTGACTAAAAGTAGTACTAAAAATTTCGAAACTGTCACGGACTTTAGCTGAGACTAGAATAATCCGAGACGAAAAGTAGTACTAAAATTTCTTTAACTCATACGGACTTGGGCAGAAACTGGAGAAAATCCAGAAGAAAATGTAAAAACTTTGGCTTAGACTAAAAGTAGTACTAAACTTTTTAAACTATACCGGACTTTAGCGAAGACTGGAAAACATCCGGACAAAATGTAGTACTAAAATTTAGAAACTGTCACGATGTTTAGAGGAGACTGAAAAAATCCAGAAAAAATGAAAGAATGTAATCAGTCTTCTTATAACATTCAGATACCAATGATTACAAATACTATGCAGTTTCGGATATAATTGTTCTTTGCGTTTCACTTGAATCTTTACAAAGTAATTGTAAATGCGTTATCGCAGCTCAGTATTCAGATTCTGAATGTGCTCTTCTTAACAGTTCATTTACATGAATGTCTTCCGACCATTTGAACATTTTCAAACTAATTAGCTTTTCTATAGCATTCAGATACAAACTCTATTGTAGGTATATCTAATATTAAACGATTTTCTTAATATATATATATGAAAATAGCAGTTTGCGTCTCATTTGTAATAAAATGTTTATTACTGGTTAAAGAATCTAATCATTCTAAACTATAAACTAGATATATTGACAACTCTGCTAGTGGTCGAAGCTTAGAGGGGTTGTAGGTCGAAAAAGAAATATAAAAATAATAATTATACGAAAAGTCTAGTCCACGGAAATTGATTTGCGAAAATCATACTTCCAGTCCATAGATAAAATTTGAGAATTCTCGACCACTAGTTAATTTCAAATATGTGAAAGTAACCAGCACTCAGGTATCTACTATGCAAAATCCAAGTATCTACTGGCCTGCACCCACACTATACCCACACTATTCCATCAACTCTCCGTTTGGAGTGACAATCAACCAGTTGTCTACTATCCATCACACAGTTATTTACTATCCAAAACACACGCTATACCGTTAACATTCCGTTTGGAGTAATCAGCACTCTGTTATTTATCATCCAGCACCCAGTTATCTATTATTCAACACACACACACTATATCATCAACACGCCGCTGAAGCGACCAATATCTCACACTTACTATCCAATTGAGCGACCATCAACCAGCTATCTACTATCCAACACTCACACTATACCGTCAACATTCCGTTTGGAGTGACCGGCACTCTGTTATTTACCATCCAGCACCCAGTTATCTATTATTCACCACTCACACTATCAACACGCCGCTGAAGTGACCAATAGCCCACACTTACTATCCAATAAAGCGACCATAACCCAGTTATCTACTATCAAACACCCTCACATTTACTATTCAAATAAAAGTGATAGGAAAATAAAAAAGCTATACTTACAAACACACAAAGATACTATCACTCAAGAGGCTAGGATGTAAACGAAGGGAAATGAACACACACACACACACACACACACACACACACACACACACACACACACACACACTATCACACTCAAGCAAGGGTAGGAGTGATTACACACACAATACCCACAAAGATACCTATATACACAACATATACACAAGCGGGTAAGGGTAGCTAAGAAATTCGGCTCTTTTGTATGTTTTCCATTGTAGAAGGTGTCGACCATTATTGTTTTAAGACAAGTTTTAAAGCTTGAACTAACTCTGAACTTGTTCTAGAAGTCAAAGTTATTTTTCTCAAGTTTCCATTTATAAATTTAATTTTCAATTTTTTTCTCCAACTTCATTTGTTGTTAATTTTCATTTTCAATTTTCATTTTAAAGTCGTGTTTTCTAAATTTAATTTTTAGTCAATTTTCATTTTGAAATTTACTTTTCACATTTGCTTTCAATTTTCATTGCTTTTTTAATTTCCATTTACAATTTTTCATTTACAATTTTTATTGTCAATTTTGCTGATTTTCAATTTCAATGTTCAAATTTAGTGTCTCAAATTTCATTTTTTTAATTTTAATTTTGAATTTTCGTTTTCAATTTTTCGTTTTCAATTTTCATCTTCAAATTTAGTTTTCAAACATCATTTCTCTAAAATCATCATTTTCAAAAAGTTTAACGTTTCTGAGGTTAAATAATTGTGTACAGTGTCAGAAAATATTTTTCAATTTTTAAATTTGTCCTGACAATTTGTAGCCTTCTCTAATATCCATGACACTTTCGGAATTGTAGTGTTACTTTTAGTGTAAGCCACAATTTTTTTTTTCGGACTTTTTTGATTCTGTGCTTAGGACCGTGACAGTTTCTAAATATTAGCACTACTTTTAGTCTAAGGCAAAATACTTTATATTCATTCTGGATTATTTTTTGAGCCTCCTCTCAAGATAGTGACAGTTTCTGAATTTTAGTACCACTTTTAGTCTAAGCCAAGATTTTTGCATTTTGTTTTCTCCAGCCTCTGTTAAAATCCTTCTGACTTTTGGAATTTTAGTTTTACTTTTTGTCTACAACAACTTTGTCTTTACATTTTTTTCCGGATATTTTTCAGTCTTAGCTAAAGTCAGTATGAGTTTAGGAATTTTAGTATTACTTTTCGTCCCGGCCATTTTAATCGAATATTCCGGATTTTTTCTTGTTTCAGCTAAAGTCCGTGACAGTTTCGAAAGTTTAGTACTACTTTTAGTCACTTAATTTTTGTGTTAATTCTAAATTGGTTCCCTTGATGATAGCTACTTATAACATCAGTACAATAGATGCAAATTTACTGACACCTCCAACATAATGCTTTATATATAAATTTCAGATATATGCATATAGCCAATAGGCAGCAGGTCACTACACCCGGCGTGTCGAGGGTATACTGTGGGGTGTTGGATAGAAAGCATGGGGTTTTGGTCACTACACACGTCGTGTTGGAAAGTAGACGTAGGGTATTGGTAACTACAAACGGCGTGTTGATGGTATAGTGTGCAGTATTAGTCATTCCACACGACGTGTAGATGGTATAGTGTGGGATGCTGGATAGTAGATGACTGTAAACACTCCTGCCCTTGCCTGTATGTGATAGTATACTTGCATGTATGTAAGTATAGCGTGTGTATAAACACTCTTACAATTTTCGTTGGATAGTAGGGGTATGTGCTGGATAGTAATCAAAAGCGGCTGCTGGATATTTTGATGTGTGCCGGATTGTATATCAAAAAGCGGCTGCTGGATAATGAAATGTGTTGGATTGTATATCAAAGAGCGGCTACTGGATAGTAGGGTATGTGTCGGATTGTAATGAAAAAGCGGCTTCTGGATAGTAGGGTGTGTCTTGGACTGATAATTAAAAAAATGTTAACATTTCATTTCCCATATGAGGCCAGAAACTTTTTGGCATGGAAACGGCCTATAACCTTCCACAACTTGACATTACCATTCTTATATGAGCCAAAGTGCCCCTCACATGTTAAATTCCCGTTTGAGGCCAGAGCGCCCCCTCCCCCATATGTTAAATTCCCGTTTGAGGCTAGGGTGCCATACCGCCTCCACATGTTAATTCCCCATATGAAGCCAGAGTCTCCCCCGCATGTTAAACTTATAGATATTTTTAACATAATATTTCTCGTAGACACCTGGAGTGGCTCATTTTCAGGTAAACTCTAAAAATGTAACAATGTAGCCCCATTTGAGGTCAGCCACTTATAACAGTGTTACCATTTACCCTGAATGTTAAACCGATGGACAATTTTAACATGGGATTTCCCGTTTGAGGCCAGAGTGTTCCCACATGTAAACCTACGGGTGTCTATAAAATTATTATTTAAGGCTAGATCGCCCCATATAAATAATGACACCTTCCAGACCTCGCGAGACGAGAAGCGTATTTGATTAAAGACGACAATTTACTTAAGTTTGAAAGTAGTCAAAAGAGTAAACTGTATCAGCACAAAGTACACGTTATGGTCCCATTTCTCTGTAGAACTTTCAAGAAACAGGTATGCCATTTTTCACAGGAGGGTTGTAAAGAGTAAATGGGAGCATAATTTGTATTTCTTGGAAGGTTAGCTGTCGTGTCATCTCTCACTCTCTCACACACACACACACACACACACACACACACACACACACACACACACACACACACACACACACACCGTAGTCCTCGAAATGACAAGTCATTATTATTTTCCAGAAAAAAGCAGTTGATAAGAAACAATGGTCAATATGACCTGCTTTTGTTCTACACTATGGATCATCATAACATAATACAATATTTCCAATGACCATAATGCTTGCAGCTGTTGTACATCCTAGGTTTGTAATCTATTGTACATTAATATTGTGGCACAAAAACGTAGTCATTTCTGTTGATTTAGCAACATACCAGAAACATTATCTCTTTTTATGATCAATAATAAGATCAATAATATATACAGAATGAGGGATGGCCAATATTTACACGGGAAAGAAAATGGGTGCGGTGGGGAATGGACATAATTTAGAGACAGGTTGTGACTTCAAACATGTAGGGTACACGCTTTTGCTTAAAACTAAAGGTATGGTATAAATTCAGTGGTCATTACAGAGTAAGATATTCCATTCTAGGAGGGGTTAACTTTCAGTGTAATATGATTTGCAATTATATCGCCTCCTCTCGAACAGAACATCGACTGTTCCCTAATCTGTCCACTTACGGATCTTCCAGCATAACTCATCCATTGTCTGCCAGCATGAATATCTTCATCACCTACTGTCCACTTCAAGGTACCTTCTGGTATTAGCATGTGACACAGAAATTAATTGAATTTACTTATTTATTAATTGTTTGTTTGCTTATGTTTCTCTCTCTTATGATTGATCCAATCTTTACTGTAACTACTTTTGAATTCTGATGTTATTCTAAATTCGGTTAATCTAAATTCTTTCCATAAGTTCTAGAATTCTGATGCTGTTGAGACTCTTTGTTGGCATCCTTCCGATCTTGCATATTGTCTCACCATCATAACACTAATAGGAAAAATTATGTATTAGTCATATTGTTTATATTGTACATTTTGGAGACTTTTATAACAATAGGATTCTCCATATAAGTTGACTGTAAAGGTTCTCCAGACAAGTTGACCGTGAACAACTATTTTGGACCTACTCAACTTCAATGATGTCCATTTTGAAGATAACATCCACCAAAGGTGCCTTTCAGCGAGAAGAGGCTGTCCAGTGTTCAACAACAATACTATGAAAATTTATGCTTTCATACTTCTTTAAGGACAATCAATACTGCGATAATATATTGCATCTTGCACGTTTTCTCTTTCTTAAATATTATGTCTAATGCAATAAAATTAGACCAGAATTGCACTGGCATTTCAAGGCAATTCGTCCCTACGATCGATTTCGAAGTTTTTTTTTATGGCAGGCCTAACTTGCATTTATAGACTGAACTTAAAGACTTTATGTTGTGAAATTAGACATTGCGTCTTAGGTAGACTTGCACCAGGTCGCATTTTCAATATATTTTCCCAAACATTTTTACTTATCAACTAATTGTGTGCTTAGTACTTTCTTCACTGTCTCGTCAATAACAACTTTTAGCTGTCATTGATGAAGAATTATAGGCACAGTAGGAGCACACGCTAAATTTGATAGAATCTTCTATAGGCAGAAAATGTTTGAAAATGGCACTTGGTGCAATTCTAACCTGAATCTATAGACTTGGCGCAAACCGACCTTACAGGAATAGTGAGAAGTACAACTTTCCATAGCCGTTGAGAATGCAATTGATGCAGATATTCTACCAAAATATATTAAATTCTAGTACTGTGAAGAATTAAGAGTAGAATGTATATAGACAATTCCGGACCACTCATACTTTTGTGTATTACCTTCTTGTTCAGGGATATGACGGTATTAAAAATAATACATTAAGTTATTATATCATTGAGATTTGGAGGTATTATTTTCACAAAATAAAAAATAGTTAGATCAGCGATACTTGTTAGTATTTGATAATCATTTAAATATTACCAGAGCAGTTGAACTTAGGGGCATTATTTTCACAAAATAAACACTTAATAGACCAGATAGAATTTAAATTTAACAAATTGGACCTGCTAAGATGTAAGAATAGTTAACTTGCGTACACTTAAATAGATTTTAGTGGATAGGCAGATTTGGACACAATTGCAAATGCCTCATTTAGTCGTCATAAAAATATTCTATACATCATACGGTATTAGATTTGTAAGCGAACTAAATTCTTTCATCGGTAAAAGGGAACGTGTAATGAAATACAAGTCATACCTTTTACAAGACATTAAACGTTGCACATACCAAAATAAGGTTAGAGAAAGGAACAAACATTAAAAAGCACGAGGACATATTATTTTACCAAAGGCACAGTTTTATCCGGCAATAATCTGAAAACTTAAATAATCCTTGGTAAACTCACAGATAAGCAAATTCAGTAATAGTTTAAACAACTCCTGGAGAGAGAATTTACATGGTGGCTTTATCTTGGAACTCACTGGCTTTTGCAGCAACATGCTGTATGAAACTGTTAAAACTCCGTCTGACGATGAGTTGTAAAGGACATTTACTATGTTTGTGTCTCCGACAATTCAAATACACAAAATCTATAACATCTGGGGGATATAATAGTTTGGGTTGGTTGTACAGTTGGTTTGCTTTGCACTCATGCTCTAGGCACGGTCCACGACGTTGGACCAAACAATCAGATTCTAAGCAAGTAGGTAAATATAACATAGCAGCAGAGGTAAGTTTTATTCGGAATAATATTACACATTTTACTTTGGAAGACAATCAAACATAATCCTATAGTTTTTCAATACAAAATTAATAATGTATAACAGGTATGAGGTTACGATCACAGTCTCTGCAATAGTGTTTTTCATTGTGTCATTGCTTTGGATCTTTTCAAAAAGACTCCAAACGTCTTTTAAACAATTTTCCTATGCATACTCGAATTTTAAAACAGATTTATGTATGACTTATTTGACCATATGAATGGAGCCTTAGCGGATCAGGTGTTAGTTTGCCGGACTTACAATCGGTGGGTTGTGGTTTCGAGTCCTGTCTAGGTCATCCCAGCTGGTGGTCGAGTTGTTTCTTTAAGTTAGGCCCTTTACTATCATTACCTCGGCATTTAATTGTCTTTCATATACTGATTTGTCATTGAGATACTGATTTATCATTGAGATACTAATTTGTCATTGAGACACTGAGATACTGATTTGTCATTGAGAAACTGATTTGTCATTGAGATACTGATTTGTCATTGAAATACTGAATTGTCATTGAGATACTAATTTGTCATTGAGATATTGATTTGTCATTGAAATAATGATTTGTCATTGAGATACTTATTTTTCTTTGAGATACTGATTTGTCATTGAAATACTCATTTGTCATTGAGTTACAACTTTGTCATTGAAATAATGATTTGTCATTGAGATACTGATTTGTCATTGAGTTACTGATATGTCATTGAAATACTGATTTGTCATTGAGATACTGATTTGTCATTGAGATACTTATTTGTCATTGAGATACTAATTTGTCATTGAGATACTGATTTGTCATTGAGATACTGATTTGTCATTGAGATACTGATTTGTCATTGAAATACTCATTTGTCATTGAGTTACAACTTTGTCATTGAAATAATGATTTGTCATTGAGATACTGATTTGTCATTGAGTTACTGATTTATCATTGAAATACTGATTTGTCATTGAGATACTGATTTGTCATTGAGATACTTATTTTTCTTTGAGATACTGATTTGTCATCGAGATACTGATTTGTCATTGAGATACTGATTTGTCATTGAGAACCAACCAAAGATTTGTCTGAGACAAACCAAAGTTTGAATGAAAAGCAAATGTGTGTCTGCATGCATTTAAAACTTTCTGGAAGGCAGCTTACACTTGTTTGAAACTGTCAAAAGCTTTGAGGCGTTACTCAAAATGGTACAGTGGTATAGTACAGCAGCCAGTTGATCAGACACAATGTAGGAACACTGGATATAGCCCAGAGACGGATTCCTCCTGCACACACATTACTTTCATGGCACATATTCTCCTTCATTATATCTTCATCACACGAGTCCAAAGCCTTGTAAAATGAAATATATAGTTCGTCTCCAGCGATGAGAGCCATATCTCTGTAATAAAGCCCAATGCTTCCTTTGAAACATGGGTGCTTTTTCAATTCGCTTGCTACAGGTATGCATTCTGGCTTACATTGTCCAAGGCTTGAGCAGGCTGAAGTTACATTGAGGAAGATTTGTTTTCCAACAGAACCAAAGCCCTGAAGATTGCAACCTTCTACAACTCCATCAAACCAGTCACAGTCTGAGATGTTAGCATAGCTCGTGCACATATTGTTTTTGATATTTTCCTTCGGGTAGTACCAAATGAAAGCCAAGCACATTTCATCCCTAGTCGCCTCTCCAAAATAGGTGTACTCGGACCTTGAGGTGGATTTGTACACGCATGTCGACGTAAATGAATCCGATGTGTTGACTTGAACCGGATCTGCAAAGCTTTCAAAATAAATGAATAATGTAATGACCATTTCCTTAATCGTTCTCTATTCACGGACCAACATAGCGGATATTACAACACCTTTAAAATTTAAGCATCACTGATTTACAAATAAACCATTTACTTTGCAATACATTGATTTATCATTAACCAAATGTTTTGAATACATGCTAAGTTCATGACATTTTAATAAAAATGATTATGCCATGTCAACTTTTGTATACACTTGCATAAATTCTCACAAGAATTACAGTCTTCCGGCGATTACACTGTGACTCACAACGATGCATGGGCTTTATTAGTCATAATTTTTCCGTAAATACTTAAATATCTAATATGCGTCACTGAAGATATCACAATTAGCTGTGAAAAGCAATACTAATATCTCTTAGCGTGACCTCCAGCTGTTACGTGTGTATGGTATAACCATGACCTAATTGTTTATACTGATACGTTCTGGTGTTTATTTTTATTCTTCTGACTGTAATTCTATTGCAAGAAAAGTTTGTAAACTAGCGATCCAAACATATATATTTATAAACATATGCATAATCGACAGTCGTGATTTATTGAGAGACATACATTTTCGGCAGTGTCTTTTAGGTTTACGGCCATTCTAAAAGTCTTGCACGGAAATAAAAAACTTCTAATTTAAATGCAGGTCCTAAATTGATCAAATATAATAACTAAGTTATTCCTCCTCATAGTTTGTTAATGGTTAGCTGTACCTTTACATTTCTTCAGCCCCACCTTCCATTAAATAAACAGACTAAAATTATTTCCCAAAACTGAAGAGTAACTACCCGCAAAGAAGAGTATCTGCAATCAGTAGGTGTGCATGTGTGTACAGGATTTCACGACACATCAGCAAAATCCTGGCTGCATTGTGCAGACCATCATTAGGACCGACTTAATTAGAAATTGCTCTGAAATATGTGTGTGTGTGTGTCTGTGCGCTGAGAAAGTGACTAGATCTTTTTTGAACGTCTAATTTGTTATTTAAGGAGGGCAAAAACTACTGTTACAGTAGAAATGTACTCTTTCCTGTTTGAAAAGACTTGCCTAAATAGAGTTTTCGGTACGTAGACTCTGTCTCCAAAACCATGGCGAACAAAAGGAGTCCATTACGTGCATTTCGGGCATAGTCGTTACGTTAACTAATATCAGAAATATATGTGAATGTAAGGCACGTGTATTGCACTGTGTTTCCAAGAAATTCGCTATCAATTGTCATCAATGAAGCTAGACTCCAGCTGAAATGTCTACCTCAATATATCGCTGAATTGGACTTCACACACACACACACACACACATATATATATATATATATATATATATATATATATATATATATAACACATTTCCATGGAAGATTTTAAGAAAATACTAAGACATTATATGATTATTTAGTAGTTAGAAACAAGAATGAATATAAAAAACCGACTAAGCGTCATTATAGATTTTTAGATTTTAATAGTTAAACGTATCAATTAAACAAAGTGTATTTCATTTACCAATCAAAAATTCCAATATACTGGTTGTACAGTAAAGCTATGAACAACGTTATAGATTTTATTTTAAAACTACAAATGAAAAAAGTTACTTACAAATATATATATATATATATATATATATATATATATATATATATATATATATATATAAAAATCTGTAAGGGTGCAAATTTCTGTCGATTTATAAAGAGAACATTAACTTGGACAGAGAACAATTAATTAGATTTATGAGGACAGGGTGCGTATTGAATCGCTATGCTGCGGTCTGTGTTGTGAGAGGAACCGATTTTTAATTAAGCATTCGTTTATTTAACAATCAAAGAAACTGGAAGGGAAAAGGTTAACTCAATCTTTGTATCGAAAATGTCAGAGTTGAGATTGTCCAGAATCAGTTATTTGGAAATCTAAAGGGTCAGCATGACCGCAAATTTTGGCGCCTATTTATAAAAGGCGGTAGATATATTTAATCCTGATTGGCTACGCTAAATAAAGGGCGTGTTTCCCACACGAAATTTCATAGTTTTAATATGCCACATCGGAAAATTTGGCCAGTCTACGTTTTTTCCGTGAGAGTATAAGGGACTCCGAGATTGAATTTGCAAGAAATTATCTCGTAAAGCAATTATCCAAGGGACTGGGTGTCTGGAAAGTTGACGGACACAATTCTGGCGGTAGAAGCGAGCAAGGCTTGAAAGCACAAGGTATTTGCGTCAATCTCATGTAATTCGTTGATACCAATATAATTATTTCCTTGAATTTATTTACTTATATGTGCATGAATTTACTTGTATAAATTCGTAGATCAATTTTCTTGATATGAGTATAACAGTGTTTGAGTTCATTATCTGAATTCGTTTAATGATCTTATATATAGGTTTGACAGATTGTTTGAATTTGTTGTCTTGATTGTTATAGGAGTCATGTATTTTAAGAATTTCATGCATTATTTTAGTTGATATGAGTATGAGAATCCGTGTGAATTCACCGATCTTAGATGATTTCATGTATGATAAAACTTAAGTGCGTATCGACTGAAATTAACGTTGTTAAGCCATGAAGTGAGATTTCATGTACGCTAAAGACTTGAATGTGTGTATTCGCTGAAATTAACGTAGTTAAGCCATGTAATGAATTTCATTCATTCATTTGTATAATCGAGAACGGAACTATTATGTCTCGTGTGATGTTAATGTGAGTCAGCGATGAAATAGCCGTTAGGAAATACATTAATCTTATGAAACTAGGTTTGTTTGTTTATGGCCTGCCGTGTTTGGCTTGACCAGATAGCCTTTGGTATCTGTTTGACTTCCGATAGGATGCTCTCTGACATAACGAGAGTGGAGTAATAATCTATTCCCAGTAGGATATCTGACAGAAGATTTAGGTTGCTTCTCTGTTTATTTTGAAAGGGGAAATAGCTCCACTGACGTAATCCACTGACGTAATCCACTGACGTAATCCACTGACGTATTCACGTACCTACGTATCTACATACCTACGTATCCACCTACCCACACAAAGTTTGAGGGCCGACAGAGGCAAGATAGTCAGAGTGAGAAGAAAGCGAAGGAACCAATTGAACAGGAGAGAACAGGAGGAAACCAGGTCATGAAGCTGTACAAAGCAATGACTTCGATTATTCACTCGATTCTATGATGAATTAATTCTATCGTTTAAACAGATCGGCTATTTATATAAGTATATTTGTGTTTAAAATTTCAAAAAGAAGTGTATCTTCCTACTGTAATGCATTATCACAGTTGTTTATGTAATTGATTAAATTGTTATATTTCATATACGGGGGCTCGTTTTAGTCTGTTCTATATATCTGCTCAGATCTCTATTCATTCCATCTATAAGTTTCACAATTTATATTATTCTTTACTCGATCCGGGCAATAACACCGAGGTCGATCATCCTCTAGATAACGATAACCACAACCACCACCACCCCCACCGTCACAAAATCTAATAATAAATATTACCCCCAAATTCATATGATACCTTTACGGTAGTCACTTCCTCCATGACTTTTGGGAAGCAAACCCTGTCTATCCCCATAGTATCTTTTTCTTATACTTACGTATGCACAACAGGACTGTCATAGCTATAGAATTCGTCATCAGCTAGGGTCTCTTCTTGTCCTCCGATATGGATGACACTTGTACTCTGATCTATTCCTGTAGAAAGTACGCAAAAAAAGGAAACATTATAATTTGTTATGAAACAAACACTTCATAATGCTTGCAGCTCTCTGATATTTCAAAATTAAAAATTTTCAAATTCGGATGGATCATTCAGCCTCCAAGATTCTACCCATGCGCACTATTCTTTCACCCAGGTGAAAAGAAAACACATTATATACGTATGATACATAAAGGTTATCAGTATAGTAACTTGATCTTGGTGCTTGTATCGCGTCTCGTTCGATAGTGGAAGTACACCGAAGGGTCGAGCGTTATCCGATGTCCTTCCTCTGTCAGTTAGATGAGATATATGCACCCAGATCAAGTTACTGTGCTGATGATGTGATTATTATATACCCGTAACAATTATTTCATAATAAAAATACAACTTTTGTTGTGTTGATTCCATCCATCCAACCACATTGTACATTATGTCCTAATATAGACCCACCTTATAAAGGAGGTAGCTATATACTGAGAAGCTTGATAGTGAGAGTCCACTGTATTCCCCCCCCCCCCCCAACGCACACATACCTTTCTTGGCTGGGGAGACCGTGATCCAGAGTTCATAATACAAAATTCGTTAAATATATTATAATGTTATGTGTCTTCTTGCAATGACTGCATGCACAAAGCTTGATCAGCAAATACTGAAAATGTCATTGTAATTGACATATCCGTGCATTTAACCTTATCCGCTCCCAGGATCCCCAGGGGAGGGAGCAAATATTACACCTTTTATTCAGATGGTTTCCAATTGGACGAGATAATTATCAAGTTTCGGTTTTTTTCCACCCAGCGGTGTACGATATATGGTAGTGTAGAGACGGACGGACGGATAAACAGAGGGTATCACAATATCCCCAGCTTGACACTAAACCATGGGAGTAATTTAATTGAAAACAAAACAGACTGAATCAAGGTGATACTGACTCAGAGTCTGGAGATAAAGTGTCTCAAGATATACCATAACCCTTCTCATAGAATGTGAACTCATTTGTCAACAAAGACTGTTTAATTGTATATTTACCAAGGATACGAATGTAAAGAGAACTAATATTACATATAAATTTCTTTATAGAAACCTTTAATGGAGTATAATCGTGGACAAGACATCTGAACCAAAATGTTTAATTAACAAACTCAATCCATAACTAACTGATACACGACTAAAAGGGTCCAATAAATATATTTTAAGTTCAGCTACAAGGATACGAAGAGATGTTTCTAAGATTACTTGAAGAAAGATAGGGGATGTTTTTTTGTTGTTGTTGTCTTTAGTGAATGTACATTATGCAACAAAACTCTGTGTTTAAAAAGCATCCGACAAAGACTTGCTTTAAAGAATCAATGTGGATAAGAGTAAATTTAAATGAAATTGAAAGACTCCTAGTGGGCCGTATTTTGCAGTGCCAATAAATGCAGTGGATCGGTTGACTCAATCAGCATTACAGCTGAACAATTCACACATTCTTTTAATGGGCGATGTAAATTTCAAGGACAAAATCTGGAAGATATAACAAACAGCAGCAAGCAGTACACATGTTTCATCCCAGTTATTGGAAATCATTACAGGGTCATTGATATTTCAACATGCCCTTAAACTTTTACGTTTTAGAAAAGGACAAGAGTCAACAAGCCTTGACATTGGTCTGATCAAGGAGCGGGGATATGATAGAAATTTGGAGTACCACGCTTCGACTGGAAAGGAAGAACGAGTTTCGTGGGTTCCGCTGATATTAAAGTTCTTTAATAATATTCAAATTCTTCAAGGAAAATTACAGTAAATGAAGGCAGCGACTTTCGTATTGCAATTGGATTTAATGCTTTCTTTTGGAAAGATAGAATTCTACAACATCAACGCAAAAACACCCCAAAAAAACCAAAAAAAAAAACCCAACAAAACAAACAAAATAAACAAAGAAACAAACAAAAACGAAACGAAACAAAACTAAACAAACAAATCAAAACAAAACAAACAAACAAACAAACAACAAAAACAAACGAAAGCATTCAGGAAGCAGCAATGGCTTGTGAGCCTGCATACCTAAAACTACACCTAGATCGGAAGATGAAGTGAATAAACTATGGATGAATAATGATACTGTTAAGCAACTGTCCTAAAAAAAACCCAGCAAAAAACAGATACAGTCACAGCACATGGACAAAGATGATAGGAGTGGCGAAATGTAACCTTGAAGAACTACTGGCCAATATTATTGAAAAACATGCAATGGCTGGTTTTCATGTGCAGTTAGTTACCTTCAAAGGTTTAGAGACTGTAGTATCAGTATCTTCCTTTACTATACACTTAAACCGATAGAAACATCAAGTCTATTACATATGACTGGCTCATAACTGATTCTCCCAATAGCTGGGATATTTATTAGCAAAAAGAACGTGAGCACCTCGTCGATTTGGAAATGTGATATCCTCGGTGTTTACCGCTTCATTTCATTTTGCTTACGATTTCATCATATCAGGATCATGCCCAGAATGTAATGTGCTTATGCTTCTTCTTGGTTTATTTTTCACGCGGACTATGTCTACTCTTGCTTAAATCTTCACGCTGTTTTCAGGTGCATTCATCTTGCAGAAAACAAACTACCATGATTTGCATCTAACCCGCAAACATTCGAGGCGTGGTTTAGCTCTATAGCGGGATAATCTGAGACGTTGCAATTGATTTAACATCATCGATTAACATAATTCATTTACAGCGTAGTTTGTTTTATGGGATTCAAATTTTCTCATGAAATTGCCTTCATAAGTTTCGTTTCATATTTTTGTTTTTGAAATTTTTGTTTTTCTCCCTTTTCCTTTTCTCTCTTTTTTTTATAGAAAATTGATTCTTATTCGACTTATTTCAACTTCGTATGGTGGTAGGGTGATGGTGAAACTTGCCACGTTAAATGGTAATGATGGGAATGATGAGGGTGGCCAAGGTTATGATTACGATTACTAAATGTATATTAATGATAAAGATTATAATGTTGATATTTCGTTCCTGAAGTCACATTTTGATACAGTTGACTTACCTAAGTAATGCATGTGGTTAAATACCGCCGTGATATACACCGGACCACTCATTATTGTAGCTGTGCAATCTCCAGGGCAACCCCCCGTGACAGCCACGCTCCTCTGACCTGGTGGAATGTTGAGACGAGTTTGACCTATCACGAAAATCCCAGCATCATACTGACGGAGTGTTTTCGTGTAGTGGAGTATAATTCCAGAGCTGTCAGTGTAATTTGATCGAAGTTCAGGATTGTTCCAGTGAACCTGAAATTGTAAAGGCTCGGCTTCATATAACAAACAGCAGTCTTTTCCTACAAGTTTGAATGTTATCAACCTTTATTCATGTCCATCACTTTTTTCTGTTATGCTTTGAAACGTTTTGAGATTAGATTGTCTTAATATCGTCTTAGTCCCCGACTGAAATCAAATGCCGTTTAAAGTTGCCGTAGCACTCGCTTATAAGTTTGATCCAACTGGAATCTACACAGACCCAAATCTGCCGTAGCATAATGCGCCGGTAGATCTGGGTCTACGCAATTTGTTAGGATTAATTAGTAGAACAAAGAACATAGACTCTGATCTGCTGCCACATTATGCGACAGCAGATCTTGGACTATGTTGTTTGCAGTTAGATCCAACTTATACCCGAATACGGTACTTCTTAATCCAAAACTCTTATCGCTTTGGTCGGGAACATAAAATAAAGTTAGAATAGATAATATATATATATATATATATATATATATATATATATATATATATATATATATATATATATATATATATATATATAATCATTATTTTTAAGCAACTCTGACAATGTATTAGTGTTAGGCGTGATCTTGTTGTTCAGTGCCTAATTTAATGTTGAACATGCTTAAAGTTCTGTTAAAGTATTTCAGGTATTTGATTGCATGATACTGTTATGTTTCTATTTTTACTTGTAGTTTGGTTGATTGTTCAACATCTTTAACAACTGGTTGTTTTAGACGCTTCGAAGAAGCAATTTTACTTTTGACTGAGTGAACAAGATACCTAAAACAGCTACTCCACCACCAATCAAATAATAGATTGCGATGCTTTAACTCTTTTTTTGTGTTATCTAGTATGATTCTAGTATTTCATTTTGTGCCGTTTGTAGAATCTTGTTCCTTCTGTAATCGTTCAGATTTTACTCCTTTAAATGCATGTGAAAGTTGTCCAAGTTGTCTTTCAGTTTCAACAATAGGTGATCTTTTGTTTTTTGGGAAGTTACCTTTTCATGTTCTTTGTAAACCATCTTTCTTTTTGTCTTGTTTACGATTCAATTATTTGGCAATAAAATTTAGAAATGTAACTAAATATCAATCTAGATTTGATTAAAGGTGCCCTTCCAGATTAATTTGCTTAGAGTAGTGAAACATAATTTGAAATCAAGTTTGGTAAAGAATGGATTTCATGACATATCATGTGCGTGGAGAAGAATAAGACATTACGGAATTTTACAGAGCAACCAGCTATTACAAACGTTGTTATAATGAGTACAAATAGTACAAAATAGAAAAGGTACAACGAAAACAGATAACACTAAAATAAGTACCACAAACAAATATACTAAACAACGATAAAACTACAATGAAAGGTTCAGGATTTCATAATTGGCATGATTTGGAGTTAACAAGCATTGATGCAAAACATTAAATAACGCACGACATTGAAGACACTAGATGTTCCATAAATTAATTTTCATCATAGATGGCTAAAATCTTTACAAAACCCTTAGGTATGAGTGGAGATCAACTAGACATAGATCATGTAAAACCATGTGCCTCTTTTCAATTATCATATCCTGAACAGCAACGATGCTTCCGTTGGACAAATACAAAATACATGATAGCTAGCGAAAACAGATTTTTTTAAAAAAATGCAAGATTCGTTCTAGTGAAGAGATCACCCTAAAAACGTCAAATCATTTAAGACCTCTAACTTCATTATTGAGGAAATTCTGAGCAGTATTCAAGTATCGTAACAGATGCTGTTAAAGGCACATATGCATCAGCAACAAAGACGCATTTTATTTCCCTTCGATCCTTTGGGACGAGCCTTGTTGCTTTGCAAAAGTGTCAATACATTTTTTAAATATTTATTTCCTCATAGTACCTAGATGCAAGAGTTGTTGCCTTGCAATTCCAATGCGCCTCGTTGTTTCTGCCAACAACGAAGCAACCTTCTCATTGTTTTATGTTGTCTTTGTTGAAATCTAAATGTTTGAATATTTTCAAACTATCACTCAAAGTAGATAGAGGCAAGGTAGATGGAGGCAAACCTAGCTTAAAGGACAAAACATCCGGTACGGAATTTAATTTAACTGGCTGTCATGTAGTCATCATTCAACTCAGTTTTTTAAACTGTCCAAGTTATCGATCGGAACAAATCTGCTAATCAGTGATGTCAGAATGTAAATTGCGACATCCAGCAATGACGAGGAGATATTAGCAGCTCTGGCGTTTACAAAGATATCATACGTGTTTTGATTTGTTTCTCGTCCATCTTTTCCAACTTTGTTTCAGTGACGATTTTGCAGGTTATCTCTTTTTCGTTCCATTAGCAATTGATATCTTCAATTTCTGCGTAAACTCTTCAATTTCATATACTGTTCCAGGATAAACGAAGTTTTTCTGTGTTTGATAAATCCAATTTGTTTCCAGCTTTAACTTATCCATTTTATTCTTGGCTATTTAAATAATTAAAAAATGGTTCAAGGAGGTGACGATTTTTAAGTGGAAGAGTACGAAAGTCCTGAAGATTGCACCAGAATTGACTACGAATATAATCAATCATTCGAAACACATTTAGACGCATCTAATCTATCAAGAGACGGTTTTGTAATTCCTCCAAATAATCATCAGGTAGAATGTTTGGCGTGAAAACAGATAAAAATCAATGTCAGTTAATGGTAAATAATTTAGAATCGAAGATAACACATAATATTTTTACGACAAAGTTGGAAACAGTGTCACAATGTCAGTGTCAAACAATCAACGTCAGATCTTGGCTGAAAAAACAACAACAAAGCAATAAAGACGGATCTGTAGATAAACAAACGAAAGGGAATGATTTGACAAAAGCTCACTAGCAGCTATATATTTATTCCAAATTACTGGTAGAAACGTTAACCCTGTATATGAAGGTGATGTGTACTCACATTACAGGATTTTGTTTGTGTTTTGTGGGTTTAACGCCATTTTTCAGCACATGATGGGCTAAATATAGCGGCTAGTACATTTTGTGGATGAAGAATCCGAGAAAGCTTCATGAAGAACTACCGACACGCGGGAAGCTACTGGTGAGCTTTCTCACATACCCACGTTAGCCGAGCCGAGACTTGATCCCACGCAGACAGAGGTGAGATGTATGTGATCTGCAAAGTCGAGCACCTTAGACCACTCGACCACCCAGGGCCCCCTCACATTACAAGAAATGACAATATAAATGTCCAACTGAACCATCAGTTTATATCTCGCAACCAATATAGGTCCCTGAGAATATCGAGATTCCAACAATAGACACAAATGAGTCGTAATATGAAGAGGCAAGTAGAGGCTATAAATGACGATTACTGTGGAAAAATTCAAATAGGAGAACTTGCACCTGCGGTAAAAAGAATATCAACTACTCAGGATGAAAGACAATTTAGGGAGTATATAAATGATGTAAAAGTTTTGAAATCACATGTAGAGTTAATGAGAACTGATGTTGAAACGTGTGGAAAACAGATTAAAGAGCTTAAAATGAATATCTGTAAAGATAAAGACCCCCACAAAAGGGCCGTGTTATAAGAACAGTTGGAATGGGATGAAATCATGAAAGCGCAAGTAGTGGGACATTTAATACAACTGGTGAGAAATGTTGGAGAAGACATTGGAAAATCAATGCAAAAGTGAGTGATTAATTATCATTAGATGAAAGACTGCAACAATTGTTTAAATAAAAGGATGTAAAAATAGCTGCTATGGCTACATCGATTGTAATGACAACATCAATAATTGGTCTGTCAATAGCAGCTTTGGAAAGAAGTGTTGTTGTTCCTGCCCCAACTATTCCCCCTACTCCGCCTCACCTAACTAACTACTATTCTAACTCCTCCTACTCCAAGCTAATGCTTATCATTTTTTGGTATCACAAAAATGGCTTGAAAAATGTAGCCGATTATATGTTTGATTTAGCCAATTTTACAGCAGTAGCACTACGAATTATTCACTGGTGTACAATTTTTTAGAAGTCGTCTGCTTCAGAGATAAAATGTGCTATTTATTAGTGATTTTGATGTGCTGAATTCAAATATGACAATTAAAACAACTGATTCGATACTGTTTCCAAGATATTTAAGTTTTTACATTTTACGTCTATGTATATTGTGTACATGGTAGACTTTTAATCATAAATTGTAAGCCTAGGTCTTTTCATGTGTTTATGGTTGCTTTACATGATAATATTTCACCTGTCCTGTTATGTAACACTTTAAAAAACAACAAAAGGGTTATATAAATAAAAAAATATATTGAAACAAAAGTAAAAAATCTATTATGTATATATAAGTACATAGTTTAGTCTACTTGGCGCTTCTTGGTTTGTCTCTTGTATTCATTAAATGGAGCATCTCTTGTCACTGTCCATCAATAGTCTGCAAGCATTGATGGGCTTCATTTGTCCTGATAGCGTTTCTCCATTGTTGCAATGTCCTGGTGAAATTGCTCGCCGTGCTCGTCGCTCACTGCTCCGCAGTTCGGTGGAACAAAATCTAGATGAGAGTACAAAAAATGTATCTTTAGTGACATGTTGGAATCAAGGCTTGTGTATGCCTTGAGGAGGTTTTCCACCAACTACCTGTAGTTGTCTGCCTTGTTGTTTCCGAGAAAATTTGTTGCCACTAACTGGATGAATTTCCATGCCATCTTTTCCTTGCCACGCAGTGCACGGTGAAATGCATCATCTCGAAGAAGTTCACGAATCTGAGGACCAATAAAGACACCTTCCTTTATCTTAGCTTCACTTAACCTTGGAAATTTTCCACTGAGTTACTTGAAGGCTGCTTGTGTTTTGTCCATGGCTTTGACAAAGTTCTTCATCAGACCCAGCTTGATGTGCAAGGGTGGGAACAAAATCTTCCTTGATTCAACAAGTGATGGATGCTGAACACTTTTCATCCAATGACTGTCAGAGTGGCCAATCTCTCTTGATGTAGTGGGAATCTCTCCAAATCATTGGCACTGCAAAAGGCATTGATTTCCTTTTTCTGTTCTACCACTGGCAAAGATTTGTTGCACAAGTGTTGCAGCATATGTGTGGGGCCCACCTCTTGTCCTGATCTTCAATTTTGCAGCCAAAAAAAAAGGTGATAGGCTTTCTTAACCATAGTGGTTATACTGCGCTTTTATGATGTCAAAGTCACTTCACCATAAACATAGCAGAAGTTATCTGCATCTTTCACACAAGTACGAGGCATCTCTGCTCACTTTGGCTAAACAGAAATGTGTCCCTTTGCAAAATCAAACACTGACAAATAAGAGAGCACGACACCGTATGATTTGTAGAGCTGATATAGAGCAATTTCTTCAGCAGATTTATGTAAAATTAGTTATGATTGCATCATCATGACTAACAGGAATAACATAATGCAATTCATATCATGTATGACGCAATACCAGCTTCAGATTGCATCATTCATTGTTTTGCCTAAAGAGCAACTACTGTCTAAACCCATCAATAGATTTATTCATAGATCCAGTCAAAGATGTATTTTAGTAATTTCTGGTTTAAATTGAGATCCCTTCCCTTTATAACTCACTTATCGTCCGCCATTCACAAGTCAAGTGTCGTATATACTGACCCAGTATAATATCTTTAAAACTAGAGCCAGTCAACAATTTTAAACATCATTTTCATTCTCAGTGACTCAGAATTAGTTAAGTTTAACAACATTTATTGCGGAAGCATTTTGGCTGTAGTTCAGTGTTATTGGTAGAGTAATAGGATGGTTATTCAAGAGTGCTGGACAAATTGCTTTTTCCGGCTGAACCCGTTATGTTGCTTGACTTGGCATTACTAGGTGTATTACTTACATTTGTGGTCAAAGCTGTCAACAATGCAACTAGAAGAGTTAGAGGTTCATAAACTATTTCAAAAAATAAATCACTGCAACTTTGGAAACCATGAGTATAAAAAAAATTGTTTGATGACATCATGATTGCTGTTATTTTGTTGGTGTTTTGGTATTTTGGGGCGTTTCTAAATAACTATTTGTCTTTTGCGAGTAGAACCTGGTAGAACTGATAGACCTGCCAGTAGGATCACCATTATAGTCCTTCGTCTCTATATAATTGTTACTCACATTGTCTTCTTTTTTCTCCTTTACAATGTCTTGTAGTACTGTCTAAGATTGTTGATCAGCCTTTGGAATACCTTCTATTACTACATCTATATTGATGATAGGGTTTAACCCAAGTTTAAACGAGTCACATTATTTCTGTAAATTGTTATTCTATCAGACAATACGACCTAAGTTTATAACTATGTCACTCATTAAAGAAATCACCTTTTAATCTGTTATGTACTGCTAGAATTTTACTGCAATGTTTTTATCTGTGTCGTAAGTTTGCTATTCTAAAATTAGTAACTTCATTACCTTTTTAACAGTATCTGATACCGTCGAAACAGACTCTGTAATAGATGTTCCATTTTCAAACTATGTACCCAAGATGCAGATAGCATATGATCTAATGCGTTGATTCAATGTACTTATTTCCACCATTACTATCTTACAGAAGTAAATATGTCCAACCAGTTAAATTTTCCTTGTCTGTCATAGAATCCATCTCATCCGCCGGCAATGTTCTCCAATACTTAACAGTGCATGCCCCATAGTTATATTTTAGTTTGAAAGCAGCTAACAACAGCGAAAGTAGGTTATCCAAAATCTTGGTGAACGGTTTTATGTTCTTATGGAGCATTATCGATCAGGCATTTCTTTTTCCCTTGATATATCCCCAGTCATACCGTGGTGGAATTTTAAAATTGTTACATATCAAATTTAATTGTTTCAAATCTATGTTGTTGTTATTCGATTTGAATGCATCGTCATCGGTTAATGGTATTTTACATTCAGACAGCAGTTTTCCCATCTGCAAATATACGTGAAATTTGTATACTGATTTCGCTAATTCTGGTACAGTATCTGGTAATATCCATACTACCTCTGGCATTTTCGCTCTGCGACAAGACTCGTTCTGACGAGACGACGGCAGACCTCTCCTCTGGAGACGGAACACTAACTGGTACAGTACCTGGAACATTGTTTCTATCAAATGCCAGTAAGAAATGCCAAAGTCAGCTGCTGCAACCCACAATCGCCAGTTTAGATGATTCTGCCAAAGTTTCATGTTACACTGTGATCTGTATCTTTTCATAAGGCCATCAATGTCTAATTTCAAAGTGTAGTTTTCAAAAATGCTTAATGGTTTGTATGTGAACAAATCTTTTCGAGTGTAGTAACTTTTATCTCGTTAAACATTTGAAATATTTGGATTTACTGGAGCGTTAAACTGAGCTATAGAAGAAAGGTCAGGTGTTTTATGTGGCCACGTTAGTAGTAGAGACAATTAATTTTGAACTGGAGTCATCTAATGCTGACGCGGTTTTCCGGGCTCGATAAAGATGGGTCTACGTGTGTTGAGTTATTGTATCCCTCAATTAACTTTGGTAAAATATCAAATCATAGTCTAGTTCTATACTGGGTGAAATACTTCCACATTCAAGTCTTGAGTGTTATGTTAAACCTTTCCAATACAGATGCTTTTTTTGTCATCAGGATAAGTCCACAACATTTTACTTATGCAGGAAATCTATGACTTTCATGTTGTAAAACCCTTTAACCTCATCAAACTGTATCTTTTGAGGCTTTATTTCTTTGAAGATGTCTCCTAATGAGTCGTCTATGTCACCTCCCTTCAATGCTGAACCCATGTGTATTTTGAAAAGATACCATGACTGTCAAGATGTATTTTATCCATCGTTGCATTTTTTATACGCTTGCCTATCACCGAGGTCTGTTCGCCACTGTCCGTCCACGTAACTAACAGAGACAATGCTGTAAGGAGTTTTTTTCACTTTGCTTGTGTATAGTGTAGGTAGATTGTTCAGTTAACCACTCCTTCAATTCAGCATGTTTTATTTTTTTCTTTTCCTTACGTTTAATTTGTTTCCACAATTGATTAATATTTGTGTAAGCAACTGTACTTTCAGGTTCGTTGTAAAGATGCCTTAAGTTCTATTCTTTCTCGATAATTTAAAATAGTGTAAAACATCCAGAGAAGACTTTACACTTGATAAATTGTCTTTAGGCGTTATAAACAATCCAAAAGTATATCCATCTACAAGCTAAACTTTTATTTTAAGCAATTTGCAGCATTTTTTCAAATCTTTTGCCAACGTATGAATGATTTCAATGAATGGTTTCAGATTTATGTAAATGTTTGTCATTCTTTTGTTCAATTAAAAACAGCTACATCACATACTTCGTTTGTGCTGTTTTAAATTGAAATTTATTTTTGATACATTCTATTTCTAATTTTGTTGAATCGTTGTAGTCTGATCTTGTAAAGTTTACAAGTTCTTCGCACTGCATTGCAAATTTAGTCCAATTCAGATTTTTGTATTTATTAGCATCAAATTTGTAATTTAATCCTTCTTCTTACTGCACAGGTTTGGTCCTCCTACTATCAGGATTGATGATGCCTATCTTGATGATGTGACTATTGAATGCAATCTGTTAATCCGCATCTATTCTTAAACTTTACAGGATATCGCTTTCTATGTTTGTAATAAGCAAATTAACATTTGTGTTCTCTTGTATGTTGTTTTGTATCATATCTAGCTTTGAAACTTGTAAACAAAAGCACATTATCTCTTGATACCGAGATAGGTGCTTTTTGTTAAATTCACTGCATATTTCAACACCCCTCTGAAAACTCATAATTTTATAATAAGGAAGCTTTGTGCCATTATTAATTCTGTGAAAAGAATTTCACATTATTTTGATGTGTGATTTTTCACTATAAAAAAATCACAATGTGTTTTAGGAAACGAAGGATATTGTTTTTAAATTTACAAGTGTTCTAGCTCTATCATTTACATCGGAAAAGGGTTGCAGAGTGAAGGGTATATGGCAAAGTTAGAATTTGAATTAATCAGTCATCAATTTTATTTGTTGTCAGCCCACACCAAAAAGATGTTACTATATTTAAATTAACGAGTGTTCAAACTCTTTCATCTATCCTCTACTAATACGCCATCATGAAATAGGAACTTTGCTCACGGCAGAAACAATACGCTGTCAACTTTGGACTAAATCGTTCAAATTAAATCGTTTTGCTTAATCTAATTGCATTTAAAGATTAAAAGGTACACACAATACCGCACTTTTATTCAATTTCCTTGCGTAAATTACCCAGCCACACAGCTTATCTAGATCTCTATGTATGTATGTATGATATGCATGTATATATTGCCTGTATAGGTTTTAACGGCACCTCAACATAATCCTGGTGAAATAGTGCAAATTAAAAGCTAAATTCCAAATATGTAAAGAAAAAAAATTTCCGGCCCGCCCCCGAAAAAACCCCAAATAAAAACAAAAAAAAAACCAAACAAACAAGCAGGAAGAGAGAGAGAGAGTCTTCCAATTAAACGTAGACATGTAGTCATTCAGGATACAAAGATAAAGATATTTAAATGCTTTAAAAGATACAAACAATAAATAAAGGTATCAAATATAAACTCCTTAAAGTATAGGGTCAAAAACTGTTGTATAAAGCCTCGTTGTGTTAAAATGTTAAAGATTATCTCTGGTGGTTCATCATCAAAAACCTTCGTAATTCAGTTCACATTAAATAACTTCTTACTCACTGTGTAGAAGTCGATACAATCGACAAGAACGTGTTTCCCTGTCAGCGAACATTGGCACGGTATACATCCTGGCAGATGTTTACTCTTCAGGAGGTACGCATTGTCAGGTATGTGTGTCCTATACGCGAGTGGCACATTATCTCTGCGATTTGTTCTATATGAAGATGAAACTTTCTAGTAACGGTTTTGATGTGTTGAAGTTTGTTTGTGGAGTTTTCATTCCACGTATTTTGCCAAGTATATCGAACATAACGATTAATATAATATTTGAAGTTACAATATGGAATCTTCCATTCAGAAAACGGGTGACTGCAGGGCCGCTTAGGCTACTTTATCTAACCTATAATTACCATATGGAATCTTCCATTCAGAAAACGGTGGACTTCAGGACCGTTTAGGCTAGTTTATCTACCCTTAATTACCATTAATACACATGCGCATAGTCAGCCAACAGTACAGAATACATTTTCCTGATTTAAGAGCATGTTTCTAAAAGATTTAGGATAATAATAGGTTTAGAGTCTTGCAGGACTTTCATTGGGAAAAGGGAATTCTAAAAGACGATGCAATTGGTTGTTTTTTTTTTCTTTATAGAGGTTTCGATGCAATTCAAAGATTTGAATTTCTGCTGTAAGAAGTGGAGGCTTTATGAGGTAACCCGCTCTAGATGGTTCCAGTGGAAAAGAAAGACTTATTGCAATGGCAAAGATCAAACATTATTTTTTTTTTTTTTTTTTTATTTTTTTTTTTTTTTTTTGGGGGGGGGGGGGTTAATAACCAAGGTGGTGGTTTTGGAATGGAGAATTTTGCAGTTTTGCAAGAAGTCTGAAGGCAACTGCGCAACGTTGACAGTTGCCATGGCATATAACATTATAATTAGATGGGACTGGCGGGAATGAGCTAATAAAGTTGTGATGAATAAACTTATAGGCATCGCCGGATCATTAATATGGAGATTTCATCTGAAGACATAATACTAAAATCTAATTCCACTCAGAATAAGTAGTACCTGAATCGCTGCCTTTCTGAAGCCGCTCTGTCCAATTCTGAAACCAGCTTTATCATCGAAACACTGTCCACTCAAACCTACAGACCATAGTCCTATGATATCAGAACAGTTATGGCCGGGTGACATGCCACAACGGTACGTCTGGTTCACTGGAACAAAACACGGACAATTATGTAAGAGACAAGTTCGTCTAAAATGTATTTTCAAGTATGTATGTATGTATGTATGTATGTATGTATGTATGTATGTATGTATGTATGTATGTATGTATGGATGGATGTAGATTAGGTAGGTATGTATGCAAGTAGGTAGTTAGCTAGGTATGTTGGTAGACATCTATGTTTTAAGAGGATTTTCTTGTACTTGTGAAATATATTTTCAGCAAAAAATTGCTGAACAATGTCTTAGTTGAGTGACTATACCACTTGAAATGTAGAAATATATAAGTTGTTTTCAAATGACATCGTAAATGGAATCTGCAGCTACATCAAACAGTGTAGTAATTCAAACGGCATAATACATGGCTAAAATGAGATCCTTTTAAAGGGATTTCAATAATTTCAATAATTTCAAATATATCCTTCCTCCTTTACACTAACAGTATGCCTTTAGTTCATCCTCGAAAGTTGAAGTCGCTCTTAATGTAAATGTGTGGTAGCAGGTACCAGTGCGTAGAAATTGGTATAATCCTACATGTGTGAGGACCCTTGATCGGTCACGTGATAATGTAGTTTGCATCATAATCCGCAAACATCTTGTTGTCTTTAAAAAATCAATAAAACAGCCTTAAGGATTATTACTATTTTTTTTTTACAAATCCAAACGAAATGTTTAGGATGAATTACTGAAACGGTACATGAAAGACCATTGACAACATAGCGGCAGTTTTAACATTACGAGCGACTTGATCTTCTCAACATGATTTGAATGCATGCTGTTAACTGAGGCAACAATGCTACAAAATTATTAATGCCCATATAAAAGGAACTAGATTTAGACAATTTTCAGGCTGTTTGCATGCATCTATTTGTAGACGAGGCATCAAGTACCATTTACTATGCCATTTGAAAACAAAATTATCGATAAGAACTTTGGATTTCTTTTCACCAGAATGACCATTGTTCAAATGTATCTGTTCCGACCAAACATTAATTAAAACAGTAAAACAAAAACCCTAGTTCACACGCGAAAACGGTAATAGTAAGAACAAAGATTGCGAGCTTCTGTCAACCATCTCACTTCAGTACATAAAATAAGGATACATATCAGCCCCCCCCCCCCGTCCCTTCCTATATCGCCATTTTACTTCTGACGATCCCAGGGTAAATCTTGGTTACAGGTTGGTTGAAACATTGACGTCACTATACTATAACAAGGTCCATAGAGCGTCGCCAAAATACAACCCCGATCTACTTAAGGTGTTTATGGAGTTTGTTTTTAATCGATTGATAAAAGATATTTTGTTTTATCAAGGGATTGTGTTAACTCTAACTATGATAGTGCTGATATTTACCTTCGTGAGTGATATCATTACATCCAAATAGTAACATATGATGCATTATGTTAGCATTGTCGATAACTGGTTCAATTGCTATGAGGTGATATTCCTTGTCACTTGGGAGGTCAAAGGTCATACACATATAGGTCGTGTCATTGGCAGGAACTGGGGTCACAGGGAGACGAATAGTAACATTTCTTGTATCTAAAAATAATACATAAGCAAAATAAAATACATTAAAAATACAAAAATACACATTTGGAACAATACATTAAATATTAATGATCAGAGAACAGTAATCTGTTTTAGATTGTATGCACATTATCAACTTTAGTGACATTTTCTGTTATCAACGTTCCATGTTAATGGTTTTTGAGTCAAAAATCTTGAATCTTGAGATGACAACAGTATATTAAATAAAGACTGTTCTATAACTTTCGGTTTGCCATTGAACGTGCAATGGTTCGCTGTTTCGGAAGGTGAAAACATCTCCCAGCGATTGCCTATAAAGAAGAAGGTAATGAAAATATTGTGTGTAAGTGCAACTATTGTTGCAGACTGATAAAGTGGAGATCGTAAAATTAGTCAGCTTAACTGTTGTTATAAGATGTTTCAATGTTCTGATTTTTTATTGTAGTGATATACATGTACACTAACTGCACGAGCATGAGGTCAGCCATTGAAAAGGCGAGAAAGAAAATATCTTCCACAAATACATCTATAACGAAAGGTTCCAGTGCTGGAGGAATTCTTACACGTTCAGGTCTGCAAGGTAGAAATCCCTTAACAGGCCAAATTTCCACTGACATGCAAGAAGTAAGCCCATACTTGTCAAATTAAAACCAAGGGGCGCCCAGTGGGGACTCGGAACTGGGAATCAGAGAATTGCTTGTAAATTTATACAAAAAGCTTGACAAAATAAATGAGGTTTTACTTTCTACCATCGCAAGTGTGAATTGAAAATGTAATAATTTGGTCCAAATCTTAAGTCAGAGTTTGATGCTGTTAGGAGTGCTGTGCATGGGGAGGTAGAGCAAGTGAAGGAGAGAAGGAAGGAAGTAAAGACCACTATGCAGTTTCATTCAAATAAGGTAGAGGAGTTTGAGACGGAACAACTGAAGAGAATGGAGGTGCATATAGAATCGGTAAAGGAAACTGTGTTAAATACTAAAACCAAAATAGGTAAAAGTAGGTAAAGATGTGAAGAGCTGGAAAAGAGCCTTTTTAAGTTTGAAAAGCATTGAAGTAGGGTGAATCTACTTTTTTTACGGTGTGGCTCGTCAGGGAATCCTGAAACGTCTACCAGGTTCTTAAAAGCTTCCATTAAAAGACAGTAGAACTTGGTCCAGAACATGTAGAAAACACGTGGTTGACTAATGCACACGGGCTCCCTAGTAATAGATCTGGACCCAAATCAATGATCGTACGATTTATGTTTTTTTGAGGATAGAGTGGCGTTGCTGAGTGTGTGTAATCAGATACCCAAGAATCTTAGGACTGCATCAGATTTGACCCCCCCCCCCCCAATCATGAAGAAAAAGCGGGACGAACTTGCACTTGCCCGTTATAAGTTACGACACCCTCATAATCCAGACGATAAACTTAAAACAAGGATCAGAGAGACTGGGATGTCACTGATACAGGAGGGTAGGAAAAAAATCCGATGAGCACTGGCAGCAGAAAAAGTTTGTGAAGTTTGATTTGAGCTGCGATTTATATTATAGTACAAATGCCCCGCACTAATTCTTGGCAAATGTTTCCATGCGTTAATTCCCACTGACTCAAGTTGATAATGAAGTCAAAATAAATTGAAAAAGGGGAAAAAGAATTTGTAAAATATAATGGAGTTTGTCCTTACATGTAATAGAAACAGTCTGTTAAGGGATAAACATTATTGAGGATAAATAAAACTTTTCCATGTGAATATTTTTTTTTACATAATATCATTACGTTACTTTTATAAATATATGCCCGATTTAACAGGCTCCATTTTATTTACACATAAAGGACACTGCCTTAGCTTTTGCAGACAGAAATAAGTGCTTTTTTAAATTTCGCCGTTTTTCTCCCAGTCGTATTTAGTTCAGTCTTGATTCTGTACGTTTTTCTCCAATAGGTCCCCCCCCCCCCCCCAATGTATTTTTTTCCTTCCCGTTGCATCACATTGAACTCATATTGTATGCAATACACTGTCATCTTTTCTTGTCATTTTTTGTTCATTTACTCCTTGTTTGATATTCTATTGTTTGGTCGGAACAGATAGCTCCGATTTTGTTGGTGTAGTTTTAGCTAAATACCTGTATTGTAATGCAGCATGCAATTGATTATTACATATAGATAACATCACAGTAAATATCTGGATTAGCTCCCTTGGTCTATAAACGCTGTTATCAATCTTAGGCAATGGTGTTGGTGACATGGAAGGTTTAATAAAGGTTTTATGCTTTTTGTTTTTACTTTTCTTTATTCTCCGCTTCGGTGTGAAAGGTTATGTACTTGTTTGTGTTATTTCTTGCCGTTTTTTGTCTTATATACTACGCTGTCATTTGCTTTGCTTTTCTCTTTCGTTCTTGTATGAATTTCGCGGGAGACCCGTTTTAGTGCATGAGAGATACCGTAAGCAAGGAGCTTCTAAACAACAAATTTCAAAATATCTGCCCAAAAGCATGCATTTCCAACTAAATCAACAGATAGATTGCATTTATCTGTTAAAACTTCCTCATCTCAGCATATTATCAGAAAATAGTTTTTTTCCCCTCTAAAGACATTTCCTAGTAACAGGACTTGATATAATTGGTATCTCAGTCATACCAGTAAATTGTCAAGGCTAAGGGGATCACCTAAAAAGCGTGATGTTCTGAAATTTTCTTAGGGAAAAAATAGTACTCCATATTTTTTTCTTTACAAGACACATATTTCCAAACAAATGATGAGAAAGTCATTGATGCCATATGGAGATAAGAATGTTTCTTTAACTCCTTTACTGGCCAGTCCAAAGGTCTTTCACTCTTATTCAAAAATAATTTTGAATATAAATTTAAAAAATGTGATTATAGGTACAAGCGGAGATAGGTTAAGTTTATATGCAATAATAAAAGAAAACATTTTTTTTACTGGTTAATATATATGGTCCTAACTGTGATTCACCGGAATTCTATACAAAAATATTAACAGAAAAAAAATAAGTACATTTCAAAATGTACATCAACATCCTTACGTAATTATTTCATGCAATTTTAACCTAGTTATGAACCCTGACAAAGATACAGAAAAGTATGTCCAGATAAATAATCATATAGCTAGAGAGGTAGTGGTAGGTATGACACATGAATTAAATTTAGTTGATATCTGGGGAAAGTTAAATGTGGGAAAGAAAAGATTTTCTTGGAGACTAAAAAATCCACTTAAGCTGGCGAGATTAGATTTCTTCTTCATTTCAGATAAACTGATATGTGACGTGATAAATGTCCATTGTTGGAGCAGGATACAGATCTGATCACACTTTTTAATGATGCTTGATATCAGGACAAAAATGCGGGAAGAAATAAAGCGTATGACGTTTTGGAAATTTAATAACTAGTCGTTACAAGATCATGAATATGTTCTTTCTGTTAAGGGAAAAATGAGGAATATTATAAAACAATATGCTTTGACTGCATATTCTCTTGAAAATCTTTGCAACATCCCAAGATAATAAATACAGTTTACTATTTACGACCAACTCTTTTATGAAGTTATATTGATGGAAATTAGAGGCATTACAATTTCTTTTGCATCCCACAAAAAAGAAACAAATTGATAGAAGAGAAAAATATTTAATTGATGCAATTAATAAATTGGAGGAAGACCAGAGATGTTCTACATATAAATTAGAGTAATATAAAAATAAACTTCCAAAGGATATAGAGATAAAAAGCTAGAGAGGGTTAGAATTAGATTTAAAACAATTTGGATAGTGGAAGGATAACAACTAACACAATACTTCAGTAATTTGGAAAAAAGGAATTATGTTTCAAAACTTATGCCTCGGTTAAAAACAAAACGTTGGTTCGATGAATACCAATCATCATGAAATATAAATTGAAAAACTCAGTCTTATTATAAGAATCTATATAAATTTTTTAAAAAAAGAGGTAAGTTTAAATAATTTTTAACATGCAATTTTAATTTCCTGAACTTAACTTAAATGAACAAGATTCAATTGAAGGATTATTTACATACGATTAAATTGTGTCCAGTCTTTAAAAAATGGAAAACTATTGAAGTTCATGCTCAGACGATTTTACCGCAGAATTTTTAATATTCTTTTGGAAGGATTTAGGTTTATTTCTTCTTAGATACATACATTTTTGTTTACATAAAGGTGAATTATAAACCCCTCAAAAAGAATTAATTATAACTTGTATTCCAAAAGACAATAAGGATAAATTATTACTAACGATTTGGAGACCTATATCTTTGTTAAATACCACCTAAAAACCTGCCTCCGCAACTATTGCGAACATAATCAAGAACCTTTTTGTCAAGACCGACACATCCAGATCAAACAGGGTTCATTTCTGGTCGATATACAGGGAAAAATATATTTAATTATTTATGATATATTGCAATATGCCGAAGAGAAGGAAATCCATGGTCTTCTTCTCCTTGTCGACTGTGAAAAAGCTTTCGATTCGGTTTCATGAAAATTTACATATAAAATTCTTCAATTGTTAAATTTTGGCCCAATGGTTGAAAAATGGATTTAAATATTTTACAAGGATATCAAATCGTGTGTCAGTGTGAACAGTCAAATTTCACAATGGTTTCCTATTGCACGCGGTTGCAGGCAAGGTGATCCCTTATCGCCATACATTTTCATTTTATGTCCTGAGATTCTAGGACATATATTTAGGTTAAATCCAAAAATCAAAGGCATACAAATTGATACTATAGAATATAGTTTATCCCAATATGCAGATGATACCACTATTATTTTAGATGCTATTAAAATGTCATTGAGAGCTACCTTAGATACATTGAAGTTCTATGCAAATATCTCCGGCCTCAGCATTAACATTGAAACGACTAGAGCTGTTTGGTCCGGACAAAAGAGAAATAACATAGATAAGTTTTGTCAGTAAAATTCATTAAATTTGGAAACGGGGTGTTTTACCCTGCTTGGCATTAAATTCACAACAAATTTAAGAGAAATTATAGAATTAAGCTATAAAGACACAATTGAAGAAATTAAACTTATAATCCAAGAGAATTTTGACACCGTTGGAAAAATTACTGTAATAAAAAGTCTTGCTGTCTACAAGATAAATCACTTGATTCCTTGTTTATCTAATCCATCAAAAACTATTATGAATAAACTTAATCAAGTGTTTGTTTAATTTCTTATGGGTTAAATCGAATCATAAGATATAATGATTTGTACGTACTCAAGAATATTCTGAAGGAGGATTGAACAAGATTAACATTTAACCTGTGACGGCATTAAAAGCAACCTGGATATTTATGAAACAGATTTATAGAGGTTTGAATACAATTATTGGACGGATGTTGTATTCTGTTGGTTAAAACTTCAAGAAATAAACAAGCTTGAATGATGGTAATCATTTCTTGCTGAACCAGTGTGGTTCAATGCTAATTTTATAGTCGGATATCACATTATTTTATATAAACAGCTGTACAAATGTGGAGTAAATATAATCTGGGATTTCACATGCAGCAATCAGTTTATTATTTAATTCTTTTTTTAACAATATATCCATGTGGAATCAATATGAGGGTATTATATATGCTATCAAAGAATATTTGAGGGTACAAACATTAAAAGCTTCAGATGTTAACTTACACAGATGAACTATGCCATTTCTGCTACGATTACTAACTCAACGAAAGAAAGGTTGTTAAAATAGTTATATTGGCACATAGGTGCACAAAAGATTCTTATCTTAAATTGTTTTAATTTCAATTTTTCCACATAATTCTACCTATAAATGTTGTTTTACGCAACATAAGACATAAGAATTAGGCAAGACAGGTTATGTTCTTTTCGTAGAGAAACAGAAGAATCACCTTTTCATTAATTGCATGATTGCGCTATATTTACATTTTTTGGGATACAATTGATAGGTGGCCGAAAGATAAATGCATACACCTTGTACATTTTAACTTCACAGCAGTAGATACAATATTAGGAACAAATAAACAAAATAAATCTGATGAAATTTCAAAGTTGAATTTACTTTTATAAAAGAACATCATATTTAAATTATATATTCACAATAATAAAGTACCTCACTTAGAAACACGGAAGTAACAAAAATCATGTCGGTACAAATTAGAAAAGCATACAGCCTACACAAATTTTGATTGGGAGAAAGTCAGTCAGAGATGGTAAGCTTATGAAGGTATAATTGATGTATCATCTTTTTATGAATCATTTGCAAGCTACTTTAATGTGGAAAACATAATGCATATATAATCATATGATATCAGTTGTACTTGACAAGAAAAAGGGAATAACTATTTTAACATTGATATAAAAGACAACAACGAGTATATTGAATGTATAACATGAATAACTCTCTCTAATCAGTTATCTCCCATATAAATTTCCTTCTTACTGTACTATTATGCTGTTTTCTTAAAAAAATTATTTTAGAAAGGACTAAACATTTATAATAATAATCCAACGTACATTCAATTTGTTTAAATACGTGACTGCATCAAATTCTCTGTAATGTAGTCTGTTGGATGGTACCCCAATCCACAGTTACCCACGTACGTGGTTTATAAATTATTGAGGAAAAAAAATCCCATCTCTGGCAAAATAACATAAAAAAGAACGTTCTAAGATTCTGACGGTGTGTTGGCATTTGAAAATGATGCCTTAAATCTAGTTCTAGGGAAAGGTTGCATCAATCGACAGACAGTATTAGGGGCGATTCAACATCTCCCCATCTGTGTGTGTGTGTACATATATATATATATATATATATATATATATATATATATATATATATATATATATATATATATATAGAGAGAGAGAGAGAGAGAGAGAGAGAGAGAAAGCAGACCGAGACAGAAAGAGATAGTTATATACTTCATATGGACACAAGTGGAAAATCACTCTTCTCAATGGTCAGTTATACATGCTTGGCCACTTTGTTGCAAATTACCGCAGTGTTTAAATTTTTACACCGAGCAATAAAATAACTTTGATTTAAAAAAAATATACAGAGAAGCTACTTCTAGGAAGCAGGAACATTTGCTGCTTTCGTCTAAGCGAAACCTATGTAATTGCATAATTATAAATGTAATATGAGAGAGAGAGAGAGAGAGAGAGAGAGAGAGAGAGAGAGAGAGAGAGAGAGAGAAGAGCTGTTATGAGAACCAAACCTGTTTTGTTAACAGCATCACATTTGAAGTCTGTGTAGTTACAGTTCACCCACTCAATCTGATCAGTCTTGTTTGCGCAAGCAGGACTATCGACCGGCTGACAAACACCTGGGTAGGGAAAGAATTAAAATTTCTCACTTACACAAAAGAAACTCGTCAAAATAAAAAAATACGTGGAAGACGTCACAAATATCCATACTTTTGCATACATGACCTTCCGACTTTGGCTCCGCACATCTTCAAGATCCAAAATCTTCTCCGTCATCAACTCATCCGCATGCAATATCATAAAAAATATGACTATTCTACCTTATGACTATTCTACCTTAATAGTTGCAGACTGCGGTCAGATTACAAGCAAGATAACGCATTCTCTATAAATATGTAAATTTTTCACCCCACTCACTCATTATATCATCGCATATTTACCGCATTCAAAAGAAAAAGAAAAAAAGAAACAAAATTCGCTTGTCATCTACTCATCTTCGTGAAATCTAACACGCAGTAATGATCACCCTCCCTGTATTGGAGCAGGCACAGTTTAGGTTGCAAAGACGATCTACTGATTGACATTCACACGGAAGGGCTCAGGGCACACTGGGTGGAATCCTTGGTTTAAATTAATACCGTTTCAAAAAGAATGAAATCCTTTGTTTTTCTTCTGAGTTGTACAGCTATCGAATGATTATTTATACCTTGTGATACATATCATCCAATGATCGATACTTTACCGACGTTATTGAACAGTATTGTAACTGACCTATCGACATCTGTTAATCGATACTTCCTTAATGGTGATCCCAGTGAACAGTTTATCCTATATAACATATACGAAGTCACCTTGCTATATTTTCCATTTTTGATTTGTTTGGTGATGGTGGGGACTTTCAGTATGTACCTCATGGCATTCTTTTAGTATGTATATAATTGTTAACATAAAATGTTTCATTATGAGAGGTTAAAATGTTAATGATTGTACGAGAACCATGGACAGTAGATCATCTACCTGGGTGGGAAAGCCCCGTGGTCCGGTTAGGAATAGCTCCCATTGTCCAAACACAGCTGGGGTCACCTAGTTCTTGACCATTGGTTAAACCATCCCCATCAGAATCTGCCTGGCATAGTTCTCGTGCCCAAGTCTATAAGAAAATCATTTTGATTTACATAGAGCTCCTATTCCATACAGACTTTTATTACAATATAACGAATTCAGTATCATGATGATGATATCTTGAGGAATATTTGAGAAAAAGTACTCGGTCGTTATTCTTGACTCTGAGTTGGTAGACCGTCGGACTAATAATCCTAGGGTCGCGAGTTCAGTACCCGCCCAACTCAGACCAGGTAGGGTGCCTCAGTGTGTCATTGGAAAAGGCACTTAGTTCCATTACGGCGGCATGGTATAGCTCGTTAAAGCGTGGAAAGTACCGTCAAAAACCAACCAACAAACCAACGATCAAACGTGCATTTTATCCGGGACCATTGTAAATAGCTTCTCAACATGACTCCATCTTGATAGAACATCACACTGCGAGCCTAATAAAATACAACTTGAGAATTTCATGCACAAAAAAACCTGAAAAAATGTGTAAACGATTTCCAATATTGACGTTATGTGTAAAAAAATTTGTAAACAATTTCCAATATTGACGTAATGTTAAATATATAAATAAAAGACTACCATGTTGTAAATATTTATAAAGTATGAGGGCTAAGTTTATTCCATTATATACCTTGCCAGCTGCATAAAAGGCTCGTCCAAAAAGGTTTCTCTCGCCTCCGCCATTGGGTGTCTGGTGACCAACCCCTTTCCAGATGAAGTTGGGTTTACATGGATGTGGGACTATTTCGCCATTTGGAATCTGTAACTGGAAATTGGGATATGCAACGCAACTTCCCGTCCATACGGCCAGCAAGTACAATGTGCAATTTGAAAATTTCCTGTAACAAAAATAACGAGCAAATTCAGTAAATGTTTGTCAAACTCCTGCGGCAGGAAGGTCACAAAAACGGATAATGATAAGTCTTTATGTTGACCTTTCAGACAGACCTGTTGAATCACTAGGCTGATATGTAATGTGAATAACCAGGGGCGGATCCAGAATATATTTTAAAAAATAGTATTTTTTTTCTTTTTTTTTTTGGGGGGGGGAGGCTAAACAAGAAGTAGGCTAAAGGTCTGTGGGACGAAGCCCAGGAAGTTCCTGCATTTTAAGCGTTTCCAGAGCATACATTTAACTATCTACCTGTAAAGAAAACTTACTCTAGGAAACGTTCCAGTTGTTTCGCGCTCATTGTTGAACCCTGATCTCAAATTTGTTGTATACAATAACTCATCCCATTATATATATATATATATATATATATATATATATATATATATATATATATATATATATATATATATATATATATCTATATATATATATATATATATATATGTGTGTGTGTGTGTGTGTGTGTGTGTGTGTAGGCTGTATGAGAACTTTAAGCAACTCTTACTGAAGATCAGATCTGTCATTTCTAAGAGTCAAAAACCATATATTGTTAAAATAAAGATTATCTGCTGTTAACCTTGTTGACCGTGACAGACACATTTTTAAATGACGAAAAATGTACGTACCAACCAATGCTTACATATGATAAATCGGTAATGACCTATGATGCTTCCAGCTTGGGAATATAGGGACCATATGAAACATGTAAACAGAGAGCTTGATAACCCAAGGACTTAGGTTTCTAATCATTATGAATTTGTAAATTGCTAAACTTAGTTATAATTAAACGTAATTGTGGCCTAATTCACCGTTGGAACTAGAATTTGCATAAAACTGAAATATTCATATGAATTAACTTTTGAACAATATTCTGTATCTCGGGTAGTAGAGGTGACGCGATATATCGGTACAATCATATAATGCCGGCACGAACACAAAATTTGCGTTCTCTTCACTTTCCTTCTTTTTAGTCAGCAGGAGTGCAAAGATAGCCATTAAAATGCTATAACACATTTTAAACTGTCATTTCAATCTTCGTTTCCCTAGTTGAGTTACCCTTCCACATTTAACCTCCTTTCCAACTCGTCATCCGTAAATCCGGTTTGCAATCCCACTCGCTCGGAGTTACTCTAGCTCGCACTCCCAACTCATTCTCAGTTACGCCATCTCACCCTGTCTCACGCACTCTCAGCTGGCCCACTTTCATTTACCCTCAGTTACAATGTATATTTCTCTAGGGTGCTTCTTCGCACTCACTCTCAGTTACTCCAGGTCGCCCTCACTCATTCTCGATTAATTCCGTTCGCCTTCTCCCTCTCACTTTCAGTTTTTTCACTGACTCTAAAATACTCTTGACCAGCCACTCTCACACATTCTCGTTTGATGCACCTCGCCTGCTCCCACTCATTCTTGTTCACTGCTGCTCATCCTCTCTCACACAGTCTAGATTATTGCAACTCAAACTCTCATTTTAGATTACTCCAGCTCGCCCTCCGACTCAACGTACATATGAGCATTTCCCTCGCTCATTCTAGATCCCTACTGCTCAATCTCAATCGCTCCCACTGATTCTAGATTGCTTAAACTCGCCCATTCCCACGTGATCCCGCTACTTCGGCTGACTCATGATTACATCCACTCTATCTCGAATACTATTATCTCCTTTATTACCGAAACAACGGTGATACAGTACCTAAACTTGGAAAGGACCAAACCGACCCTTTCAACTATCGTCCCATGTCATGAAAAGCTATACTTGCAAAATCATGGAACGGATGATAAATCATAGACACCTCTAGTATCTCGAATCCAAAAACTACTCTCTAACGTTCAGTATGGATTCAGACGCAAGAGTGCGCACAACAAACCATCTTGTCTGACTAGAAGCGTTTGCTATTGAACATTTAATAAAGAAAGAACTATAGTTGCCGTCTTTTTCCACTCTGAGAAAGCTTATGACATGATATGGAAGTACGGTAAAATGAATGACCTATTCAACCCAAGTCTAAGGGTCCGCCTACCTAACTTTATGTCCAATTTATTGAAAGATAGAAATTTTAGATGTAAGGTAGGCAGCACCCTCTCTGGGTGTACCATAGGGCAGCATATTGTCAGTCACCCTCCTTTTTCAATATCAAAATTAACAGTATTGTGAAATGCCTTGATCCAGGAACTGACTGTTCGTTATATGTTCACGACTTTTTGATCTGTTATAGATCAAAGAATATGCCTATTATTAGATAAGCTTAAATTGAGTTCAGAATCAGGCAGAAGAAAACGGGTTAAAATATTTTAAATCTAAAATTGTGTGTCATCACTTTGCCGATTACATTGAATTCATGATGATTCAAGGCTCAATCTCCAATTTTGTCTTATTTCTGTTGTAGAGCAGACCAAACGTTTAGGGCTAATTTTTGACTATAAATGAACTTTCCTTCCGCACATTAGATACATTGGGGATTATTGCCAAAAAGCCCTGGATTTAATAAGAGTCCTGGAAAATACAGATTGGTAGCAGATCTGAAGGTCTTATTTCTGTTATACAGGTCATTAGTAAGATCTAAACTTGACTATGACTTGACTGTGTACGAATCAGGCTGTAAATATTAGTCCCAGATGCTTGATCTGATACACAGTCTCTGGGTGCATTTAGAATTTCTTCTTCAGAAAGCCTCAGTGTTGAGGCAAGCGAGACATTACTTCATCTCAGACGATCGAATTGGTTCTTCAGTATACTACCGAATTTTCTTCTAATCCATCTATTCCCGCATATGATGTAGTCTTTAGACCCAAATACCGAATGTTGTACCCTCAGAAACCGCCGATGGATGAGTTCATGGAGTCACAAACGAAACTTTCAACCAAGCAAGCGACTGAAAGTGATTCCCACAATGTCCAGCGATGGCTTTATGACAACAAACGTAAGATATGCAGTATTGAAAATATCATTCTGATTATTCAAACACTTATTTATCAGAAATGTTCATAACGATTGACAAATCGAATGGTTCAGACTATGAGCCGTGCTCTCTAGTCTATAAAATTAGCATATAAAGGCCTAATAAGGCCAAGGGCTATCCAGTCTCTTTCAGAGACCACCTAGTTTACAAGTCAGTCCAAGCACTAAATTAGAAACAAATGCAACTGAAGAAGTCGGGTTTTAGTAGAAAAGCAAGATCCTCAGAGCCAATAAGCCAAGATCACGCAAAGGCCTTATTTTCCGCTGGCGAAATGGGCGCTCACACCCCAGCTGCTTTGCAATTTTCCCTGTTTTATCTTTTTTTGAAAATGTTTGTATTTAGAGTATAAGTCATACAGGTCATGTAGCTGGGGTCCCTCCAAAAAAGATTATGCAAGTGACAGGGCATAAAAATATATCATCTATAGCTGGTAATAAAAATGACAATAAATGCACTTACCTTTCTGCATCTTGAATTTCCTCAAAATGTACTTTCTTAGTTATTTTTTCTAATTAGAATTACATGGGTTCCAAAAATTGATCCACAGTGCGAAATTGTACTGCGAGCTAGACTACATTTCCAACAGAAATCACATTCCATATCTGAATTTACTGTACTCCTAAACGAAATGAATTTGATATCACCTAACAAAAAATATATAATCTTGCATCTTCTTGAGAATTTCAATCAAAATAATTTCATATTTTTTGTTCCACCTTATGACTCCAAACTATCAATGGTAGAACAGAAACACATGTGCAGCTTGCTGTCAAGGCCAGTCACTCCAGCCCCATGTACATCGTACTGAATCGACTCAGGTAATAACTCCAGTCCGTCGCCATTAGATAAGCAGAATTTAGTTGGATCTACGAAACGCAAAATCTTTCCAATCCAGACCAACTGGAAAAGTTGTTCCAAGGCGCAGTCATTCACAGTATGAGTCTAAATTTCAATTTTAAGATGACCAAAATGATGTTTCTTTTTTAAAGGAGCGCGCGGTACGCTACCAAGTTCAGAGGTCGCTTGGTGGTGCTGTGTACGCATGAATACTGTTATTGTGTATTTGTTTAACTACGGTTGTGTATTTACTTTGGAATCTAACATAAATTCATTTACTTTGTTTCTTTAGAGTGTTCTTCTTATTGTTCAGCTTGAAGTAGAAAAGCAAAATGATTATATAATAAAAAGGTTACTACATTTGTATAGGAAAATATGAACTCGTTTTTCTGAGTTATACTGCGCTCCTAACGTCGTGCAGTGTAGCTCATATTTTCACATACAAATGCAGTAACCTATAAATATATACTTTCAAATGGCTCAAACAGCTTGCTTAGTTCATCCACATACAAATATTATAAATCAAAAGCTGCGGCGTCTGCTAAATGAGCGTACATTGCTTGTTTACAATCAAAAGTAGTTTCTAACACACGATACTATTTTAAGACACACGTGTCGTGCAGTATGAAGCCGTCCAGTATGGAGAAATATTGCACGATTCTGACAATATAATGTTTATGGAGAAAAACAAATATTAATGCATAATAAGATAAATTTTATGAACCTAAGTGATGGAATATTTTAACTTTATACACAAAATCGCAATTCGCTTTGCAAGTAAAAACTTATTTTCCATTTTTCGTTTGTTCGTTTTAAATCTTTTTCTGTTTTTTTCTCCATTTTGTCTTCTTTTTATAGCTGTGCGTCTATTTCTCAGGTCTATTTGTTTCAACGAATGTTATCCATCTCTCTCTCTCTTTCTCTCTTCTCTCTCTCTCTCTCGATATATATATATATATATATATATATATATATATATATATATATATATATATAGGTGTGTGTGTATGTACGTGTTTGGAAAAGGACATAAATGGGTACAAGAGCTTGTGACTATCCGAGTGTCAGTTCACAGCCAGACCCAAGATTTGACACGGTGGTCGTTCAGGCATATCACGCATTTCGTAAAGTTGTACTTACTTATCTACAAGAACACTCCTTGGGGTTGATATATCGCTGGTTTTAACAGACAAACCTTACCTAGTTTTCATTCAGCGTTAAATGAGTATATTTAGATTTATAGCAGAATGTTTAAATGAAATAAATGCCACTCCTTCACGTACAGAGTCAATGAAAAATGGTGTAAATCATTTCCATTCTTTGTTTGTTTTTAAATACATATTTTGACAAAGATGGGATTGGGCAGCGATCTATACAAATCTATACAATAACCACTCCATAAGACATGGTATGAAACCTATGACTGCTATTAGAAATGCATCTTTAATTATAATTATAATAAGAGCAACAACAAAACAAAAATAATTGCACAAGGAAAAGTTCTGAGCTTTTGTTGTTGTTTTGCAACTTTATACAGGAATGAAGATAATATGTAATAAGTATGTTTACCAAAGTTATCAGAGTGAACCTAGTTATGCATAGTTTTGTAATAAGAGTGTGTTTACCAAAGGAATCAGGGTAAAGAAGAACGTAGCCTATTGACGCATAGCTGAATATTTGAGTCTCATTATTTGCACAATATGCTGTAGAAAAGGACATTATCCAAAAGTGGACATGTATCAATATCTACAAATATATTTCGAAGTATAATGCATATGTAGACAACATGAAACATTTTTAAATCCCAGATGGTACGAATACATATCATCGAAAAATGTTGGTGAAGTTTACCTTACAAGGCGAGCATTTAAAGCACAATATCGAATTATAAAAAACCAAACAAACATAAAAACAACTACAGACAACAACATCAGAAGGAACAGCAACAATAATAACAATGATACAACGATCTCTACCGTAAGCAATATAAAGAATGACTCAAAATTTGATGTCGTAATTGAACTTAGTCCAAGTATGTTCTTGTCAAAACTTCGGGAAAAAGTGCATTGTTTGACATCTGCCATTTAAAAAATTCCTTTTTGATAGAACTTAAACAGAACATCGTCACTGGTTTAAACTGCTTTTATTTAGTCACAATTAACTATTTTACGGTCTATGGGAACTAGACTATACGTATCTCGTTCTCGAACTAGACTATACATATCTGGTTCTTGTTTAGGACAAAACCTCTGCTTCGTGGAATAATAAATACCCTAATGAAGAAAATGAAGATCGCTGATTGCCTGGAAATAATTACAGGGAATTCAAACGTGTTTTTTTTTTGTTCTTTTTATTCTGAAGACAACTTATATGTAAATTGTACGTAATAGTAGACTTTAATTATTTTTTATCGGTGTTGCCTCACAGGTACTCTAAGATGTAACCAGGGATATATCACCGGGCCGGAATTGGATAATGAGCACCTACGTGGGAATTTTTCTCAAAAAAGAGCCGCGCAGAATATCAATTTCGTTATTTTAAGAGTTTACTCTTGGATATAGCATGCATAGAATGAAAGCGTGTATTGTCGGTCTTACCACGAAAGTATAGTAATTTTGCAAAACACTGATATTACGATCTATGGGAAAGGAATTAGGTGTCTCTCCCCCTAATGTCGTAAATAAACATAGTCCCATCGACAAAGTCAAATACCATGTCTGTCACTTTTCAGAAATTAGCACCACTCAGTTTGAATAAAATTCTGTAATGGATATGTAATGTGAGTTTCCACAGAATAGTAAACAGTTAGCGTCATAAGGCAACTCTAAACAGGAGGATACCCATCTTCAATTGCATGTATTGCCCTCATACTTTGATTGATAAGGAATAAATCGCAAACCTAATGTATCATCGACATATTTATTTATTTATTCTCTGTCTGTTTCTTTTTTAAATACATATTGACTAAATTAATTAGGCGGATGATACATACAACTCTCATGCACACTACACATTTTAAATTGCAGACATTAGTAAAACAGACGTTACGCCGACAACAATCATGGCATTTAGCAAGAATAATGCCAAGTAAAGTACAAAACAGCTATTTTTAAAAAGTATTTTCTTAAAATAAATCGAATTAGATTTCTAAAAAAAACGATAACTGAAGGTAAGAGAGACTCCACGTACGTAATAATTTAACCAATGGACTGCAATACATTCAAAGTGAGAAACAAGACAGTATTTCTCCCTCTTATACAAATACACACGGAAATAAACAGACATACATACACACAAACATTACGAAACCTACCTGCCCACCAACATGTACATCCTTAATTTAAAGAGACTTTGATAGTCTAAAATTCTTTTCCGTCTAAAGCCATATAGCCTTTAGAAGATGTAGGATGTTCTGTTTACTGAATACTCGTCTGGTTCGTTCTAGTTTGTCAATGGCCATTCAGCCAATCCCGATACTGTGATTCCTGCATAGATCTTTTGTTTACTGAACAAATTTTATCACTGAGCTCTGACCAAGAATAAACCATACGTGAAAAATTTGAATAGCAGACAAGGTTGGCGTTCCGGAAACAGTTTCAAGTAGTATACATATTGACATTAAAGAACAGTAGTGAAATCTATTACGACTTCGCTCACGCGCAACAAATAAATGACTGAATCGATACATTTCAAATCCAGAACTCTCAATATGTATACTACACCAAATATTTCTAGACCAATTAGACTTTAGAATTTCACACAAATAAAAAAATAATAGATCAGCCAGACTTGAGTATTCAACAAAATATTTTTAATTTTATTTTCAATCAGTTAGACTGTCATAACAATTAAGGAACACAAAATAAAACCTGAAATTTTAATACATCACCAATAATGACACCAAGTTATATTGTAATGAATTTTAAAGTATTTTAGACAGGTGGTAGAAACAACGAGTTTAGGATGAGAGCATCAATATCGACATCATGAATGCTTGTTTGTTTACAAGTTTGAACGGGATAAAATCCGGTCAAAGTTAGTTGTGTCAAAGAAACATATTCAAGACAATAAAAGTGTTAATGTGTTGAATTCAACTTTAAGAAAGATGTTTCAGAAACGATGCAGATTTACAGATTACTTTTAATGATGATACTATTGAAATAAGCAGCATCAGCCCCGATAGCAAGATGATTAAACAGTGCAGTACAAAGAAGGAATAAATTACATATTTGATTTAGGTAATTACACAGATTTCTACAGGGCTAAATTTACAGTACAAATCGAAGAGCTCGTAAACTATACTAAATCCATTTACAACGATTCGAAAAAAAAGAGATAAAACTTAGAGAGGACAAAGTAAAATTTAAAACAGCACATGATGACTCAATATCTGAAGTAGCTATTTTAAGATTTAGATTCAACTATGGCAAATTTGTATTTCAATAGGAATCGTTTAAACGTTTACAGGTACCGTAGAAACGTTGCCTATTGCTGGAAAAAGTACATGTTTTAAACGGTGGTCCTGTTTTCTTGTTTATAACAGCTAAAGACAATTTATGAAGCATGAAGTATGCTCTGGATGTTTATATACCGTTTAAATGAAAGACAATGAGCAGTATTTAAAGCATCTTTTCTACGATCCTGAAAATCCAGTTGCTTACATAGATATGAAACAGTTATGGGATTAAAAAGAAACAAGCTAAAATTAAAATAAGAGACGCTGAATTGAAGGAACGGTAAAATGAACTGTCTCCCTACAAATGTTAGCGAGGAAAAAACAAAACAAAAGCAAGCTCCTTAAAAATGTCACGTGGATGACCAGTGGCAAGGAGTCAAAATTGATATGCAAGCATATGAAAATGACAACAATGGATACAATTAAATTTTGGCGGGAAGAAATAGTTTCTTAAATAAAAAGGCAGATAACATACATAATGCTTTTTGAGAAATCTTTAAAGAGCAAAATTTGCAACGATACAGTCTGACGAAGGGTAAGAGTGGTTGACATTTCATCAAAGCAAATTGTTGGTTACAATAACACTCCTCACAGATCAATAGACATGACTCCTGTTGAAACAAGCAAGAAAGAAAGTAGATCAAAATTATGGATTAACCTATGTGGTTACCTTATTACCGATACATGTGAATCTCCTAAATTTACAATTGGTGAAACAGTTAGAATGTCAAAATACAAAACTATTTTGAAAAGGGTTACCTTCCTAACTTTACAGAGGCAAGAAAATTTACAAATTAGAATATTTAAAGGGGAGTATATAGAGGGCACGTTTCACAATAAATAGTTATCTTTATACAACAGACAAGATGATATATACAAAGTTGAAAAGATTTTGAAGATTAAATGAATAAACGTTGAAAGGTATGTACATGTTAAATGGAAACAATATGATGAATCGTTTAACACCTGGGAACCACCTGCAGAAATTATGCCATTAAATCAATGATGTACCAAAAGCACACTCTTCTCCAGATATGATGTTCCAAAAGCACACATTTTCATCGGAGACGGATGAAGCATAATACAAATAAAGTAATAAGGAATATTTAAACTTGGAGTTTTTGAATGATAATGTGTTTTTAGAATGTGTGCGATTTGGAAAAACACGGCGCATCATAACACGAAGGAATTAAAACATGCATGATATGTGAATATTTGCTTATCACAGGTAGTAAAGGAAAGTACATACAAAATCATCACTAGTGAGAAACACAATGGTACACATGATAAATGCCACAAGGTGACTGCAGTCTACACAATGTCCTAGCAGGGTAATAAATGATATTACAGAATAAATGAAAAAAGATAACAGTAAAAAATATAAAGTTAATTCCAACTACATCTCAAACAAACTCACAAGCAGATACAATGAAAAATATATCAAGCTGGTATATTAGTGCTTGAACAAGATAAAGTGTGATAAAAATCGCGTAACCGTTGATGTAGTCATGTGAAAGACACCAACATATTATATGAAACTGATGACATTGTAAGGTCAGGTAACCACAAATCTTTGAACATACTGAAGATGTTCTTGTGGTTGCCTGATTCATTTAGGACAATTAGGATTGGGCAAGGTATCATGAACGAAAAACAGAAAGCTGAGATAAGGGACAGGTAATGCACAAAAATACTGATACTCATTCTATACAGTTTGCAGTGTAACAAATCTCAGACGTGTTTCTCACAGAATAAATTTAAAATGTGTTTTGATATTGTGCACAAAATTGCAGAAAGTCATCCGGAAAAGTTTTACAACTCAGCAAATGGAAATAAAAGTTTGAATATCTGTCAATTATACCTTATTCTCAAAGTTTTCAATTCAGGCAACAGTTTACTTAAGCCACACATTATGCATTCGATGAACAAGAAAAAACACATATAAATTTGGCCTTAACCCACAGATCACTTTATTAGGCTTACCAGTAAACTCGTCCTAAGGCTGATGTTGATAAATCAGAAATTGTAGCTGATAGTCTTCCACAAACATATTGGACACTCGAAAAAGTAATGGGGACATAAGTAAGACTATGATAACATATTTAAACGAATTAATTTTTTTATAGAAGATATCAAGGTTAATGAGACAGAATTTAATCATGTATTTAAAAATGTACATGATGCAAAATTTAAAAGGAAAGCTGAAGTACAACATTTCTTTTATCAAGTCATACTGATCATCAATGAAACAATATGTACCAACTACATACAAAGAAGGTGGATTCATAATATGTTATTCATCAATGACAAAGTGTCAAGAAGGAGAAGTTAAAGCAAGTATTAAATTTCCAAAACACCACCACCATAGACAGGACCTGATCCAGGTGATTCGTGCGTTGATAAAGCCAGAAAACAAACTGATTACAAGATATTGGAAATTATTTTTAAAATTAGGTGAAAAAGTATTTACAGCGTAACCAGAAATATTGTTTGCATCATTATTTGTTGATTGTTAAAAACTGCTGGAAGTGTTTAATTTTTAGCTGATAATGTTGTTTTATTTTTGTTTTCCTTATTAGGTTTGACATTAGCTACTTTATTTGTTCTATTTTTGAGAAAACATCTAGAAAGCTTAAAAAAAACTGAATATAATTATTCAATGCTGATATTAGTACTAATGTATATACTACTAATTTTGTATCATGTTCTGAAGGTGCTGTTTCTTTCTTTTGGTCATTACTTTTAATATCTGCTTTGTTTCTCCTTCTTTATTTGAATCATGATCAGCAGGGACTCCTTGATTCTTTCAATTATTTTTAGCATATGTTTTATTCACATTATTTTTTTTTATTCCATTTACTATTTCATGTCTTTGAGTTTTAATATTTTGGTTAGGTTTTGGAATTTTGATATCTAACAGTTTTCTAAATTAATAGTATCGTTAAATCCAAAATTTAATTGGTTGTGTGATAATTTTAAAATATAAACCTGAGAAATATTTTGACAAACGAAAAGCGGTAATGTTTGCTCTAATGCTGCTCTAAAGATTGAAGAACAAAAAAAGACGAGGCCGAGGAAGTTCTTATTTTGTTGAATAAGGTATGTGCAGATTTGAATCACATGTAAGTTCTCGTGCACCATTAATATTTATCGGATCAGATTTAAGTTCTCGAGTACTAGTAACTTGGCAGGTAGTTTTGTACTTGATCAGGTGTTTCATCACAAGTCAATAATGATTTACATTATTTAAAGGTTGTTTATGTAAGTAATCAAGTCTGATAACTATCAATGCGCTATCATTATAGAGAAATATGACTAAATGCAGTGACTTTAATATATCGCCGGAGCGTGAATGTAGGTCAATATGACCTTTTTTGCTATCTGCGAGTAGTCCTAATGTTGATAATTGTACTATTAATATTTCATATCCACACATATTACATTCAATAGAACTACGGAAAGAAAAAAAATATTATCGATACAAATAAATATTTAGCCCGAACAAAAGCAGGTATCGAATATTCAAAGGGTCTCATATTCCGTACAGAACAGATCGTATTATTTCTCACTATACGAAATGAAAATTTTCTGGTTTTGGCCTGAAACTTTTCGTCATTAGTATTCATTTCATCTTTACATGCTAACGGAGATTAAACTCATACGCACTTTATACTGACACCAACGCGTTGGCTTGTCTATCTTATTCCTATCAGACTAATTTTAGTTCGAAACATATATCAAAACCTTACATAGACTGTGCTTAGTTTCCACAGCAGGGGATTATCACGAACATTTTCATATAGTCAGTAAATTAAATGCTTAACGAAAAATAAAGGACAAAAGCTGTTTTACAGATAAAGCTAAGTAGAATTTCCAGATTATAATTACAGAAATTATATTTAACCCACGGTAAAGATATCTTTAACTTTAAAACTGGTTCCAAATATTCTACCCAAATCTTTGAATTTGGAAAGAGTACTATGTACTGGAAACTCGGAAATGACCATGCGTATTGTCCTTATGACCATGCGTATTGTCCTCATGGCCATGCGTATTCTTCTTATGACCATGCGTATTGCCCTTATGACCATGCGTATTGTCCTCGTGGCCATGCGTATTGCCATTATGACCATGCGTATTGCCCTTATGACCATGCGTATTGCACTTATGACCATGCGTATTGCTCTTATGACCATGCATATTGCCCTTATGACCATGCGTATTGCTCTTATGACCATGCGTATTGCCCTTATGACCATGTGTTTTGTCATTATGACCATGCGTATTGCCCTTATGACTATGCGTATTGCCCTTATGACCATGCGTATTGTCCTGCCCTTATGACCATACGTATTGCTCTTATGACCATGCGTATTGTCCTTATGACTATGCGTATTACCCTTATGACCATGCATATTGCCCTTATGACCATGCGTATTGTCCTTATGACCATGCGTAATGCCCTTATGACCATACGTATTGCTCTTATGACCATGCGTATTGCCCTTATGACCATCCGTATTGCCTTATGACCATGCGTATTGCCACAATAGGTTTTATTTTCAAGCTTGAAACATAATTACCCATAAAATTAACGCAAGTCTTTTCCATAGGTGGAGTGTTCAGTTTTTCATTTTCTAAGCGTCTTTGTGAAAACTGGGCTTTGTGAGCTCATTTGTGTTTGTGAGTTAATTGGCGACACACTCTACAAAGGGAAACTTTTGCCATTCAAGGGCACATTTTAAAAGTTTTTTAAAAGTGTGTTTCGTTCCTGCAACAGGGAATTCTCACTAACATATTAATATACTGTCACTAAAGGACAAGGTTTGATAAGGGCCGATTTTGGCCCTTTCATTACCAATAAATTAAAGTGTCTGTAAGATTATTTGTTATGGTTATGCCATATCCACTATTTGTCTACTGCAACGTAAGTACACACGATATAATGAAATAGTGTGAAATTAACACTTAATTTTGTTCCTAAATATGTGTCGGTTCCATGAAAAACTCACATTTTGCCCGATTTCCTCATCTTCAAAGTCCTCAAAAACTAGCAGCGCAGTCGATAACACGTTTGATTTTTTTTTATAGAAAACACTTTTTGTAACCATCTAACACATATGCAAATGTTATATATGTTCTCCTTTGCGCTCATCCCTAACGAACAGGAACATGAAGACAAGTTACGTATTTTTAGATCACCCGTTATATATCCGCCGCCATATAAACTTCACAATATCACCAAAATGGCATTTTATGTTTCTTTAAGCAAATCTGACCTTCAAATGTCGATTCAAATTTTGTATGGGAGATTGTATTCTTTTCTTCTGCTGCTGGTCGCGTTTTGTGGCATTCTAAATCACAAATCATAATCAATCGTAATATTTGGATGTAAGTAGCTTAATATAGAAGAGGATCATGAATCAATGAGATCCACGGTAACAACAATAAGAAGAAGCAGTCGACTATGCCATTTTTGACTAAAATAGTCTGAAAAAAAGGCATGATGGTAACAAAAATAAAAATCTCCCCCCCCTCTCTCTCTCTCTCTCTCTCTCTCTCTCTCTCTCTCTCTCTCTCTCTCTCTCTCTCTCTCTATATATATATATATATATATATATATATATATATATATATATATGAACTCAGGCAAACAGGATCAAAATATGAATAATAATGTGAATCATACCCCTACATTCAAATTATGAAATCCAGTAAAAATGCAATATGCAATTTTCGTTAGCATCACTGCTAATTTGTTTTAATTTCATGAATTATTTTAATACAAAACCTCAAATTATCGCATGTAGACTAGATCTATACGCCGAATCAGTTGGCTACTAGCACCTGTAACACGGACTAATGAAACTGATTTACAGCAGTTTTCGAAGAAATATTTATTGCAGAAAAGGATTGTCACGGAATTGTGTATGATTTACACCAATTTGTATATGTGATCGAAAATGTACTCGGGTTTCGTTGCCGCGTACAGCATTACCCGATGGTGGTTTATTTTTTCGGCTCTAGTTATTTCGAAAGGTATGTGAGAGGTATGTGAAATTTAAGATTGCATTCTTTATTACTATTCGTTTTAAATGACAGAATTGCTTCATATATTAGATGTTTTAGAATTTATTCTGAATTCTATAGAGTCAATACCTAGGTCATATTACGCCATGCTATTAGAAATACTATAGTCTGGTTCAAGTTAGCTATTTGTTGTAACTGAACAGACCAGACTGAATGTAATTATACGCTGCATGCATTGAATGATTAATGTAATGTGTAACGAAACGAATTCATGTGCGCACATGCGCAACATATATCAATGAAAAAGCACTTAATCGTGCCATATGTACTACGCGGTTCAGTTATACTTTTAGCTGCTTTTGTGTATGGTCTGGTGATGTGGAGTTGCAGAACTCTGTGTAGTTCCTGGTGACGTGTACGCTGTGTCTGGTGACGTTGGCTCTGAAGAGTGTACTGGTGTTCTCGATGTGAGGGACCATGGCTTCGCGTCCAGCGGGTCTGTGTTGGATGAGAAGGATCTTGAGAGACTCTTTCAACAGACTGGGAGGGGCGGGCCATGCGTGGTGGCTCCTTGACCACTGACCAGAGCGGGTGGAACCGGAAATGCATCTTGGTCGTCAACTGGACGCCACGATAGATATATATATTAAGTGTTCCATGTTGTTATTTTCACTATTGCTATCTGAGCAAAATTTCATGCATTCACATTTCAATATCGCTATATGAGTGATAGATTCATAAATCCATGCATACATATTTCAATATCACTAAATGCGTGGTAAATTGATGAATTGATAGATTGATAAATTCATAAATTCGTGCATCCATATTTCAAATATCGCTAACTGAGTGATATGTTGATAAGTGTATAATACATGCGTCCTTCTTGTGGATAAATTGTTTTAATGATGCATTATTCGTAGTCGTATATAAATCACATGCTTTGGTCACCCTTGGTGCTTAATAAGACCTTGTTTGTATTAGGTTATAGATCATATACTTCTATTTGTTGATTGGTGATGGGACGTTATTCACGTTTGTTTAAATTCCATTCGTTAATTCATCTTTGATTTTTCTCGTTGAGTTACTTGTTGTTGATAGTTCCATGTTAGGAACTATATAATTTTCCTTATCTTTTTGTTATAATGGTGTCAGATTTGTTCATCTTTAAATTGCGTTTATAAATAAACATCTTATTAACGCAGTTGCTTTCGGTGTCTTCACTAATCCAGTCCCAACCCGGCTTCATCCTGTTACAGGGATTATATTGTACGATTTGAGTCTACGTGTAGTGCAACTATATGTATAAAAATCTTTTTTTCTGTATACCCCCCCCCCATCTCCATAATTAGTTTTTTAAAAAAAATGTATTTATTTCTACCCCAAGGAACCTCACCAGGCCACATGTTATCTATATATATATATATATATATTAAATTGTGTAACACTGCATTATGAAGTCGCGATGGTGTAATCTGTAAGGCAAGTCTATTCACCATTTAGACGCAACTAAAAGTAAGACACAGTTCGAACCTTCCCTGAACCAAAGGTTTTATTATTATTTTGTTATTATTTTCCTTTATTTTTCGAGTTAACAATACAACGTTACAGCAATGTTTTTCTCATTTTGCGTTGTGGCAACATGCTTTGGTGTACTTGCTGGAATGTTGAGTCAACGTTGTTTAACGTCATGATATAAAATTCCTACGACCTCCTGAAAACTTTTTAAAAAACTATTGAAAACAGTGAAGAATGAAATAAAAATTTCAAAAGTGTCATTATAGCCTGTAAAATCAGATTGTACCTTGTAGAAATACATAACAGCATGCCCACTAAGTTTAACTGGTAAACCTCAGGTGGTTTATGCATAACTGTACTAAATAAAAATTTCTTCAAACAAATTAAGTTTCAGAAGTTACCTAATCGGTAATCAATTGGTTTGTTTTTCTTGAAACTCGATCCTAAACAGCTCTACGTATAGTCTCCCCTATTTGAATTTTTTTACAATTTTGCTACAGATTCAAGATTATTATGTCTGAGCAATTAGTTTATTTGATCAATTTTAGAGTTTTTTAAAGAGTTAAAAGTCAGGACGGAATATGAATTGTCGCTTGGTCAAGACATCGTGTTTTAACATTGGTCAAGACATCGTGTTTTAACAAAAATACGTTGATTTTAGACTGATTTAGAGGCTTTTGTCCTTCAATAATCAATTTAGACAGATTATGAGAAAGAAATTGAAAATCAATTTGATTTTATAGGATGAAATTTGTAATTATTTACAGCTTCATATGTATTATCTCCTGTATATTGAGGCAAAATTAAGTCTCTTTTATGAAGTTCGAGGTATTCATTGTCGCATTCGGGAAAGATCCAAAAAATAAATATGCCAAAAGTTGGCTGACAGGGAAAAAATTTGGGTTTAGCAGGGTCTAATCTACCGAAATATATCACATTCTTTTTTTGAACATCTGATAGGATTTGACAATATACTTGACAAAATATCTTAGATCGGTATGCTGACAGGAAAATGTATTGGTATTTCAGTGACGTGTGTATAATTACAGGGGCTATTCTTCTCGTAGGTATACAGATCTAAGATATTTTGTTTACTACATTCTTGAATCGTATTAGATGTAACAAATGCGATATATTCGGTAGATTTAAACCTGCCAGATGTACATTTGCTTCCTGTCGGACACTTTTAGCAATATTTATTTTCCGTCTGCTTCCCGTCAGTGACTCAGGATGCCTCTTCACCATGTTGTATGTGTTTCTGTGTGTATGTGTGTTTGTGTGTGTGTGAGATAGGAGGAGTACGTTAAGTGTGTTACGATTTTCATTTTCTAAGAACCTTTTTGAAACGTGCGCTTCATCTAGAAGGCCCATGTGTGCTCATTTTCCGTATACATATATTTTCTCATATGCGCCAATAGATATATACAAAAATTGGTAACGGCGCATTTACAAAGCAGTTTCCCAACATTTCGAGCTAATCAACCTCTTCGTCAGCAGAATAAAAAATACTTACATATACAAACCAAGAGAAAACCTGAACTATTAAATATTTGAATGACATGGGGAATCTACAAACAAGAGTGAAATAATAAAGAAAAGGTAATACAATGAATAAACTACTTGTTTATTTTGTGTTGTTGTCAGATCATCAGAAGTTTGAAACAGAATTCAAAGATGGGGTGATCTGTGTAGTTACGTGTTTATCGTAGAGAGTACCTACTTCCAGGCTGGGGACAATGGACGGAAACCATGCGTGGCGAAAATCAATGCCATCTTAGACCAGATACAACAATACTCCCGGTAAAGTCGTGCATGGAGAAGGTCGCAAAAGGTAATATGTCATGAGAACGTTGCAGCGGGATACTGAACAAGAGCTACTACTACTAATAAAAATAATAATTTATGTAAAGATATAAGGAATATTTACTTGGGTAAATATTGCCGCAAACATTGCGACGGGTGATAAACTGACACCTGACTGGAATTTTGATAAGACTGTATTGGAAATGTTAGATTTTTCATTTAGGCCAAACTACCCATGAGTTTTCAATTGCAGAATCCAATATCGTTCATTGTTTATGTGTTCTATATCGGTCCAACCCGGGTCAGATTCAATCGGTAGATTCTCTCTCTCTCTCTCTCTCTCTCTCTCTCTCTCTCTCTCTCTCTCTCTCTCTCTCTCTCTATATATATATATATATATATATATATATATATATATATATATATATATATATATATATATATATATATATAATATTATCATACAGGTTAGAGATTTTTAATTCGTACTCTACGGAGATTCAATTCAGGATCTGCGGCTTACGGCACCCATCGCTTTGCTTGTAAGCACCAACCCCTTTACCATCTCGACCATGCACACATCACCAAAACATGATGCTACAAAGTCGGTGATATAGGCATTCGTGTGAAGCAGACATACCCGCATGTCGACCCAGTAATTAATTCTCATCTAAGTACACAGACCATCTGGATTCCCACTGCAGAAATCAAGGTATATAGAAGTTATTGTTGACAATTACAAATATACACCAAACAGAGCATCAAGTGCTATCCCTGGATTCTACAGGAGAATGCTTGATAACATGAACAAATTTTTAAATACGAATAAATAATATTATCTACGGAGATTCGAACATGATCCGCGGTTTAGGGCACCCATCGCTTTGCCTGTAAGCACCAAACCCTTTTTCATCTCGACCATACACATATTACCAAAAAAAAAGGCAAACACACACTAAGAACATGAACACAATATACAGCTATAAACACAGAAATAAAGCATAAATAACAATGTTGGCACTAGTTTAGTTTTTTTTTTTTTTTCCATCAACAATATACAAAAATAAATTCCAATATTTATAAAAAGCAAAATTAAATATATTTTTGAAACGCTGGAAAGACTTGGATGATCTATCTCTCTCTCTCTCTCTCTCTCTCTCTCTCTCTCTGTATATATATATATATATATATATATATATATATATATATATATATATATATATATATATATTATAGATTATTTTTAATTCGTAACCCGCGGGCCTGGGTTCGAGTCTCGGTAGGTAACGAATTAAAAATATTCTCTAACCTGTATGATAATATTCTTTCTCAATATATAATAATTTCACTTTATATTATCACGCATCCTCATGTAGGATCCAGAGATAGCACTTTCCGCTCTGTCTGGTGTGTGTGTGTATATATATATATATATATATATATATATATATATATATATATATATATATATATGAATAAATAATATTATCATACAGGTTAGAGAATTTTAATTCGTACTCTACGGAGATTCGAACCCGGATCTGCGGGTTACGGCACCCATCGCACCAACCCCTTTACCATCTCGACCATGCACACATCATCAAAAAATGATGCTACAAAGCTGGTGGTATATGCATTCGTGCGAAGCAGACATACCCGCATGTCGACCCAGTAACTAATTCTCATCTAAGTACACAGACCATCTGGATTATATATGTATATATATAACACCACTTTTAAGCAATGGTATTTTGTATTTAAAACCAAGCTCTTTTGTCCGATGAAAATTTGTTTGGACTCGATCCTTTGAATACATAATTCGGTAACACACGCATCCAGATTTCAGAATTTCTTTTCAAGGACAATCAACCGGAACAAATGACAGTTATTCAATATGTAATAGAAGCATTACTGCTTCTCAGGTTTTTTTTGTTTGATTTATTGCATACAAAATACAAGTTAATACGTGTTGTGAGTACATATCGGAATTTTTGACCCTGTTCAGTCATTATCGCTGAAAACAGAAACAAAAGTATTTGGATTGTGTTCAGACACATTTTATACTTGTTTTCAAAGATGACTTTTTATGTGTTACCGGACACGTAATAAAACAACAACACAAACAAACAAACAAACAAAAAAAAAATCTGCTGCAATGTTTGTTCAGGACAAATCTCGCTTACCTCCCTCACCTTCAACCATTCATCTTGACATGGTAGAACATATAATGAAGTGCTTGAAAAATTAGAAACTTCATTAAGACAATTTTGCAGAAAAATAGCTCAGTTCGTAAACCATGCTGAGTACTGAGCCTCTCATTCTCGCGGAGAAGGCAACAGTCGACACAATCAAACTTTGTTGCAAAATTTTCTCCCTCAGATTACAAGAAGGAAGAAACAAAGAAAGAAATAATGAAAACCAGAAAGAAAATAGGAATATAAATGTGGACGAAAATTAGTCTTAAAAGTGCTTGGACTGCTAAAACAACGCTTTCTTGATGAGGACATAGATAAGTAATTGTTATTTGAGAAGGGTACCAGTCTCGATGTTTGGGGGCTGGAACACTGGCTACCATACTTAATATTTTGAGACCGGGGCATTGTCCTTAATGTTAGCGTGGATCTTTTTTTTCGTAATTTTCTGAGACCTTTATCGCTGTTTTATCGTCTCCTAAGGACATACGATAATGAAAATGAAAGTGGAGACTAAGATGAAGATTGGTCTGATTTTCAGAACTATAGTAATAGATAAAAAAAAACCCCAACTGTGACCAAAACTGAATCGGAGATTATTCTTGAAACACCTGCCCTAATTAGCGAGTCTCTATAGTTAAATACGCATAAGGTTGTGATCCAGTCTTTTGATGTTCACACATTCCTTATAAACCTTTTTTTTTCTCACTTCACCCAATTTGTTTGTACCTAATAAAGTGATACATTGCCAAGAAAGTACCCTCCTCGAATACCTGTATGTCCCCTCCCCTCCCCTTTCTCTATCTATTTCTGTCTCCCCCCCCACACACACAAACATTCGCAGATGCAACTGAACATTGTTCGTACATTTGTAAGCACTGCTCTGTTCTAACAAACCCCTACAAAATAAGCCCCTTCTACGTCTTTGTTCGATCTATCTCGCACTCACAGGCAAACATACAAACTCGTACATTCTCGCACACACAAAAGCATATGAAAATCACTAAACCTACCTGGGCTTCATTACGTCAATTCGTGTCATTTAGAGATTACACCAGACTCACACGGGTGACTTAATAAGACATCGGTTTCTTTATTGACCCACAAACATAGAATGGTGCTTTTATAAGGTATTCTAACCGGTGAACACGTGATATATTTAATTACGTCAATACATGATCACTAGGTCGTTTACTTATTCCAATGTGCTGTAGATCTTTGATTTACAATTCAACTCGTATTTTTGGCTATCTTCCAGTGTCATACAAGAGCTGCGGAATACTGTTACGAAACAAAAACGGTTAGTTTAGATCTAGTGTTGCTCTAAATGTAAGTAAAAATGATAATGAATAAATGTTTAAAGGTGACGAGGAAGGGTCCAATTTGTTGAATAAAGCATGCTAGATTTTACTGGGTTTAGGATAAGAATAAATTCCCGTGTACTAATAAAGTAAAATATAGTTTTGTACATGATCATGTGTTTCATTTTTTTTTTTTTTAAATCAGTAGTTGGTGGAGCTGTGACGGTTGCATTTCCACCGCTCTAGGTAGAATCTGGAGGTGAGTTTGAGGGTAGAATCTCAGGGTAGGAGGGTCGAGTGCAGCGGTCGAGGGGAGAGTATATGACAAGGGCTGTACTAGTATAATTCTGCTTTGGACACATTTTCATGCCTAAATTTTGGCAGGTTGTTCTATGAGTAGTTTATTTCATCAGCATGTGATATGTCAATTATACATAAATAATTATAGTAGTTTAATTTTGTTACATCCGATACGATACACAAGCCCCATCCCGAGAGAACGGTAGACTTGCCGTGTCTCGTCAGCAACGTATAATTTAATGAATTATAATGATATTCACTGTCAATTATATAAACTCGCAGTTTATTTATTAGGAGTGTTATTGTTTTTGTTTTTTTGTTTGTTTTAATAACTTCTTCAACAGGAGAAGAAACGATTTCTCACCTACACTATTCCTTTGTAGTCCCAGCATTATAACTGTATCTTAGACTTTCTTATTCATTTCTGTTTTAACGTCCAACGTTAAAATTGACTATCAAGTCGCAGATTAGTTGTCATGAGAATAGAAAATAAAGAAGACTTTTAACCGTTCAACTCTCCCCCCTCCCCCGTGATAAACTTACCTCTCTTTCTCTCTCTCTCTCTCTCTCTCTCTCTCTCTCTCTCTCTCTCTCTCTCTCTCTCTCTCTCTCTCTAGATTGTGGCATTTCTTTATACATGTATATAAAATCAGTAACCCATATTAGTACGATATGTCCCATATGAAATAAATGGCCAGCATGAGCATTGTACTGATGGATAACCTCACAAGAGATAGGTTTATTTAAAAAAGGAGATACAAAGAAAATAACAGCGACAAAATCTGGGACAAATTTATGAAACAAGGATGTTTAATTAATTTGAACGCTAGCATTATTGATATATTTTTAATAGCTATAAAAATGTATCTTCTTACTCAATAATATGGCAATCATAGGGAATTAGGACATTGCTATCCATAGACACAACTTTCATGGTGGTGTCGACGCCATCAACGGCATTAATCGTTCGCTTGTACTTTTTGAAAAGACCTCAGCGAACTTCGATGTCAGCTTTTATTTATTTATTTTTTTTCGATTTATGAAATTCTGAGGCGAAAGTTTTGGTTTAACGAGCCATCAGCGGCAAAGACGCGATATTGCTCTGCCACTACATTGACCAGTTTTTAACGATAAAAGACACGCTCACGCCTGAGGCTTTGAGCTTTCCGGCTGCGTCGTCGAATACGACCAGGTCGTTTGGGTCAGCGTTGGTGCGATTGCTGAAACCAGTTAGGTCGGTCTTTGTTGCAAACCTAGAGAGATCTCCTGTGTCTCCAGCCCGAGGGCCTTCCGGAGCGGTCAACCACGTCTATAGGCATGCCGGTTAAAAGCAACTAAGATCAACCCTATCCGCAAATTTATCCAATGAATAGAGCTGCCAGTTTTGAAGCCCTGGACTGTCACCTTCAGCGGAATCAATATCTATAGCTTAAGCTTCGTATGATCTAGTTGCAGATGGCGTTAGTGGAGGGGGGTTGTTGGTGTTGAAAAATGTTGCGCTGTTGCCAATAAGGTTTTTGTAGTGTGTCAGTACATGATATGTAATGGCGTCTCGTTGATCGTACCGTGTTAACCATTTGAAAGAAATCTTGGTAATCCTGTTTGTATTGTCTTTTCCCCCATTAGGCTAAAACCCACACCTGAACCGCAAAAGGCAATTCAATAAGAAACCCGACAGAATCTTTACAGTTTTTAAAAACAAATTCATTATTTTGCGCTCGTTATATACGTTAAAAACGTCAGGATTATAATGAAATAACCACGTATGAATGCTAAAACCGATTGCACACTGGTTATCCACGTTAAACATTGCTGGAATAAGACAAACGCTGCTGTTGGCCTAGCGTCTGTTTTTTGCGGCGTCATCACTCCGGTCATCCACGTAATTTTAGTGGTTGCGTTTTGGTCCACTGTGGGGCCTGCCAAGCCGGTCATGGTGTCGTCGGCCATGTTAACAAAAGATCTAGCGCTTTGGCGAAGTACAGAGAAATCTAGGTAATTATTAGCAGAATATACGTAATCTTTAGTGGCCGCGCATTTGGCAGTGTTGGGACCGCCAAGTCTACGATATTGTTTTTTTTTTGCCATGATTAGGGCGCCGGTCATAGTGTCGCCGGCCTTGTTAACCTTTCCAGATACATCCAATATTATAAGATCAAGGTGATCGGTATCAAAAGACGAGTCATCTACGTATATTTTTAGTGGCCACATCCTGCTGGTCTGTCGAGTTTGCCACACTGATGATCCTGTTGCTCCACTTGCTTAGGATGCCGGTCATGGTTTCGCTGGCCTTGTTAACAAAAGAGTTAGCGCTTTGGCGACGTACAGCGGTACCTAGGTTATTAATAGCAGAATCTACGTAATCTTTAGTGGCCTGTTTTGTGGGCCGGTTGGGTTTTCCAACGACACCAATCTTAGGTTGCCAGTCATGGTGCCACCAGCCTGCATGTCGGCCGGGTCCACCATATCTGTGATTTTGTTGCCACGCATGCTCAGGGTCCCTTACGTTGTGTGTAACAAATTCGAATAATTGAAATTCTACGTAACCTTCAGTGGCCGCGTCTTGGAGATCTTTAGGGTTTGGCAAGTTTGTGATAATGTTGCCGCCCATTCTGAGGGCGCCGGTCATGGTGTCGCCGGCCTTGTTAACCTTTTCGGATACATACAACTCCACAACTTCTAGGCGTTCCTCAAGGTTGGCGACACCTGCCGCGTCTTCCACGTACTTTTTTGTGGACACATTCTGCTGGTCGATCGGGTTTGCCACACCTATTATCCTGTTGCTTCCCATGTTCAGGGCCCCAGACATCGCGCCACCAGAATTTCTAAGCAATCTAAAATCTACTTCAGTTTTTAACCAGAGTAAAATCTAGTTGCTATACCATCTGCTTTGTCTGCATACATTTTTGTGACAACATCCTCCTGATCGGTTGGATCTGCCCCACCTGTGATCTTGTTGCCCCCCCCCCCCCCTGGCCAGGGTCAGATATCGTGTTCCCGGCCTTGTGCACCATCAATTCGCCCTGTTCCTTGACGTACCTTTATGTGGCTGCGCACCTGTCTAAGTACCTTCTTGAAGCAGCGTCTTGAGCCTAAATGTTGTCAGCTAAAGACGTAATCTTGTTGCTACCCATATCAAGATCCCCAGACATGGTGTGGCCACCCTTTATCACCCTGGAGCCAATGTTGCTTGGATTGCCGCGCAGAGTGCCGTCGGCGTTGAAAACCGCCATAACGCCATCAGGAACATTGGCAGGCTTGGTTTAGAATGTAGTGACGTCAACGCCCGAGTTTTATATATATATATATATATATATATATATATATATATATATATATATATATATATATATATATATATATATATATATATATATATATATGGGCATTGGAAAACACCACCAGATAATCAAGGCCTACGTTGGGGGTTCGCCTGACGAACACATCGCTAAATGCTGCGATGTCGGCCTTGGTCACATAGTTTGAAAGGTCAGGGGGCTGCCGTCTGGCATCCGAAGGCGCCGGCGCAGCAGCAGCATCGCAAAAGGAACGCCCCAATATGTCTACCGGCATGATTGCGGTATGCAGAAAAATAACCTGTTTCTAAATCAGCGAAAGCGCTGTATCCAACAACTTTTGAGCCGTCGGATCGCGCTCAAGAGCCTTGAGGACGGTGATGGACCGGTGGCTGCATATAGGCCGTCGGTCCTTTTTTGGATCGGAATGGTGGAGTAGGTCAGTGGCACTACTTGTGGCCCACAGCGGCAGAGTCTGAGATATGCAATCAATTCAAGCGGAGTAGTCAGACCGTACCAATTAAAATACAAAGGTGCGATGACGTTGACCGGTACGCCGCCCAGTGTGTCCCGCGGTTTCCAGATGGATCGAGGTTAATGAGGTCTGATTCGTGGCCGCTGCGGCCAGTCAGGTGTGCCAGCTTGTCACGCATGTCAACACCCGAAACGTGTTGCCGGCAGGCTAGAGACAAGATTATCTGGCCCATCAGCAGAAGGTCGTAGTTGGATAGAACCTTCACCTCCTCGTCCCCGGCATATACAGCCGTCGGCCAATGCGAGGCCCCGTCCCTGGTAGATACAGAACTCGGTCGACACGAGGCCTCATCCCCAGCAGATACAATCCGCTGCCCTTTTTTCAGCCGGCCACTCGACGGCGGAGGGATGCGGCCGCCAATGGCCAGAACCGGAATAGTTCCCGTCTTTACCGCATCTATCAGAGCCGGAATGACAGCGAGAAAGGGAAAAATGTGCCGTCTTTGTGCATGGCACGGAGAGTTGAGGCTAAAAGCGTTAGATCTACTCCGCGTTTTTCCTGCACGCTGCTTCTAGGTTCTTGAACTGGGCAGTCATTAGCATGATTGGCGCACGTCCGGAAAGATCATCAGCTCCGAGGCGCAACGAGACCCCCCGGCTGGCCTTTATGGCGGCAGCAATTTTTTTCGAGCTTGCCATTTGAAAGGCTCACCAGCATTTTGTTTTACCGAATTTTGCCACCGTGCTGGTGCGACTCAGAGAGCTTTAATTGCTCGAGCTTACAGCACCCTCATAAAGGGTGACAGCAAAAGCCCTGTATTGGGCAGTAGCACCCCTGGCAACACGGCCTTGAACGTCATATCCACGACAATTTGCTTGAGCAGGCCTAGGTGTTCCAGGTTGAAGTAGTAAATTGGGTAGAGGCCCTTAAATTCATTTTGGCCTATATGGAGCTCTGAGTCAATGTTTTGGTGCTAAGCGCTGGCTAAGATGTTCTGCGTGTAGTCTAGAAGGATGTTTACGGCCGGCTCCTGCCACGAAAACTAGATATTTACCGTGGATTTTAGGCTGTCCATGGCCATGGCCTGAAAGGCTTGGGTGCTCATGCCACCATTCATGAAGCTAAGTAACCTGTGGTCTGTGTCTCCTGAGACGGAATTAAAACCGGCATCCAAAGGTTAAGCTTTGAGAGTGTAACATGGCCAGCATCCGCGGCATTAACATTGCAATCTGCCCCTGGACTTCCTTGTTGATGTCATCTATATCGTAGGCACCCATTGGCAGGTTCACACCCTTCCAACTTCTGTCGACGTCAGAGGAGTGCACAAAAGTGCTGTTGGCTGGGATTCATCCAAAGGTCCGTGAGCGAATATTGGTCAGCTATTGCACACGCGCAAGAAAGACAGCGTTATCTCGAGGCTGCGGCCCACGGGAGCTACACCGGGCACTGGGAAGTTTACTTCAAACTAGGACTTTTTGAGCTCATGGCCACCATCTGCGTTGTCCGCGGGTTGGTATTTTCTTGGATGGCCCGAAAACGGATCGAAACCTCCTCTGGATCAGTATGTTCGTTAACACTTCCATTACGGTGTATCGTAGAACTCTTCATACACCTCAGCCATCAACATTCTAAAACCTTCTCTATCTATTACGTCGTCTATTAGTAGCCACAGGCAGATGTCGCTAACCTCATTGACAGTCTCCGGATAATGATTGCCAGTCCTGTAGGCCCCGAGCAGCGTTGTAAGACGACCGACCAGGTGAACGGGGCCACAGGCGCCTGCAGCCGTTTTGGGGGCAACGTTGCGGCGTCCCTTGCCGTGGTTGGGCCTGCGTGGGCGCAAACCACTATCGGAGATCGGTTTGCCAGTCAGTGTCAACGGTAGACCAGAGGGTTCCTCCACCGGCTGCTCCTCCCGTGCTTAAGAACAGTCATCTGGTCGTTCTGGTGGCATAATGGGCCTGTGCCTCCTTTTCTTTTCAATCTCCTTTACGCTTTTAGCGAACTCCTGATATTCAGGGCCGTTTTTTCTTGCTGTTTGTTTTCCAGACAAATGGCGAAACACTCATCCTAGTCATTTACCCTCGACAGCTTGATCCCCGATGCCGCATGTTGGTACTGTCATCATACTTCTCCAATATTTTGGCACGGTGACAACGGCTTCTGAGAGGTTCTTAAATTCGTTTAAATAAGCAATGCCAGCTTCATGAAAGTTTTCTTTTAGCAGCTGTGACTCGTCAGGCACTTGGGATAAACGCTCAAACTCTCCTAAAATCTCCCTAGCGGCTTGTTTCTCTCTGGCGACCCGGCCTACGCTCCTAACCTCCTCAAGGGTTTCCTTGGCGACCTGCTTGATGTCTTTAAACACAACTCGAGTTGCCACAGCGGCCTGCGCGGTTGCCTTTATTGGGTGTTTCAGAGGCTCAAATGTTTTTTCGAACTCATACTTTGCTTCTTCCTTACAAGCTGTCGCGCGCTCAGCATGTTGCGTTGTTCATTGTAATCCTCGATCATTTTTATCTTGTCCTTCGCGCTTTTCATTTTTATGAATGGCATATATTCAAAGCTTTCGAATGCTTTAAAATGATGCAAGGCTTTGATTGATTCACACTTTATCAAGATCAGCTCGAAACTATACTGATCCAACGCTGGTGAGGTCCACGGTAGCAAAGCTGTGCGGCATTAATGTCATCTCTTCTACGGAACGCCCAAAACTCGTTTCAGCCCATGTCGGCTGCACACCACGTGGTGTGGACGTTTCGCTGTCCGTGAACGTCGGTCCAGCGAAATAGAACAACCATGTTGGCGTTGTCGCGGATCACCTTTGGTATGTGGACGTAGCGTTGGGCCAAGTACTAAACGTCGACGTTTTTGTGCCAGCTGAGATTAAAGAGGCGCGTTGGGTTCTTTTGCCCCTCTAGCATTACGTCATTGTACACTATAATGTTGTCTTTGTCGCGGTCTACTTTATCTGGACCTGGAGCCTCGTCAACGTTCGAAATAAACGTTACGTAGTCATCAATGGCGGCAAGCGCCTTATCGCTCGGAGCTTCACCCGCTGCCTCTGTCAGCGTCTTGATTTACCCAGAAACCGCTGCGTTGTTGATTTGCCGGATCACGTAGTAGCATCGCTGGTTGTGGCGCTTGGCGCGACCACGTTGAGATTGTTCCATTTTGTCCAGCGCGCTAGGAGGTTTAACAGCAGCTGAGTCTTCCCACAGCCAGAGAGGCCCGCGAGGAGTGGCCCGACGCAACGCGCTTGTCAACGGCTGAAAAGTCAATGATCTCCAAGTTAAGATTATCTTTTTATGCTTTAAAACACAAATGGCCGCACCGACAAGCACTCTAGGTCTTCATTCTGCGCATCTGTCTAATAGAAACCATGCTCTCAAGGTGATATGCGCGGTATGTGGCCCTAAAAAATCCACAATCCGGGCGCACGCAAGCGCTGCTGTGGGCGGCGACATCGCTGCCAGCCTTGGAAAGCTGTCAGGGCTGCCTTGGAGCAAATACACAGGGAAAAAGCATCTGCCGCGCCCCAAATTCTGCGGGTCTGGAACGAGGCTTGATAATCGTCTAGACGCCAACTGCCGGCCCAAGTCCACCGAGGCCCCGATAAACCTTGCCGATGCTGCGTTTTACCGGCACGATCTGGAATACTCGCGCAGCATCGACATCCACGACCGCCAAAAGGCCGTCATCGACCTGATCAACGACCGAAACAGCATCAGGGGTTCCCAGGTGTGTGAACACCTTGGCCTCTGGCTCATTAAAGGTGATATGAAAGCCAAGATAATAATGGGTGGGAAATACCTCTCAAAGAGCAAAAAAGGAAAAAACAAGTAACATAATGCCAGACATATTCTACAGTCCTTAAAGCTACTGGAAGGGTGCGGCAGTTGTTAAGACACTTGCAGATGGTGCCAGGGCTCGGCTTGAAAAGCAGACCTTGTGGCAGATTTACCTTCCAGCTCCGCGCAACATTCCAAGGCCTCATTTTAATGTAAAAACCACTAACTAGGTGCAACAGGCTGATATCTAGTTTCTTCCATATGATAAAGTTGGGTGGCACACGTACAAGTACGCTCTAAATGTGGTCGTTGTCGCCAGCCGTTACAAGGAGGCTGACCCGTTGACTGCAAAGGAGGCTTCTAACGGCGCCATGGCGTTCGAGCGCATCTACTGGCGTGGGCCACTAATGACCTAATCTGGTGCAGATTGACTCTGGCCGGGAGTTTATGGGCGTAGTGACTAAACTGTTAGCTAGGCACGATGTTCGTATAAGGCTGGCCTCCACCGTGTGCAGGGTATTGTGAGCGGTTTTAACTGTTCTCTCGCCGAGCGACTGTTTGGACACCAATATGCACAGGAAATGCTATTTGCAGTTGTCCCAACTGAGACGGCGGGCGAGATTGCAAAACGTAGCACTGATTGGGTGAGGCGGCTGCCTCTCGTTGTGGTGGCCCAAAATAGTGAGATAGCACAGATTACAGAAAAAAATCCTGCTGTTAACATACGTGAAACCCTAGTTTCGAACGTGCCCGCTGCGCCTGCGGCGCGGGCAATTATTCTGGAAGATAAACGTATGCTCTCAAATACCTTAGTGCGTTACCTTTATGCACCACGAGAGCTGGAAGGAGATTAGTGTTGTGCTACCGACCCTGTGTGGTCTTCAAAGATATATAGGCTAGAGCGTGGGGTTGCTAAGTCCGGCTCGCCTGTACTTTATTATCTTGTTCTAAACAACGAAGCATGGCATAAGAGCGCGTTTGTGCGTGAAGAGCATCCACTCTCCAGACAGGCCAACCTCACATTACTCTTCGAATGCCCCTTGATGTTGTCCAGGCGATCCACACTGAACTGCTGCGTATCGTTTGGGTCGTAGGTCCCGGGCATTTCGATGTTGCAGGCGGCACAACGATTGTTTTCCTGTTGCTTGAGAATGAGTACGACATCGACCTTCAACAGTTCTGCGCGGGTTACAACGCACCCACTCGCTTTGTCCCGCTGCTTGTAGGCGACAAGCTTCTTTTGCATAGCCCCGCGGATTTCCTGCTCGGTACGAGCATGCTGCGTCTTTGCCTTTCCTTCAGTAGGACGAGACGTCACACGCTCGAGTTGAGACAGGTACTCCACATGAGACACAGCTAAATATGCGAGATTAGAGCACTGGATGTAGTAATTGACGATCCACACTTTCTGCGGCTTTTGATGGTCAATCCCTGAGAGCTGTGCAGAGTCATGGCGTAGCCAAGGCACCAGTCTGGATTTTTAAGGCACTCTCGACGGCTGCGATGGTTACCTATTCAATGTCGTTCTCACAAGCCATTGCTTTTCATGTGGGTAGTATTGGAGAGCTACTGGCGTATTCGGGAAGTTCTTTTTGTGGTTTTCAAGCAGTGCCAAAGTTGCCGAGTGAATGCAAAGAAGTACTCAAGAAAATCAGAAAGACTTCATGGAGGAACTGGTCCTATAGTCACGAAACAGTTTAAAAATAAAATTTGACTCCGACTAAAAAATAAGATAAAATAATCTTCTATAAATTCGCTCCAAGAGAGGTTAGAATCACGGTCTTTGCTAATTGCATCTCTACATACGCACTAAATTTCAACAGATTTAGCAACTCTAAGTATAATTTTTAATTTTGTAGTTTTGGGTCTGAGTTTAATTTTTTGTTATCAGTTTCGAGACTACGGGGCCTGGTCTCATGTCGAGCTTATGCAGAAAGGGCTGCGTGACACAATAACAACAAGAAAAGAAAAAGGTTACATGTAAAAACCTCTTAGCTGGCGAAAGTTCGTCGATCTACTTCGTTCCACACAGTCCCCTGTAGCTAGCCGAGAGAGTATTCTGAACTACCGCCATCTTGCGGATGAAACGTTTACTTTTGTAATGAGCGAAATCAATTGACCAATAAATGAGGTCGTTGCGTGACCTATTAAATATTCAGTATGGCGACGTCCTTGATGCCCACATGCCTAGATTCGAAAGAAAAGCATTTGTGAAACTTGCATGCGATATGTCTACTTAGGCCGCGATGGTTATTCCCAACTATCTTCCTGCGGAAATGCAAAGAGCAATCTGATTTTACCAGTTTCTTTTAGCCACATCAAATTAAATATTGGAGCTGTGGATACCGTTCGGCTAGCCACATAATCAATGGATCGACGTGGAAGAAAGTGGATCGATGATCTTTCATCTAGCGAATATGATGTAAAAATGGCTTAAGAGAATTCATAACTTGCGGAGCACAAAGTCTCATCGTGGAAGCTAGATAAAGATCTGCTGTAAAAAAGAGGCCTCCCCTGGAGGTGGTAAGTAATACATTTTAGATATAAGTACTCCCAGGGTAGAATCTATATCAATTCATGTATTGATTTTCCTGAACGCCTTAAGAACAAAGAAAAAAGCTTGTATTAACGTAAAAAATATGCATATACTATTTTTTCTATGCAAAATAGATCCTTATATACGATCAAAATGCAGTCATGGGATTAATAGATGGCAAAAAATAAGACATTAGAACATTGAAATTTTTATGAAATAGTTTAACCATGATACATAAATCCGTTAGATTAACTAAAATGCAAGCAGAAAAACATGTTAATCATATATCAGTTTGGTGGCCTGAATGATTATAAAAATGAAAGCTATCACTATGGTGGAAAATAAAAACAAATGTTAAGGTTAGTGTTATCACTGATAAACGACATAGCGGACAGAAACATATTTGTAAAAAGAAGAAGAAAAAACAATGCTTGATTTTTTCTATATGCCAGAATAATTAGCAGAAGACAAAACATAATGTAACAACGCATACAACTTGATAGATATAATGCATACAAAATGTTAAAAAAAGACATGATCAACACCATATAAAAGTTTTGGGTGTTATATATTGTTATTTTAAATCATCACTGCGCCACAGGCACAGACTTGTAATTAATAATATGACATATCCTGGACAATCAAAACAGCCAGACACATTTCATCAAGGCCCTGTTGATTTGTTAAATCGGCACATAAAAAGATACGACCCAATCGTTTACAGTGGACCAGACTGTATTCGGTAAAATTGCAAAACTAGCGTGTGAAAAGTTAAGGACAACATACCTATGGTATTCAGACGAAGATGAAAAGCATTTTAATTCAGTAAAGATGTTATATCTGTGAGAGAGAAATCGCTTGGACGTTTAATTACAAGAACTAGCGGCCAGTTTATAGATGATAAAACGGCTTCTCTAATCTTGAAGGCTTTTATTGCTTAATTAGTCATCATAATTGTTCTCGTATCATTTTGTATAAAAGTCCTAAATTTTTCTAAAGCTGGATTTTGATATACGAATGTGGGTAAATATTTTGTTCGTAATTCTTCATATAGCGGAAAAGCAGTAATAAAATGAATTTCATTTTCGATATTAACATTGCAAATTTGACACAGTCTTTCTTCATAACATATCACTTTATGTGAATCTGATTGGTCCCAATAAGCCCTTGAAATTCTTGCACAGAATTCTCTTTACTAATTGGCTGCGACCGTGGGAATTTTCTTTACCCCGCCTTTGGAACTTTTTTTTATATTATTACTATCAACATTTTGGCGGCCAATTTTCTAATCGATTGTCCAAGGGGCATTTAGAAAAAAAGGTTACGTTTCTCGGAATATGGCCAATTTACCCACAGGGGCCCGTTACAAAAAAAAGTAAGGGTATCGGTCAATGGATAGAGGGCTGGGGGTGGGTGGGTGGGGAGGCTATACACCTGTATCAGGGACCCAATCCTATGAAAAACGTGGTTTAAATGTTAGCCTAAAGAAGTAAATAAACTCACCTCTGTTTAGAGAAGAATGTGGACAAATGCCGATCTCCCGACTGAGAGGAAGTTTTCCAACCAAAATCAATCATCAAAATCAAATAATGCAAACATCCGGTCACAAATACATCAAATTTGGAATTACTTTTGGAGGATTACACATACATATTTTTCTAAATGGCTACCACTGAATGGTAACTTTGTTAGGCCAGTTGCTTTCTTTTTACGTAGTCAAGGTTTCCACAGTGATCAATCAGAAATAAAGTATTGATTCATTGATTAACATCAGCTAATAACCATTTTTAAAATTTATCTTCAGGATATATCCCAATCACAGTGTAACATTTTAGTAACAACTTTGTATTGCATGTCTTATTGAACAGAAGAGCTGAAGAGATGTTAACGATGTACTTTCTGGCTTCTATTGTTACCTCAATTGAAAATCTTGAAAATAAACAAAGATCGTCTATAGTCCTAGAGATTGTTTCTGCTGCTGATCAGAAAAAGAAAATAATAATAACCATTTTCGTAATCACGTTCTCCACTTTTTGCTGCACAATGTCAAAATGCCCTTTTAACTCATTCTAGGAGAACCAAGAGTGAGCTCTGTTACATTTTTATCGGCTGCTATGTCCATAATACCCTCTCTCATAATGCAATTACAACAATTGTATCATTGTATTTTGTACAGGCATACCGTGAAAATCTATTGCTTTTCCATCTTTATCTTTTATGCTGGTATTCAATCTATTAATTGTACCTCTTTATAATTGCTTATAATGACTATTAAACGAGGTAAGAAACAAAGTCAAGAATGGAAGTTAGGGTCACGAGAAAGAGAGAGATCAGTTGTGATTGAGTAAATATTGCATAATGTTGAACTGAAAAGAGCAGAAAGTCAAACACTTGCAAGGAATGCTAAAACTGTGTCCATTTGACGAAGAAATTACATTCAGCAGAACTAATGCATGCAGCTAAAATAGAGCGCATTTAGGCATATCTATTTAGGCCAGACTACAATGAAAGAACAATGATATGGCAAAGCGAACAGTGAACCTTCAACTCTTAGAATAGGCATATGCGACGGGGGGGGGGGGGGGAGGAGATGGCGATACGACTTGAGGTTTTAAACAAAACAATGACCTCACAAGGAACGTAAGAGAAAGCAATTATCAGAGTTAGACAGCGAAGTAGCAGCTGCCCAAGCAACCGGGTGGGGGGAGGGGCACCCAGTGGGGGCCCAAATTTTCCATCAAATAACTTTGTTATATGTTATAGGGAGGGGGACGCAAAATTTAGTTTTGCCACTGTAGTAAGATCACTTTCTGAGTATGGGGAAGATAAAAAGAAAATCTCATAACGCTAAATAGCTAATGCAGACAAGACCTATTATTTAATAAGGATAATTTTCTCTTTTGTACTTGTAAGGTGATGTAAAATAAAGATGGAAACCAAATTACGAGAGACAAAAGATTTCTGTTCATCAACAAGCTGCACATTTTAGTAAAACACTGAGTGTGTAACATCTTTACTCCTACATACAACAGGTATGGCTAACATCCGTACTCTGACTTAGCTATAAATGTGTACACCAGAGCAAGATTCAGAAGTGTGCGTACATTGGATTAAACACTAAAAATTAGACGAAGGCCTTAATCATTTTAATCTTCCGTTTTAGGGTTTCCAGAAGAATATTTGCTTAGTCTACAGATGAAACATTTATGACATGGTGCCACCTCTCTGGTATCTCTCTGACCAGTGAAAAATGTATCATATATCGAAGAAAGCTCAAATAAATTTTAGATATAGAAATTATGGATTAAGCCGCACAGGTGTCGTTGTGTTTCTGTTGTGTTCAATATTTTATTGCCATTTTTCACAAAACGTGAATTTGTGATTGAAAATGAGCATATTTTATATTGTTGTACATGGTTTAATAGATGTACGCTTTTGTCTAACGTCATGTGGCCGTATTCAATCCACCATTCAGTGTTTACACAAAACTGATTTTTTTCGTTAGGACAAAGTTATCATGTGCTTAAGCGATAATAGAGTGTTGATCAAGATAAGTTGTATTAATATCCTGCTTTACAGACAGAAAGAAAAAAGAAAAATTGCCGCGAAACACCCCATTTTGATTGTACAGAAATGTGTTACGTATTGTGTCCTCCAACGCACGAAATAGTTTATTTACTCAGACGTTCACATTGATGTCTACGGAAAATGAATCTCTACTCCGATCCCTCAAGTCCATAATATTTGTCACTTGGGATGAGTCTAATCAGAGATGGCCACATGTCCGATTCTGTATCTATAAATTGCAGTCCGTTTCCCCACATCTAAATTTCCCTCTCTCTTTATCTCTTTAAAATACACAAACAACGATATGCACAAAATCAGAAATGCATTCAGTCTAATTGCAGTCCGTTTCCCCACATCTAAATTTCCCTCTCTCTTTATCTCTTTAAAATACACAAACAACGATATGCACAAAATCAGAAATGCATTCAGTCTAATTGCAGTCCGTTTCCCCACATCTAAATTTCCCTCTCTCTTTATCTCTTTAAAATACACAAACAACGATATGCACAAAATCAGAAATGCATTCAGTCTAATTGGCGTACTTAAAGTGTTTATCACTGTAGGATACCCAACATTCCGACAGATGACTCGTTGTCTTCTTTTATGTTTATTTCATGAAACTCCCATTCCTAATCTGCAACCCTGCGTAGTTAAACACATATAACTCTGGCCCAGTCTGACGGCGTCCTCTTGAAGCTTTTTTTACTTCACACAATGTTCCTTTAATAATAATATGGTAATGTCGCCAAGAAAGAGCTCTGATCCTATACCTGTATGCCTCCCTCTCCTGTGTCTGACACACGCATTCCTAAACACACTTACAACATAAACACCTATTTATGTGAAACACACAATCCTCTACTGTAAAACCAACCTAAAAATAAATCCCTTCTGTAGTTGTGTTCTCTCTCTCTCTCTCTCACGCACACACACACACACACACACACACACACACACACACACACACACACACACACACACACACAAACATAAATTCTCGCACATATACAGTCACATAAACAAAAAGAAGTGAACCTACCTGGCCATAATTTCATAGATCTGTTTGATATAAAGACTCCACCAGAGCCAAACGAGTAACATTCCAGACAGCAGTTTTAGACGTTTTATGCAAAAAATAATTGTAATTTGGTCTGTAATTGATCACTGGGTTGTTATCGGTATTTTATATTATGCTTTAAATCTTTTCATCTGCAAGTCTACAAATATTTGTTGGTATTTAAAAAAATGGAAAGGAATTTGGCAAATGAAAAGCAATAGAGAACTAAAAACACCTTAATTGAACTGAGAAGTTTTATCGTTTAATTGGTGGGAAAGAATTGAAGAGTAGCCGACAAGAAAGTCTACATGTACACCCTCAAGAGGGGGTGGGGGACTAAGTGGTCAATCAGCAAGCTTTCAATTGAAAGTAACAAGTGAGTATATGAAAATTTAAGTGACGGTGGTTACTTCAAAAAAAGGATATTAATGTAGACATTAACCGCTAATATTCAACTGTCACTATACGCTGTACATGAGGGTCCATGGGCACGAAACATAGCGTTTGCTCACTAGTCGCGACGGGATGATGGGCACTATGTGCACGCTAACTATATAGGAAATGTGGAGCGGACTGGAATTGTAAAACGTGTTTGTGTGTGTGTGTGTGTATATATATATATATATATATATATATATATATATATATATATATATATATATATACATGTGTGTATGCTGCTGAGTAACCTGCTAACTCCAGTCTTCGTTACCCATGCGAATAAAAAAGGTCTTAGTTTATCTTTAAATCTTTCCTTTTTCTTACTCTTTTTGTTTCGACTGACCAAACTGTCATTTTCATGATAATAATATTGAAGTCGTTTCACTCCGTCGCTGCAGATACTTTACATCTGTATCCATGTTTTTTGAAGAACCTATGAATGTCTTAGTTATGCAGATCTCGCGGATATTTTCGAAAACAGTGTGATTAACTTGATGCCCGAAGTGTTTTGTTCTTCATGGCACATCAGAACATGGTAGTTGTATCATGCCAAGGCAATTAAAGTTCATTGACCGGGGACACACCACGGCAGCCCATCTGGGATAATCCGATGGTAGAATTCGAACCCTTATCCATATGGATGCAAGTCTGACACGCTTTCCGTTCAGTCACTGAATAAGAGGGATAAATGAAGATAGAAACAAAAATATGGGGTTGAACGATACTGGTTATATATCTGCCCCTTTGTATCCAATTTGCCTCGGTTTGCTATACCTGTTCTTTCCAAGAGAGAGAGAGAGAGAGAGAGAGAGAGAGAGAGCACAAGAAACAAAAAGAAAAACTGATATCTCTCTGATCCAACGCTAACATCGGAAGAGGTAAAAAAAATGCCACCTTAACTGAAAAACCGATACACAAACTTTCAAATTGGTATGAAGGTCCTTTAATACAGGACCCCACACGAGCAGACCTTGTGGGAAGGGTGTGTTCAGATTATTGATTGTCGAGTATAGCTCATTTCTTTTGCAATTTCAACTAGTTATTTACGAGAGCTAACGCCTCAAAATATCAAATTTTTAGAGTGAAGGAAATGATCTGGGTATAATCAATAATCCCATGAGTTTAACTGTTTTAACTACAGTACTAAAATCATGGTTTTAACTATTTTAACTACAGTACTTAAATCATGGTTTAAACTATTTTAACTACAGAACTTAAATCATGGTTTTAACTATTTTAACTACAGTACTTAAATCATGGTTTTAACTATTTTAACTACAGTAGGTAAATCATGGTTTGCAAATGTATGAAATATTGTGACAGCTCCAAAAATATAAAACCAGAAAAAAGAGATAGAAAAGCCCAACACTATTTATTGCAGATGTAAATAATACACATATAAACCTAAAAGAAATTACGAAAACGAAAAGAAACAAGCAAACAAGCAAGCGAACGAAGAACAAGAGAGTAAATATGAGTTTCTGATTTAGTTGATGCGTGAAAAGGTAACGCGCCAGGTAATCGAGACATTTTACAAATAATTAAAAATGAAAATCTACTACACTGGAACAACTATTTTACATAAAGACATTCAACATTTTTGATACTACACTTTAAGATTAGACAGTGATGACTCTGTAAATAGATACAGCGCACAGTGCAATATGCAATTCTGGCAGACTCACGTAATCTCGGAAATATGGATGGCAATAGCCGAATGCTGAATATATTATTATCATTTAACAGATGCAAATATATCAGAGTTGGTGAAATAATTCTATAAATTTCATGTGGAGTTGGTGAAATAATCCTATAAATTTCATGTGGAGTTGGTGAAATCATTCTGTAAATTTCACGTGGAGTTGGTGAAATAATTCTATAAATTTCACGTGGAGTTGGTGAAATAATTCTATAAATTTCATGTGGAGTTGGTGAAATAATTCTATAAATTTCATGTGGAGTTGGTGAAATAATTCTATAAATTTCATGTGGAGTTGGTGAAATCATTCTATGAATTTCATGTGGAGTTGGTGAAATCATTCTGTAAATTTCACGTGGAGTTGGTGAAATAATTTTATAAATTTCATGTGGAGTTGGTGAAATAATTCTATAAATTTCATGTGGAGTTGGTGAAATCATTCTATAAATTTCACGTGGAGTTGGTGAAATCATTCTATAAATTTCATGTGCAGTTGGTGAAATAATTCTATAAATTTCATGTGGAGTTGGTGAAATCATTCTATAAATTTCACGTGGAGTTGGTGAAATCATTCTATAAATTTCATGTGGAGTTGGTGAAATCATTCTGTAAATTTCACGTGGAGTTGGTGAAATAATTCTGTAAATTTCACGTGGAGTTGGTGAAATAATTCTATAAATTGCATGTGGAGTTGGTGAAATAATCCTATAAATTTCATGTGGAGTTGGTGAAATAATTCTGTAAATTTCACGTGGAGTTGGTGAAATAATTCTATAAATTTCATGTGGAGTTGGTGAAATAATTCTATAAATTTCATGTGGAGTTGGTGAAATCATTCTATGAATTTCAGGTGGAGTTGGTGAAATCATTCTGTAAATTTCACGTGGAGTTGGTGAAATCATTCTATAAATTTCATGTGGAGTTAGTGAAATCATTCTGTAAATTTTACGTGAAGTTTGTGAAATAATTCTATAAATTTCATGTGGAGTTTTTGAAATCATTCTATAAATTTCATGTCTTCTTTCAAATACTAAAATTATTGTCTTAATGTTATTATCCTTCCGTATTGAACATGGATTCTTTTAGAATAATAATAACATAGATCTAAAACAATTTAATATAATCTGTAATAACTTTTTTATTTCTAAAAAGCATGATTGGAGATACATAATGAGTCAAAAATATTATTGTATAATAAAAAAAAATTGAGGATTCCAATAACGTCTGAATTAACTAGCGATGAAAAACATCAATTTGGGCGGCAAGATATTGTGTGGAGTTATTTGGGAATTTGAGTGGAGTTATTTGGGAATTTGAGAGGAGTTATCTGGGAATTTTTAGATGAAAAAGTCGAATTAGTTATACAAGATAATTACTGCGAAAAAAGGAATAGATTAGATATAAGTCTTTTAACAGAATAGTAATAGCTTCATAGGACAATGATAGCGAGATTGAATCAAAGTGTCTGGTGTTATGCGATGCATTTTAGCTACTCGCGTTCCAAACAGAACATCTATTACACATTCCGTTTCCACTGCTTAAGACACTGTACAAATGTATTTGAAACAATAAGTTTGGGCCAACAACACAATGATACAGATGAAAAACCTCAGGATTAGATTTGAGCAATATATTTCAGATTCACAAGTTAGAGTAGCGTATGATGTTTGTGGTAAAAGCAAGTGATATGGCGATCAAAACGGGTAGGATTGTTGGCTAAAACAAATTGTGAAAAAGTCATCAGACAGGTTTAAACTATGAGTGAACACTGCAATAAATACCAATATGGTAAAATATAATTTCAACAGTTTATAATCAATCTGAAACAACTTGTAGAAAGATAGACAACCTAATAGAAGAAGAGATTCTGGGTAAGAACTATGCGGACGAGAAGAACAAATATTAGTGATAGTCTTTCAATCGAGGTTTCATGTGATTTAATTGACCAAGAAACAAACAAGCAATGATTTATAATCATGATGATGGTTGCAGAAACTGGCTTCATTTACGTTTTGACATAAGTTATTAATTTGTGTATCCTTTATGTGGGCGTGTCTACACCTCTGATCGAAACAGCAAATAACAGACCAACTAATGCTAAAATAACCCAAATTACATAATCAATCAAGAAATAAATAAATTGACCAGCGATGGGGAAGAGTTTTTTCTTCTTTTTCGTTTCTACATAAAATTAGTTTCCTGATTGGAAACTACCACGAAACCGTAGCGCAAGCTATGATATCCGGATGGTTTTCATCAAGTTTCCGTTGTCCGGAATCTCAGTTTTTCATGCAGTGTGTAAATTCCTTTTTCCGGAAATGGCAGACGTTTTCCTTTGTAAAATATATACAACAGAAAATACATTCAGTAGTTCTCCATTTATTTTATACGTACTCTAAATAATAAATGCATGCAGTGCAACTGTTGCCTTTGACATACTTCTCACCATAGTCACTTTTGGTTCCGCTAATTTTCTAGATCTGATGAAATTATGACCAGAACTTTTACCTGCTTGACCAGTTATATATTTGGAGTTTTCTTCTATTTTTTTCATATGAAGACCTCATTATTTGAATTTGCTGAGTGATACTGTTCATTAGCCTAGTAAAAAATATCCTTTGCGGAAACAATTAAAATTTACAACTCGAGGATATCATCTCTGCTCCTTTTTTATCCGCCTCTTCTCTTTCTCGCTTTGAACTTATTTTTACGTTGAGATGGACTGGAATTTCCAATTGGAATGAGTAAAAATGTATCACAGTTCATTCAAGGCTAACAATTAAATAGGTTCCCTTTATTAACCAGAATAAGTCATGTACTTTAGAGGAATCTTTGTTTTTATTATTTTGTACACGCAGAGACTTACAAATATGACATAAAAGTGGAAGTCAGAAGTTTTATAGCAAAGTCATTGTTACTTAGACTGATAGTAATGAACATGAAACAAAATGTAAATATTAATAAATGACGGACAGAGCATTAAAATAAAGAAATATATAGAGGATATCAACGTTTTTTGAGTAGATATAAGGAAATATTGCATGAGTGAAGTGAAAACATTGTATTGTCGCGAGTGACGATATCCTTTTATATTTGTATCCCACTGTGAAGATAACAGTTGTCTCCCACTGATACATTTCAATATCTCATTATGAAATATATAATAAAGTACAGATCTACATAACGATAAAAAAAAAAACATTTATGGGATTTTAGGCTTACAACCATTTCATCGTCCTATATTTATTAAGAAAACAAATAAACCTCTTCAAAACGTTTTGTAGTATTAAGTCCAAATGCGTTTTTTTTCTCATCATTTAAAAAGCTTTTATTGTAAATATTATATGCCAATATACAGGCTGCGAATCTCGATTATAACAGAACTACAGTCACAACAATTATGTAGCATGTCAATATTAAAGTACTGTGAAATGTTTACTATAAAATGTACACATCAACATTTTGTGGAATACGATAAAAGTAAACAAGGACTTGTTACTTTAAAGTTTACATACCTAATAATGGTCAATTACAGGTATTTGCAAACGTAGATGCATATGGTAGACAAGTAGGTAGATAGCAAAAATAAAGGAGTTGTAAGTTTTGTTTGATAAACTGTTATATATTTAACTTTTGAAAATACAACTATGTATATATATATATATATATATATATATATATATATATATATATATATAACACAATACAAAATAGTTCCATAGGGTTTCAGTAGAAGTGAAACAAATTGTAATATCTAGTCCTTTATTAGATTAACACAGCCCAATTGTCACTGACGGTATAAAGCTGTTTATCATTGCGTCCTAGTCGTTTCTTTTTATTCTGTTTCCTTTTGAATAACGTACCGATGCATGTATAAGTCTGAAATAGCATTGTACTTAAAATTGGATGATCGGAAAAGTCTCGTTCAACAAGCATCTCACGTGACTTCTGCTCCAGACATTTCAAAGTCGCGAAAAAAGTTGGTAGATCAAGACTAATATGAATAACTTCAGGCATTCAAGGTTTGTAAATGATGGAAATATATAAATTCCATACATTTTATTTATAACGAGTACTCATGTAAGATTCTCCATTTTTAAAAAAAAATTTAAATGTACTTAGAAAGTTTTCTTTTCTTCCATAAACAAGTGGATAATTTAATTAAAGGAGAACAATTGTATTGTATGGTGATTTCATTCTCTTTTTCGAGGGAAAGTTTATAATTTCAAAACATCCAAGCCAGAGGAAGATGCCGAGAGTGTGCATCGTATGATGGTTTACCACATAAACCAACTGACAAGGCAGAGACAAACAACACTGAACATAGCCTGCAGGCTGATTCCATTGGAACCTGTTTGACCGTCATGACGCATACTCTCCTTGTCTCCTTCATCTTTTCCCTCCTCTTGTTGACCCCCTTCTATTTGTACATCGCACGAGTCTAAGGCCTTGAAGAAACTTGTAAATATTGCCTTATAATTGGCATCAAGGTAACTAGTTACTATTTCCCGAATGTACAACCCAACGTTTCCTTTGAAACATGGCTGACTCTTGACTTCTTTCGCAACTGGTATACATTCTGGTTTACATTTGCCATCTGTAGAACAGGCGGAAGCGACGTAGATGGCGGTCTGCAGAAAAGAAGGATTGCCAGTATTAAAAGTTTTCCTGAAGTCGCATCCTTCGATTACACCATTTCGCAGATCACACTTGGAGATGTCGGCATAGCTCGTGCAAGAACCTATAGTCAGATTCTCTCTCGGGAAGTACCAAATGAAAGCATAGCACATTTCATCCTTGGTCGCCTCTCCAAAATAGGTGTACTCTGACCTTGACGTGGATCTGTATACACATGTTGACGCAAAGGTATCGAGGGGGTGGACTTTAATCGGATCGGCAAAACTGTTAACAATTAAATAAAAGATTATTGATTACTCACCAGAGAGGTTAAAACCAGATCTATTCTAACAGTGGCTAGACCACCGGATCATCTGACTCCAGATGTGAATATTGCTTTTCTATGAAAAGGTTTCATACAATTCATGTGCAAATATTTTTGTTGGTTTTTCTGTTGTTGTTGGGTTTTTGTGTGTGTGTGTTGTTTTTTTAAGTACCAAAAAAAAATATTTAAGCTTCAGCGTAGAATTCGCCCCTTTAAACAATGCAACGTTATATAGAATCATAAAAACTCATCTTTAACAATCACGATTTCAAATAAGTGGATTGTTCATAACAGTTCATTCCAGCACTATTAAAGCAACGTGAATTTTTCTTCCTAAATTCAGTTTCAATTTTAAAATATGCATCATCAATTTTATACTAGCCAAAGCATCCATAACCTCTGAATATAAAACATACATCATCAGTTTTATACCAGCCAAAGCGTCCATGACCTATGAACATGAAATATACTTCATCATTTGTATACTAGCAAAATCGTCCATGACCTGTGAATATTAAATGGATCGTACTCTCAATAAGGTATTTGAAGATGATATGAATGTTGATCTGAATTGCATTTACAATTAATGTTCTACTGCTAGCGCTAAGCCCCTCTCATCCTTATTTGGAAATCCCTATGCTAGTAGTACAAGAATCGTAAAATGTTACAGACTTATTGCTTTTAATTAAAATAAGGTAGCTTCAGAACTTGATCTAAATCTAGTCGTTACTTTTAGAGTTTCCCAGCTAGGAGTTACTATATATTCTCTTTACTTTAGCTTACTTTGAGGGACCTTGTCAGTTTATGATCCCACAAAGCTAACACGTGTTAAGTTATACTGTGCAATTACTCAGGAAAGGCAGAAGCTGGTGGACTTGTAATTGGTCTTAGGTAAAAGAAAAAAGGAGGTGCCCAGTAAAATTGATTGATACGGTGAAACTTTTAATTGACCTCTCAGAAAAATCGAAGACTGTTCCACATGCTCATTTATTAATTCTATAAAAACTACGATTGTCTCCCTGGAAAATAAAATGCTGATTGAATGAGGTCTTTTAGGTAAGAGTTGAAAATGACATGAAATTTTAAAGAGAAGTGTTGAATGACTGGAGATTTGAAATTGTGTATGCTATATTGTGCAAAGATGAGTCACTGGACTCCTTTCCAACCATTTGTCTAACCTAAACAGTTGTAAATGATTACCTAATTGTGTCTGTTTGGGTGACTGGATTGGCCTTCAGTGGATTGAATTATCTGCTGTGCGAAAGTTATTTGACAGCTGCATCGCTCGGCTAAGAGGTCAATTGTCAAAGATGGCACATTTCGACAGAAAGTGTAACTTAGTTCCAAAGAACTCGACTTCTCGAATTAGGTTATAAGATTTAGAGGACTAGGAACCACATTAGATTGCATGCAGTTGTTCGTCATTTATAGGAATATGTTTTATTGTAAACACTTAAAATGAATTTCAGATAATCATTAAGAAATTTGCCACAAATGTAGTGTAGTGACCAAAACGGACTGGTGATGTGTCATCTTCAAAAATAAATAATTTCTAACTTGGGTGTTACTTTAAAAAAAAAAACAAATAAAATAATACAATCTGCTCTCCCAAAAGTTGGATAATACCATCTTATGCATCCAATGTTATTTAATGAAAACATGAAACACTAGACTGTCGCAATACGATGTTTATTTGATAAAAACATTCTTCTCAAAACCTTAACTGATGGATGTAAAATGGCCGCTGTTTTGCCTTGGTCAGGATCCAATTGTATCATGGAACAATATCATGTACTATCGGTGTCAAACCGGCGATGCGAGATGCAGGCACCTCCGGGCATACCCACAGACAGATGAAAGGACCCATGGGCACTCACCATTGGGAACGAAGGTAGAGTGGGTTCCCGCTATAGCATACTCTTGAATGGTTCCCTCCATTTACCTATACTTGCCCCCCCCCCCCCAACACACACACATACACACACACACGCACACACACAGTAAGTAGGACCTAAAACCTGAGCCGACAAAACCTTGGATCCGTACTTGTTCTCAATGGCCCCGCCATTATGACTGTCCCCGCTTTACATAAATAATATTGAAATAGATAAAATTTAAAATATTCATAAGAATAAACAGTTCTTCCAGTTGTTCCAGTATATACAAACGATTAGGAAATCACTGAATGAGATATTAAAAAGCTACAGAAAGTAAAACATTAAATAGTATCTTGCCATGCTAGTTTTGACTTACCTGGTACTAAAGAGTTCACTACATAGATTAAATCGTCAGATTAATTAACATTCGATTGTTTTAGTGGAATGAATTAGTCCTATTTAAAGAACGCAAACGTCGAGACTAACATGATTTCGCCATTGGCATGTCCAGTATCAATGCAAAGCAAACCACAACAATGCGGGTTCGAAACTCAGTTTCTTATTGCATATGATCAAACATTATCATTATTATTATTTTTGTTGTAAATCAGTGCCTATATAATTTCTTGAAATTGTGTCAAATGTATGCTGCTGTCACCAAATACTGGATAAATATCCAAATTGCTGAATTATTAATACTGCAAGTACTGTCAATACTCCGACATTCTCTGAAGTTCGTGTCTTGGGATGTTACGGATTCTTCCACCCTGATGGGCGTTTGAGAAACTGCCATTGAAATAGAGATAAACTCCAAAGCAGTACCAGGATAATTAATCAGGTAATCAGGTTCGGAGGGTGGGGGTTTTCAAAAATGTGTTGGCGGGAATTGTACGACATATGTTATCAACATTGCTTCTCAATCATTGCACTTAAGTTAAACCAGTCCTAAATGTACCTTCAGAGTTTGAGAGTTTTACCCTTTTGACCAAATTACTGTATTTGTCATTATATTATTAACATTATTCAGTCATGACAAATTCCCTCCCATTTGGTTCATTTTCATTGAAGGCGCTTATCGATCTGCGATAACTTCAATTATTTAAAAGTTGAAACACAAAATTGCCACAACACAATATTTATTAGACATAAAAGATTCTTCTCGAACCCTATAAAATGAAACAAGCGGATATGCTAACTGGCGACTGAAATAGTATCCTGGCCCGTCAGTTTCAACCAGGTAACTGGGGCTGACATGCAACACCGCATGGCATACGTACAGAGAGAAGGCAAAACCCACGAACCCCAATTTGAGATGCCTCAATTAAACTACCCACATCGGGTTTCCTGACATTAGGTGAGCTGGACACTGCCATCGGCAACGAAGGTCGAGTGGGTCTCTCTGGAATACTCTTTAGTGGATTATCGTACGCATTCCCCCGCATGCAAATCTAGTAGGACCAGACTCCTGGTCCAGATGGACTTGGGATCCATACCAGTCCCCAAGGCTCATGCCACTGGAGCAATCTATAACAGCTCCTCCCACTCAGATGGAAATTACATTCGTGCAGTATGGGTACAAGTATCCAGCGTTATCCATGCATTAGATTTTAACATTTATGCCAAGCGCCAGACATCAGAAGTGCCTATGAATATCTGTAAAGGTAACATGCATCACTTTCTTTACGACATATGAACTACAATAGAAGGTTGTCTCTATAGTCTTTCTATCTGAAAGTGCTATCTTGTAGCACATATGACCACTTGACTATAGTGGCAATGTCCAATTGCTTGTTTCCCTGTCACTATTCGGAATGGCAACATGAATCCCTCCAACCTTTAACATTGACTTTGACTTATCATTGACTTTGACCTGATTTAATCTTGATATTTACATACTATTTTTACTTTGTACGATCAAATTAAAGCTGGGCAACAAAATCACTCAAAGCACGACAGTCAGCTTTCCATGACAATGGTTTAGAAAGCAACTTTGTCATTTGCAAAGAGCAATAACATCAGGTATCTACATTAATAATTTAGCACTGATTTTCACAATATGCATGAAGTACAATACTAAAATTTGAATAATTAATTCAATTGGAATTTCCTTAAAGGTTTTTAGTTAGACCACCAGATGCTTTATGAAAATGTTTCTATCCCGGCTTGATTAAAATTTTAACATATTTTCCACTACACTAACAAAGTCTGAGTTATAAACTGAATAAATAAAGTCCTTATAAAGCCCCGATAAAATTATTATTATTATTAGTAGTAGTAGTAGTATTATTATAGCATTATGAATAAGTTACTAACGTATCCTTTGGGACAGACCCTTCTTAGTATGGCCTCTATTTAGGTCTCCATTTTGAACCTTCAGATTTCATTGCGGTCCACTTAGGTCTACGCTCACGTTCGTTGAATTCCATCTGGGTTTAAAAAAAAAAAAAATCATCTTGATCTCTTGATTTCCATTGGGTCTCCATTTGGGTCCATTTGTGTTTCCTTTTCAGTTGACTTATGCCCACCGGGTTGAATAGCAGCGCCAGGAGCAAACTAGGTTTTCTAACATCTGGGTTCCAGACAACAGCAAGCGAGACTAAAAATATTTCGATTAATTTCTGCAGTATCCTTTCTTGAAGCTCCGCTATCTTTCATCACAAACATGCATCCTGCACAACATGAAGACAGGAAGAGGAAATGGTGGCCAGCTCCATCATACCTACATTGTACTGCTCGTCTTGATATCACCAAACGTCCGCTCAAATAACCGATATTTTCTTGTGAAAAGGTTTAATTAATTTTCAAACACAGGTGTTTAAATGGTTGGAATGTTTTTGTTTTTTAATTCAAACCTTAAACTTTCCGGATTTAAAAGTTAACAAATTGTGTGGAGGGAATTTAATGCCATATTTTTTCGAGATTACTTCTTAAGCATTGTCCTTAAGTTGAACCAGACACAGTGAAGCCATACATTGTACTTCAAAATTTAAAAAAATTGATAGTTATGTAACTTAAACCGAATTGCTGTATTTGACAGAATATTCCTAACCCCCGGGAACCGTGACAATTTTTTCTTCATTTCTGTTTGACTTTGATTAAAAGCCGTAATTTATTGGAGGTAACCGTAATTACATAAGCGCATTGCAGATTTATCTCAGTCGACATATAGTGCCCTTCACCACTGTAAATTTATATTGTGACCAGTCTGTTACGAAGACCCAATTGAGAAAGACGTTTTAATGTCCAGTGGTTATTGACGCACTTAGCTTGTTTTGTGTTGCGAAATTCGATTAAAAAACAACAAAACCTTGTGATGGTACCAAATAGCACGAGCTGTGGTATCCTTATTATTATCATACTTACTTATATACAACAGGACTATCATATTTATAGACATTGTCATCAGCTAGGGCCTTCTCTTTCCCGTCAATTGGAATGATGCTTGTATGCTGTTCTATTCCTGTTGAAATCACGCCAAAATTAAAATAATGATAATAAAATAAAACCTTACAACTTGTCATTCAAAGACTATTATACATCAATCAGTATCCTTCTTTTGAATGTATTTTTAAAGCAAGCAGGGCATCTCGGCTAATTCCACAAATTGTCAGGTTCACACGTAAACCGGATCGAAGTAGGGATTGTCTGAGATGTTGCGATTGCCTCCTTTATTATTGATATTTTTTCTTTAAATACTCGGTGTATACCCTGTGAGCTCATCTGATTTTCGATAAAAATTTCTTGGCTAAACCTTTTGTTCGTACACATCTCAAATGTTCATGATATATGGTCGCATCTCAGAATTATTTTTTATGTATATCCGCCTTCCAACGAACAAAAATTATGATCTGATGCATATCGCTTGCTACACATATATGCAAGAACTGATCCCGGACGAAATGATTTGGTAGACTTAACTAGGTCGATGAACATCCATCTATTTCTATTAAGAGATTAAAATCCGTCATATGTAAAATGGTTTGATAACTTTCTTTTTAAACATTCTTGAATTTATTTACGTATTATTAATTTCTTTATTTATTCTACTTATATCAAAATTAAAAAAAGCTATATATAACCTATGGCCGAGGTAAACATTTTCGCGTTCAGTTTTATTGACATGGTGATGACGACTAGGATGAAGAGAATGGTCATGGTGACAGTTCTAATACTGGTGGTGGTTGCAATGGTGTCTGCTAAGGTTACTAAATCTTTGTTGATGTTGAAAATGATACAGTTTGATACAGGATTATAAATCTCATGTTTGATTTAGGTAACTTACCCAAGTAATGCATGTGGTTAAATGTTGCAGTTATATATATCGGTCCTCTCATTAATGAGGCTGTACAGTTTCCAGGGCAACTGCTCGTGATAACCACGCGCTCCTGCCCTGGCGGAATGCGGAGACGGGTTTGACCTAACAGCAAAATCCCAGCATCGTTTTGTCGGAGTTTGTCCGTGTAATACAGAATAACTCCGGAATTGTCGACGTAATCTGAGCGGAGTTCGGGATTGTTCCAATGGAACTGAAATTGTGAATGCTAGAACTTCAAGCCGGAAAGCTGGTACTTTAACTGATACTCACTTAGATAGTTCTATACAAGAAATTTCTTGTATAGCTTTCATTTTACTCATTCTTATATTTAATCAGAAATCTTAATATATGTATGAACTGAAATTGAAAAATAATAATAAAAAACACGTAAATTTTATCAATAAGATAAAAAAGTCCGATGGATTGAAATAATCTCGATTGAGGGTTAAGGCCTGCCTTTTGCAGTGATCATGAGAGGAATCAGATACAATATGGAATCATTAAACACTTCTGTAATTAGATTGAACATTATCAATATATATATATATATATATATATATATATATATATATATATATATATATATATATATATATATATATATATATATATATAATTTTACTTTGACGATCTTAAGTGCCTATTTTATATCAGTTTTATATCAGATCAAATCTGTAGTGCGTCCTGTCTCTTGAATAAAATCCATTGATTATGAAGTTACCAATTATTCAGGGACTTTCTTTATCTTTGATCGGAAACAAGAACTAAAATGAGTGCAAAAATATTACAAACTCCATAAAATTTAGACGATATGATTAAAGCCCTGACAAATATAATGATGCATTAAGAAATCGCAATGGGTAAGAAGATGCCCAACGCATCACTGATGACATTATGGTATGCTCGTCAGGGTCTGCTGACAAAGTGACCATATCCTTAGGCTAGTATGGGCTTCTGATTGACAAAAGAAGTATTGTGTGATATGTCTTAATCTGATAAAGTTTCATATCAAAATGAACTTCAACTCTTCTGCATAAATTGCACTGAGCTTAGATATCATTAACTAATAGATACTATATAACGATGGGAGGGCCGGGCCAATTTTGGGTTATTATTCATTTTAAAAATAAAAAGAACTTGAAGGGTTCTCAGGATAACTTATGGACCATATCTGGAAAGATATCGTGAACATTTGCTGGATGTATTTCTCAAAAACAAATGACCTGGAATTGAAACTAACAGCGTGATTATACAAGAGTTATGCTGAACGCCATGCCATGTCTTGCATGTGGACCGAGATCTGATATAACATCCATGTACATGATTTTAAAAATGTTAACACAATGTTAACACAAAATTATAACGTTAACCCAAACTCATCAGTAGCCGCCGAAAAGTTGATATCTAGATCTTGAAACCGGATTCGCAGAGGAGACAATAACTTAAATTTACACAGGGCAGTTTTACCTGAAGAGCTGCCTTTTTGAAACCTATACGCCCAATTCTGAACCCAGCTTTCTCATGGAAGCATTCTCCACTCAAGCCGACAGACCATAGTCCCAAGAAGTCAGAACAGTTACGGCCGGGAGACATTCCACATTGGTATGGCTGGTTCACTGAAACAAAGTGCAGACAATTATTGAAAAGAACATCTTCTACACTATATTTTCCCAGTATGTATGTATGTATGTATGTATGTATGTATGTATGTATGTATGTATGTATGTATGTATGGATAGATGAATGGATGCACCCTGATTGGCCAAACAATTCTAATAGCGAGAAAACAACACGACGAACTACCGATTTTTAAGGTTTGTCTTTCCTGAATTTCTAGTCATATTGAAATAGGCACATTTTGCAATTGTTACATTACAATTGCAATTTTCTTTTTCGCTGTTAATGTAAATGTATCTGTTATAACTTTGGATCCATAGAGTTGGAATCGCCAAAGAGCAGATAGTGCTTGTTTGAGCATTCGTACCAATTTAGTTTCCGTAATCACATGTTTACTATTACTGGAGTGTTTTATCCGTGTTGTTGCCTGATCCCTCTGTTTAAATAACCAGTTGTGATAAATTCATTTAATATAATGGCAACAACGAACAACAGCAATAAAAAAGTCATAACTAAAATTATAAAATTAAAAATGCACAGAGTTTGTACTTATAATTCAAGTCAGATAGGCTTCAGACAATTTAGATTTGCCCAATCTTTTTTGCACGATACAATTTATGAATAGTTTAGTGCGGCTACTGACTGCCAAATGATAATTATATAGGCGCCAGCAGGTTTCCATGTGGCGACGATTGAGAGCCAAATGGGAAATCCTATGTTAAAATTGTCCATAATTTTAACATTGGTCCACACTTGAGAGCCGCACGGAACATTAAAATTGAGGGTGACCTCAAATGGAGTTACAGTTGACCATTGAGGGTCTACGGCAATATAGCGATTGAGGGTCTACGGGAAATCCTGTGTTAAAATTGCCCATAGATTTAACATTTGGGCGACACTTGAGATCCGTACGAGAAATCTGATGCTAAAAGTTTTAGTTATAGGTTGTTTCCATGTTAAAATTGTATAGAGCCGTACGGGAAATGTAATGTTAAATTGGGGATCTTTATAGACCGTTTCCATGTTGAAAAATGTATAAAGCCGTACAGGAAATGTAATGTTAAAAATTGTTTGATTACAATCCAACCCCGACTATCTAACGAAAACGGTATGAGAGCTTATACACACAGTACACTTACATACATACACACATAACATCAAACAAGAGGAGGGTACGATGTAAAAGAATGGGGATGAAATATACACACACTCTCACACAAACATACTATACTCTCACACAAGGGTTGGAATGTTGATAGACACACTGTACCATTACACACGAACATGCTATCACACAAAAGAGAGAATAGGTAAGGGGTTTTAAGTTTTAGTTGTTAACATAGACATAGACATACACAAAACATACACAAAACATGAAACACAAATCGGCAATAATTTTGAGTAGTATCTCTCTTTTCTATAGATATGGGTGGCCCTGAAAAGGGCCTTTTGTTTTTGTTAATCCAAGAGGGTTAACGTAAGTGGGATCGCATCACTGGTCTTCTTCTTCTCAAACTTCGTCTCACAGCAGTTCCGTACTCTAAGACCCGCTTCAGACACCTTTGCCTCTCCACATAAATCCTTCTTTTACATATCGCTGTGTCTGTGATCCTGGTAATAGCCCACGATGTCTTCACATACCTGGGGTTAAACAGCATGCCCGAAACAATTGCAGAAGATTCTACAGTGGTATACATGTTGACTTGGTCTTGAGAACAGGAAAACTTTGAACAGTTAACAAAAGGAAGGGAGTGAAAACGAAACGCTATGTGTGTTACAAGATATTTTGGCGGGATTAGAGTATCTGAGAGAAATGTATCAGACGTCTATCGTAACACAATACTAAAGTCCATTTTCTTCTTCTTTCTTCCTTTCTTTCACTGTCTGTCTCTTTTGTGAATATCTTCACCAGCATGGGTTCTTCTTCTCCAGTTTCGTGTAGCTGTCTTGCCATCTTAAATTTCTTGATGGGTATGGGTTTTCCTTCTGTTTCTGTTTCTGAAGAACGCTCCTGCTCCTCCTCCTTCTGCTTGTTCTCTTTTTCTTGGGGCACTCTGAAGACCCGTGTCTTTTTTCTTGACATTGACAACAGTTATCTTTACTTTTGTTTCTCTTTTCTCCTGTTTTCCCTTTTCTTTGGCGTTGTGGACATTCTGGAGCCCAATGTCGTTTCTTTTGACAGAAATGGCAATTATCTTGACTTTTATGTCAGTTGGAGTAGTCCGTAGTCTTATTGGAAGTGTACTTTCGAATGACTCTTTGTAAATATTTCATAAGAAGGGCAATCTGTTTTGACTTTTCCAATTCTCAGACTGAAAGCTGGATGAATATATTCTCTTAGGGTGAGAAGCTCTCTCTATATATGGATAGAGTGTATAAAACTAAGTCAAATCAAATTTATGAATCAAGATGAAACGATCACACTATTCCAGCGCGAAACCAGAAGAAGAAACCAAGAGACGACGACAACTTTCGTTATCGCCTCATACGCTAAGTGAAGTGTTAGCGCAGTGCATGCCGGTGATTCTGAAGATGACATGAGTGATCCTGAACAAATACCACCTACCTTTACCACAAGACCAAGAGTCCAGATCAACCAAGAAAGTCATTCCGTAGCTCCTGAAGATTATTTTCGCATTCGAGAGACCCAAAAGTGACTTCCAGAAAATTTCGAACGACCGCTTTCACTTACACTGTGAAATTTAAAGAGTTCAAGTATGACGTGCCACCAAATAAAGTAGTCGGTTTCATTACAGATGAATTGGAATTATTGTTAGAGTCATTGAAATGACAGTGCCGAGCTAATGAAAACAATCTTTTCAGTACACCGGCAGAATTAATGTCTTCCAAAATTATCAACAAACTTCAACACGTTCAACAATCCAACAATGAATTTAACATTACCATTGGAAAAGCTACCCTTTACATAACGCACGTTTCACATCTAAGAGGTAGCGGCCAACGCAGAAACGTGTTATTGGTGGATGAACTTCGCAGTCCTAAACGAAATATCGTCCAGATCAATAACTCACAATAGCGGATGTGTTTAGCCCGAGCAATCATAGTGGGTTGAACTTATGCCGAGAAGAACGTGACATCAGAATGGAAGCCATCATGAATGAATATCAGACGATCGGACAGACTTTAACAACGGAGAGAAGCAGAACTCCTTTTGCACCACCAGGCATTTCCAAAGAGACCGTGTGTAAAATTCTTGAAATGCAGGAACTTCAAGACGTGTTGACCCCCCTCGTTAAACTTTTAAAGTATATCATCAAGTCGTTCGTGGTGATCTCCTGTTTCGACGACTATATTTCCTAGACGGAAAATGCATTCATGTGTATCATCATCAACAGCATTTTGATGCTATTACCATTATTACAGGATTTCTAAGATACATATATAGTTGCGAGAAATGTGACCGTGGATTTACCAATCGGGAGCACCATATTCATTGTGGACAGCGATGCAGGGGGTGTTTAGCTCCCAGAGCATGCATTTCTGAAGGAAAAGAAATAATTTATTGCTCTACTTGCAAGCGAACCTTTGTCAGTCCGTCTTGCTACTAACAACATCGCATGAAACAAGTTTAACAACAGAAAAGTGTTTGCGAATTATTGAGTTTGTGCTCTACTTGTGGACAACATGTGTGTACGAAAAACCAAAAGTCACAAGTTTGTCCTGGAAAGAAGAGATGTCGTTTTTGTGACGAAATTGTGAACTTCGAGCATCAATGTTATATTCAAAAATATGACAGTGAATTTGAGGAAGAATTAAAGACCAGAACAAGAACAAAAATAAACAAATGGATTCTATCTTTTTTACATTGAACGTACACAAGAGACTGACATTCACATCCCTAATTTTTGCGTAGCTCATCGTGCTTGTTAGAAATGTATACAAGAACTTATATTTTGTCACTGTCCAAATTGTAGTAAGATTCCAGGAGGACGAGAAAAAAATCTTTCCGGGCTGTCGTACTGTTGCTGATTTTGCCGAATGGATTTTAGACCCCACTGACGACACTTGGATCGAAGAGGACATCCAGTGTTACGGGAACTGTCATCGATACGCTACACTCATGGCTCACAATTATTCAGGATACGACGGACAATTTCTTTTGAAATATTATTCAGAACAAGTCACCGAATGTCCAACAGACACCATGAATGGAGACAAACTCATTGACATGAAAGTGGGACAAGTACAGTTTTAAGATTCCATGAGTCATTTAGCCATGCCTTTGAGAAGATTGCCTAAAACGTTTGGAATGACTGAAATGGCAAAAGGTTATTTTCCACACTTTTTCAATACCGGAGCTAATCAACACGTTGTGCTCCCGCATTTGCCTGGCGTGCGCTATTATGACATCGACGGTATGCACACAAAACAACAAGAAGCATTATATGCTTGGTACCAAACTCACTTGTAAGACGTTTTTGACTTTCAAGAAGAAATGTTGAAATATTGCCGATCTGATGTGGATATTTTACGACGATAATGTTGAAAATTTCGATAATTATTTCTGACTCACTTTTTGAATGAACTTTCTACCATCACAAAAGCGTATGGATTAGCCCAGTGTTCTCCCGAGGGCCTTTTACCGTAGCGGGCCCACTACGCTATCTTTCAAACTCCGATAACCCCCGACGCTTTAGAACCTGCCGATACGCTATGCTCTTGTGCCGCTACGCTTTGATGTTTCCCACTACCCTTATAAAATTAATCTGTTAAACAAGCATCCTGTAAAGTAATTCAAAGCCCCACTCAAATGACACCTGTTCTTACCTCTTCTGGGGTATTTTATTAAGATAATCCAGGATAATTGCTCACTCACTTAACCATTATCCATTGTAACTGGCTTGCATGACCGCCGGTGCGCGACCTTTGGTGAGGGTTTCGTCTGCACCTAGTCACGTGATTGGCCAGCAACAATGGAGTCTACTGGTAGTGTGTTATATATATGTCAGTCGTTTTCATTAACAGCCAAAGCAGTTACACCGATTAAATTAAAAATTATTGTGAAAAATAAACACACCACCTTCCAAGAAACGAAAAATTACCCAGTGCCCGGCTAGCCCAATGTTGGCCTGGTTACGACTATCAGAAATTGGTGTCACGAATAGTGGCAGTGATTCTGATTCCGATAGCGCCAGCATGATTTCCAAAAAGAATGATATCAAGAAACGAATCGGATCGAATGGTAAGTTTTCCATATTGCTAACTTAAGTGAGTGCCGACCTATTAATTTCTCATTTCTCTTTTTTCTGTATATCCAAGTAATAAACGCAACAATCTTTATCTTCCAGTTTTACCTCAACAGCAGGTAAATAAAACATTTTTAAATTTGAACAATATTTTAGCTTAAAAATAGCAAACACTTTGATATATTGTTCCCAATGGAAAGGAATATGTATTATCTTATTCTGTGATGATTATTGTAAAACACATCACTGTCTTGATTCCTGAAGAATTTTTCCTTGGTAATTAACTTTATTAGGATTCAGGTATATTTGTCTCTTTTTTTGTACATCCATTAATAAATTTTATGTTCCATTTTTTCAGATTGTGAAAGGTCATTCTCCTCGATGAATAGAATTAAGAGTGTTTTAAGGAACTGGTTGTCACAGAGGGTACTGAACTACCTGATGACAATCAGTACTGAAGGACAACCCTTAAAAGACTTTAATTGTGATGGTGCAGTCAGTTTATATGGTGTAAAAGAAGAAAAGACGAATATCATTTATTTAAATTAAGAAATAAATGAGATATGCATTGTTGTTACTGCTATAACCTAGGTAAATAAAAAATACTATGTAAATATATGCACTTTTTATTTCATTGATATTAATTTGTTTCATTATGACATTAACGCGCGCTTTGTAAAACATTTTATGACCCAAACACGCGTTCCCCGATGCTATCGAAAATTTCTGGGGAGATCAATGGATTAGCCTATCAAAAGAAGTTCATGCCCGAGAACAAACTAGCTATCATACCCTCTTCCCCCCCCCCCAATCCTCTCTCTCTGTCAGACGTCGATATTCCGCCAAAGCTTTGCGCTGGCTTCATTACTTGTGAGAAAACGAAGACAAATGGATACAACATGCTAGAAACGGTGGAGAAAAGAAAATTCCAAGTCTTTCTGTGGATGGTTGGGATTGAGAAAACCAACAGATGGTGTACGAATTACAGGGAAATTTTTTTCACAGATGCCCGACTTGTTTTCCTCAACGAGACCTGAAGAGTCCTTTCTCAGAGTTTCATATGGAAGAGTTGTACGAGCAAACATACCAACAACGCCTGAGAATAGAAAGTCATGGATACCAAGTGATAGAAATGTGGGAGCACGATTACGTTTCAAAACCGATCCAGAATTTAGACGCATTGCCAAAAATTAGGACGTGGTAGATATCAAACCTTTGAATCCACGCCACAGTTTGTTTGGAGGACCAAGCAATGCGACACGCTTGCTGTACCACATTGACGAATCTCAAGGAGAGCAAATCAAATACATCGATTTGTGTTCCTTGTATAATTCGGTGTGCAAATATGTTCGGTTCTCTACCGGCCACCCTAAAATGTTGACAGAACACATCGACGTAGAACACATTCGTCAATACGAAGGTTTGAACAAATGCAAAGTCTTACCGCCAACGAACTTGTACCATCCTGTGCTATCACACCATTGCCAAGGAAAACTAATGTTTCCTTTATGTCGTACGTGTGCTAAAATGTGTAATCAAGACAAACCTTATCGTCACAAGTATCAGGAACGAGTATCAACAGGAACGTGGGTGACTTATGAATTGTTTCATGCTCTGGATCGCGGATACCGCTTGTTAAAAGTATACAAAATTTGAAACTTTCCTACCACATAACAATACAGAAAGGACGACGATTCTAGTCCAGGCATTTTCTCAGACTACGTCAACAAATTCCTAAAACTGAAGCAAAAAGTGGCTATACTTCTTGGTGTCAGACTCTAGAAAATAAAGACAAATTCAAAGAATGTTATCGAATTCAAGAAGGCATCAAGACGATTGTTTGCTAAAGTCATGTTGAATTGTTTGTGGGGAAAATTGATACTGCTTAAGACGAATACTTGGCAGATCCAAGTCGCTATTATCAACTTGTGGAAGACAAGGGAAAATTTATGAAACACATGGAAATCATCCGTGAAGATTTCATCTTGGTGAATTACGAGTAAGTGACAGAGTTTGCACCCCCGACGAGTTTTGAAATGTCATCATTGCAGCGTACGTGACAGCCAATGCCCGTTTATAATTTTATCAGGCTTTGCAACTTTTAGGAGACTGAGTCCTCTACTTTGACACTGACAGTTGCATGTACATCGATCGCCCTCGTAGCAGTCACCCAGACATTGAAGACGACCGTTTAGGAGTAAGGACTGACAAACACCCAGAAGACACTATTGTGAGTTTTGCTAGGGGTGACCACAACAATTATGGATACGAATACAGAGACCGACATGGAGAAATTCATAACAAGTGCAAAGTCAAAGGACTGACACTGAACGTTCGTTCGAGTCACGTAGTCAACTTTGACGTCTTAAAAGAAGCTTTACAGTCCGGGAAAGATTAAGACTTTTGCGTGAAAACATTGGGTCCACACATGCTTGTACTTTTACAAAGTCACCAGATTGTCAGCCGACTTTTAGAAAAAGTCTATAAAATCGTCTACCAGAAAAGAGTGCGACTTCCAGACCACAACACTCTACTGTACGGACACGCTGAGCTCCAGTATATAAAAGAAAAGCACTTCAATGCAAATACAAACACCGACTTAGAAAGATGAATAATTCATCACAGCAACAGACTGAGGGACCCACTGTGGACTCCGAGTTCAATTTTGAGTACAAACACTTTCACCGATAATGACGAATTCGATACAGCAACCGAGTGAGGGACCGACTGCGGACTTCAAGTTCAATTAACTCGAATGCGTTGCTGTGCCATGCGACCAGTGTGATGCCGTACTCTGCGACATCAATAATGCAGCATTACGTTGCCGTTCCTCTACTATCGAAAGGGATGCCGTTCGTGTGCCTTGCAGCTCTATTAGCGAAAGCGATGCAGCACGACCTTTCTGCTTAACTGCCAAAAGTGATGCCGTGCGTGTACCTACTTATGGATCTCATCCATGCATTCACAAACCGCTCTGGATACCACTAGCTCACCGAGATTTACAAATCAAAGAAGAATGCACGTTTCCTGTGATTTTGCCTGGGTATTGTGACTTTTAAAGTCGGTTCAAGGCGCTAAAAATGGACTAAAGATCTAGATAGATTACCCACTTCTAAAACTTTAGCCAGAACAGGATTTGTCTACTTGGGACGAGGAGACCAAGTACAGTGTTTCAGTTATGGTGTGAAGATCCCCAAATGGGAGTATAAAGATTCAGCTTTCCTGGAACATGCCAGATGGTCTCCGTGCTGTCACTACCTTCCTTTGATGTTCTTGATTATTATCCACATGGATACCTTAGATGGGAGAATTCGTACTTTGCCTCCTGAGCTCCGAGAACTCATTTGCAGAGAGCTTGTACAGATTCAAGTGAAATGCAAGAAACAATCACATCCTTTACGACATAGATGATTTAACCATTGGTACCTGAATGCGGTTAATTATTTTGAAGGTGTTCAAAAATGATCAGACATTGATCAATTACCCTCAGCTCAGAAGAATTTCGATGCCACGACTTCTACCTACAATGTTGCAGTGGTTCACAGAATTCCAGAGGACAAAGATTTAGAGGATTACAAAAACACGTTAAAAAGAAGTATTGTGGTGTGTGAGTTAGTGACTGATCTGGTTCGATATAATTTAGTACCAGATACCGTTTGGCAAAAGTATGACTATTTCCCCGAAAAGAAAGACATTGCTGTGAATGACTAATATAAAATCTTACCATGCCACGACCTTTGTCATCAGTGTTGCAGCAAATTCCGTGGAAGGAAGTCAATGACAGTGTTCAAGACTTAGTGGGTTACCAACTACTGTCAAAAGAACTGATTCCACAAGATGGCACAATTCCCTTGAATTTAAACACCGTGAGGTGTGTTTGTGTGTGTTAATGACTACTTTTCTCGGATTTCATTTACCAGCAGATTTTTTGTAGACAATTTATGAACAGTACACGCAGCAAAGACATTTTCATGCATTCATTATTCGGCGAAGTGGATTTGTACTTGAATAACAAACTAGTTAGCAGCAGCATGAATACTCACACTTGCCGAGAGTACCTGAAAATCTCTTGACTTTACGGAAAATAAGTCAAGAACACACATCTGGATGCCTCCGTAGTATGGAAACCTGACACGTTGGACAAGCTCAACGATACAGAGTTGACAAAGATGATGATTCTCACAGTGTTGAATTTAACGAGCGCCGAAAGAAAATCAAACAAGGACGCAGTCTAGAAATGATGGATTGGTTGCATTTGGACATGTGGTTGCAAGACAAGTATTTGCAGAATGGAGTGGATGTACGCCTCAGAATGAATCGAAGTTTTACCGTGTTCCATTTGATGGCTAATGCTAACGAGTACAAAACGAACATCGAAGAAGACAGACTTTGCATGCGCCGTGTGGAGGACTCCCCTAAAGTGGGAAATGACATCATTAAAAATTTGAGCAGAACGACAAGCAAGTATCCTCTACGACGACGAGTGGAAATGAAAACCTTCACCTCTGGACTCTGATCCAAGATCAAAGATCATGTTTTCCAATGTCAGCTAAGTAAACGTTTGGTCATTGGCATCGTCAGCAATGTGGCCCTCAACGGATCCATCGATCAAAATCCGTTCGAGTTCCAACACTTCAACGTGTCCAAGAAGTCACCCGAGATGGCCAGACGTTGTGTATGGATACCTGGAAACTTCATTACCTTCTGACTCACAGTTCTTACACAGCTTCTTGGAATCCTGTGGTGTGTGCTAAAGATGAACTCCCACATCAAAAACCTAAAGACGTTCAAGCCTATGTCATCAACATAGACGACAGTCATCCACCAGGAACCCACTAGGTAGCCGTCTACTTTCCCAATGATCACAGTCTGGAATATTTTGATTCTTATCTGGAACACGACATCATTGACTTTATGAGAAGAAATGCTGTATCGACTCAATTCAAAAATGTGAAATTACAAGGATCAGAGTCTATGGTGTGTGACAATATTGTGTTTATTTTCTTCATCAACGCAGTCTTGGATTTCCCTTGGAACATTTAGTGACTTGTTTTGATCGTGAGTACTCTAGAAATGATGATAAAATAGAAAGATGGTTTTGTGAATATTATGGATATCTCTTTTCTTTATCTCAGAGACGTAGTGTACATCGATGGCGAAATGACAGCATATTAGATCATGGGAAGTCGAGTCCGACTCCACAACGTGATCAACCTTGAAAATACGTCCATGTTTAAAATTTGTCAGTTTATATTTCCTGTTCGAGTTAGAGAAGCTTCTTCTTCTTATTAAACATGCTGATTTTGGAAAAATGGTGTTGTCTTTTTTTATATAGTTGAAAACAAATTGTTTTGGCATGCTCTTTCACCTTTTCTTTCACGTCCGTCCTTCTACCATATAAAACGGTGCGTTCACCAGTCTTGCCAACCATCGCTGACTATCGTTGGGGCCCATAGAGATACTACTCAATGATTGCCAGATTTGCATGTTTGTGTATGTCTTTGTCTTCCACAAAAACAAAACAAAAAACTTGAAAACCGTTTCTACCCCAATATGTGTAATAGTGTGTGTTTGTGGGTATAGTGTGTGTATATAAACACTTCCTAACCTTTGTTCAATGTTAAACCTACTATGTGGAAATAAAAAAGAAGAATGGTTTATTTTAGATCCATCCGATTTCTCTTGATTTGGTATTCTGTATTACACCTACGAATGTATTCTGTGTGCGGGATATTTTCTTTCATGTCCGTGCTTAAAGCATATAAAAGGCGCGTTCGCTAGTCGTGCCATTCATCGTTGATCCTGTGTAAAGGAGAATCGCAGATCAATGCAAGGTGGGAAAGTTAATAAAAGCCATCAGCTTGATGGAAAGAGTACAGCACCTCCTGAGACCGTTGGAGGAGATGGAATGTTACTCCCATAAGAGACATTTGAAGATGGAAATCACCTCTCTGAGAATCACAAACGAGTTCGTCAGAGAGGTGATGGATGAAGACATTTTGAAAATTAAGGCAGCCTGGGCATAGGAAAAGATGGTTAAGGAGCAGGAGAGAACTTAAAGGCAATTACAGCAGCTCTACCAAAATTGGATGAAGGTGCAGAAGAACATGCGCCAGCGGGGCTATACCAATTGGATCCTGGATGAGGAGCAATCACAGCAGCAGCAACACAACAACCTCTGATTTCCGAAACAGAGGACTGGAAGATGGAGACCAATGAGCCTAGTTTTAGGCTTCTGATCTCCACCAAAATATCTTGGAGGAGAAATTTAAACAACTGGGGACAAAGATGTGCAGCCGGGAGGTGCGACCACTGCTGAGGGACAGGAGTGGAAGAAACCCAACAGCCTTTTTCATGGCCACCCAAATCTCTATAAAAGAGAAATACTACTCAAAATTATTGCCTATTTGTGTTTTATGTTTTGTGTATCTTTATGTCTATGTTAACAACAAAAACTGTAAACCGCTTACCCCTTATTTCTTTAGTGTGATAGTAAGTTGGTGTGTAAGAGTATAGTGTGTCTATAAACACTCCTACCCTTGTGTGATAGTATAGAATGTTTGTGTGAGAGTGTGAGTATATTTCATTTCCCTTCTTTTACATCCTACCCCCTTCTTGTGTGATAGTATGTGTGTATGTATGTAAGTAGAATGTGTGTATAAACACTCATATCCTTTTCCTTAGATAGTAAGGGTGTGTGTTGTAATCACAAAAATTTAAACATTACACTTCCCGTACGGCTCTATACATTTGTTAAAATGAAAACGGCCTATAACTAAAAATGTTAACATAGGATTTCTCGTACGGCTCTCAAGTGTCGCCCACATGTTAAACCTATGGACAATTTTAACATAGGATTTCCCGTAGACCCCTCAATCGCCATATTTTGAGCTCAACTCCAACAATGTAAAAATATGACCCCATTTGAGGTCACCCTCAATCTTACTTTCCCGTACGGCTCTCAAGTGTCGGCTAATGTTAAACCTATGGACAATTTTAACATAAGATTTCCCATTTGCCTGTCAACCGTCTCCGCATGTAAACCTGTGGGCGCCTATATAATTATCATTTGACTCTCAGTAGCCGCACTATACTACTGTCATAGTAAAGCAAAATTCAAAATTGAAAATACCTTAAGACTAGATGTGAGTTTTAAGCAGGCAAAACAACGTGTCCTTCAGGACAGGCTGGTTACGGTAATAACGTACGGCATCGGTTGATTGGAGAGTACTAGTGACAAAACACAATTCTAAGCCCTGTTACGTGAACATTTGTTCGGTAACTCGATTATCATTTCATTTAAATTTTAAGCTCGTAGAGCAAGACTCATGTTGATAAATTCTCTACACCAAAATGAAATGTTTTCCCCTTGCTCTCAGCACAATGTTTCAACATTTCGACTATGAAGATTGTTTCTCTAAAAGCAATAGAACAAAATAGCAACTTAATTGAAGAAAATCCGTAAAATACGTGTTGCATTATTATGTACGTTTTATCTTGCGAATTTATTGCTCACACGCGAAGATAATTGTGTAATCACAATTCTTTTTTGTGTGGATCATTTTCTTTATTTATGCAATTTGCAAAATGACAGTTTATGAATTTGTCCTTTTAAAAATGTCTTGTAGTCGCTGCGTAATATTCTTTGCTTTCTTCCTATTATAATATGGTTAATTTAGACAACAACGTCTTATGGTCAGCTTTCCAGCATTTTTGAGAATTATTGAACAACCCTTAAAGCTGCATATATCGAAAACAAAATTTTAAACTGATATTACGGACGTATTATTTTGTAGCTTATAATTATATAAATTGATTGTCTTATCATTGTCTAAATTTGTCAGCTTTGTTTAAGAATAACGTTTCGAAAATCATCCCAGCTCATGTACATACTAAGAACTACTATGCATAAACAAATATTATAAAGCTCCTACAGTTACTACCATACATATTGTTGGAAAATGATGGTTGGGGGGGGGGGGTAAAAGAGTGTTACATTCTTGCACAATAATTCTTTCCTAACTCTTGGTAGGAGAGACACAAATGATGTCATGTCATCGGTGGTTATTCTCGGGGAAATGCAGTTTTGGGGTAAAAAGAAGCGGGAAAGCTGTAAAGAACAAGGCATCATGGGTAATCAGTCGCAAATCGTATATTCAAAGACTTGTTAACGGCCTATTCGAGAAACCATGACCTTCTGCCACACATGTATATTCAAAGACCTTTTAACGGCTTATTCGAGAAACCATGATCTTCTGCCACACATGTATATTCAAAGACCTCTTAACGGCCTATTCGAGAAACCATGATCTTCTGCCACACATGTGTATTCAAAGACCTTTTGACGGACTTTTCGAGAAACCATGATCTTCTGCCACACATGTATATTCAAAGACCTCTTAACGGCCTATTCGAGAAACCATGATCTTCTGCCACACACGTATATTCAAATACCTTTTGACGGCCTATTCCAGAAACCATGATCTTCTGCCACACATGTATATTCAAAGACCTTTTGACGGCCTATTCGAGAAACCATGATCTTCTGCCACACATGTATATTCAAAGACCTTTTGACGGCCTATTCGAGAAACCATGATCTTCTGCCACACATATATATTCAAAGACCTTTTGACGGCCTATTTGAGAAACCATGATCTCCTGCCACACATTTATATTCAACGACCTGTTAACGGCCTATTCGAGAAACCATGATCTTCTGCCACAGATGCGTATACAAAGACCTGTTAACGGCCTATTCGAGAAACCATGATCTTCTGCCACACGTGCATATTCAAAGACCTTTTGACGGCCTATTCGAGAAACCATGAT